>JAECYA010000310.1:0-1200000 GCA_018153455.1 Drosophila parabipectinata | reverse complement strand
ATTTAAATAGCGATTTAATTAATTTTTTTTTTAAATTCATAATTTAAAATAGGAAATCTTTATCTTCTAAGCTGTTTTAATTTTTTTTCCTTCTCAATGTATTTTGTTTTGTGTATCCTCTTATTTTTTTATATATTTGCAACTTTTAAATATCTAAAATAATACGCAACTCTAATAAGCCTTTGGTTTGAAAATTCTGGCAGCACTGTTTTCAACATGCTTTGCGCACTTTTTCAACGCTGACAAGTTCAGCGAATAACAAAAATTTAGAGGTTGAAGAGTTTTCTACGAAAGATGGATTTTGGTAATGCCCTATCAACAGGAGAAAATGTTACGGTAAGTTTAATGGATTAATGGTTGATTTTTCAACAATAAAAACTTTGGTTTTAGGTGGTGGCCGAACGATTTATCATGGAGTTTCTGAGTTCAGCGACCCTAGATCCAAATAGATGGATTAGCAAAGCGTCACACCATTTTGTGGGCCAATGTTTTCATGTCATCGGCTTAAAGTTTAACATTAGTGTGAAGGAGTTCAGCCGAACGCAAGATCATCCGTATGCCAGGGAAAATCCCGATTACGTTTTTGTGCCCGTGCCGTTTGTACTGGAAGCAGTGGACTTGTTTTTTAATGTGGTGCCTGATCTCTTGGCCACAGTTTCTGTGGCGCTGGAGAAGGATTCGAACTGGAAATCTCAATACGGAAAGGGGGACCGGTGCTTCAAACTGTCGCATCCAATGTCATCCTACATGCGATTGACCGTTAAGTGGAATCGAGTTGTCCATTTTGTATGCAAAAACATAAAAGAGAATAGATTTTACTGCGAACCCCTAACCAGAATATGTAAGTTATTATTTTACAAGAAATAATTTCCAACCATATAAAGAACTTTATATCACTGTGGACTGCAATTCACCGGTTGCAGTTACCGCATGCGTTAGCGTGCCGTTAGAGACAATATATGCCCGAAAAATTAAAAATGTTCTATAATCTACTATAATATAATAAAAAAAGGTTTCGTATTTCTCAAGGCATTAACTTAGTCTTTCATATCTTAATGGATAGTTTCATATCTAATTCTAATTCTTTTAAGTTTTCATCTTATCGACCTTATCGACTAACGAATTAGAAAAACTTTTTTTTCAAAAAAATCGTTTTTTTTTTTTTTTTTTTTTCAAGAAGGAAAGTATTCTATCTTCGACACTTAAGCCATTTAATGCAACATACATATTTTTAAATCAAAGCATAAAGTAAAAAACTAATGATAATGGATATTTCCCCAAGCTTTCAGTATTCTAAAAGGTTTGTCTAAACTTCTGCCAAGATACGCCGATTCATCTGCTGGACTCAAAGGGCTATGTCATGCTCTCTCCATAGATGTTCGCTTTGGAATCTTGTAAGTAACTTATATTTGTAAATATGTTTACTAATTTATTAAGTATTTTCAGATATCATGAAACCTGCCAAATTATTCTGACTCCTATGCTAAACATGTTTCGAGAGAACTTTAGAACTTTTTGTGGTGTAGAAAATTATGCTGTCGACTTTGTCTTTTTTGTTTTGACCATTCAGGCAATGTTATTACTTTTATTTATTGTTGGTTTACGACCTTAAATGATCCTAATTATTACAGATGAAAGGCGATGATTGCTACATTAAAGGTTATGAGTTCCTAGACACAATGATAAGGTTTTTTTCCAGCGAGAAACAGCGCGACGAATACCAAAACCTATATTTGCGTATATTTACCAACGAACTGATTACCGAAAAGTTTCTGGCGCTGCAATTTGAGGACCTCAAATCAAGTCGCTCTAGGCCGCTTCTTACTGCTATTTTACAATATTTATTGACGCTTCAAAAGTAAGACATTTTTCTCATAAACCCAAAATAGAAATGACCCTCTCTAGATAATATTTTTATACCCTTGCAGAGGTAAGGAGACATCTCCGACCCTATAAAGTATATATATTCTTGATCAGGATCACCTGAGTTGATATGAGCATGTCCGTCTGTCTGTCAGTCCGTCTGTCTGTTTCTACGCAAACTAGTCTCAGTTTTAAAGCTATCAACTTGAAACTTTGCACACACCCTTCTTTCCTTTGCACGCAGAATATAAGTCGGAACGGCACGAATCGGCCGACTATATCCTATAGCTGCCATATAACTGATTGATCGGAAATGGTATAACATCGGTGTTTTTAGAGTTAGAAAGTTCAAATTTTACATGAGCGCTATTTTTGGCAAAATAATACGACATGCCAAATTTCGTAAGGATCGGCCGACTATATCCTATAGCTGCCATATAAATCGATCGGAACGATCGGAAATGACCCAACTTTCGTGTTTTTGAAGAAAGAAAACTGGAACTTGGTACAGATTATATTTTTTGTCAGTTTAGCCGACCTACTGAATTTCATAACGATCGGCCGATTATATCTTATAGCTGTCATATAACTGAACGATCGGAAATGGTTTTTGGTAGAAATACCAACTTTGGTATTTTTGAAGATAGAAGTTTGGGACTTTTTTTAGATTTTGTATTGTAATAAATTGGATTACTTATTCATATTCTCATAAGGAGCGGCCAACTATATCCGATGTTTGCGATATATATCCGGTTTTAACTGCAAGGGTATGTACACTTCGGCTCCGCCCGAAGTTAGCTTTCCTTTCTTGTTTGAAATAAATTCATATAAAATATCATATCATTTTATTTTCAGCCATGTGGTCAGTACGGAGTGCTTTCGGCACAGTTTTCTCGAGTTATTGCTTGCGCTTATCCTTAGAATGCCCCGTAGTTTTTCTGGTGTAAGTTCTCTAGCGGCAACTGTTTATATAAAGTTATCCAAGCGTCAGTACACCAATCAGGAAATAGTCCTTCATATATTGGAGACATTCATAAAGATGTTGCATGGCACCCGGGAAAATACCATCTACGATGCTTTTAGAGTTAGACTTACGCGCTATTTAAAAGAACTCATAATTTATTTTTCTGAGCTTCATAGCTTCGAGTTTTACGTCTTAATATTGACGGCTCCAAATGCGCGATTCGAATTGAGCCTAATAGGTGCTCAATCCTTAAGCATAATCTTTGAATTGCACATGGCGCAATATTCCATTTCAGAGGACTCACGTCAACAGGTGCACCGCCTATTGCGATGTTTACCAGCAATAATGGCATCGCCATCCCTGGAAAATGGCACACGGAGTATTCTATACAGCATCTACAGTTGCATTGATTTCCGTTTAGTGGCAGAGCATAAAATGGAGGTAATTTTTATTATTAATGATAATAAATGAGATCCTATATTTTCAGTTTTATTTTTTAGGCGCTGCGTGATATCGAACTTTTCTGCCTAAAAAGTTTTCTAACCGACGACACTCTTAAGTGCTCAGTGTTCCAAGGACTTTTTGAAAACTTATTAGGATCTTCTGCTGTAACCGGAAATGATTTAATGTCCCCAACAGTAGCGTCTTTGTGCACGCAGCATGCACAGCTTTGTATACAGTTGAATGATAGTGAATCGAGGTCCTCTGAAATAACTGAAATGCTAGAGGCATATGTAAAGTGTTTAAAGCGAATTCACAGTCTCTTATTATTAGACAAGCTGGCGCATGATTATTATAAAGATATTTATGAGTCGCTTGCACAACTACTTCTGAAAAAGACCTTTGGAAATGAAGATTTAAGTAAGATTAGTTATTCTTTTTTCTTTGAATAATTAACATTTGGTTGTTTATTTTTACGATTTTTAGTTCTTTATGGCTGTGAGAGTTTGGCTCTGATACTCGTCCGAAAATACAATAAAATTAATGACTTAGACGATGAATTGGATCTAAGTATAACAGTTTTAGCGCAGGAACTACAAGAATTCTGTATAGCTCAGCTAAAAAAAGCTAAAGAAGACATAAGGCGGTCAATGTTTCTTTACTGTTCAATTATGGAAATAAATATTGGTGGGATAGCTTGTTTAACCATTGACGCTGATGCATGTGACATGATTATGGAGTTGCTCATCTCAATGCCGAAAAAGTTTTTACCTAAAAAAAGTCCATTCATCCTAGACTGTATGCCGGATATGTATTATATGTTTAGAGAGCTTTTAAAAACGGATCAAATTGAGTTGAAAAATAATCGCATATGGAAGATTGTAATCCAATATAAAATGGTGAGATTCTGTATCTTTCTAATTTTTCTAATTTTCACATTTATCTATAATTTTTAGCTTGGAACCTCTTTAAAGTATTTGGACCCTGAACTTCAGGAACTAATAGGTGTTCTTATAGAATATAAGCTCGAAACCTACGCCCATTGTCTTTCCGTTATAATATTAAAACTTAGTAACGATGAAAAAAATATGAAACTATCGTCGGATGCCTTATCGGCTCACTTAAATCTGATTGAGAAACACTCCACTATTTTGGACTCCTGGATTCTTCGGTTAATTATCTTTCAGAATTCGCTGAGCTTGCTGATCAAAAGCATTCGCCTCCGACGATCGCAAGTTTCCGGCTCAAATCAACAAAATCGTCTTCTGCCTCTAAACCATTTTTCACTTATAATAAAAAGCTTGCGTCTTGAGGCACCACACTTTATGAGAATGTAAGACATTGAAATTTTTTACCCATATTTTTGTACCAAATTATTATCTTGAATAGAGCCAAGCTAATGAACACCATAAAGATGGAGGCATATGGATCCCTGGAAAATGTGGTGATAGATAATTTTATATTCCAGGTCAGCGCGCTCAAATATAAGTGCGAGGATGAAATCGTGGCATTTAATGGCGATGTGAGTCTTGAGGGTAAGCTCATAAGGTTGCCGGCTGGACCGTTAAATTGTTGGCAGAAAAGTGCTTTGGAAATCATGGAAAAAACTAATCATATGTGAATCATGTATATGTACATCCTAATTATATAGAAAAGAAAAACATTTATGGAAAATCATTAAAACCAAATTTTGATTAATTTTGCAGACACAGCTTGTGTGTTTGTTTTGTTAACATGTTTTATATTTTCTTTTAGCAGGACGTGGTTATATCGACTCGGCTCTTGAACAGCAGATTATATATACAAGGTGTGTGTCAAAACTTTCCGAACTTTTCAAAAAGAAAAAAAACTACAGAATAGTTTGGAATGAAACTTTGCATTTATTCAAAATAGTCTCCCTCCGACTCAATACAACGATTTGCACGATTTAAAAGTGATTCGAATGAGTGTTTTAGCTCGTCAACCGGGATGGCCTTAAGTATGTCGGTCGTCGCCTTTTCAATGGACTTTATGTCATCAAAATATCTTCATTTCATTGCCATTTTTAATTTTCCAAATAGGAAAAAGTCACACGGAGCTAAATCAGGTGAATATGGCGAGTGGTTGACGGTAAGAATGTGATTTGAATGTGATTCGAATGCTGCATGCGAAGCGCCTTTTCGTGCTCTTTGAGTGTGTGTGGAACAAACCGTGCACAAACCTTCCGCATACCCAAATGCTCAATCAAAATGCGATGAATAGACTTATAGGATATCTCCAACTCCATTTCCATGTATCTCAACGAAGATTTTGGTTTTTTTTTGACAAAATCACGAACAATTTGAATGTTTTCATCAATAACAGGACTTTTCGGACGGCCCGAACGTTCGTCGTCTTCCAGGCTTTCCCGACCATTTTTAAAACGATTAAGTTGATTATTAAACTCGTAAGTTGAGGTACGGGATAGACAATCATCACCATAAACTTGTTTCATCAATTTAGGATTCTCGGTGAAAGTTTTACCGAGTTTAAAACAAAACTTAATAACCGCTCTTTGCTCCATGATTTTTCGTCGACCAACTAACACAAGGTACTGTCACTTAAAACGCAATATTTCCAATTCCACTGCTCCAAATGTCTTGAAATTTGGAGGGAAAATCGGTGAATAATGTATCTTTCAAACGCATATACTCACACAAAGATGGCGGCACCAGAAAATGCCCTTTTTGAAAAGTTCGGAAACTTTTGACACACACCTTGTATGTACTTTATGGTACTTTACGCGAAAACAATACACCCTTTTACTCTGCGAGTAACGGGTATATAAAGCTAGGAATAACCTTTATTTTAGAGGTTGGGTAGCATATGTATACTTATGTAGTCGGGAAATTCGACTATAGTCCTGTCTTTTTCCAACTCATTTGCTTTCCAAAACTTTATTAGAAAATTTATATTTTAAATTATTAAAATGTATAATGATCAATACTATTTGTTGTTTTTACTATTTCTAATACTATTTCCTTTCACTTTCCTAGTTTTATTTCCACAAAAAATGCGTGAGTAAAAATTCTTAACAATTACAGATGTTACTGATGTAACTGACATCTTCAGTAGTTTTTGAAAATAAATTCTCTAAATGAACCCTCCAAAAACCCAGAAATAAAACACGTGTTAAATATTTTTTGTATATATATAGTAGATACACATATATTATTTTTTGTTGACATATTTGATATGCTGTCATTTTATTTATTAATGTTTAGTAAATTTCTGTTCTTAAAGTAGGCCTACCATCCTTTTAGTTGCATAAACATTCTCATGCGTCGAATCGCGCCGACGCCTCTTCAAAATATGTGTGTTCCCGAAAGATCCCTACTGGCTTTATGGCTAAGGCTTACGCACCAATAATTTGTATATATAAATATATATGACAGATGACTGTCCTTGCGTGCACTTCCTTTTGCTCATGCTTTCATTTTGTTCAAAAAAATAAATATTTATGCACGTAGCAACGTCCCACTCCACTATGGGGTTTTTGACCACTTTATGTGGCATTTAATCATTTTTTGAAAGTTCTCTGATTTAAAAAAAATTAATGGGAATGTATTAAGGAAACATCAAAGTATTATGCCTCATACTCAAAATGTTAATTCCTAACAGCATATGCTAGCATAACAGCTGCAAAGTCAGCTGTTGCATCCGAAAGTACGTACGCTAAGTTTGCAATTTTCACATAGTGATCTGTGAAATTAGATTATTTGTTTGAAACTCCATTCAAAAAAAAAATAGTAATGGACACTGATTTCACAGGTTTGTACTACATGTTAAATGTATTTTATAGATGCACCTTAAGCTGAATGTTAAGAAACAAATTTCCACTTTGGGAAGAGTTTTGAAATAGAAAAAAATATAAAGTTTTCAATGCGTCCAAGTGTATGTTGTAGGGTTGTCAATTCTGAGCAAAGGCTGTTAGTCTTATTGTGCACTTTTCTCCACTATTAGTGCAATTTGAATTTTTCTTAGATAACCTCACTTTCTCCAAAGCCGATTTGGTCGCTGCTTGGAACAGCGAAAGGGGCCGGGCTGAGCATCAAATGGCTGTACAATGTTTTTTTGAACGTCATGCAAATAGCAATGTGGATAATGCCGTTTTGAAAGAAAAAAGCCACCAATTTTTAATGGAAGTAATGGAAAATACGGTGCTTCCAGTCGGCTATTTTGGAGAAGCGTCTGACTCCTGAAACAAGCTGTATAAATCAGACAGGCGTCACCATTCAAGAAAGCACAACCGATTACATTCCTTCGCTGATGTGTTTAACAGAGCTATGGATACATCAGATCCAATGTTATCGAGATGCATAAAAAACTAAATAGTCTTTTACTTCCAATTGAGGTAATTGAGATGCTTTCGTACGAATACGAAAATAATGTTTGTCTCAAAGATGACGAATTTGCCGATTCCAGCTTATTTTTATACCCTTGCAGAGGGTATTATAATTTTGGTCAAAAATGTGCAACGCAGTGAAGGAGACATCTCAGACCCTATAAAGTAGATATATTCTTGATCAGGATCACCTCCTGAGTTGATATGAGCATGTCCGTCTGTCTGTCTGTCCGTCTGTCTGTTTCTACGCAAACTAGTCTCTCAGTTTTAAAGCTATCGTCTTGAAACTTTGCACACACCCTTCTTTCCTTTGCACGCAGTATATAAGTCGGAACGGCCCGGATCGGCCGACTATATCCTATAGCTGCCATATAACTGATTGATCGGAAATGGTATAACATCGGTGTTTTTAGAGTTAGAAAGTTCAAATTTTACATGAGCGCTATTTTTGGCAAAATAATACGACATGCCAAATTTCGTAAGGATCGGCCGACTATATCCTATAGCTGCCATATAAATGAACGATCGGAAATGACCCAACTTTCGTGTTTTTGAAGAAAGAAAACTGGAACTTGGTACAGATTATATTTTTTGTCAGTTTAGCCGACCTACTGAATTTCATAACGATCGGCCGATTATATCTATAGCTGTCATATAACTGAACGATCGGAAATGGTTTTTGGTAGAAATACCAACTTTGGTATTTTTGAAGATAGAAGTTTGGGACTTTTTTTAGATTTTGTATTGTAATAAATTGGATTACTTATTCATATTCTCATAAGGAGCGGCCAACTATATCCGATGTTTGCGATATATATCCGGTTTTAACTGCAAGGGTATGTACACTTCGGCTCCGCCCGAAGATAGCTTTCCTTTCTTGTTTGAAATAAATTCATATAAAATATCATATCATTTTATTTTCAGCCATGTGGTCAGTACGGAGTGCTTTCGGCACAGTTTTCTCGAGTTATTGCTTGCGCTTATCCTTAGAATGCCCCGTAGTTTTTCTGGTGTAAGTTCTCTAGCGGCAACTGTTTATATAAAGTTATCCAAGCGTCAGTACACCAATCAGGAAATAGTCCTTCATATATTGGAGACATTCATAAAGATGTTGCATGGCACCCGGGAAAATACCATCTACGATGCTTTTAGAGTTAGACTTACGCGCTATTTAAAAGAACTCATAATTTATTTTTCTGAGCTTCATAGCTTCGAGTTTTACGTCTTAATATTGACGGCTCCAAATGCGCGATTCGAATTGAGCCTAATAGGTGCTCAATCCTTAAGCATAATCTTTGAATTGCACATGGCGCAATATTCCATTTCAGAGGACTCACGTCAACAGGTGCACCGCCTATTGCGATGTTTACCAGCAATAATGGCATCGCCATCCCTGGAAAATGGCACACGGAGTATTCTATACAGCATCTACAGTTGCATTGATTTCCGTTTAGTGGCAGAGCATAAAATGGAGGTAATTTTTATTATTAATGATAATAAATGAGATCCTATATTTTCAGTTTTATTTTTTAGGCGCTGCGTGATATCGAACTTTTCTGCCTAAAAAGTTTTCTAACCGACGACACTCTTAAGTGCTCAGTGTTCCAAGGACTTTTTGAAAACTTATTAGGATCTTCTGCTGTAACCGGAAATGATTTAATGTCCCCAACAGTAGCGTCTTTGTGTACGCAGCATGCACAGCTTTGTATACAGTTGAATGATAGTGAATCGAGGTCCTCTGAAATAACTGAAATGCTAGAGGCATATGTAAAGTGTTTAAAGCGAATTCACAGTCTCTTATTATTAGACAAGCTGGCGCATGATTATTATAAAGATATTTATGAGTCGCTTGCACAACTACTTCTGAAAAAGACCTTTGGAAATGAAGTTTTAAGTAAGATTAGTTATTCTTTTTTCTTTGAATAATTAACATTTGGTTGTTTATTTTTACGATTTTTAGTTCTTTATGGCTGTGAGAGTTTGGCTCTGATACTCGTCCGAAAATACAATAAAATTAATGACTTAGACGATGAATTGGATCTAAGTATAACAGTTTTAGCGCAGGAACTACAAGAATTCTGTATAGCTCAGCTAAAAAAAGCTAAAGAAGACATAAGGCGGTCAATGTTTCTTTACTGTTCAATTATGGAAATAAATATTGGTGGGATAGCTTGTTTAACCATTGACGCTGATGCATGTGACATGATTATGGAGTTGCTCATCTCAATGCCGAAAAAGTTTTTACCTAAAAAAGTCCATTCATCCTAGACTGTATGCCGGATATGTATTATATGTTTAGAGAGCTTTTAAAAACGGATCAAATTGAGTTGAAAAATAATCGCATATGGAAGATTGTAATCCAATATAAAATGGTGAGATTCTGTATCTTTCTAATTTTTCTAATTTTCACATTTATCTATAATTTTTAGCTTGGAACCTCTTTAAAGTATTTGGACCCTGAACTTCAGGAACTAATAGGTGTTCTTATAGAATATATGTAAGCTCGAAACCTACGCCCATTGTCTTTCCGTTATAATATTAAAACTTAGTAACGATGAAAAAAATATGAAACTATCGTCGGATGCCTTATCGGCTCACTTAAATCTGATTGAGAAACACTCCACTATTTTGGACTCCTGGATTCTTCGGTTAATTATCTTTCAGAATTCGCTGAGCTTGCTGATCAAAAGCATTCGCCTCCGACGATCGCAAGTTTCCGGCTCAAATCAACAAAATCGTCTTCTGCCTCTAAACCATTTTTCACTTATAATAAAAAGCTTGCGTCTTGAGGCACCACACTTTATGAGAATGTAAGACATTGAAATTTTTTACCCATATTTTTGTACCAAATTATTATCTTGAATAGAGCCAAGCTAATGAACACCATAAAGATGGAGGCATATGGATCCCTGGAAAATGTGGTGATAGATAATTTTATATTCCAGGTCAGCGCGCTCAAATATAAGTGCGAGGATGAAATCGTGGCATTTAATGGCGATGTGAGTCTTGAGGGTAAGCTCATAAGGTTGCCGGCTGGACCGTTAAATTGTTGGCAGAAAAGTGCTTTGGAAATCATGGAAAAAACTAATCATATGTGAATCATGTATATGTACATCCTAATTATATAGAAAAGAAAAACATTTATGGAAAATCATTAAACCCAAATTTTGATTAATTTTGCAGACACAGCTTGTGTGTTTGTTTTGTTAACATGTTTTATATTTTCTTTTAGCAGGACGTGGTTATATCGACTCGGCTCTTGAACAGCAGATTATATATACAAGGTGTGTGTCAAAACTTTCCGAACTTTTCAAAAAGAAAAAAAACTACAAAATAGTTTGGAATGAAACTTTGCATTTATTTAAAATAGTCTCCCTCCGACTCAATACAACGATTTGCACGATTTAAAAGTGATTCGAATGAGTGTTTTAGCTCGTCAACCGGGATGGCCTTAAGTATGTCGGTCGTCGCCTTTTCAATGGACTTTATGTCATCAAAATATCTTCATTTCATTGCCATTTTTAATTTTCCAAATAGGAAAAAGTCACACGGAGCTAAATCAGGTGAATATGGCGAGTGGTTGACGGTAAGAATGTGATTTGAATGTGATTCGAATGCTGCATGCGAAGCGCCTTTTCGTGCTCTTTGAGTGTGTGTGGAACAAACCGTGCACAAACCTTCCGCATACCCAAATGCTCAATCAAAATGCGATGAATAGACTTATAGGATATCTCCAACTCCATTTCCATGTATCTCAACGAAGATTTTGGTTCTTTTTTGACAAAATCACGAACAATTTGAATGTTTTCATCAATAACAGGACTTTTCGGACGGCCCGAACGTTCGTCGTCTTCCAGGCTTTCCCGACCATTTTTAAAACGATTAAGTTGATTATTAAACTCGTAAGTTGAGGTACGGGATAGACAATCATCACCATAAACTTGTTTCATCAATTTAGGATTCTCGGTGAAAGTTTTACCGAGTTTAAAACAAAACTTAATAACCGCTCTTTGCTCCATGATTTTTCGTCGACCAACTAACACAAGGTACTGTCACTTAAAACGCAATATTTCCAATTCCACTGCTCCAAATGTCTTGAAATTTGGAGGGAAAATCGGTGAATAATGTATCTTTCAAACGCATATACTCACACAAAGATGGCGGCACCAGAAAATGCCCTTTTTGAAAAGTTCGGAAACTTTTGACACACACCTTGTATGTACTTTATGGTACTTTACGCGAAAACAATACACCCTTTTACTCTGCGAGTAACGGGTATATAAAGCTAGGAATAACCTTTATTTTAGAGGTTGGGTAGCATATGTATACTTATGTAGTCGGGAAATTCGACTATAGTCCTGTCTTTTTCCAACTCATTTGCTTTCCAAAACTTTATTAGAAAATTTATATTTTAAATTATTAAAATGTATAATGATCAATACTATTTGTTGTTTTTACTATTTCTAATACTATTTCCTTTCACTTTCCTAGTTTTATTTCCACAAAAAATGCGTGAGTAAAAATTCTTAACAATTACAGATGTTACTGATGTAACTGACATCTTCAGTAGTTTTTGAAAATAAATTCTCTAAATGAACCCTCCAAAAACCCAGAAATAAAACACGTGTTAAATATTTTTTGTATATATATAGTAGATACACATATATTATTTTTTGTTGACATATTTGATATGCTGTCATTTTATTTATTAATGTTTAGTAAATTTCTGTTCTTAAAGTAGGCCTACCATCCTTTTAGTTGCATAAACATTCTCATGCGTCGAATCGCGCCGACGCCTCTTCAAAATATGTGTGTTCCCGAAAGATCCCTACTGGCTTTATGGCTAAGGCTTACGCACCAATAATTTGTATATATAAATATATATGACAGATGACTGTCCTTGCGTGCACTTCCTTTTGCTCATGCTTTCATTTTGTTCAAAAAAATAAATATTTATGCACGTAGCAACGTCCCACTCCACTATGGGGTTTTTGACCACTTTATGTGGCATTTAATCATTTTTTGAAAGTTCTCTGATTTAAAAAAAATTAATGGGAATGTATTAAGGAAACATCAAAGTATTATGCCTCATACTCAAAATGTTAATTCCTAACAGCATATGCTAGCATAACAGCTGCAAAGTCAGCTGTTGCATCCGAAAGTACGTACGCTAAGTTTGCAATTTTCACATAGTGATCTGTGAAATTAGATTATTTGTTTGAAACTCCATTCAAAAAAAAAATAGTAATGGACACTGATTTCACAGGTTTGTACTACATGTTAAATGTATTTTATAGATGCACCTTAAGCTGAATGTTAAGAAACAAATTTCCACTTTGGGAAGAGTTTTGAAATAGAAAAAATATAAAGTTTTCAATGCGTCCAAGTGTATGTTGTAGGGTTGTCAATTCTGAGCAAAGGCTGTTAGTCTTATTGTGCACTTTTCTCCACTATTAGTGCAATTTGAATTTTTCTTAGATAACCTCACTTTCTCCAAAGCCGATTTGGTCGCTGCTTGGAACAGCGAAAGGGGCCGGGCTGAGCATCAAATGGCTGTACAATGTTTTTTTGAACGTCATGCAAATAGCAATGTGGATAATGCCGTTTTGAAAGAAAAAAGCCACCAATTTTTAATGGAAGTAATGGAAAATACGGTGCTTCCAGTCGGCTATTTTGGAGAAGAAGCGTCTGACTCCTGAAACAAGCTGTATAAATCAGACAGGCGTCACCATTCAAGAAAGCACAACCGATTACATACCTTCGCTGATGTGTTTAACAGAGCTATGGATACATCAGATCCAATGTTATCGAGATGCATAAAAAACTAAATAGTCTTTTACTTCCAATTGAGGTAATTGAGATGCTTTCGTACGAATACGAAAATAATTTTTGTCTCAAAGATGACGAATTTGCCGATTCCAGCTTATTTTTATACCCTTGCAGAGGGTATTATAATTTTGGTCAAAAATGTGCAACGCAGTGAAGGAGACATCTCAGACCCTATAAAGTAGATATATTCTTGATCAGGATCACCTCCTGAGTTGATATGAGCATGTCCGTCTGTCTGTCTGTCCGTCTGTCTGTTTCTACGCAAACTAGTCTCTCAGTTTTAAAGCTATCGTCTTGAAACTTTGCACACACCCTTCTTTCCTTTGCACGCAGTATATAAGTCGGAACGGCCCGGATCGGCCGACTATATCCTATAGCTGCCATATAACTGATTGATCGGAAATGGTATAACATCGGTGTTTTTAGAGTTAGAAAGTTCAAATTTTACATGAGCGCTATTTTTGGCAAAATAATACGACATGCCAAATTTCCTAAGGATCGGCCGACTATATCCTATAGCTGCCATATAAATGAACGATCGGAAATGACCCAACTTTCGTGTTTTTGAAGAAAGAAAACTGGAACTTGGTACAGATTATATTTTTTGTCAGTTTAGCCGACCTACTGAATTTCATAACGATCGGCCGATTATATCTTATAGCTGTCATATAACTGAACGATCGGAAATGGTTTTTGGTAGAAATACCAACTTTGGTATTTTTGAAGATAGAAGTTTGGGACTTTTTTTAGATTTTGTATTGTAATAAATTGGATTACTTATTCATATTCTCATAAGGAGCGGCCAACTATATCCGATGTTTGCGATATATATCCGGTTTTAACTGCAAGGGTATGTACACTTCGGCTCCGCCCGAAGTTAGCTTTCCTTTCTTGTTTGAAATAAATTCATATAAAATATCATATCATTTTATTTTCAGCCATGTGGTCAGTACGGAGTGCTTTCGGCACAGTTTTCTCGAGTTATTGCTTGCGCTTATCCTTAGAATGCCCCGTAGTTTTTCTGGTGTAAGTTCTCTAGCGGCAACTGTTTATATAAAGTTATCCAAGCGTCAGTACACCAATCAGGAAATAGTCCTTCATATATTGGAGACATTCATAAAGATGTTGCATGGCACCCGGGAAAATACCATCTACGATGCTTTTAGAGTTAGACTTACGCGCTATTTAAAAGAACTCATAATTTATTTTTCTGAGCTTCATAGCTTCGAGTTTTACGTCTTAATATTGACGGCTCCAAATGCGCGATTCGAATTGAGCCTAATAGGTGCTCAATCCTTAAGCATAATCTTTGAATTGCACATGGCGCAATATTCCATTTCAGAGGACTCACGTCAACAGGTGCACCGCCTATTGCGATGTTTACCAGCAATAATGGCATCGCCATCCCTGGAAAATGGCACACGGAGTATTCTATACAGCATCTACAGTTGCATTGATTTCCGTTTAGTGGCAGAGCATAAAATGGAGGTAATTTTTATTATTAATGATAATAAATGAGATCCTATATTTTCAGTTTTATTTTTTAGGCGCTGCGTGATATCGAACTTTTCTGCCTAAAAAGTTTTCTAACCGACGACACTCTTAAGTGCTCAGTGTTCCAAGGACTTTTTGAAAACTTATTAGGATCTTCTGCTGTAACCGGAAATGATTAAATGTCCCCAACAGTAGCGTCTTTGTGCACGCAGCATGCACAGCTTTGTATACAGTTGAATGATAGTGAATCGAGGTCCTCTGAAATAACTGAAATGGCATATGTAAAGTGTTTAAAGCGAATTCACAGTCTCTTATTATTAGACAAGCTGGCGCATGATTATTATAAAGATATTTATGAGTCGCTTGCACAACTACTTCTGAAAAAGACCTTTGGAAATGAAGATTTAAGTAAGATTAGTTATTCTTTTTTCTTTGAATAATTAACATTTGGTTGTTTATTTTTACGATTTTTAGTTCTTTATGGCTGTGAGAGTTTGGCTCTGATACTCGTCCGAAAATACAATAAAATTAATGACTTAGACGATGAATTGGATCTAAGTATAACAGTTTTAGCGCAGGAACTACAAGAATTCTGTATAGCTCAGCTAAAAAAAGCTAAAGAAGACATAAGGCGGTCAATGTTTCTTTACTGTTCAATTATGGAAATAAATATTGGTGGGATAGCTTGTTTAACCATTGACGCTGATGCATGTGACATGATTATGGAGTTGCTCATCTCAATGCCGAAAAAGTTTTTACCTAAAAAAAGTCCATTCATCCTAGACTGTAAGCCGGATATGTATTATATGTTTAGGGAGCTTTTAAAAACGGATCAAATTGAGTTGAAAAATAGAGATTCTGTGAGATTCTGTGAAAAGTGAGATTCTGTATCTTTCTAATTTTTCTAATTTTCACATTTATCTATAATTTTTAGCTTGGAACCTCTTTAAAGTATTTGGACCCTGAACTTCAGGAACTAATAGGTGTTCTTATAGAATATATGTAAGCTCGAAACCTACGCCCATTGTCTTTCCGTTATAATATTAAAACTTAGTAACGATGAAAAAAATATGAAACTATCGTCGGATGCCTTATCGGCTCACTTAAATCTGATTGAGAAACACTCCACTATTTTGGACTCCTGGATTCTTCGGTTAATTATCTTTCAGAATTCGCTGAGCTTGCTGATCAAAAGCATTCGCCTCCGACGATCGCAAGTTTCCGGCTCAAATCAACAAAATCGTCTTCTGCCTCTAAACCATTTTTCACTTATAATAAAAAGCTTGCGTCTTGAGGCACCACACTTTATGAGAATGTAAGACATTGAAATTTTTTACCCATATTTTTGTACCAAATTATTATCTTGAATAGAGCCAAGCTAATGAACACCATAAAGATGGAGGCATATGGATCCCTGGAAAATGTGGTGATAGATAATTTTATATTCCAGGTCAGCGCGCTCAAATATAAGTGCGAGGATGAAATCGTGGCATTTAATGGCGATGTGAGTCTTGAGGGTAAGCTCATAAGGTTGCCGGCTGGACCGTTAAATTGTTGGCAGAAAAGTGCTTTGGAAATCATGGAAAAAACTAATCATATGTGAATCATGTATATGTACATCCTAATTATATAGAAAAGAAAAACATTTATGGAAAATCATTAAACCCAAATTTTGATTAATTTTGCAGACACAGCTTGTGTGTTTGTTTTGTTAACATGTTTTATATTTTCTTTTAGCAGGACGTGGTTATATCGACTCGGCTCTTGAACAGCAGATTATATATACAAGGTGTGTGTCAAAACTTTCCGAACTTTTCAAAAAGAAAAAAAACTACAGAATAGTTTGGAATGAAACTTTGCATTTATTTAAAATAGTCTCCCTCCGACTCAATACAACGATTTGCACGATTTAAAAGTGATTCGAATGAGTGTTTTAGCTCGTCAACCGGGATGGCCTTAAGTATGTCGGTCGTCGCCTTTTCAATGGACTTTATGTCATCAAAATATCTTCATTTCATTGCCATTTTTAATTTTCCAAATAGGAAAAAGTCACACGGAGCTAAATCAGGTGAATATGGCGAGTGGTTGACGGTAAGAATGTGATTTGAATGTGATTCGAATGCTGCATGCGAAGCGCCTTTTCGTGCTCTTTGAGTGTGTGTGGAACAAACCGTGCACAAACCTTCCGCATACCCAAATGCTCAATCAAAATGCGATGAATAGACTTATAGGATATCTCCAACTCCATTTCCATGTATCTCAACGAAGATTTTGGTTCTTTTTTGACAAAATCACGAACAATTTGAATGTTTTCATCAATAACAGGACTTTTCGGACGGCCCGAACGTTCGTCGTCTTCCAGGCTTTCCCGACCATTTTTAAAACGATTAAGTTGATTATTAAACTCGTAAGTTGAGGTACGGGATAGACAATCATCACCATAAACTTGTTTCATCAATTTAGGATTCTCGGTGAAAGTTTTACCGAGTTTAAAACAAAACTTAATAACCGCTCTTTGCTCCATGATTTTTCGTCGACCAACTAACACAAGGTACTGTCACTTAAAACGCAATATTTCCAATTCCACTGCTCCAAATGTCTTGAAATTTGGAGGGAAAATCGGTGAATAATGTATCTTTCAAACGCATATACTCACACAAAGATGGCGGCACCAGAAAATGCCCTTTTTGAAAAGTTCGGAAACTTTTGACACACACCTTGTATGTACTTTATGGTACTTTACGCGAAAACAATACACCCTTTTACTCTGCGAGTAACGGGTATATAAAGCTAGGAATAACCTTTATTTTAGAGGTTGGGTAGCATATGTATACTTATGTAGTCGGGAAATTCGACTATAGTCCTGTCTTTTTCCAACTCATTTGCTTTCCAAAACTTTATTAGAAAATTTATATTTTAAATTATTAAAATGTATAATGATCAATACTATTTGTTGTTTTTACTATTTCTAATACTATTTCCTTTCACTTTCCTAGTTTTATTTCCACAAAAAATGCGTGAGTAAAAATTCTTAACAATTACAGATGTTACTGATGTAACTGACATCTTCAGTAGTTTTTGAAAATAAATTCTCTAAATGAACCCTCCAAAAACCCAGAAATAAAACACGTGTTAAATATTTTTTGTATATATATAGTAGATACACATATATTATTTTTTGTTGACATATTTGATATGCTGTCATTTTATTTATTAATGTTTAGTAAATTTCTGTTCTTAAAGTAGGCCTACCATCCTTTTAGTTGCATAAAAATTCTCATGCGTCGAATCGCGCCGACGCCTCTTCAAAATATGTGTGTTCCCGAAAGATCCCTACTGGCTTTATGGCTAAGGCTTACGCACCAATAATTTGTATATATAAATATATATGACAGATGACTGTCCTTGCGTGCACTTCCTTTTGCTCATGCTTTCATTTTGTTCAAAAAAATAAATATTTATGCACGTAGCAACGTCCCACTCCACTATGGGGTTTTTGACCACTTTATGTGGCATTTAATCATTTTTTGAAAGTTCTCTGATTTAAAAAAAATTAATGGGAATGTATTAAGGAAACATCAAAGTATTATGCCTCATACTCAAAATGTTAATTCCTAACAGCATATGCTAGCATAACAGCTGCAAAGTCAGCTGTTGCATCCGAAAGTACGTACGCTAAGTTTGCAATTTTCACATAGTGATCTGTGAAATTAGATTATTTGTTTGAAACTCCATTCAAAAAAAAAATAGTAATGGACACTGATTTCACAGGTTTGTACTACATGTTAAATGTATTTTATAGATGCACCTTAAGCTGAATGTTAAGAAACAAATTTCCACTTTGGGAAGAGTTTTGAAATAGAAAAAATATAAAGTTTTCAATGCGTCCAAGTGTATGTTGTAGGGTTGTCAATTCTGAGCAAAGGCTGTTAGTCTTATTGTGCACTTTTCTCCACTATTAGTGCAATTTGAATTTTTCTTAGATAACCTCACTTTCTCCAAAGCCGATTTGGTCGCTGCTTGGAACAGCGAAAGGGGCCGGGCTGAGCATCAAATGGCTGTACAATGTTTTTTTGAACGTCATGCAAATAGCAATGTGGATAATGCCGTTTTGAAAGAAAAAAGCCACCAATTTTTAATGGAAGTAATGGAAAATACGGTGCTTCCAGTCGGCTATTTTGGAGAAGAAGCGTCTGACTCCTGAAACAAGCTGTATAAATCAGACAGGCGTCACCATTCAAGAAAGCACAACCGATTACATTCCTTCGCTGATGTGTTTAACAGAGCTATGGATACATCAGATCCAATGTTATCGAGATGCATAAAAAACTAAATAGTCTTTTACTTCCAATTGAGGTAATTGAGATGCTTTCGTACGAATACGAAAATAATGTTTGTCTCAAAGATGACGAATTTGCCGATTCCAGCTTATTTTTATACCCTTGCAGAGGGTATTATAATTTTGGTCAAAAATGTGCAACGCAGTGAAGGAGACATCTCAGACCCTATAAAGTAGATATATTCTTGATCAGGATCACCTCCTGAGTTGATATGAGCATGTCCGTCTGTCTGTCTGTCCGTCTGTCTGTTTCTACGCAAACTAGTCTCTCAGTTTTAAAGCTATCGTCTTGAAACTTTGCACACACCCTTCTTTCCTTTGCACGCAGTATATAAGTCGGAACGGCCCGGATCGGCCGACTATATCCTATAGCTGCCATATAACTGATTGATCGGAAATGGTATAACTTTGGTGTTTTTAGAGTTAGAGAGTTCAAATTTGACATGAGAGCTATTTTTGGCAAAACATTACGACATGCCAGATTTTATAAGGATCGGCCGACTATATCCTATAGCTGCCATATAACTGAACGATCGGAAATGACCCAACTTCCGTGTTTTAGCAGATAGAAAGCTGGAATTTAATACAGATTCTATTTGTGGTCAGTTGATCCGACCTACCAAATTTCATTAGGATCGGCCGACTATATCCTATAGCTGTCATATAACTGAACGATCGAAAATGGTTTTTGGAAGATATACCAACTTTGGTATTGTTAAAGATAGAAGTTTGGGACTTGTTTTAAATTTTGTATTATATTTCAACTATTTCAGAACACTGAAATCCGGTATTTTAAAATGATAGTTCCCAGGGAAAGCGTTATCCGATTTGGTTCAAAATTGCTATATCGTATTAAAATAGCAACAAATATCAGCTCCTTAAATTTCATTAATTTATCTTTACTTTTACCAAATCGTTCCCATGAGAGCTATAGGATATAGTTTCCTGATCCGAACGATTTTCATACTATATGTGCCTAGAATCAAATAATAACGATTGGTAAAGTTTCATGTCGATATCTCCAAAACTAACCGAGTTATTAATTAATGCCACAAAAACAGGTCAAAAACAACGTTTCTACGCAAACTTGTCTCTCAGTTTTAAAGCTATCGACTTGAAACTTTGCACACACCCTTCTTTCCTTTGCACGCAGTATATAAGTCGGAACGGCCGGAATCGGCCGACTATATCGTATAGCTGCCATATAACTGATTGATCGGAAATGGTATAACTTTGGTGTTTTTAGAGTAAGAGAGTTCAAATTTGACACGAGAGCTATTTTTGGCAACACATTACGACATGCCAAATTTCATAAGGATCGGCCGACTATATCTTATAGCTGCCATATAACTGAACGATCGAAAATGACCCAAATTTCGTGTTTTTGAAGATTTGGTCTATTTTTGGTCAGTTGATCCAACCTACCAAATTTCATTAGGATCGGCCGACTATATCCTATAGCTGCCATATAACTGAACGATCGGAAATGACCCAACTTTCGTATTTTTGAAGATAGAAGCTTGGGACTTTTTTTTTAGATTTTTATTGTAATTAATTGGTTTTATTAAGATGTAATCACGCTCTATACTTGCAGAAAAGCCATTGGTCTTAAATGGGGAATGTCACCAAAAATAGTAAGATGGCTTTATACAGCGGTCATAAGACCCATCCTCTTCTACGGGGTGGTGGTATGGTGGCCTGCTCTCACCAACTCCACAATCAGGGAGAAGCTTAGAAAAACGCAAAGGATGGCGGAGGTCTGTATCACGGGCAGCCTACGTACCACTTCTACGGACGCACTAGACTTCATACTCGACCTATTACCGGTAGAGATAGTGGGAGTCAAGATGGCTACGCTATCGGCAATCAGGCTACGAGAGACGGGCGCATGGAAAAGGACTGACTACGGACATACCAAGTTAGATCTACACCACTGCACGCCAACGGGGTCTACGGACTACTGCGTACCTGTCGATAATCCCACCTTAAAATACAAGGTCTACATTCCAACAAGGGAGGAATGGGACACACAAATCCCGGGACCAGCCGGTTCCCTCCATATTTACACAGACGGCTCAAAATTGAATGGCCAGGTGGGAGGCTGTTTCCATTGCGAACAGCTGTGTTTAAATGAGTCCTTCAGACTCCCAGACCACTGTAGTGTTTTAAAAGCAGAAGTAATAGCTATCGGAGAAGCACTCAGATCCCCAGCACTTATTGGTAATCAGGACACGATCTGTATCTTTTCAGACAGTCAAGCGGCACTCAAGGCTCTTGACGGTCTTTCATCCAACTCCAGGACAGTGAATGACTGTCGCAGATCTCTTAACGAGATGGCAGAGCAGCATGACATACACCTCATATGGGTACCCGGGCATAGGGACCACGAGGGTAATTGCGCCGCCGACGAACTAGCAAGAGCAGGTACTACCAATCCTCTCCTACCGGAGAAGGAACCAGTAGGTATCCCCTTAGCTACGTGTAGGCTAAAATGCAGGGATCACTTTGACCGCGCATCACTGAGGAAATGGAGAAATCTCCAAAACTGCAGGAACTCCCGCATGATATGGCCCATCCGATCTAGGAAGAGGTCAATGATGCTTATCGCCCTGAATAGGCAGGACTGTAGTCTGGCGGTCAAGGCCATTACGGGACATTGGTTAATAGGAGCACACGCGGCTAGACTAGCGGTGCCACATTATGACTATTGCAGAAGCTGTGGAGACGAAGAAGAGGAAGAGACAGTCGCACACCTCCTGTGTCAATGCCCTGCGCTGGGGCGCATCCGACTCAAATTCTTGGGCGCAGCAATACTTACAGACCTTACAGACCTCGCGGAGGTCGCTCCACACAGACTCGTAGCTGGATGGGACCACGAGCCGCTTCAAGAAGGATAGAGCACCCTTGAGCACATAAGTAGTGGGAAGGGAGAGGTCCTTTTGTAGGATCCTTGCCTGTGCGGTATCACAAGGAGCCCCAGCGGCTCAAGTGGATGGGGGTCAGAACCGGCCCTCATCGCCGCCTCAACCTAACCTAACCTAAGATGTAATCATAAGGATCGGCCAACTATATCCGATGTTTGCGACATATGGTAATACCGGGTTTTAACTGCAAGGGTATATCAACTTCGGCTCCGCCCGAAGTTAGCTTTGCTTTCTTGTTTTCATTTGTTTCAACTCTATGTACAAATACATATACATATGTAGTTTGTATAGTGTCTGAAGGCCCCCAGACAGATCCGCGCTGTTTGTGTATTCTTTTGTTTGTATTTGCATAAGAACCCAGCAGTTCAGCTGGTGGCAATAGTTCTTTTTGGGTATGGATTCGGGTACTCTTTTGTGGGTACCCATATCGCTTACTGTTGGTATAGCGGCTTGGGTATTCTCTGCTTCATGTTTTTTTCTATAACACTGCGAGTATATACTTTAGTACTCCCTTTGGATACGACGTTCGGACCACCACAAAGCGCAAACGAAAATTTTCTTTTAAAGGAAATGACCGCTTAGAAAGTGGACATGCAGTAAATTGTTTGTTATTGTTGCTAGAAGGAGTTAAACAGATGCGAGTATATACTTTGGTACTCCTTTTGAGTACGACGGTCGGACCACCACAAAGCGCAAACGAAAATCTTCTCTTTTTTTGATTTTTGCTTCAGTATAACTTGAGCATATTTGGTGACACGACGTAAAAGTGTGGTAAATAATAAATAAATAATAAAAACACTAAATAAATATTAAAAACAGTGACAGTGAAACAGTGATAAAAAAAGGATAAAAAAGGTAATAATTATAATTATGGTTTGCAAAAGAGAAAAGAATTTATTTTCAGGTGTCAATTATAAGGCATGTTGCAGCCCTGGTGAAGTTGCCAGAAATTTAAAAAAATATGCTAAGCGATTCCTTAATGATGGAGTATAAAGTCATTAAAAACAGCGCGAAATGTATATTTAGCACTACTTGGTAAGAATTTAAAAAAAATATTGGTTTTAATTTTAATAATGATTTTTTTTTATAATATTAGATGTAATTTCTGCTGATGGCGGCAATGGAAATATGCCTCAAACAAAACAACAGCAAGAACAACACATAATTTTTGCACACGTCACACATAAGTATTTTTAAGCCAAATAAAATGGTGTAATTCTGTGAATTTCTGATAAGTAAAATAATTTTATAAATTTTTAAAAATGAATTAAATGTATTTATATTATATTAAATAATTTTATATATAATAAAAAAAAAAATTTATAAGAAAAAAAAATCGTTTTCTGGGTATGTAAATCGCTGTCCCTTGGTAGATACCCAAGTGGCTATACTGTATAGAGTACCCAATTCCGTACCTAAATCGATGTCCCTTAGTAGTATGTATTTGGGTACTCCTTTTGGGTACCCCAATTCGATACTCATTGGTATACGAAGAGGTGACGATTGTACACCGCCTATGACATGCCTTAGTTAAATTCGCCTCTGAAATACATGTCTTAGGTATTGACTGGTGGGTACTCGTCTACCCCAGGGGCATAGTGAATTCGACACCCATGCACTAGTGCGGCGAACTGCTGGGAAGTTTATCTGTGGGCTGTTTGCGGTTTAGCTGTGGTTATAAATTTTATTGCTTTCGTGGCTTTTTAATTGGTAATTAGTATATAATTATATTCGGCGCTCCTAGTAGGGAGACTCAAAAATTTACACACAAAATATGGATTTATTCGTTTGCACTATCCTAGAATTTGCACAGCTGAACACTGTTTGTCTCTCAATTTTCGCTTCGAAGTTTTGCTTCGAATCCGGCCACAATATTAAGAATATTTCATTTATTTCCCCGCCCTACCATTTTATATTTGCGAATCTAATTCAGATTCATTATATCGAGTATCCTATGTACAGATCTTAGGCCGAACATAAATAAAAAGTAAGATTACAATTGCGGTTACGATTAAGATGCGTGTGCCAAATGGCGAAACAATTGGTTTGAAACTTGTGCGGAGGATTGTGGGGGCTGAGGGGGCTGAGGGGGACTTAGAGTCACTCGTCCTCTTCCTCCAGCTTCCTGGGAACCTAATCTAGAAATTTGCAAAACAAAACTTTGCCTTTTAGCCCGAAAGTGGCACAAGATGGTAATCAGACGCTTGGGAGCGGGAAAAAGCGGGAGCTTACGTATACTATATATAATCTGGTTTCTGATTTTGGGGTCGGGATCTTTCCTAATCAAATCATGTGGTATTGATGGTTGGGAATTTTTGGTCTTCAAAAATTCTGTTTAAACTCAAGTCGCAGTCTATGGGCGATTAATAGCCTTAATATCTAGGTTGGTAAATAATAATTGTAACACTTAGCGTTATTTACAACATGTCATGCATTGGTGTAGTGACTACCATGTCTTATTCGATTACTAAAATAAAGACTCGTACTTAAATAACAAATAACTTAGTCCTTGGGGTATCGTGGATCTAAACGCCTTGGATGTCTCGAGCTCCGGCTAAACATCAATGACATTTTGCAGGGATAACTGGAACTCTTATAACCAATGATTACGCAAGTGCTTAAATACAGTACACATTTGTATTAGAGATTATAGATTATTATGCATATACTAGGTATATAAATATATTTACTACTGCCACAGTAAAACCATATTGCGTCTAGTCCGAATTCCGAATACCGAAAAGGTCTCAAAGCAGCTACCGTTCATATATGAACGTCTCTCTAAAGACGTTCATATATGCTGTCATAAAGCTGTCTCTTAGTCTAGCTTAGGCTTACATTAGGTTGCTCTATTCCTAATTAATAGATACCATTTGCACGTGGCAATAACAACGTTTGAGTGTTTACCGCCTCCTGATCCATAGGTACTTTTCCCGCCTCACTCTCCTAGGTCCTCAACGGACTGAGCCCTGATCGGAGCATGGTTTTGAGTTTGGTTTTGGGGTTGAGTTTGACCCTGTGGCTGAGTTTGCGATTGGGACTGCAACTGCATTTGCGAGGACAACTGCTGGGCCGGCGAGGAAGGAGGCCCGAACTTGCTAGTGATCTTGTGTGAGACACTGACAATGGCCAACTCGTGCTTGGAGTCCATGTCGCAATCATAAAGCCCGCTCAGTGAGTCTAGGCTTAGCAGGCGGGAGCTGGCCCGGCTGGACACCGATGTGTCGTCCACGTCCGGAGCGTTGTACAGTGAGTTTACGTCCGATAGGGCGCCCTCCGCGTCGGTGAGTCCAGCCTCGTTCAGTAGCGATATGTTCTCTAGACCAGGTTCATCCGTAATGTATCCCGTGGACTCGGCTCCACCTAAAATAAAAGGTAGTTGCTATTATCGTTTTGCATTAACAGGACAGTTCAAAATTTTATCAATATTAATTTTAAACCTAAATTTTTTTCTAATTTCATAGCCCGACAAAGCTGCTAGTAAAGCCTGCTAAATTGATGCGTGTGTTACATCTTCGATTTTCCAATCGCATGATATATAAATCCAAAAAATTTTTAATTTAAAATATGTGTGAATCAAATTCGTCCGAAAATATAAACGTCAAAAATATGAAGGAGTGTTTTGAGTTATAGTATATAGTTGGTTCTTCTAGTATTTCGACACACTTTGGTAACTTTTTACAAACACCGAGAGAGAAAACTACGGGCCCCTCTAGGAGCGGGATGGAAAAAAGGTCCCACCTACGAGACACTGAAAAAACTGTTTTTTTCGCATGTTTTTTTGCATCAATGAAACCCCCTCCTGTACCCTCCTTATAGCTTCTTACCTGTAGCCTCCTCACGGCAATCGTCGTCCGACCATTCCGACTGGCTCTCCAAGGGATTGGAGTCCATGGACTGGTGGTTCATGTGCGTCGCCCCGTACTTCAGCTCGTCGTTTATCACATTCGCCTCGAGACCGCGATGGGTGCCATTGGTTAACGGCGCCGCCTCGCGGGTACCCTCGCCTTGCTCTTCTTCCTCGTCCTCCTCCTCGTCGTCATTCAAATGTGCTACGACACCCGCCTCCGCCCGCTTGTGGCTGAGGTCCAGTTTCTGGACACGCTTTTGGCGCACAGCGCGACCCACCTCGTCGTCCTCGAACTCCTCGTCGGCCAGGTTGTCTTCTGTATCGTCACGATCCTCCTGATCCTGCATGTGGTTGTAGCGCTGTTGTTGCTGCTGGTGTTGCAGCCTCGTCTGGTGGTGATGATGGTAGCGTCGCTGCTGCTGCAGCGGCGGTGTATGACCCGCTCCGTCCAGACTGTCGTGGCAGTACTGAAGCTCCTTGGATCGTGGTCGCTGGCGGTGTGCCCTCTGCTGCTGCTGTGGATAAGGATGAGGATACGGATGCGGATGAGTTGCTTCGTGAAGCGCCTTGGCGGCTTGCATTTCCATCAGGGTCAAAACCTGGAAGTGATTGCGATTCTCGTGTAGGATCTCGCAAGATTCCGTATCCGAGGTTTGCCTGCAAAATCCATATTTGTATGATTTAGAAAATTAAAAAAAAAATAAATTCTAAAACCAAAAGTGACACATTGCCATTGAATCATCTACCAACCGATTATAAAATCTTTGAACCTACACCACAATATTTTACAAACACCGTTGTCGGGACAATATTGGATGGAAAGTCCCGATAAGTATAATGATAGGAATGTTAATAGGATGCTAAGTATATCCTTAATCATGGCAAAGCAATGTCAGAATCTATATTATATTTAATAATGAATGCGTCTTACGAATGAATGCGAATACGAAACACATTATTTATATAAATATTAGAATTTAACTGAATAAAAAATTGAAAAATGTAATAATGTTAGCCATTATAAGAATTTGAATTGATTAGTTAACATATTTACAGTTTATATAAATATACAAATATATATCTGAAAAAACTATTCATTTCAAATAATTATTGCCAGTTTATAAAATATTTATTTCGGTATTAATAAAACGGTATTCATAGAATCATTTCTCAGAAACGCCAGAAACTTGGAACTTTCGGAATTGGCTTCGTTTTATTGGCCTTTCAATTTCTTAGTATGTTTACAGGTCCCCGGCTTTAGTCTCTAAAGATTGGGTTCAGGTTAACGTCACGGTTTGTGGTCACGGGGGTTTAACCTCGCGTCATAGTTTGTCACGCAGGGGGGGGAGGGGGTCAAACAAGTTTCAAATTCGCGTCATGCAATATATGGACGGCCCCATATCTAAAAAAAAAAGTCCCAAACATCTATCTTCAAAAATACAAAAGTTGGTCTTTCTACCAAAAACCATTTCCGATCGTTCAACTGAACGCTATGACAGCTATAAGATATAGTCGGCCGATCATTATAAAATTTGGTAGGTAATGATAATCTGACCAAAAATAGAATTTGTACAAAGTTTAAGCTTTCTATCTTCAAAAACACGAAAGTTGGGTTATTTCCGATCGTTCAGTTATATGTCAGCTATACGATATAGTCGGCCGATCCTTATAAAATCTGGCATGTCCTAATGTTTTGCCAAAAATAGCTCTCATGTCAAATTTGAACTCTCTAACTCTAAAAACACCAAAGTTATACCATTTCCGATCAATCAGTTATATGGCAGCTATAGGATATAGTCGGCCGATCCGGGCCGTTCCGACTTAAATACTGCGTGCAAAGAAAAGAAGGGTGTGTGAAAAGTTTCAAGTCGATAGCTTTAAAACTGAGAGACTAGTTTGTGTAGAAACAGACAGACGGACATGCTTATATCAACTCAGGAGGTGATCCTGATCAAGAATATATATACTTTATAGGGTCGGAGATGTCTCCTTCACTGCGTTGCAGTTGACCAAAATTATAATACCCTCTGCAACGGTATAAAAAATCGTATTTTCTGTGACGTACTGCACGTACTGTGACGTAATCGTATTGCATTTTGGTCACCACAGGATTCAGACTACTCACATTTGGCTCGAATCCGAAGGGTTCTTGTTGCGCGTTATCTCCCTAATGGCCTCCAGGCCCACCGGATGCTTGGAAATGACGAAGCTGTTGCTTGCAGGCAGCTCCGCCACCGGATGCTGATGATTCGGTTGCTCTGATGGGAGATCTCGGTTGCTGCTCTGGTTGTTGTTGCCGCTGTTGGAGTTAGTGCCACTGCCACCGCTTAGGTTTCCATTGCTGCTTCCGCTGCTGTTTCCCACCACCGATCTGGATCCTGCGACAACATGGCCATTGGTGGAGCTGAGCTTAGAGTTGCTCAGCGAATAAGTCAACTCCCGGCTGCCGTTGCTTGTTGTGTGATCGATGGTGCCAGTGGTTCCAGTGACCGTGGTGGTAGCTGTGGCCGCCGGGCACTTGGCTCGCGAGGATTCGTTGAGTATTCGCTGGAGTTCCCGTTCAAAGGGCGACTTGGTGGCAGTGGGCAACCCGTTAGAGACCACTCCGCTGGTACCTCCAACGGCTCCTGAAAGCTCCTTCTGGTAGTCGAAGCTACTGCAGCTGTCGCCCTTGGCCTGTGTGTTTCTGGTTGTGTGGCTGGTGGTGTGCTGGCCCTGACTCTCGGTGGTGGAGCTCTGGTCGAAGTCATGCAGCTGGGTCATGTCTACCACCGGCGAGGTAGGGTCCACTTGGATATCGCAAGGGTACAGCCACTGCAGTGGGTTTACCAGCCCTCCGGTAGCGCCTCCGTGCCGGTGATGTGCTGACAAGTGCGGCAGGTGGTGGCGCGGCGAATCCTCTTCGCCTTCGCCCTCACCCTCGGTGGTCTTGGAGTAGCTCTCGTCCGAGCTGCTCATCGACGGGGAATGCGGCCGCGAGCTGAGATCATCCGTGGAGGACATCTCCCGGTTCTCCTCCATCTCCGGCGGCAGCTTCGGCAGGGGTTTCATGTACGTCTGGATGCCTGGTGCCGGATTCGTAGGAACGGTCTTCGGCGGCAGCTGCGGCAACGGCGGCTGCTGCGAATACAGTGCGTACTGGCGCTGCTCCTGACTAGGGTTTGGCTGCTGCAGGTGCGACAACATGGTGTTGGGAGAAGTATAACGTGGTGGCTCATACTTTGGCGCATGCTGCATGGGCATGATCTAGGGGCGTGGTTAGTCGGAGTCGGTGTCGGTGATGGAGTCGGATGAGCAAGAGATAGATGGGCGGGCATGCAAAGAGCGGACACAAAGAGTTAGACACATTGGTACACACACATATTCAAATATTTTTTTTGGATTAATAGAAGTGAAGGGAAAGCAGCGGGGTCCAGGGCGTCACCGGAAAACAGGCAATTTGGTTTGTGGAAAGTACATTTAGTAACAAAATACGTTTTATCCTAAACTATTTCAAGTATATTCTAAAAATAAATTGCATGTTTCCATATTTCAGAGCCAATTATTTAAACATAATAGATTTTCCTAATTTTAAAAATCAATCTCGTAAGATTCTACTTCTGATATTAAGTTTTACTAACAAATTTCATGCCTATATTATTATCTGTACCAGTGAATTAATTTATTTTTTTTACGATTTTAGTATTTGACAATAACAATGAACGATATAATAAAACATTTTTTAAGTAAAAGCCATAAAATTCGTTTAAAATTAAATGCTAAATCTGTCTCACATGATAAAATAACGTTTTGTATTTGTTTTGTGTCTCTAAAGTGAAACTAACGTAAAAGCAATGAGATTATACATATGTAATGCTAAGTACCGGTTATCTATAGCTAAAATGCAGATCCTATATCTAGCTTACTTTGGACTTTTTTATAAAATTGTGTTTTCATAGTTTCATATCATATCATAGTTTTTCTTACATTTATATTTTATTATATGATTCTAGCAGTGGCGGATTTAAGGAAAAAGGCCCAGTGGGCAAAATTTGTTCAGGGCCTCCCTGTCACCCCATAACCCCACCCCATTACATTACACATTATGTAATTTTACATTACACCCCATTACCCCATTACAAAACGTTTAATATCGACGCCGTAATATGGGAAAAAATTCACCGAAACATTTTTTCAACAAAAAAAATAAAAACAAGAAATCGAAGGTGTAACTTTCAGCAAGAGGGGCCCTGAAAGCCTTTCGTCGGGGGGGCCCAGTGGGCAAGCGCGCCTTTGCCCACCTGTTAAATCCGCCACTGGATTCTAGTATATATGATTTTCAATTGTTTTACTAACAAGCTATGTATGTATATGCCTATTCTTTGACCTATAATTCTATATGAATTTCTGCAATCAAAGTCGTTTAAAATAGTAGGAATATGTGGAATCAAATATGTAGGAATAAAATTGGAGATCAGTATAAAAATAATTGAAAAACGATAATCAACCAATTCTATTACAATTGCCAAGCAATAATATAAACGTATCTATAGCTTTCCTATTCGCTCGTGTGTTTTACAATTTTTTTTTCTATAATCTCTATATTTTATATATTTTAGCAAGTCATGTTTATAGATAAGAAGTACCTAGCTAGTGCTTCACAAACATAAATGTCTATTTCGGATCATAGATGTTAGTTACTAAATGGGATGGGGTTCTGGTGTAGGTTAGTTGCTTGTAGCCACTTGAAGGAAGGCAAGGCGTGCTGGTCGGAAGGGGCTGTTCAGAGGAGGATCTCTTTGCTCCAAAGCAGGTGTTCGGCCTCTTCACTCACCTTGGCTACCGGCGCGACGCTACTGGCATGCAAAAGCGGTTCGCTTTCCCGGCAATGGCCATAGCCCGGATTGGTAGATGATGCCGGTTGCAGATTGTGGCTCTGGATCTGGTTCTGATGTTGGTTCAGAGTCGGGTTCAAATGGAGGTGATGCAGTAAATGATGACCATGCTGGTTATAAGGCGACGCATAGGTACGATCTCGATCGCGTCGCGGCATGATGAAGCAGTCACCGCCTTGCACCCCGGCACTGCCGACATCCATGCCCATTCCCATTCCCAATCCTATATTCATACCCGTGTTCATGCTCATTCCCATTCCCATACCCATACCCATACCCATATTCAGGCTGCCGTGGTGCTGCGGCAGCTGCTCCATCTGGGGATGCCGGCCGCCTAAAGTTGGGTTCTCAGTGATATTAAACTCGCGCAACATTACCGAAGGAACGTGCTGGTTCTGGTGCTGGAGAAGGATCTGGTGCTGCACTGGGTGTGGATGAGGAGGACACGGATGCTGGAGAGGGGCGGCCACCGCAGCCGTTGAGGTCATCGTGATAGCCATGAAGCCACCTCCGTTTGCGTTGCCGTTTGTCATAAGATGCTGTTCGCCATTGTGTCCGTTCTCCCGGATGTTGGGCAGTCCGCCGTTGCCAATAAAGATCGGATTCTTCTGCAGTTTGCTGTTAAGGCGCTGTTGCTGCTGGTGATGCAGGTGGTGGTGCACTGGCGGTGGTGGCGGGGAGGCGGAAAGCGGCAGGGCGTCGGACTTTTTCTGTTGGTGCTGCAGCAGGAGCTGTTGCTCCTCGCCACCTCCAGTGATACCGGCGATCCCGCCACCACCGCGGACTCCGTACAGGTGGCCGTTCTCCTTCTTGCTGTAGGTCTCTGTGTTGACGCGGTTATCCGGGAACTGCGAGGCCTTCATGTAGTAGTCGGGGCCATGGAGACCCTGCGGCAGGGACATGGCGTTCCGCACTTCGCCGTTTAGCGACTTATTGCCGCTGTCGCACAGGAAGTAGGTGACCATGTCGCCTTTGCCCTTCACCTTGATAGTCCCTCGACATCTGAAACGAAATGGTTTTTTATTTAAGGACAGGTTCATTTGGGTTCATGTTGCCAGCTCACCGAAACTCAAAGTGGGAGCCCACCAGACTGTCGACCACCTCCTGGGTGACTTGGGAGTACCCTGGGACTCCAGTTGAGTCCATTCTGCTAGCCACATTTACCGTGTTGCCCCATATGTCGTACTGCGGCTTCCGGGCTCCGATCACACCGGCCACCACTGGTCCAATGTTGATTCCTGCAAATGGTTATAAATTGATTAAATTTATTAAACAAAGAGAACTTAAACTGTTTCATGGCAATTATTATTTACTTATGTTAAAGCTTCTTTCAAAAAGCATGTCGAGAATTTAAAGATATTGTACAATTCCACTTTTGTAGCCGTTTCACTATGGGCAAAAAGTCCCAAATAGCGGAATTTTTACATTTTTCTTTGTTCCATATTATTAAATTGACTTTATTTTCTGAATTAGAATACTTAAAACAAACTGAAACAAATTTTTAAAAAATTTTAGACTTCGTTGGTATTTTGTTATTTTTCCATATTTAAAGACTATGATCTGGTCATTTTAAAAAAAGATTTTGGCGAGAAAGCTTATGATTTTTCTGTGAGTTTTATCTTCAAATTGTAAATTAAACAAAAAAGCTTAAATATGGAATTTAATCGTTAAGGTATGTAGTACATGTGTACATGTGTTATGTTGTCCAATAGTACAATGTGTTGTTGGTATGAAGGCAATTTTGAAGCTACTAACCAAACTATTAACAATCAAATAGTGGTTAACATTGCCACTATGATTTTCGGCAATAGTCAAATGTTGCAGTTGCAGTTACATTTTTACATTCAACGTTGCTTGATGTTTGAAGCGACAACAACCGCCAATAAGGTGCAGTTTGTTTTGCAAAATATTGATGAGGCTGAATTAAGTGATGTCCAGCAAACCATAGTAAAAGATAAACTCAGGCTTTTCTTTGGATTCATTAACACTAATTTGCCAAAATGCAACAGAATGCTCGCTTGCATCATCTTTAAAAATTAAGTTTCTTAAAGATGATATTCCACGCGAAAAGTCTGGTCGCAAACGATTGACATACGAGGGCTGTCTGATAAGTAACCGACCTAACCATGATGAACGCGACTTTAAAAAATTTTTTTTTTGTTTTCTGCTTAGTCTCCTTGTAACTCCACACACTTCTCCCAGCGATGCTCCCATCTCTGCAACCCTTCCAAATAGTACTTGACATCTTTTTCTGCAAAATACGAGTTCACGAAAGAGATTGCCTCCTCATTTGACGAAAATCTCTGGCCGCCGAGTGCAGTTTTAAGGTGAGGAAACAAAAAAAAGTCGCTTGGTCCTAGATCCGGTGAATAAGGTGGATGGTCAAGCAGTTCGAACCGCAATGATGCGCAATGACTCGCATCATCTATAAAATTAAGTTTTTAAAAGATGGCTTACGCTTGAGATACACTGAGGCAGGACTCAGATTAAAGCAAAAATTGGCATCTGATCTGGTCGATCAAACTGAAGATTCTATGCCACTGTTTTTGCATGCAACTTCTACTACATTGGGCAAAAAATTGAAAACGGGCGACTCTTCTCCTCTACTGCAAAAAGCATTGAACAAAGAAAATTGAAAGTCATTGAAAGGCCATTGAAAGTCCTGAAAATTCTTTAGCGTTTTGAATTCCTCTGACCCACTGCTTTCAACTATAAATCTATATAGTTGAGCGTCAAAGATTAAATTATATAAAAGGCTACTAAAAGATCTTTTGGAATCTTCTGATATTGAGCTTCCAACAACAGGGGCATGTGTACACAAAAATTAATCACGTAGAAGAAGTCGGAGATAATGAATTAGAAATACCCGGGCTGGATTCCCTAGAGTTGGCGGAAGCGTTTTGGGAAGAATAAATTATTAACTGGGCATCAAGGTATGGAGTTACAAAACTTAATATTGGGCTATAAGTAATTTTAAATTTAATTTTTCAAGTATCCAAATTAATTTTATAATGCAAATTGCTAAAAAAAATGTATTAATTAAATACATTAAGTGCACATTAATTAAATATATATTACGTTAATATATTTAAAAAATCGAAAATTCCAACTTTATGATAATGTGGGCGGGAAGAAAGGCGTGGCCATCTTTATTTAGGTATATGTACCAAGTTCTGAGTTTCTATCTTGAAAAATGGTAACAATGCCGCAATTTGGGACTTTTTGCCCATAGTGCGTTGTAGAAATGTTTTCGAAACAAGAAGTTGATATACCCTTGCAGTTAAAACCGGATATAGATCGCAAAAATCGGATATAGTTGGCCGATCGTTATGATTATATCAAAATAAAACCAATTAATTACAATAAAAAATCCAAAAAAGAGTCCCAAGCTTCTATCTTCAAAAATACGAAAGTTGATATTTCTACCAAATACCATTTCCGATCGTTCAGTTAAATGGCAGCTATAGGATATAGTCGGCCGATCCTAATGAAATTTGGTAGGTTGGATCAACTGACCAAAAATAGAATCTGTACTTAGTTTCATCTTCATCTTCTATCTTCAAAAACACGAAAGTTGGGTCATTTTCGATCGTTCAGTCATATGGCAGCTATAAGATATAGTCGACCGATCCTTATGAAATTTTGGCATGTCGTATTATTTTGCCAAAAATAGCTCTCACGTCAAATTCAAACGCTCTAACTCTAAAAACACCGAAGTAATACCATTTCCGATCAATCAGTTATATGGCAGCTTTAGGATATAGTCGGCCGATCCGGGCCGTTCCGACTTAAATACTGCGTGCAAAGGAAAGAAGGGTGTGTGCAAAGTTTTAAGACGATAGCTTTAAAACTGAGAGACTAGTTTGCGTAGAAACAGACAGACGGACAGACAGACAGACGGACAGACGGACATGCTCATATCAACTCAGGAGGTGATCCAGATCAAGAATATATATACTTTATAGGGTCGGAGATTTCTCCTTCACTGCGTTGCACAGTGGTCGATTTGGCCTGGCCAGCGGCATTTAATTATGATTTTCAAATTTAAATAAACGTTAATTTAAGTATACCTATCGATAGTATACACTTTGATTAGATGCTAATTGATGTTTTCTAAGCTCATAAATAAGCTGACGATCACCTGTGAACTGTCAAAGTTAACATATGTTTCAGCAGTTGATATTTACAATTTTGGCGCCCTTTTACTTATTGGTTGCATATTTGAACAAATAGTGCAATTTACGATTATTCTAGTGCAAGTTTGGTTTTTAACAACTATTAAGGTATGTGCTACATAGAAAATCTGTGCTTGTGACGTGTCAGTATATGTGTTACTTATAAATTGTAGTGGATTTGGAGTGTATTAACAATGTGCGGAATAGAGCGCACACCAGTCTTTCGTGAAGTAGAACTTAACAAATTCACCTGCATTCACTCTGGTTGCAATTGTTTGTTAAAGTCTGAATTATTATCTGTCCGCAATGTCAAAAATGAAGTGCGTAGTCCTGCGTATCTACAAGTTATTTCACTTTTTAGGAAGAATGTCAGTGTCGAAGCGCGCACTTTTCTTAGTATGGCACGGCGAAGCCGTTACAATCAAATATGATTGTAACGAAAAGGAGTTTGGAAAAAAAAAAAAATAGTAGTTTTAATAGTGGGCTTGTCCAGTAGTGGAAGAAATGCAATATAAATAAGGCAGCTTTTGAAAAAAGGAATAAAGAATGGCTAGACACGCCTCAGGGGTTGATGGAAATATCATCATTTAGAAATTTTGGACGCCCAGAGAAAAGTATTTCAGAGTGATGCAGAATAACTCAAATCAAAAAACTAGGTAACAGGCATTTCGGAGAAAGTCTCGACGGATGCATTGTTGTTGGCTGAAAGTAGCCGCTTGTATAAGGACGGAAATACATCAAGAATTGTGTCGAAGCTGAATGCTGACGAGGAGCTTATGCTGACGGGGATATTATAAGAACTGGAAGTACGCCCGGTACTGAAAGTACTAACAATGGAAACACTACACGAATATTTTAAGTTATAATTCTATTTCGTACTCTTTTTCTTTAGAATACAAAAAAAATTTAATGTCTTTTTTTAAATATAAAAAAAAAATTTAAAAAACACTATAAATTTCATTTTTGTCCACATAATGCAAAATTGAGTAACAAGCCGAAAATAAAAAATCGATTGAAGATATCTCTAATATTTCAGAAGTTATTAATTTAATGCCTCTGCAAGGGTATACAAAGTGTTTTGCTATGTCGTTTTTGCCGATTTAGAATATCCAAAACCATAAAATGGTATTAATTATTTTTAAGAATACATAAATGCAGATATTAACCTATCGTCCATTAAGTAATACAGTTTTAAAAGTAAATTCATTACCAGGGGATCATTATCCAAGTAGATTTTGTAAAAATTTCAGACAAATACGTTTTTCTATTTTCGAGAAATCAATATCACCGATTCAAGAAAAATCAAAAAGGCGTTCAAAGTTATCTGGCTCCCTTTGCAACACTCTGACATCTGAGTACAAATTAATGTATAGAGGATTAATGTTAAACGGATTGAGTTTAAATTGATTAAGGACATGGTCATATAGATTTATATTAATATAACCTCTTAGTTGGAAGCAACTATGAATTTGTTAACTTATAATAACAAAGTATTCTAAGTTTCTTGCCTAAGTTTTCTTTTAGAGTTGATTCTCATAGATTTCAGTCTTCCAATCATAGCCTCATACTCCAAATTTATGTTTTAAAAAAAAGGAATATTCTCGTAAAAATTTATAGCATTGAGAATTCAATGATTAACATACTTTAGAAATAAATTTAATAAAAAGCAAAGCTTTTTTGTACTTTTCATTTCTCATTTGGACCTTCAAATTTAAGAGATTTAATTTACAATTACAAGGATCTGAAGTTTCAAAACCTCTTAAAGATCATATTGTTACATAATAACTTGATCCATTTCTCCCGAAACTTACCAACACGAAGCATAAAGTTGTTGTAGGAATGACTGTTGATTTCCTGAAGGGAAACTCGCATTGCCTTTACGTATTCGATCAAGGCGGTCATGTGGCGTCGCACTGAGTTGGGATCGTTGGGCTGGATCTTGTACTCCGGAATAAGGCCGACGACGGCCATGTAGGTGCTGCCCACGGTCTTGATTTTGTCAATTCCCCGGAAACGGTCCTCCTTGAGCAGTTCGTCAAAGTCGGCGATGATCTCGTTGAGCAATCGGAGACACTCAAGGCCCTGATCCGAGCCATCCATCTCCGTGTAGAACTCGTTGAAGTTGGGAACGCTGGCAAAGATGACGCCCACTTTGGCATAACTTTGATGGTAAAGTTCCTGGTTGGGGAAAAAGTTTAAATCAGTGGAAAATTTTTTGGAGTCATCCTATTCCTTCTTTGACTAATGTTTTCCTTTATGATTTCCCTCCGTCCTCCTGACTCTTCCGTTTTGGGTCAGTGGGAAGGGAAAAGGTTTGAGTGGAAAGTCGTACCATGTTGTTGCGGAATTGCGCATCGAGAAAATGTGCAGCCACATGAGCGGGCAGCAAATTATGCAGTATCCGCTTGTTTGACTCCTGCAGCACATCCATCTCCTTCTTTTCCTGGGAAGCCTGCAGCTGCCAGAGGAAGTCCAGCCGAGCGGTGCCCTCCACTAACCGTCCATGCACCAGTATGGCAATCATGAAGATGGCGATGCGGGCCAGTGAGATCAAGTGAAGCGGAATTGAAGCACTGTGGAGAGCGGGTCAGTGGGTTAGCAGACACAAAAAATATCGATGGGCCAAAAATATGCTAAACATTAGCGGTGACCTACTTGACCCGGTTGTCGTAGCACTTAAATATATTCTGATGCGACATCTCGATAAACAGTCCGTAGATGGTGCCCATACCTAACACCAGCAGTGACTTGAATATGATGGGTAGTCTGTGTAGGGGATCATGCTATTAGTTTCTTCTCTATTGTATTATTTATGACATGGCACTCACCTTAGAAATACAGACACAGATAGGAAGGCGAAGGCCGCAGACAAGGACACGTATTGGGGCAGGGAGCACTTTCGGTGCGAGTCATTAGAGTACGAAAAGAATTGGGGCTCCGGCGGCATCTGACGACTGGTCAAAGCTGGAATAGTGCCATTCTCAGAACAGGGGTGGTCGGAAACGCAAGTGAACTGAATGGAAGGGAAAAAATTTAAATATTAAGATGATTGATTATTACGAATTTAATAAAATCTATTTTAAAATAATTTTTGTTTTAATAAATGGCAATTTATATTAAATTTAATTTATTATATTATATCCGGTACTCTTCTAAACTTTACAAAAAAGTTTTTTAGCCATGCAAGGGGCTAATAAGGTTGTAAAGCAAGCCTTTTATTCTATTATTATTATTATTTTTTTTTTTATTTGTTTTGTTTTTTTTTTTTATTTGATTTGATTTTATTTTTTTTAACTTGAACCTCGTGTCACTGATACAAAACTTCTATTAATCGAATTTCCTAATTTAAATATTCAAACTCCGACTGTTTGGTCATTGAGAGTTTTTAATGCCGGGAAATGAAAAGCAGAATTTAATTATTTTACGTTATATTTTATTTATACTGCAGGCAGATGAAACTGGGATCAACCATTGTGATCCAACCATCCATGATCCATGATCAACCATCATCCAGCTTATGGTGCTAAGCAGTGACTATTAATATGGACAGAGAGTGCGGCACGACTAGACATACATACGAGAAGCTAAAGCTCTCGATAACGGAGAGGGCGGCCCGACATAGTGATTGAGAAGCTAAAGGTTCGTTGAAGTCGAGCGGCCGAGAAAGAGTCGACCAACTATGGTGATATATCCATACTTTAGCTAAATAAATAAACTATAACTCATTTAGCGGCTGCTGCCTGACCCGACACCGACTATTAGAGTAAAAGCCATTGTTGGAAAAAATAGACATTTCCCCATTTAATCACTGAACAGACAATTTTAAAAGAATTCATCGATAATCTGAACAAAAGTTAGTTAAGCAGTTAGTTGAAATAGTTGAAACTAGTTAGAAGCATCCTTTCACTTACCACATTCACCTGGCCTACGGAGTATATCAGAATAATGGTAAAGATGGTGATAGCCATGCGCAGGGTGAAGCATTCCGAGATGTCCCAGATGATCCACTTGAGCCGCACGGCCAGGAGGAGCATCAGAATGGCGCTCACCCAGATGAAGGCGGTGAGAAACAGGAGAAGGAGGATGAGGGTCCGCGGCAGGGCGGTGACCTGAAGAGCAGCCCCCAGAATGAGCAACAGTAGGGAGCAGCCCATGGCAGTTGTGAAGCCTAGATCGAAGTCCTTGTGGTACTCTCGCTCCATGTCACTCTGCCGGAACCGCAGAGTCACCCTGTCTACGTGCTCCGACTTGTCGCAGTCCACGGACCGGGCATTGATCGCCTGGGAGAGGAAGCGGTTGACCCGGTTGGTGGGTTGGTGATGGGCGGCCACGGAGTGTCGTTTCCGGAAGGGCCGCTTCAACTTGTCTGCCACCTTTGACTGCGACTGCAGATACGGAATGTAACGGATCCAGATGCGGCGATGCAAAGGCGAAATTTAAATCGAAAGCCATGCAAAAGGGAGCAGAAAGACAGTAGATTGTTAGAGGAGCTTTCTATTCCGGCGGCTTTCTTCGCTGGCTGGCGCGTAAACTGTTTGCTTGAGCTAAAGGCTTATACTCTAAAGTTTGAGGTTGAAGAAATATGATCTACATCAACGGATGTTCCATGGGGGTTATGGGGACTCGAGCTACATTCTGGAGGCCATGAATTTGCGCAGCATGCTGTGTGTGGGAGCTGATCAAGCAATTTTTCAATAAAATTCTAAATACGCCTGAAACATGCATATCGGTTATTAAATGACGGATGGAATAGTATTGGAATCAATGGGTGTATATTCTTGCAGTTGCGTTTCATATGAATTGCACGGATAACCGGTCTTAAGCGACCAAAATTTAATCAACCATCATTTTTTTTAAATTTTTAAGCTCTTTTTGCATTGCCTTTATTATCTTCTATAAAGTATAACATATTTATATATTTATTTCATAATTATCTATTTTATATTCTGAATATAAATTTATTACTTCAAAGTATCATTAAAAGATGTCAACTACGTCAAGAAAGGCCTGGAGAATGAGTTTTTGAATTTTGTAGTCTATGTAATTATGTATGACATGGATCCTGTACTGTTGGAATACAACTAATATATTTTTTTAGTTTCAACTTAAAAAACATGTTCATTAAATGGTTTAAAATTAAAAGCTAAAATCTACTGGATACAATATAAGATAAAATTTTTATTGTCATAACCTTTACATAACCGTACATCAAAAAATTTCAAGGAATTTCATGTATTTCAAGGAATTAACCTTATGAAGAACTAGCCAAATATCGGTGATTAATCCTAATAATTTTAATTTTTTAATCCTAAACTTCAATTAAAACAAGAAAAGAAAGCTAACTTCGGGCGGAGCTAAAGTTGATATACCGGGTATATTATACCACTGCAGTTATGTAATATACCGCAAACAGCGAATACAATTGTCCTATCCTTATGATAATATCAAAATATAACCAATTTATTACAATAAAAGAAATCTAAGAAAAAAGAAAGGAAATCTAACTTCGTGCCGATATAAGGTTATATACCCTTGAAGTTAAAACCGGAATATACAAACATTGGATATACAGGGTGACAATAAATAACCCGGAAAAACTTTGAAGCAATCTATTATAAATGTGTTATGATGCAGCCCTTAAATAAATGCATTTATCGATAGCTTGTACTTTTCTGAAACAAATATATTTACATCTTTGTGATTCCCGTCAATTTGATATTTGTTTCGGGATGTCTAACAATCGTTGTGCAATTTTAAAACTGTTTCAACAAGGAAATCGCCAATGCGACATAGTTCGTGTACTTGGCATACCAAAACAAATGGTCTCTGACGCTACCCGGCGATTTAATGAGCTTGGCCATGAAGGTGACCGTCCCGGACGAGGCAGACCATGCACCTCTAACACTTCCAGAGTTCGCCAGATCGTGAAAAAGCGGATCACTCGGAATTGCAGAGTCTCGGCCAGAAAAATAGCCCGTGAAATCGGAGTGAATCGAGAAAGTGTTTGGTTGATAGCAAAAAATGAACTTAATCTCAAGCCCTACAAGCTCCAAAAAATGCATCTTCTTACGGATGACAATAAGCGCGTGAGACTCCAAATATCCCGTCAGCTAAAGCGTCGGGCCGCAGGTCAAAAATGGGAGCGTATTCTTTTCACGGACGAGAAGATATTCACCATCCAACAGGCGCACAATCACCAAAATGACAGAAGCTGGTCTGCTAAAGCTCCAGGTACCTCTGAAATAATCGAGCGCCGTCAATGTGAGCAGTCTTTAATGGTTTGGGGAGGAAAATGCGCCACTGGCAAAACACCCCTTGTTTTCATCGATCAAGGGGTCAAAATCAATCAGGAAGTGTACCGCCGGGACATTTTCGAAACTGTTGTGCTTCCTTGGGCCCAGCAGCACTTCGGTGATACGGAGTGTACGTTTCAACAGGATTCAGCGTCAGCCCATAGAGCCAAATTGACTCAGGACTGGTGCAAAGCCAATTTCCCGGACTTTATCACATGCAGTGAATGGTCACCTTACTCGCCAGATCTTAATCCGTGCTTCCTTGGGCCCAGCAGCACTTCGGTGATACGGAGTGGACGTTTCAACAGGATTCAGCGTCAGCCCATAGAGCCAAATTGACTCAGGACTGGTGCAAAGCCAATTTCCCGGACTTTATCACATGCAGTGAATGGTCACCTTACTCGCCAGATCTTAATCCGTGCTTCCTTGGGCCCAGCAGCACTTCGGTGATACGGAGTGGACGTTTCAACAGGATTCAGCGTCAGCCCATAGAGCCAAATTGACTCAGGACTGGTGCAAAGCCAATTTCCCGGACTTTATCACATGCAGTGAATGGTCACCTTACTCGCCAGATCTTAATCCGATGGGCTAGAGTGTGTGGTCTATTTTGGAGTCCAGGGCATGTGCTGAACGCCACATAAGTTTGGAGGTTTTTATAATATATAATAATATAATTTATTATAATATAAAATCTAAAAAAAAGTCCCAAGCTTCTATCTTCAAAAATACCAAAGTTGGTATTTCTACCAAAAAACATTTCCGATCGTTCAGTTATATGGCAGCTATAGGATATAGTCAGCCGATCTTTATGAAATTGAGTAGATCGGATTATCTGACCAAAAATATAATCAGTACTAAGTTCCAGCTTTCTATCTTCAAAAACACGAAAGTTGGGTCATTTCCGATCAATCAGTTATATGGCAGCTATAGGATATAGTCGGCCGATCCCGGTCGTTCCGACTTACCTATATACTGCGTGCAAAATTATAATACCCTGTGCAAGGGTATAAAAACGAAAAAATGTTTTTGTATTAGGGATTTGCCTATGCTGGGAGCAACACGCGTACATATATGAAATTTTTTTTCCCATGTATTATATTAGGGGCTGGGCACCCCTGATATAAACCATTTAAGCTTCATTTTATCAGGTAATGACGTCATGAGGTCCTTTTTTTGAGCACTTTTAAAAAACGACTTTTTGTCACAAAAAACGACTTTTTTTTTTGTTGGCCTAATGGCGAAGTTGATATAGCCTTGCAGTTAAATCCGTATACATATCGCAAAAATACAATCGCAAATATTATACATAGCAAGCCGATTCTAATGAGAATTTTAGTACAAAGCCAATTTATTAAAATACCAGATGTAGAAAAATCCCAAGCTTCTATCTTCATAAAATATCTAATAAAAATACTTCAAAAATGATAGTTGAATAATTTCCGATCGCTCAGTTGGGAGCTATAGGATATAGCCCTTTGAAATTTGGTAAGTGCTATCATTTTGCCAAAAATACTTCGATTCTAGAGAAAGTCTTTCATTCTAAAAACATTTAAGTTCTTAAGTGTTAAGATCCTAAAGCTTAAGATCCCAATTATTCCGACTTATATACTGCGTGCAAAGGAAAGAATAGTGTGTGAAAAGTTCGATAGCTTTAAAGCTTAGACTCTAAGCCTTAGAGACTAGTTCGAGACTAGAACTAGTAGACTATTTTCTGTTTTCCGCATTCTATACAACAATGACTTTTAAGGCTCTTGGAAGTTAATAAACAAATAAACACATTTAAATCATGGGATCTATTGATATTTTATTAAAAAAAATATATACTAAAAAATTAATTTAAAAACTAATTCAGTATCTTTTCAACAGTTCACAAATAAATTAGATCCTTTTCAATCAAGACCAATTGTCAATTCTCAGTCACAGAACCCTTCGTGTCTTGATTTCTATAAAAATTGATTTAGTTTAAATTGCGCGGAGAAAACCGCTGGTTCAGCTGGAGCGACCACCGACACGTAAATGCTTTTTATACCCTTGCAGAGGGTATTATAATTTTGTCCAAAAGTGTGCAACGCAGTGAAGGAGACATCTCCGACCCTATAAAGTATATATATTCTTGATCAGGATTACCTCCTGAGTTGATATGAGCATGTCCGTCTGTCCGTCTGTCCTTCTGTCCGTCTGTCCGTCTGTCTGTCTGTCTGTTTCTACGCGAACTAGTCTCTCAGTTTTAAAACTATCGACTTGAAACTTTGCACACACCCTTCTTTTCTTTGCACGCAGTATATAAGTCGGAACGACCGGGATCGGTCGACTATATCCTATAGCTGCCATATAACTGATTGATCGGAAATGGTATAACTTTGGTGTTTTTAGAGTTAGAGAGTTCAAATTTGACATGAAAGCTATTTTTGGCAAAATAATACGATATGCCAAATTTCGTAAGGATCGGCCGACTATATCCTATAGCTGCCATATAACTGAACGATCGGAAATGACCCAACTTTCGTGTTTTTAAAAATAGAAAGCTGGAATTTAATACAGATTCCATTTTTGGTCAGTTGATCCAACCTACCAAATTTCATAAGGATCGGCCGACTATATCCTATAGATTCCATATAACTGAAGGATCGGAATTGACCCAACTTTTGTTTTTGAAGATAGAAAGCTGGAACATGGTACAGATTCTAGTTTTGGTTTGGTCAGTTCATCTAACCTACCAAATTTCATTAGGATCGGCCAACTATATCCGATGTTTGCGATATATATCCGGCTTTAACTGCAAGGGTATATAAACTTCGGCTCCGCCCGAAGTTAGCTTTCCTTTCTTGTTTTATATGATTTGTTTTTTGATTCGTAGTTTTATGATTCTTTTTATACCCTTGCAGAGGGTATTATAATTTTGTCCAAAAGTGTGCAACGCAATGAAGGAGACATCTCCGACCCTATAAAGTATATATATTCTTGATCAGGATCACCTCCTGAGTTGATATGAGCATGTCCGTCTGTCCGTCTGTCTGTCTGTCCGTCTGTCTGTTTCTACGCAAACTAGTCTCTCAGTTTTAAAGCTATCGTCTTGAAACTTTGCACACACCCTTCTTTCCTTTGCACGCAGTATATAAGTCGGAACGGCCGGGATCGGCCGACTATATCCTATAGCTGCCATATAACTGATTGATCGGAAATGGTATAACTTTGGTGTTTTAAAAGTTAGAGAGTTCAAATTTTAGGTGAGAGCTATTTTTGGTAAAATAATACGACATGCAAAATTAGGATCGTAAGGATCGACCGACTATATCCTATAGCTGCCATATAACTGAACGATCGGAAATGACCCCTCTTTGACCCAACTCGTGTTTTTGAAGATAGAAAGTTGGAACTTGGTACAGATTATATATTTGGTCAGTTGATCCGACCAACCAATGTTCATTAGGGTCGGCCGACTATATCCTATAGCTGCCATATAACTGAACGATCGGAAATGGTACTTGGTAGAAATATCAACTTTCGTATTTTTGAAGATAGAAGCTTGGGACTTTTTTTAGATTTTGTTTTGTACAAAATTGGATTATATTTTCCTATTCCCATAAGGATCGGCCAACTATATCCGTTGTTTGCGATATATATCCGATTTTAACTGCAAGGGTATATCAACTTCGGCTCCGCCCGAAGGTAGCTTTGCTTTCTTGTTTTAACTTAAAGTTCGAGCCCCGCACTGAACAAACAACTTTTTTCTTGGGGATATAACAAATTATGCATAGCTTTTTATATTTGGATTTAAAGTCTTAAATTGTTGAAAAATATGTCGATTGAAGGTGTCTCGAAGCCCTTGAAAAGCAGAACTCGATGAAAGCAATGAATGGTCAAACACACTTATGGAGCAATCAGACTTAGCACAGTATGTAAAAACGAATGCGATTGAATGATTGAAATAACGTGCAGCAAGGAAAACACATGAACGACACAGAGAAACTGAAAGGCTTGAACGATTGAACAATTGAACTATTAAACGATTAAACAAAAGATAGGATTTGTTTGCTTTTCTGGCTGTTCTGCTCACTTTATTGGTCTTGTGATCGTGCCTACGTATGCGACTAATCGTACTCGCAGTTGAACTGGGATTTATGCCTACGGTCACTTGTACACCACTGCCCCCACCACATCCACTTCCACCGCCACAGCCACTTCCATTTGCACTTGCACCACCAACTGCACCGCCAACGGCGACACGGCCGTAGCCCATGGAGTGCGATGGCGGTGCTGCATGCAACATTTTTTGCAGCCGAATCACCTAGAGATCGGAGAATATACACAGTTTCATGTAAATCTTAGTGAGCATTTCAGTGTTGTAAGTGTTTCTTATAAGCTTATCGTAGTGTCAATTGTGTCAAAAAAATAAATAACAGTAGAAAGAGGTACTATTAATTAAAGAGCATAGTGCTGCAAAACAGTCGAATGGGGCAATTTTTCGGTTCGTTTTTTTAAGATGGCTGAAGAAACTTTTCTAATCATTAAATTAGTCAACATAAAATGCAAAAATTAATCAAGTTTAAAACGACTGTCAAAACTCAAAGTCAAAGTAAGATTGTTGACACTAAAAAAAGATTGGTGATCGCGTAGCTATTTAGAGTGAAAATACGTACTATGCTTAATAGTGAACTTTAAAAAAAGTTCACTATAGGTATTCCCATACCCCGAATTTACCCAGAATTATTAAAAAACTTTATTCAATAAAAAAAGTAAAGTAATACTTTAAATGGATGTAAAATTTTAATTTTTGGATTAATTTTTTCATAATAATAAAAAAAATAATAAAAAAAAGGTTCTAGATAATTCTTTTAGCCACATAATAAATTTTTATAAAATTTTTATAAAATGTTACAAATTTTTTGGTTTTATCAAGTTATTATCGATGTTTTTGCAGCACTTCAGCGGAGCGTCGTGAATAGTTATAATAAATGATAACAAGGCGCATTAGGAGAAATTAAATCTTATCTTTATTTAACCAAAATAAGGAGCATCTGGTGGCAGCAAAATTGTGCGCAAGCTTATGATAATAAAAGTCAAATAGATTATCCATTGATACTTTGGAATTCAATGAAACCCAATGAAACCAACTTCAAGTAAACTACTGTTTGGGTAATTTTGTAATAATGAATTTTTTTTAACATAGTTCTTAAAATATCAAACTTTATAATATTTATTTTATATAAACAAGTTTATTTAAGGCTGTAAAATGTTATGTTGTCATTTGAGATTATCCTGATTTTAGGGGGGATATCTGAGTAACAGGGGGAAAAAAACGGATTTTCTGAAATTTTTGTTGGTTAAATGAAAATGACTATCGAAAATTTGTAAATTAGGTTTTAAAATATTAAATGCAAAGTACAAAATAACTTTTTTTCCCTTTTTTGCCCTTTTTTTGAAGGGAGTAGAACAAATAATAAATTTTCGTTAGTTTCTACAGCTACTAACAGCTATCGACACACGTAGGATTTTTGCGATATATTCATTTTTTGAAAAACGGTGAGTGATTGAAAAAAAGTTAAAATTTTCACGAAAAAAGTCACCAAATTGTTAATAAAAAAAAGTAAGCAAATATAAAAAATCCTAAGTGTGTCGATAGACATAGGTATTTTAAATATACTGTCAATATTCAAAATCGATCGGTTAAGATTTGTTCTAGTTATGTTTCCGGTAGTCTCAAAAAAAGTGGTTTCGAGGAAAACGCGTTTAAAGTTGTAAGTAATGTGGGATATACCTGTGAGGCATCGCCGCAGAATGGAAAATTTCAACACATTAGCACTTTTGCCGGACTCTATCTTAGGGTATGTTATTTTTAAGACTCTAAAGAATTTTTTAGGGGAAAAAAAATTTAGATTTTGTTACTCAGTTACTCAATCAAAATTTCACTCAGATGTCCCCCCTTAAGATTTTTCTGCTAGAGAGTATTTAGATTTATTTTGCTGATATTTTTTGTGCACATAGTGGAATCTCAAACCTGACGACTATCGATAAAAGCCATACCCTATAACAGATACTTTTTGCATTAAATTAAAAAAAAACGCAATATCGGTGGACTATTTACCAAAGACAGTGTATACGATTAAATAATCATCAATTAGCATTTGAAAAGGTACTCTTAGAAACTCTAATGAGAGCTATCGTGTGTTTATGCTCGAACGGGTTCGTGTTAAACGTGATCTTTATTTTTCCGTAAAACAGTACTGCCTAAAATCAAAAGATGATGTTTTTGCCTCCGAGGTTGGGTCATTCGAGTTAACCCACCTCAATATAATATGTACGTTAGCGGGTCAATTATTTCTATAATCAAACTACAAAATACTCGCACAACATCGAGGCAAATGCAACTAACGAAACGTATTTACTATATTTTACACTACAGTGGTTAGTAGCGCAGCACTACGGTTGCCCCATATTTCTATATGATATTAGAACAGAAAAATAATATAATTATATAATTTATACAATGTATAAATCGGCATATATGTATAAATAATATTTTCGAATTCAATGCGACTACAGAAAAGAAGAGCCTAAATGTACGGAAACCAAGAAACTGATAAGAGAGGCAGCAACTGAGGCAAATGAACGGTAAAGGTTATGCTATTGGTTGTCGATAACGGATTCGGGTTTCGACTGGTGGCAGAAATACTTAGACATGGGCGAGGCAAACTTACCGCATCCTGAAATAGAACAAAAGGAAACAAATCAAAATACGAAATGAAAGGGAGATCGGGGGGTTGGGATCTTCGGGATATAGTACTCCACCTGTCAGAGCCTCCATCTGGATCACCTGCCACCCGTAAACCGTAACCCGTAACCCATTATCCGTACCCCGTAACTTATCATTTTTAACTCGTCGTGACCCCAAAACCAACCCGGACATGCACAAAACTGGAGATATATTAACAGAACACAACCGAGCTATTGGAACAGAAACTCTTGAACTCCCAACACAGATACTCCCCCCATCCCACTCCCAGGACGAAGTTCTGGGTACGCCGGGTAGGTCAGACCACTTACCTTGCGGGATCCCTTTTCGGAGACCTGGACACTGCCGGCGTTTGACTCACAGGTGCTGCCACGGACCACGCCCACCGCACCGACCCCTCCCCCCAGAGCACCCACCGCTGAGGGGAAGGACCCGGTGGCAATGTTCGAAAACGGCACTGGCTCCGAGAACTTGATGGTGTGCAGCAGTTGCATGACCACGTTGGACACGTTTCGAAACGAGAGCTTCCGCCGACTGCCAATCACCGATCGTACGCCCAAGGTGTTCAGCATTAGAGGCTGGAAAGAAAAATAATGCAACATTAAATAAATTAAAGAAATATAAATTCTTGTTTCATTATTTTAGTTATTCAAAGCTAGTACACATAAATCGATTTTTACGTATTACGTATATTATTAATATATTTTACGTGATAAATCATAAATATAATAATAACAAATAAATTTCTTAAATGAAATCTAATCAAGAAAAGATGACTATAGTCAATAGATCGATAACTCCACTTCTCTCCTTTGCAGTAGCCCTTACAAGCATATATTTAAAACAATTTAGTGGTACATAGAAAAAAAAGTGGTACATAAGGAATAAATATATACTAAATGAGCGTTTATTTATTAAATATTAATTTCTATGTAGACAACCATATAAAATAATTATAAACAATAAATAATTAAACAAAACTTGACGACTTGTTTATAATAATGTAAACATTTTATAAAGATTTAAATTTATTTAATTCAATTACATTTTTACATACTTGTTGGATACAAGTGATACAAGTAAATCATACTTTTCAGAAGTTTATGAATTTAAACTTTTTGTTATGTTTATTTTGTCCAATTTTTAATTATGGGTGTCCCTTAGATAAAATTAATCAAACTTTCTATATTGTATGTCCAACTAAACTAAGAAGTTCTATGCGGAGGTCTATCAAACCATGATGCTGATTTAATGTTGAACTCTAAGTTCCATTTCCCATTTTTGGAGGCGCTGAACTTACCTTGCGGCGATGTGGCGGCGGCACGATGAAGAAGGTGTCGACTCCATGGTCGCGCAGGTACGAGGATCGTTCGTCTCCATGACCAGCCTCCACCTCGTACTCCCCAGAGAGGGAGTCCAGGGTGCCCCGGGTAACGTGCACCCGGCCAGGCTCCCCACCCGACTCCATGTGGTTGGCCAGGGTGACGTCGTTGGACCAGACATCGAATTGCCATTTCCGGAGGCCCAGAACACCACAGAGCACTCGGCCCGTGTGAATGCCAACGCGCATATTCAGGATGACGTCAGTGGCCTCCACCACAGTGCTGTACGAAATTAGGAGAAATAATATCATTAAAATGCATGTGAAGGATACTTTAAGCCGAAATATGGAATAAAATGTTTCCTCATGAAAGTCTTTAAAGAATAAATATATTAAACCCTCTTACGCAATGGCATCGATCATATCAAGTCCCATTTCCACGGCGCACTTCGCATGATCCTTTCGAGGCTCTGGCAAGCCGGAAACGCAATAGTAACAATCTCCAAGGATTTTAATTCGCAAGCAATGGTTGTCCTGGCATAAAAGAGAGTTAAAAATATGTTAAATATTTATTTGTTTTAACATTTTAAGAATCTTAAGCCTTAAATAATGTTTTATTTTTATTCAATTTTTTATTATTAACAAATCTAACAGATTTAAAACAGATATTGTCCACCCTATGTGCGAAGGTTGATTTTACTTTATAACTCAGCAAGTTTCTAAAAGATTATAAACTATACTACAGATAAGCTTCTATTTAAGAGGGGGGGTACATCTGAGTAAAGTTTTGAAAAAATCGAAATTTTTTTTTCGCTTAAACAATTTTTTAGGGTCTTAAAAATAACATATCAAAAGATAGAGTCCGGCAAAAGTGTCTAAGTGTCGAAATTTTCCATTCTGCGGCGATGCCTCACAGGTATATCCCAAAGTACTTAAAACTTTAAACGCGTTTTTCTCGAAATCGCTTTTTTTGAGTTGCCCGAACACATAACTCCAACAACTCTTAACCTATCGATCTAAAATTTTGACAGTATACTCAGAATACCTATGTCTATCGACACACGTAGGATTTTTTTTATATTGCTACCTTTTTTTTTTATCAACCATTTTGTGACGTTTTTTGTTTGTGAAAATTGAAAATTTTTTTCAATCACTCACCATTTTGTAAAAAATCTATATATCGAAAAAATCCTACGTGTGTCGATAGCCGTTGATTTACAGAAACTAACTAAACTAACTGATTTTTTGTTCTAGATCAAAAATTAAAGACGTTAGGTGTTCGGCCACGGAGGAGGTGATCCTGATCAAGAATATATATACTTTATAGGGTCGGAGATGTCTCCTTCACTGCGTTGCACACTTATGACCAAAATTATAATACCCTCTGCAAGGGTATAATAACAAAGCTCCCGATATATATCGGGTAGTGCTGCCAATTGTATTTCCAATACTTCCCCTCAATTGGTAAGCTGCTAATCGACTGGACATACACCCAAGGATGTCTTACAGGTGTTGTGTTTTGAGGCCCCTTTTTTTAATATGTCTGCTGGCATCTCGGTCGTTGAGATGTAATTCACAGATATAAGGAGTGTACCGAAAAGAAACTGCACAATTTGTTTTTAATATAACTTTCCTGTTTTTATTCCGATTTGACTTTTTATTATTTATTTTGTTTGTTTAATTATTAGAATTTAATTTCAAAAAAATATTATAGCAATGTTGCACCTCTTATTTTTGATCGAATTTTTTTTTTAACACCGCTCATTAGGTTTTGCACACACTCTGTTGTAACCATTTTGGTTGCATGCATCCAGTTTTTTTTCATGTCCTGCATGTTTTTTGAGGTTCTGCCATCCTTTCGTAAGTTGCGTTTAACTATTGCCCAATATCTTTCGATTGGGCGAAGTTCTGGGCAATTTGGGGGGTTCTCCTCTTTAAATGTATAATTTATGTCTTTTGAGTCGAGCATCGCTATGGTGGAACGAGCATAGTGTGCTGACGCTAGATCAGGCCAAAATAGTGTAGATACCTTATGTTTCTTATAAAATGGTATCAGACGCTTTTTTAGACACTCTCATATAAACATCAGCGTTTATTGTTCCTTTTGTGAAGAAAGAGCTGGTTCTTAAACCACAGGTGCAAATGGCCTGCCATATAAGCACTTTCTCGCCAAATTTTTCCATGTGTATTTTGGACACCGAGTCGTCAACAGTCACACGTTAAGGTATTGTGTAAAATTGAGGTCCTGGTAATGTTTTTGAGTCCATTTTCACATATGTTTCGTCGTCCATAATAATGCATTCCACTGCATCAGTGAGCAAGCGATCATAAAGCTTTCTCGCTCTCTTTTTTCCGACTTCCATTGGTTGCAGACTTTTTTTTTGCAACTTTTTGTTTTTTATAAGTTTTTAAATTATGCCGCCGTTTTATTCTTTGTACCATACTGATACTTGTTTGTGCTTTTTTCGCCAAATCTCGAACAGACATTTCATTATTTTTGTGGATTAAGGCCAATACCCTTTTTTCAACACTTTCATCCTTAGGACCCTTTTTTCGTCCAGTTTTTTGTAAATCATTAGTAGAACTCGTTTGCCCAAACTTTATTATAATGTTTTTAACACTATTAACACTAACTTTATAGCGTTTAGCTAATTGTCTATATGAAACACCTTTTTCTGTGCAGTAATTGTAAACAATTTTTTTGCAAACGTCCTCTTTGATTCGAGGCATTGTCGAAAGTAAAGGATAGATAATGAAAATAGAATATGTAAACAAAGCAGAATTAATGAAGCTTTCAAACGGTAAATTTCCCAGCACGATCGAAAGCTTGCTCTTCGAGAAATTGGCGCTAAAAAGTGTGCAGTTTCTTTTCGGCACACTTCTTAGTTCCCTCTTCAACCAGCTCTCGGATGAAATGGTGGCGGATGTCAACATGCTTGGTGCGTTTGTGAAATGCAAGTTGCAAGCAAGTTGACCGGCTCCTTGATTGTCGTTGTGAATGACAGTTGTCTTCAGTTGCCCCAAAACTTCGCTAAGGAAACTTCTAAGGTGAACCGCTTCTTTTGATGAGTCTGATAGGGCCATGTACTCCGCTTCTGTGCTTGACAATGCAACCGTCCGTTGCTTTCTACTTTCCCAGGATATTGCTGCACTTGCGAACTTGAAGGCAAAACCTGTGAAAGATCTGCGATCGTCAATGTTTGCGGCGCAGTCAGCATCTGCGTAGCCTACTAGGTTTTGGCCACTTCGTTTATAAAACAAGCCATGGTTTTGGGTTCCTTTTAAGTAGCGTAATACCCTTTTTGCAGCCATCCAGTGCTGTTTCCCAAAATTTGTGTTATATTGGCTTAGTGCACTCACTGCGAACGCTATATCAGGGCGCGTTGATACTGCCAACCACATTAAGGATCCTACCAAACTCTGATATGGCACACTAGACATTTCTTCCTTTTCGCTTTCTGTGGTTGGACACATTTCCGTAGACAATCTTTCGCTTGTATTAATTGGAGTATTTAGAGGCTTGCAGTTTTCCATGTTGAAACGTTTCAGGATGTCTGCTATATACTTTGGTTGGGCCATGGTGAACTCTGTCTTGTCTTCGCTTTGTTTAAATTCTATGCCCAAACAATACGATATCTTGCCCAAATCTTTCATCTGGAATTTGTTAGACAATTCATGCTTCAAATGTGAAAGCATTTGGACGTTATTTGTTGCTTTTATGAGGTAGTCTACGTAAAGCGATACTATCAGGATCCCATTTCGTTCATGTTTTAAGTACACGCACTGATCGGCTGCGAATGGTTTAAGATTCAGTTCTTTGAGTTGGCAGTCTAGCTTTTTGTACCATTGGCGACCGCAATGCTTTAGACCATATAGTGCCTTTCTTAACTTGCAAACTTTCTCGGGGCAATACATCTTCTTCTCATTTGCTGTCAATATATCCTGGAACTCAGGTGGGACGCTGACATAAAGTTCTTCCTCAATGTCCCCATTTATATAGGCGCTGTTGAAATCGAATTGGTGAACATCCAATCCGAGTTCCGTGGCTAAAGCTATTAATGTCCTTATTGAGCTCATTCGGGATACTGGAGAAAAGGTCTCGTCGTAATCAATACCTTCGCGTTGTGTAAATCCTTTTGCGACCAATCGAGCTTTTCGACAATTTATCTTTCCGTCGGGCGAATATTTTGTTCGTAGCACCCACTTCGTTTCAATAACCTTATGGTTTTTCTGACGATCGACAACCTCCCATGTATTGTTCTTTTTCAATGACTTGTACTCGTTTATCAATGCCTCCTTCCATTCGATGGCGTTCGCGCCTTTAAGAGCTGCTCTCGCAGTTAGCTCCTTTGAGTTCATTGCAAGTGAGGTGGCTTCATAGAATATGTCTTCTTGATCGGACTCGGGCTGCTGGTTTGATGTGTCAATTCGGTCTGCAATTATTTGATTGTACATTAACTTGGGCCTTCCTGGTTTGCCTGTTAATATTTTCTTTGGTCTTCCGCGTCCACGTTTCATCAATATTTCCGGTTCTGGTTGTTCATCATCTGGTTCAGGGTCCTCTGGCTCGGGATCTTCTGTTTGGCTGCCGTCGTTGTCATCTGGGTCGTCATTTTCTGGTCGATCAACTGCTACTGGTTCAATGTCGATATTGATTGGGAATTCCATAAAATCCTCGTACTTATAGTCGTGCCCAAATAAGTGTGTAAAAACAACATCTCTGCTTTTAAATTAAGTTTTGGTTTCTACATCATACAGCCTATAAGCTTTGGCATCGCTGCAGTATCCAACGAAAACACATTTCCTGGATTTTGAGCTGAACTTACTCTTCGATCGTTTGTCCAGTGAGTAAGCAATTTGACCAAACTTCTGCATATGCTTCACAACTGGGACGCGATTGTTCCACAGCTTGAAAGGAGTTTCTCCACATAGGCTTCTTGAAGGACATCGGTTTCTTATGTAGTTAGCTGTGTTTACTGCTTCGGCCCAGTAGCTCGCAGGCAAAGCAGCCTGTAACATGAGACAGCGAGCCATTTCTACAAGGGTTCGGCTTTTACGTTCGGCTGTGCCGTTTTGTTGAGGTGTATATTCAACGGAATACTCATGCTTTATTCCTTGAGCTGCAAGGTAATTTTTGAACTCATTATTGGTGTATTCTGTGCCGTTATCTGACCTGATTGTTTTTAGCTTCTTTCCAGTTCGTCGTTCTACGTAGTTCTTGAATTCTTTAAATTTTCAGAACACTTCTGATTTACTTTTGATAGTGTAGAGCTCGCACCATTTCGAGAAGTCATCTGTAAATGTCAGAAAATAACGGCTGCCTACGTGGCTGTTTACTCGCATGGGCCCGCCCTTGGATCCCTTGCCCTTGGATTCGATACTGGGAACGGCTTCTAGGACTGCTTCCCCTTGATGCATATTTCACAAATTGGAAGACTCTCCTTTAGGTTTACCTTAGCTCCTTGAACTTTGCCTTTTCCGATCAGTTCTTTTAGATCCGGCTCATTTAGATGGCCGAAACGTTCATGCCTTTCTTTGATGCTGTTTTGCTTACTTATAGCGATCTGGCTGCTTTCGTGTGTTTCCTCGATTTGGTACAAGTCCAACTTGCGAGGAGCGGTAAAAACTAATTCTCCTCCTTTGGCTCTAACTACCTCAGCTTTCTCTTTCTTGAATATTACATTGAAGCCGTGATCACATATTTTTGAGACCGATAAGAGATTGGTTCTTAAATCCGGCACATAGAGTGCGTTTTTCAGGCTGGTTTTTCTCTAACTTTAAAAAAACCAAAGTTATACCATTTCCGATCAATCAGTTATATGGCAGCTATAGGATATAGTCGGCCGATCCCGGTCGTTCCGACTTATATACTGCGTGCAAAGGAAAGAAGGGTGTGTGCAAAGTTTCAAGTCGATAGCTTTAAAACTGAGAGACTAGTTTGCGTAGAAACAGACAGACAGACAGACGGACAGACGAACATGCTCATATCAACTCAGGAGGTGATCCTGATCAAGAATATATATACTTTATAGAGTCGGAGATGTCTCCTTCACTGCGTTGCACACTTTTGGACAAAATTATAATACCCTCTGCAAGGGTATAATAAAATATTTTCAAATTGTTTATGATGCCTATATAAACATATTTGAAAATTGAAACGATCGCATTATTATACCCTTGCAGAGGGTATTATAATTTTGATCAAAAGTGTGCAACGCAGTGAAGGAGACATTTCCGACTCTACAAAGTATATATATTCTTGATCAGGATCACCTCCTGAGTTGATATAGGCATGTCCGTCTGTCCGTCTGTCTGTTTCTACGCAAACTAGTCTCTCAGATTTAAGGCTATCGTCTTGAAACTTTGCACACACCCTTCTTTCCTTTGCATGCAGTATATAAGCCGAACGGTCCGGATCGGTCGACTATATCCTATAGCTTCCATATAACTGATTGATCGGAAATGGTATAACTTTGGTTTTTTTAAAGTTAGAGAGTTCAAATTTTCAAAAGGATCGGCCGACTATAACATATAGCTGCCATATAACTGAACTTCCAAAATGACCCAACTTTCGTGTTTTTGAAGATAGAAAGCTGAAACTTAGTACATATTCAATTTTTGTCAGTTAATCCAACCTACAAAATTTCATTAGGATCGGCCGACTATATTCTATAGCTGTCATATAACTGAACGATCGGAAATGGTATTTGGTAGAAATACCAACTTTGGTATTTTTGAAGATGAAGCTTGGGACTTTTTTTAGATATTTCATTGTAGTTAATTGGTTTTATTATGATGTAATCATAAGGATCGGCCGCCTATATCCGATGTTTGCGATATATATCCGGTTTTAACTGCAAGGGTTAAAATTTGCAAGGGTTAAATTCGGCTCCGCCCGAAGTTATTTTTCCTTTCTTGTTTTTTACTACAAACATTTTTTTTTTAAATAACCTCTTAAAGTAGGCCGGAACATGAGACTACATCCTTAAGAAATATTTTCTAAAATTCAGCTCGACCTTATATACCATTTTGTTTCTTTTTTTTTATTCTACCAGAAACTAAAAAGGCATTCAGAGTTTCTTCAAATGGTTTTTAATCGGCTTATGGCCGACCATAAGGGGCAAGGATAAATCACAAAATACCAAAAATAAAACAAGTAGGCATTTTCCCCTACTTACATGGGCCAGTTGGTCAAAGCGGCCAAAGAGCTCGTTGAGGAGACGGACCAGCTCCTGGGCACTGCACTGCGACGAGAGAACCGTGAAGCCAACGATGTCCGCGAAAAGAATGCTCACATTCTCGTGCTTTTGGATGTAGATGCGATGGAACTGTCCGGCCACTGGCGAGAGGATGTCGTTTTTCATCTGCATGGCCACATGTTGGGGAAGAACTGAGAGAAGCAGTCGTTCCAGTTTTTCGTTCTCGTCCTGAATCTCCAGCCTGGCAGCTATGCAATTGCGGGTATCAAGGAAGGTTCGTCGCTGGGCCCGCTCCATCATAATGTTAACCACCAGCCCAGCCACGTTCACGCCAATAAAAATCACAATGTTGGCAATCAGCTGGTTGTACTCCAGATACCGCAGAGTATCCGTGAAGATCTTGTACACTGTCAGGCTGATGTGAACCAAGGGCAGAGCGATTCCGAAGGCCACCGCCTCCCAGATCTGCAGTGGCATCATCGCGTAGGCCAGGAACACCACAAACACGATCTGCCAGACGCCCTCGGCCATTACCTCCTTGGTGTCCACCGGGAAGACACTGCCCAGAGTGGGCATCGACACCACACAAATGCTGGCGGTAAAGAGCAGGATTCCATAGCAGAGGGTCGGCAGGTGATGGTCCTTGATCACGGAGCACTGCAGCAGGACCAGGGTCACTCCGAACAGCACACAAACGATTGCATTAAAAATATTCTGTGGGTTGGTAAGATAATTATGATATTATTTTTATTACAAATAATTAAAAACTAGGATTGAAAAAGGTTTAATTCTTAACTTCCCAAAAGTGTTCTGGAAAGTCTACAAGTACAAATTAATTCCATGATTGGTCCGCGATTCATTAAATATCCTCAAAACTTAATCTATAGAAAATTTTGTTTTTATTCCATTGCAGAGGGTATAATAATTTTTTTTCAAATATGAGCAACGTGAAGAAGACATCTTTGACCCTATAAAGTATATATATTCTTGATCAGGAATACCTCCTGAGTTGATATGAGCATGTCCGTCTGTCTGTCTGTTTTTACGCGAACTAGACTCTCAGTTTTAAAGCTACCGACTTGAAACTTTGCACACACCCTTCTTTCCTTTTCACGCAGTATATAAGTCGGAACGGCCCGGATCGGCCGACTATATCCTATAGCTGCCATATAACTGATTGATCGGAAATGGTATAACTTTAGTGTTTTAGTTAGAGAGTTAAGATTTTAAATACAGCTACTTTTGGCAAAATAATACGACATGCAAAATTTTGTAAGGATCGGCCGACTATAGCTGTTATATAACTGAACGATCGGAAATGACCCAACTTTCGTGTTTTTCAAGATAGAAAGCTGGAACTTGGTACAGATTATATTTTTGGTCAGTTAATCCGACCCACCAAATTTTATAACGATCGGTCGACTATATCTTATAGCTGCCATATAACTGAACGATCGGAAATGGTTTTTAATAGAAACACCAACATTGGTATTTTTGAAGATAGAAGTTTGGTACTTTTTTTAGATTTGTATTATAATAAATTGGGTTATATTATCGTATTCTCATAAGGATCGGCAAACTATATCCGATGTTTGCGATATATATCCAGTTTTAACTGCAAGGGTATATCAGCTTCGGCTCCGCCCGAAGCTAGCTTTCCTTTCTTGTTTGGAATGTAGTTACCTGAAAGGTGGGTGCATTATTGAAGGACAGCGACAAGGCCGCCATGACGCCGCAAAGAACGACGACCAGGGCTACCACGCCCAGCACCGAGAAGCGCTGCAGCTTGAGCGTGTACCGCTGGTAGAGACATTCCAGCTCGTCGTTCTCGAACCGCAGCGTGTTGAGCGGACGGCCGCGCGTCGCTTTCACGGCATGGTCCATGCGGCGTCGCCGCCGCTGCCGCTCTTCGGCGGCTGCCTCCGATGTTTGGGGTGTGTTTTTTGGAGCTGTCGAGATAAAAATAAATACAAAAAAATATATATAAAAAGGGCTCTAGAGAAGACAATAAGACGAAAACTTGGCCAAAATCAGTAGTGTTTCATTTTGTTTCATTGGCGTATCATAGAGAAATATTGAAAATATTTATTATATTTTTCTATTAAGGAATATATTTTATTATATGTGCCTGACTTGAAAAGCTTTCAATGTTAATTATCATTGTTTCGAAGTATTGATACCCAGTACTTTTAATATTTAGTTTCAAAGTTATATAAAATCTACGTTTATCTTATGGCATATTGTTTAAAATTGTTTAATTTATTTAAAAATTAAAAAAGATAAAATAGTAATAATATAATATATAGGATATACTATTTCTTAATATTTTATTATTTTACAAAAGTATACTTGATGAGCAAACATACAATACATATAGTTTAAACATTCTTTGAAATTAAATTTCTCAGAAAATTTGGTCAAAAGCTAAATATTTTTATTTGTATGGAAACATTTATTTCATATACGCATAAGTAAGTATTGGCCACTTAAAAAAGTGCCAATGCTTTTTAACGAATTATTTACATTTTTTTTTGTGGATTGAAATTTTACTTTTATATTTTTGGAGGATTATTAATGAGTCAATAAGAACTTTTCCTTTTCCCCTTCGAGCCAATTTAATACACCTTCTTTGCTTCGAAAGTACTGGGTATTAGCACTCAAAGGGTCCCACAAGCAAAGTAAACAAGAAAGGAAAGCTAACTTCGGGGGGAGCTGAAGTTGATATACCCTTGCAGCTAAAACCGGATATATATCGCAAACATCGAAAATAGTTGGCCGATCCTTATGATTACATCATAATAAAACCAATTAATTAAAATAAAAAATCTAAAAAAAAAAAGTCCCAAGCTTCTATCCTCAAAAATACGAAAGTTGATATTTCTACCAAATACCATTTCCGATCGTTCAGTTATATGGCAGCTATAGGATATAGTCGGCCGATCCGGGCCGTTCCGACTTATAAACTGCGTGCAAAGGAAAGAAGGGTGTGTGCAAAGTTTCAAGACGATAGCTTTAAAACTGAGAGACTAGTTCGCGTAGAAATAGACAGACAGACGGACATGCTTATATCAACTCAGGAGGTGATCCTGATCAAGAATATATATACTTTATAGGGTCGGAGATGTCTCCTTCACTGCGTTGCACACTTTTGACCAAAAATATAATACCCTCTAAGGGTATAAAAATGTAACGAATACGTTTAAGAATTTTGAGCAGTTGACCTTCGGCCACTGCATGCTGGCCATGTGAGGTGGGTCGGGAGGATTGGGGTGGTGGGTGGATCTTTGAGAAATGGGAAGTGGAAAATGGACGTGTGTTCAGTTCATGGCACGCAACCAATGCACTATGGTCCCAGTGCGGCATAAAATCGAAAAAATTATGAAACTATTTTTCGAATATGCACAAACTTTTGATTAATAGACATTCCAAATAAATATAATTATAAATTTTTTTGAGCTTTATTGCAACCCTGTTAATTTAGCGCGGTCATTTAACCAGCTGATTCATTGCAATCCTGAAACTTGCAAATTGGCGGCAACTTTTAATTGTGTTACAATTGGCTTAAATTGAGTGAAAATACCAGATTAAATATGGAAAACAAAGATCAAGGTATGAAAAATCAATAATAAAACTATTTCGTGTTCTCATTACATTTTTGTCTGTGTTGACAATTGTTTTGTAAGTGTCTATTTAGCAGGAATGTCGCATATCGGCGCAAGCAACTAACCAGGTGGAATTACTTATAAATATATAGGAATTCAAATTTAATTGGTCTTTTTTGCCCGTTTTTGCCCCTTTTCGAAAAAACAGCACATGTTGCAGGTGTTTATGAGTTCTCTCATGCAGCGCTCCTCGAAGTTTTGGGGGAGAGCCACCGGAAAGACGGCGATGTTAGAGGCTTAAATTAAATATTATAACTAATAGAACCATATTTAGTAGAAGTTGTAGTTCATTTTATGAAAAACTTAACTTTATATAAAAATTAAGTAAAAATGACAGTATGGCCAACTGTTGAAGTAGGGGGCGGCCATAGGCGTGGTCAACTTTCGAAATTCGAAAAAAAAAAATATGCAAATATGCAAAATTTTAGCACAGTATATCTATAGCACAGTAAAATAGGAGTTTATGCAAAAACAACGGCGTTTCCGCCCGAAGTGGGCGTGGTCAAATTAAAAAAAAAAAAAGAACCAAATTCGAAATTCGACAAAAATAGTCTAAGCGTATGTGCAAAATTTGAGGCCAGTATCTCTAAAACTGGAGTTTCTGCCAAAAAAACTGCGTTTCGGCCTATAGTGCAATGGAGGGGAAACCGTCCACCGACAACGAACATCGAGTAACGCTGCCAACCTATCCTCCTGTGCGCTTAAAATATCCGCTAAAATTAAACAACCACAAGCTGACTTGAAATCAGTCAGTGTTTAGACTAATGTCCCAGCGACCAGCGGACAGAGGACAGTGGCCATCCCACGCAGTTGAAGTGGCCCACAGTACACAGCCGAAAAAGTTCTGCTGACAAGGGTGTTTTGTTGGGAGATTGATTGCGATTAGTATACGGCAATCCGTTAAATTCATTTAAGGGGACCCCCCCCCATTCTCGACTTTAAATTTTCACGATTTTCAATGGGCTGGCAAATGAACATGAATTATTTTTTAGGGTTGTAACTGTGCATACATACATATGTATATTAAGACATAAAAAGGAAGAAAACCATTTTACAAAATTTTTGTATTTTATTTTGTTGTTGTTTTTTGCAATCAAAGAAAAGCCCTTCTTTTTGGCGGCGCATGTGATTTCCGCTCACTGGAACATCTGAAACCAAAAATTCCAACGAGGTTTGGAAAGAGTACATGTTTGCCTCTCGTATGCACTAGGATTATTAACTTTGCTCAAAAATTGACAAAATGGCGCCCCTTTGAAAATTATTTTAATTATTTTAGCCACAAATCAAGCTGAAAAGTAAAGAAGATCTTCACCGATTTGATTTATCCTAGTTTATACCAGAGCTATATATGTATAGAATAACGTGTTAAAATTTGGAACCGATTGGTTTAATTTCTGAGTTTCTGAGTAACCTCATGCGCCAGTCGTAAAAACACTGTTTCGAGAAAAGCGCGTTTAAAGTTTTGAGACGGCTCTCGCCGTCGCCTGAGGCTACCACCATAAATCGGCTATATCTTCAAGAGTTTTTGAGATTTTCACTTGAAACATTCATGAAACATTTTACTTGAAAAACAGGGAACATTCTTAACTAGTTAATAGTTCGAACAAAATAAAAAAAAAACCATTTTTTGAAACCGAGAACGGGGGGGTTCCTCTTAAATATTCTGCGCAAATCGATTTCGAAAATAAAATTAGTGTTACTAGCGAAAAAAACAATTTTTACGAGTGCAGCGTGGAATATTTGATTGCCGCCAATGGATCGATATCTATATTCGGCTGGGACAGAGACGTTAAATCAATTAGGCATGGAAACATTTATAAGCAACGGGGAACATTGCCACATACCACAACTAACTGGTGTAAGGTGTACGCACCCCTCGTCTGATGATGGATGATACGCGGGCGAAAAGCCAAGGGGTGCAGTTGCTCTGCAAACCACCTAAGAAATCCCACCCATATTTTAGTAAAATGAACACTCAGCAAAATTATTTCTAACAAATATGTGCGTCACATAAAAATTATTTCAAACTTAATCAAGAGAAGAGATGGAATCAAGAGCTTGAAGACACTTGAACATAAAAAACTGTCTATCCCAGAATTCCAACATAAATTATTTTTAATAAATTTTTCTAGGAATGTCCAGACATCAAAAAAACAAACAAGGACAAGGAAAACCGAAGTTGATCTACCCTTGCAGTATAAGCCGGATATATGCATGTTTATCGCAAACAGCGGATATAGTTGGCCTTATGAGAATATCATAATACTTGTATAACCAAATTATTACAATACAAAATCTAAAAAAAAGCCCCAAGCTTCTATCTTAAAAAATACCAAAGTTGGTATTTTTACTAAACACCAAATACCATTACCTCGCAGAGGGTATTATAATTTTTTCCAAAAGTGTGCAGTGAAGGAGACATCTCCGACCATATAAAGTATATATATTCTTGATCAGTATAACCTCCTGAGTTGATATGAGATGTCCGTCTGTTCGTCTGTCTGTTTCTACGCAAACTAGTCTCAGTTTTAAAGCTATCGGCTTGAAACTTTGCACACCCCTTCTTTCCTTTGCACGCAGTATATAAGCTGGGATGGGCCGACTATATCCTATAGCTATCTTATAGTATATCCTATAGCTACCATATAACTGAACGATCGGAAGTGACCCAACTTTTGGTATATCGGAGAGTGTATCAACTTCGGCTCCGCCCGAAGTTAGCTTTCCTTTCGGGTTTAACTTATGCAATTTTCTTAAATATAAATAAATAAATTTAAACAAAATTGGTATTCCAAATATAAAACGCTTTTTTTATGCATTTTAAAAAAAAAGAAGACCTTGTACTTCGGCAAAAAAAAAAAAAAACGTTAGCTTTCACCTTATGTCCACCTTACAATATATTTTAACTTTATTTTTCAGAAAGTTAAAATGTACTTTTAGATTTTTGAAAAGCCAAACATAACTACATTTTGAAAACATAGCCCAAAAGTGCAAACAAGTTTGTTTAATAAATAAATTGAAAAATTTACTTGAGAATTTACTGTCATAAGTTCTGTTCGTTACTAAAGACGCTTCCCAACTGAACTGCGTAACACAGAGTTTTTTCTAATTTCATCATCCTTTAAATTCTATTGCTCTCTCTGTTTCTCTCAATTCAGTCCGCGCTCTACGATCAGACCATGCTCAGCAGCAGAGTGTGTCCCTTTTTCTCAGCTACTGTGCGTATTTAAACTACTAGCGACAATGTGTCGCCACACCAAAGCTGTACGGCGCACACGTACAATGGGCAAACTAGCCATTCTACGACATATACATACATATACATATATGTATATACATTTTTCTTTTTTAAATCTTCTTTTATTTAAAATCTGTCACTAGAAACAATAAATAAATTGTATAATATTAATATTAAATTAACAGAAATAACAGTTTTACAATGATTCCAGCTCTTATATATAATATCTTTTCAGTGGGTTGTATTTACATATGTATCTATCGGAGAGATCGAGTATGTGATATCTTTTCAGTCTTCTTATTGTTAAACTATTGTCTACTAGATTTAAGGATAAATTATTTTCGTGGTTATGTAGTCTATCGATGTATTTCTTACTTAACGTATAATATACAATATAATTTTTGTATAATATAACTGGTCAACAAGATACAACAATCTTTCCATTACCCAAACGTTGCAAGAGACCTTTAGAGTTTAGCACTTTCGGTTTCTGTTCAATAAACTTTCCAACAGCGATCGTGTTAGGCTCTTTTTGGAATAAATCAACCCTGTTGATCCCCCCAGCCCAACAATCATGTTGGGCCTGGTGTTTAAACAGTTGTCGAAAAGATCCCGCCACATTTAGACGTCAACAAAGGCATACGCATACCGACAGGCAGTCAGTCGGAAAGCCAGTCAGCGGTGGGGACTATTTCGTTGATTTGTCGCCAATTTGTTTGCCTGCGCCGCCTGGCTCTGGTTCGGCTCTATGTGGGCTGTTTGAATCATTTTGGATGTGCGCATTTCGAATTTGTATTTTCGCAGTGACATTAATATAATGAGACGTGAATATTTTCAAATTACGTACACACACCGACTTATGGCCGAACTTGATGTGTATGCACGGCGCTTGTCCAAAATTTTATTTATTCTACTTGTCCGAAAACATTTCTGAGTTATGCAAGTGTAAATAGTCGAACGTTGCACGGCCCAGGTTTGAACAGAGAGCTGCTAAACGGCCGCTACCAGCAAAAAGCCAAAACAAACCGGAATAATGGCTGCCATTATAAATTCATATCAAGTGGGAATTTCGTGCGTATTTGGGAAATGATATTAACGTGTCCTACACATGTAAATGCTGCAAGCTGTTGCTCGAGATGTTATTTTTCTCAATGACATTGCGGCGAAATTAGTTAAATGAGCTCAAGCTAAATGAATTCGTATGATACGAGCGCTGTCAGCTTGCCATTGATCGATGAATCGCATTAGATAGAAGGAGATTGAATAGTTTCTACAGTAGAAGAACTCTATCAACTAACCCCATCCATCCACCTACAACATTTGTCATCAATTTCCAAATAAATTTTATTCACTGAAAGAAATAAATCAAGTATGTATTTACTCAGTTGTCATGTGTACTTTTAATTTGCTTAAGAGGGATCCTCCCATTTTGAACAAACGGGGCACAGAACCCATTTTTTATAATTTGTTTATTTGTATTCGAAAAGTATAAAAAAAAAAAAAAAAAAACAAATTATTCTTTATTATGCATCTCCAAAGTAAAAAAAAGTCACGAATCAGAGTGCTATGGCTTTCTTAAAATGAAAAAAAAATAATTTCTTATCTAATGAATAACGCTATCGCACAATCAATAAAAGATTTTAAATTTAAAATCATTTAAAATTAAAAAGTTTTATGTTTAGTTAGTTTGTGATTAAGCGAGATATTTAAGGAATATTCATGACAAATTTAATTTAATTCATATGGAACGGGCCGAAATAAATGAAAATTTTTTTTGATTTTATAAAATTTCTTAAGGTATTTCAAATACGTAGCTCGATATTAAGAATAAAATGGTATTTACGTTAAATATTGGGTTTAAATTACATACTAATATTTTGAAAAGGAAAATTTACTTTAAGTTTGTCAATCTAAAGTGAATGTATGAGGTATTCTGTACACCCAATGTGGCACATTAGTGTTTGAAGTATACTTGCACCGAAAAGGAAAAGAACACTTTTAAGGTTTATATTGACTAAAGTTTCATTATCATGAGCATTGCTCATTAAGCAATATTTGATTCTGAATACAAATTCAGAGTACTTATATAATTAATAAAAAGTATTTACATAACCCGCTACGGAAAGTATATTTAAAGGATAAACTGGGAGGGAAGAAAGGTGAAAGTTCTAGGAACATTTAGGTATACTTTTTTAATTGTACAATATTATTTAATTTTATAAAAATAATTTTATAGTTTTCTAAAAGTTGAAAGTATTATTATTACCGTGTTTTATAGTTACACCAGTTACAACCAGAAAATTATAGCTTGTAGTTAAATTTTAATAAATTGGGAATTTATTTTATTTAAATTCTTGAACAAAAAGGGGTTTGCTTTTCATTAATTTCAACTCTCATCAAATATACGCACATTTCTTATGATTTATAAAATATAGTTCATTTTGTTGTTTCAAGTGTATAGAAATAATGTAATTTTTGGAAATTTATTTATTTATTTATGGAGATCTACCAAGTAATTTAAAATTCGAAGGTAGAGGTATGGTTGAATTTTTGGAAATAAATCGGACAAGTGTATGGACTTTGTGTATTTATTTATTTGCCTGACGTCTACCTCAAAAAAAATTATTTTTGACAATTTTTCGTGTTTCTTAAATGTTTTCGTTTGACGGACACTTGCGGTTCTATGACAGGTAGCCCCACCTCCCCAATATCACCTTAAGATAATGAGGGGCTTGGTTTCCATTTCAATCAAGTAGAATTCGCACGTGATTGGGTGAATTCACCCTGAAGAAAATCAGATGAAGCTGATGGACTACGAACTAATCGTATCGAGGTCGGCATCCAGACAATGTGACGGCCTAACAACTCTCGACTATTCAATTAGAATTCAATTTCCAATTTTCGCTTTTGTCGTCTGGCGCCCAGCCATAAATTAAGCAAAAAGCCATAGAAAAGCCAATGCAAAAACGAAAGCCAAAATGACGCAATCTGACATTTAGAAAAAAGAAAATCTAAATCTCCTTCATTATAGAATAGAACAGGGTCTGTATGGCCCACTAACGATGTCTATGTATGTATGTATATGTATATTTGAATTCGTTTGGACGGCAGGTGAAGAAAATTCGATTCGGCGATCAATCATAATCAAAAACAAGAAAGGAAAGCTAACTTCGGGCGGAGCCGAAGTTGATATACCCTTGCAGTTAAAACCGGATATATATCGCAAACATCGTTGGCCGATATAGTTGGCCGCTCCTTATGGGAATATGAATATATAATCCAATTTATTACAATACAAAATCTAAAAAAGGTCTCAAACTTCTATCTTCAAAAATACGAAAGTTGATATTTCTACCAAAAACCATTTCCGATCGTTCAGTAATATGGCAGCTATATGATATAGTCGGCCGATCCGAGCTGTTCCGACATATATACTGCGTGCAAAGGAAAGAAGCAAAGTTTCAAGACGATAGCTTTAAAACTGAGAGACTAGTTCGCGTAGAAACGGACAGACAGACAGACGGACATGATCATATCAACTCAGGAGGTGATCCTGATCAAGAATATATACACTTTATAGGGTCGGAGATGTCTCCTTCACTGCGTTGCACACTTTTGGACAAAATTATAATACCCTCTGCAAGGGTATAATAAATTTGATAATAGCTTTCCGGCCAAAAGTGGGTAATGTTACTTGGTAACGATTACTTGGTAAAGACAAATAATAGTCTTAAGATTGATCGCATGTATCATCATAACAAGTCCCATCCATCAATCCATTTATGGGGGGACATCTGAGTAACTGGGGAAAAATAAACTGATTTTCTGGAATTTTTTTTCGCCAAATAAAAAAGCCTATCGAAAATTTGTAAATTTGTTTTTATAATATTAGATGCGGAGTACAAAATAATTTCGAATAAATCGAAAACAAAATGGCAGCTGTGCAGCATTTCTTCGTAGGCCCTTTTTTTGAAGGGAGTCCATGGCCGGACAGCTAACTTCCTTAATTTTTGATGTAGAACAAATAATCAATTTTCGTTAGTTTCTACAGCTACCAACAGCTATCGACTCACGTAGGATTTTTGCGATATATTCATTTTTTGAAAAACGGTGAGTGATTGAAAAAAAAGTTAAAATTTTCACGAAAAAAGTCACAAAATTGTTAATAAAAAAAGTAAGCAAATATAAAAAATCCTAAAAAATAAAAAAAAAAGTGTGTAGATAAACATAGGTATTTTAAATAAACTGTCAATATTCAAAATCGATCGGTTAAGATTTCTTCGTGTTATGTTTCCGGCAGTCTCAAAAAAGTGGTTTCGAGAAAAACGCGTTTAAAGTTGAAAGTACTGTGGGATATACCTGTGAGGCATCGCCAGAGAATGGAAAATTTCAACATTTAGACACTTTTGCCGGACTCTATCTTTAAATATGTTATTTTTAAGACCCTAAAAAAATAATTTTAGCGAAACAAACATTTTTTGATTTTTTAAAAATGTTACAGATAATTCCCCTTAACGCGAAATTCAGAGCCCCAGAGCTTATCCGCCATGTGGGAGAAAATTGATTTCCAAGTCCAACAACACACATTAGCATCGTGGTCGCGTTCTCTCAATGGAAAACGAATACTGCAGTTCTGGTGGACAACAAAGTTGCTCGCTTGGCTATTCGTAGGAGAACCAATTATACCCCAGCCTCAACCTCCTTGCCGCATTTCATTATACGGGTGGGTTTATAAAGCCCCCGAAACTCCCCTTTTTGGCTTTGGCCTTGCAAGGGGTCGAGATAAAATCAATTACTGCATCCGTAGCCGGTTTTCGCCATCCATCAACTTCTACGGCTTCGCCATCGCAAAATAATGTGTTTATTTATATACATGTAAAATATTCGATGCTGCCACTTTGTGTCGCCAATTGCTTTTTATACCCGGTACTCGTAGGGTAACAAGGGTACATTGTAGTCGTGTATGTATATAACATAGAGAAGGAATCATCTGCGACCCCATAAAGTATAAAAATTCTTGATCAGCATCAACAGCCGAGTCGAGATAGCCACGCAGTTAAAGTTAGTTTCAAAGTTTTGTCACGCCCCTCCCGCCCACACAAATCGAAATTCTTTAGCGCAGTACTGAAGGTTTTTTTATGCCAAACTATTTCTATAGTTAATATATATTTGGAGGATATATTTCGCCAATTTTTGGAGGAGATATATCCATATATGTATATGTATATACCATTTTCCATACAATCGGCCTAAAATTTATAACGCGTGGATATCGAAGAGTATAAGAGATACACTATCCGATTTGGAACTTGGACTTGGATGGGTTATAGGTGATAGGTGTTTTAAAACTACATATATTGCTAAAATACTCAATGTTTAAGCAGAATAAACAAAATTTCCGACAAAGAAAATATACTCGTATTTAAAAAATATAATTTCCCAGTTTCCACAACTAAATTATAAAACTGTATATTAAAAATCTTATTTATAAAGATAAGTAACGCATCAGCCGAGTATATCCTTTATAATTAACCGTAAAAAGCCGTTATATGTATATATCTAACAGTATAACCAACCGTTATATGATTTGTATACCCTTTCAGAGGGTATTATAAATTTGTCCAAAAGTGTGCAACGCTGTGAAGGAGACATCTCCGACCCTATAAAGTGTATATATTCTTCATCAGGATCACCTCCTGAGTTGATATGAGCATGTCCGTCTGTCCGTCTGTTTGTCCGTTTCTACGCGAACTAGTCTCTCAGTTTTAAAGCTATCATCTTGAAACTTTGCACACACCTTTCTTTCCTTTGCACGCAGTATATAAGTCGGAACGGCCCGGATCGGCCTACTATATCCTATAGCTGCCATATAACTGATTGATCGGAAATGGTATAACTTTAGTGTTTTTAAAGTTAGAGAGTTTAAATTTGACATGAGAGCTATTTTTAGCAAAATAATACGACATGCCAAATTTCATAAAGATCGGCTGACCATATCCTATAGCTGCCATATAACTGAACGATCGGAAGTGACCCAACTTTCGTGTTTTTGATGAAAGAAAGCTGGCACTTGGTACACATTCTATTTTTGGTCAGTTAATCCGATCTACCAAATTTCAAAATGATCGGTTGACTATATCTTATAGCTGACACATAACTGAATGATCGGAAATGGTTTTTGGTAGAAATACCAACTTTGATATTTTTGATAGAAAGTTTGGACTTTTTTTATATATTTTATTGTAATTAATTGGTTTTATGATGATATTCTCATCAGGACCGACAAGCTTTATCCGATTTTGCGATTTATATCCGCTGTTAACGGGCGGAGCCGAGCCCGAAGTTAGATTTCCTTTCTTGTTTTTTAATTGAAAATTATAGTTTTGAACTCTTGCCATGATTTTATACTTTGTAATGATACGTGAAGTAAAGAAATAAATATATTTTTGGTCAAAAGTGTGCAACGCAGTAATGGAGTAATCTCCAATTGGAGCTTAAGCTCCACCTGCATCAAACCTTTTCGTTCTTGTTTTTTTTATAAAAGAAAATTTGTAAAATTTAACTTAATTTCAAACAGTTCTGTTTTCAAGGACAAAACTTCCCACTGCAGTCTTTCTTTATCAACTCAAATTTCCCACTTTTAATTTCTTTATTTATTGAAAAGAATAAATTTACATACAAATACACATTTTAAAAAGTTATTTAACTTTGCACAGAAACTTGAAATGAAAAACAGCTTCCGTCAAATATAAACTCAAAAATGTATTGCCTTGTCTAAGCAAAGTTTTTATGCATCATCTTTCTACGAAAATAAGTATTTGATATACACAAGATATATTAGTTATAAACAGCAACCTTCTGGGGGATTCGAAGCTATTATACCCTTGCTGTTACACTTGGTTTTCTATTGTAAGAAATTTGTTTTTTGTATTTTATTGTATTGTACTTTGAAAATTCGCCATGGATGGTCAACCTATATGGGATTTCTAGATCAACTTCCAATAATATGATTTTAGAAGCTTCTATCTATTTTTAATTTTTGTTCGTGATTATTTCCGAGTTTTAATGTAACTAATACGAAAACTATAGTACATTGTCGGCCAATCCTAATAAAAGTTGCAAGACCGGCTCAGCTGGTGATCCTGGTCAATAATATATAGTGTTCTCTCTTCTCTTTGATACTTACTTTTCTGAGCATATTTAGGGAAGAAATAGGATGGTAATATTTAGATTTTAATTAGAGGTTTGCTTTTTAAAATGTCTTTTAAAAAAAAAATGTCATTATATGAATATATTCGTGTTTCATTCGTGTTTCATACGCCAGACCTATTGAGCCGGATTGTACCCTTGTACTCCGCTACGAGTACCGGGTATTAAAAACATCTACAGACGCATCGAGCATGCATATGTAGAAACTTGGCCGGTCGTAATCGGGTCCGGAGCGTCGTTGTGCATCCACAATGAATGCCAAAAAGGCGATGTGGTGGGGGATGGAGGTCGAGGTGCCTCGCCAATGAGTCGATTGGCAAAGCCAAATGCAAGGCAAGGGCGCCCCTGGAAATTACTCCGGAAGGCCATCGCACATAATAAAATCAATAAAAATGTTATTTTTAACACGTTCCCTCCGGTGTGTGATATAAGTTGATGGAACTCTGGAGTTCATACCCCAAGGGTTAATTTTGTGTAAATGCATCTCCCCCTTTGAGCTGTTCCGTTTAAAAATACAATCCGCACAGAGAACACGGTCGAAATCATAATTTGGTTTTTACTTAGAATCTTGGAACTCGGAAATGTTTGCAGGAGCAACAATATACACAAAGGGATGTAAAGTTTTCCTCTGTTATGATCTGTGTTTTTATTTAGACGGAAGATTGGCTGCCACGCCAATATCTACTACAGGCGGGGAAACTGACAGGCGGACACTCGGACAGTAACCTCGTTTCTTGGTCATTGGAAGCTGTCTGTCTGGGTTGTCAAATCAGCCTGTTCGGCTAAGCTCTCAGCAAAAGTGTAACAAACAATAATGGAAAATGCGGTTCTGGTCGTCAATTGTTCTAGCCATTATATTTATAATCTACGGTCCAGGGTCGAACATATTTATAATTGAAATTTTTGTTAAGGTACTGCATGTGATTACATTCCAAGAGTTGATCTGCCGCGAAGCACTTGGAAGAGCTGCTTATGGGACTATACGCGAACTACTCATAATTAAATATTTTTCCCAGTTAGTCTAAACAAACATCTTTCGCATTCCCATTGGCAGTTAATTAAACTGAATTAATTTTTGGCTGCTTTTGCGTTTTGAGGTTTTCAATTCGAAAGTATTTCACTCAATGGGATGCCTAAATCAAACAATGGTTTTATTGTTCATTTTTTTACGTTTCCTATTCAAAATATTGTTATTCTGAACCACATCAAACTGAACTGAATAAGCACACAGCCTTATTTAAGGGGGGACATCTGAGTAGAATTTTGAAAAAATCGAAATTTTTTTTTTTCGCTTAAAAAATTCTTTTAGGTCTTAAAAATGACATATCAAAAGATGAGTCCGGCAAAAGTGTCAAAGTGTCGAAATTTTCCATTCTGCGGCGATGCTTCACAGTTGGCCGAACACATAACTCAAACAACTCTTAACCTATCGATCTAAAATTTTGACAGTATACTCAGAATACCTATGTCTATCGACACACGTAGGATTTTTCTTTTATTTTGCTTACTTTTTTTGTCAATAATTTTGTGACGTTTTTTGTTCGTGAAAATTGAAAATTTTGTTCAATCACTCACCATTTTGCAAAAAATCAATATATCGAAAAAATCCTACGTGTGTCGATAGCCGTTGAGATACAGAAACTAACCAAACTTGATTTTTTGTTTTAGATCAAAAATTAAGGACGTTAGGTGTTCAGCCATGGACCCCCTTCCCTTTAAAAAATAGGGCCTACGAATAAGGGCTGCTGGGCTGCCGTTTTGTTTTCGATTTATTAAAAAAAAAAATGTATTGTGTACTTTAAATATAATATAATAAAACCTCATTTACAAATTTTCGATTAGCTGTTTTTATTTGGCCAAAAAAAATTCGAGAAAATTCGTTTTTTTTTTGGCCTGTTACTCAGATGTCCCCCCTTAATATGCATAATACTTTTAATTTTTTACTTAAATTATAACCAAATTCGAATACACAAGTTGAGGATAGAATGATCCTTTTTTTTTTTAAAGAAAGGCGACCTTAAAATTTAAATTTTATAATTTATTTTTTTATTGTTTGATAAAAACTATGTCCTATACCTAGTTTATTCAATCAATCTAGTCTTATCATTTTAATTTTAATTGTAATTAAGTTGTCCACGTAGGGGGCGAACCACATGCCGTGTGTGCATAGGAAGATAAAACTATATAATGTGGAGGAATTAAAACTTAACTGTTGAAATCTAAATAAATGATACACCAATCTAAAAAAAAGTTGAAAGTGAAATAATTTTGTTTCTTTGTATCGGAGGTAGTATACCCTTTCAGAGGGTATTATAATTTTGTCCAAAGGGTATTAATTTTCTTTCCATCCGTTTCTACGCGAACTAGCCTACTATATCCTATAGCTGCATTATAACTGATTGATCGAAAATGCTATAACTTTGGTGTTTTTAGAGTTAGAGAGTTCGGATTTTGTATGAATGGCAAAATAATACGATATACCAAATTTCACAAAGATTCGCCGACAATATCGTATAGCTGTCATATAACTGAACAATCGGAAATGACCCAACTTTCGTGTTTTTGACCCAGACAGAAAGTTAGAACCTTAAACACGATTTTCTTTTTTTTTTTTAGATTTTGTATTGAAATAAATTGGTTATATTATGCTACTGTCATAAGGGACGATTAACCATATCCGATATTTGCGATATATATCCGGTTTTAACTGCAAGAGTATATAAACTTCGGCTCCGCCCGAAGTTAGCTTTATTTTCTTGTTTTATTTTATCACTTTATTTATATCACTTTCGTGTAAGAAATCCTATCCTTAAGAAATCGTTTGTGACAAAACAATGAAAACTATAAAAATGAAAACATTTGATTGTAAATCCAATAAAAGTATTTGTACTAAATCTTTGTTTTGGTCGTGTTATACGTTTTTGGAAATATTTTCTTGGCCGGGGATTGAACTCGAGTCTTTTGTATGTATGTAAGCTCCACCAAAAGTTAGCTTTTTCTTTCTTATGCAATAAAAAATCAGTCAATTACAAATCAATTACAACAAAACTTGTCATGTAAACTAAAAAAATAATGGTCAAAAGATGCAAAATGAAATATAGTCATATCGGAAAGTGTTTAAGTTGCAACTAAGTTTCTTAGCACTAAAATCCACGATATAATAACTATAAGGTAGTCTCGCCGTTGAATTTCATTTGATTTTAAGACCACTTATGCAAATCTAGTGCTGTAAAGCGTAAAGCCATTTTACATATAAATTTTAAAATATGTATTTAACATCAACTGTGTGTTAATGCATTGACTTTTTTATTTTTTTAAGCCCAATCGAGAAATTAAATTTATGAATAACAAGAAAGGAAAGCTAACTTCGGGCGGAGCCGAAGTTGATATACCCTTGCAGGTAAAACCGGATATATATCACAAACATCAGATATAGTTGGTTGAATATATGAGAATATCATAATATAATCAATTTATTATAATAAAATATCTGAAAAAAAGTCCCAAGCTTCTATCTTCAAGAATACCAAAGTTGGTATTTCTACCAAATACCATTTCCGATCGTTCAGTTATATGGCAGCTATAGGATATAGTCGGCCGATCTCGGCCGTTCCGACTTACATATATACTGCGTGCAAAAGTTTGGGTGCAAAGTTTCAAGTCGATAGCTTTAAAACTGAGACTAGTTCGCGTAGAAACAGACGGACAGACGGACATGCTTATATCAACTCAGGAGGTGATCCTGATCAAGAATATATGTATATACTTTATTGGGTCGGAGATGTCTCCTTCACTGCGTTGCACACTTTTGACCAAAATTATAATACCCTCTGCAAGGGTACAAATATTCAACACTCCCTGTACCAAGACAATTTAAGCGAATACTTTCAAAATAATCCAAAATTAAATTATGGAAATAGGTGAAGAACAATTATAGAGAACATAATTTTTTTGATTCACCTCATGATACAATTAATAATTAATTAATTTTATCATGATTCACCTAGTCACCTTTTAAGGGTTAACACAATTATTGGACAACACTGCTTCACTGAGAATCTGTCATTTTGTTAACGGACTGACGGGGACTGCCTTATAGCAAAGGTTATAAAGTACATACAGTGGTGCTCATAGACTTAAGCCACTGCCACTACCATAGACTGTTTTCTTAATAACTTTTTTGAACATATTTATTTTTGCGTGAAATTTTTTACATTTTGCAAGCCTGTTATTTAAGCAGCTGATTACAGTAAAAAATGACAAGTAGGAATTCGGGGGGTCCCAAAAAAATGACTAAATTTCAAAAAGGCGCATTGCGATCTGCTCATATACTTAAGCCACCTTAAGCTTTAATCGTCAAACTTGTGATTTTTCCGGGAAAGTTGTGCTAGTTATTTTCTAAAACTAAAATATTGAAAACCTAATACGTTTCCCAAAACAATTTGATCGCTATGGCTAAAAATAAAAATACAAATCCGGCCGAAAGAAAGCTAATATGGGAATATTACGAAAAAAACACATATACTCTACAAATATGTAAGACATTACATTTTTCGCGTGGCAAAGTAAGAAATGCCATTGCATTTTATAAGATACATGGAACCTAGGAAAATATTTCAGGTGAAAAGCCCAGAAAAACCACTTTAAACGACGATAGACGGATTGCCAAAATCAGTAAAGCCGATCCGAGCCGAGTAAAGTTCTTGACATCGACGCAAATCAGAGGTCAAATGGTGGCAGATTATGGCGTGAATGTGTCATCTAAGACCATAAGAAGCCGGCTAAATGAATTCGGGTTATATGGACGCATTGCCCAAAAAAAACCATAGCTGGCAAAAAAAAATTTTAAAAAGCGCCTTCAATTCAAGAGCATATTCAAAAAGGGCCCAAATTGTTGGAACATGATTGTTTGGAGCGACGAATACAAGTAAAATGTCTTTGGGAGTGATGGTAAACCATATGTGCGACGTCCTCCCAACAAAGAATTGGACCCCAAATACACGAAGAAGATCGTTAAACATGGTGGCGCTTCGATTATGGTCTGGGGCTGTTTCACCGCATCGGGCGCAGATCCCCTAGTGAGGATAGAAGGCATTATGAACGGCGAGATGTACAGGGACATCCTTATTAACAATTTATCTGGAGAATATGCTGATAATTTGCCACTTGCCTGGATATTTCAACAGGACAACGACCCTAAACACACCAGCAAGATAGTCAAGTCGTGGCTTAGCCAAGAGAAAATCAATGTTTTGCAATGGCCACCGCAGAGCTCCGACTTGAACCTTATAGAGAACTTGTGGGGAATTCTTAAACAAGTCGTTGGGAAAAAAAAACCAGCAAATAAAAACGATTTGGGGCGAATTTTGCAGTAAGAGCGGAAGAAAATCACACCTCAACAGTGCGCACTTCTTGTGGGTTCAATGCCAAAGCGTTGCTCCGCTGTTTTTAAGCAGAAAGGTCATCCCACTCAATATTAAAGTAAATTCATTACAATAATTAGGAATATTGGGCAAATTTTTTCAACCATTTTCTTCTAGGTGGCTTAAGTATGTGAGTTTTAAGTTTTTCGTTGAATATATATTTTTATAACTTGGTTATTCTTCTATTAGGACACTGATATATGGGCAATTCTCTGATGTCGAATGCGACATTTGTACGCAATCAAACTGAAAAAAAATGTGCATGGGTTTTTTTTTCTAAATGCGAATCTTAAGGCTCTTGGTTAGCACTATAATCTGTGCTAAGATAGATTTTGGGCAATTGTTTATCATCAAGATAATCACAAAAATGTGAGGCATTCGCACGCGACAAAAACAGAAGTCACTTTTTCGAAAACCAGTTTTAAGCACTGATTTCAGCGAAACGTGATGGATAATTGTAATGCAATTAATTTTAAAATGTTAAGTATTGATTGTTCTTAATAATGCATTTCGTTAGACTTAAAAATATAAAACAGTTTTTTTTAAAATTGAATTTGAATCACTGTCGCACGCTACATGTCGCACGCGACACTTTCTTCCACCATACTTTTTGTGTTGTTTTTGTTTCTTTTTAGGTAATGAGAAGTGCAAAGGATGTATTTAAATTATTTTTGATGCATCAATATTTTTTTTTATTATTTCTTACATCAATTTCAAACTTAACAAAATATCTTCGATAAATTCAATAATTTTTGTTCATCTTTTTTTATATTTTCTCGCCAACATTTGCAGTTGGATTTGATTTTTTCGTTTCCTGCATTCGTTTACACTAAAACTGGTATACAAAAATATATATATATTTGGTGCTCCTTGGACAAAAACCTTGGATGCACTGATAACTAATAGTCTTTTTCACTGTCGAACGCGACATTGGTAAAGACAAATAAGCTCAAAAGAAATTCGCCCCTATTAGTAATCGCATCATTTTTTTTTACATAATTTTCATATTCTTTCAATATATATGGAGATTTCGAAAAGCGAATATCAATGCTCAATGACTCTCTTTAAGAAAATTATTTAAAACAAAACGAGCATTAGAAACGCCAAAAGTAGAACTTTCGCACTTGGTCTACTTTGCATTGAAATATTTCAAAATGTGTTATGAGTAAACATAAAATTGGCTTACATTAGTTACATTTAATAAATACATTGCACGAATATGCAAAAAAAACATATTTTTATGAACTTTTAATTTTTTGGCTGCGGTTGACCTTTCTGGAGAATTGCCCATATAGAACTAATGTGACACAAATAATTGGAGCTGTGAAAAAAAAACTTTTCTTAATTTTCGTTAAAATTCTTGGTTGAAGTCTTGTGGCTTAAGTCTATGAGCACCACTGTAGATGGGACATCAGGGCCCAAAACGGTCAACTTTTTTCGTCGAGCTTGTTGGTGAGTGGGGAACGCACATGCATACGATTCTATTTTTAGAACTCTTTACATGTATCCGTCAACAAAAATGTGAAACTATGTATGTATGTGTGACTGCTCGCACGACGGAGTAAAAATGTTTTAGCTTCCAAATTTGAATTTCAATTTCTCGTTTCGATTTTCGATGCGCCGATCTGGTAGTTGGTAGAACAAATAGTATTTTTAAACGCTGCAGAGCGAGACAGGATGGTAGCGTAATGCATGGAGTAGTTACTCTATGTGTAATTTTCTTGTGTTAAAATCCTCGTAAGGACTTTGTAATTTTTCTTTCTTTTACAATTATTTTTTTTTTTTCCTAATTGTAATATTTTTCTTTAATTTTACAATTGTACAATTGTTTTATTCTTCGTTATGTCCCGCTAATAAAATGCTAATAAAATTTCAAGGGAGTCCTTCCGGAATTTTGTCATCCGAAACTTCCGTCACTTATTTTTACAACAATTGTAATAGAATGCAATTAAAAATAATAATAAGAACTTAAAAATTAACAGTAAAAAAAAATAATAAACAAGAAAGGAAAGCTAACTTCGGGCGGGGCCGAAGTTTATATACCCTTGCAGTTAAAACCGGATATATGTATGTCGCAAACATCCGATATAGTTGGACGATCCTTATGAGAATATGATAATATAACCCAATTTATTATAATACAAAAACCAAACCTAAAAATGTCCCAAGCTTCTATCTTTAAAAACACAAAAGTTGGGTTATTTCCGATCGTTCAGTTATATGGCAGCTATAGGATATAGTCGGCCGATCCTTATGAAATTTGGCATGCCGTTCCGACTTATATACTGCGTGCAAAGGAAAGAAGGGTGTGTGCAAAGTTTCAAGACGATATCTTTAAAACTGAGAGACTAGTTTGCGTAGAAACAGACAGACGGACAGACGGACAAGCTCATATCAACTCAGGAGGTCATCCTGATCAAGAATATATATACTTTATAGGGTCGGAGATGTCTCCTTCACAGCGTTGCACACTTTTGGACAAAATTATAATACCCTCTGCAAGGGTATAAAAATAAAAGTAAATATAAAAAGAAACATAAAACTAAAACTTTATGAAAATTGAAACAACCGCCCGATAATGAAATCGAACGCAGGACCCCATGAATAAGGACCGCGCACTATCCATCTAGGCTACCCTCGAAGTTGATTTTATGATACTTAAAATTGATGTTAAAGGAGGCGCTAGAATCCATACCAAAAACAGAGCTGACGAGTAAGGATAGTAAAAGATATTTCTGATCTCTTTACTCTCATTGGTTCGATTACAACGTTTCAAACTTTCATCGTTCCAAAGATGTTACGATCTAAAATAGAATTTAAAATTAATTATGATTTAAAATTAAAAAAATGAATGTCCCGAGCCTGGTTTGAACTCGTTTTACCTTGTACACCAGCCAAGCACTCTACAACTCGGCTACTATTCCTTATTCGTTGTCGCGCGAAAAATTTCTCAAACTTAACTTGTCGCGCAATGGAACCCGCTCGTTCCAGCTGGTTCCACCGCTGGAACCCGCCATAGAAAATTTTTCTTTGTATGAGATGTCCCATCTATGTACTTTATAATCTTTGCTTATAGTTATTGCATTATGCTAAACAAAAAGGTGTTTCAATGCTATCTTAAGTTTTCCCAAAGAAAGGGAAATAGTGGAGCGTTTTCAAAGAGCTATTGTCCAACTAAAACATGAAATCGACTGAATCGACTAAATCGACAGCAATCGTCCAAGTTTAGAGGCAATCACTACTAATAATCCCACTTAAATATAATTTAAGCTATTACACGTTTTGCAGTACAAAGTATAAGCTAATGTTTGTTGAAGTGTCTTATTATTTTTGAACAAAGTTCTATACAAAATTTTCGATCGCCCTTACGATACAGTAGTGGCAAGGTACATATATACTAAGTGGACTTTTTGTCACCGTCTGAGATGTTCTAGGGATGAACTGGCCATTTCGAAGCCGTAACTATTTAATGCCTTTGTTAGCCCAGAGACTCGCCCACGGGATGGACCCTTCACACAAAAAGGCAAAGGCAAAGACTGAAACAACACCAAGCCACCTCCGCGCCAAAGCCGGGTTGTTGAACTAAATATGCAAAATGAATTGCAGTTGTCCTGGGTGTAGCGTCCCACGCATATAGGAAGAGGACGCCACGGGCAAAGAAAAGGCAGAGTGTCGTTGTTGTCGACGGGAGGACATGTGGCCAACCGCACACTTGAGGTATTATGAGCTCGGGGTGCTGATGACCCTCGGGCGGTCTGGCTACTCGCTGGCTAACACACCTGCCACCAGAAACAACATACAAATGTATGTAAGTACATATGTACAAGAACAGTCAAGAACGACAATGACCAGAGTTGCATCCCGGTAGTTGCAAGGAAACATGTTGCCGGAAGATGTTCTTACCAGGGAAATAATCATTCTTCTATGATCAAAAAATAAATATCACAAATATATTTCTGATCAAAAAATAAAAAACAGAAAAAAAGTCATTATTTTCGGACGAAAAATAAAATCATAAAGAATCATTATTTTTGATTTGATTGGTAATCGAACTACCGAACTGAGCGGACGTGCTTTGTCCGAGCTCCGGGAAAACTTCACTTCGCTTATATTTTCGCCAATATAAGCGAAAAGACACTGAAATACAATTTACTAAAAGCGACAGACAAGCTTTTTTTTTTTTTTAATAACAGTTGTAATGTGCTAAACCAAAACTAGTGCATTGTTGAAAAAAAAAACTCGTACCACGCAATGAGCTCATTGAGCAACGACCAAAAGAACGAGCGTAGAAGTTCAGTGAACCAAAGAAACGGCTTCTACTCTTACTTTTCAACCCGCGATACCGAAGTGGAAAAATCGGCGCTTAAAAGCAACCCGGCTTTACTGACCGCTGAAACCCAAAGGGCACGGTCTTGCTCACCCGCTCTGCTCACTCCGACTCCCGCGTCATGGAGTTCGCAGTGTAAAACCCCCTCCAATAACGGAAACAAATTTCGCACCAACAACAAGCAGCGCTACAACTTCTGCAACAACAGCGAAAACCCCTGCAACTCAAAGTACCACGACGTCAACGACTACAGCGAGTACAAAAACAACAACCTCGGAAAGTGCCAAAGCGGCAACGGCCACACAGACTGGAATGGATCGCTACATCCAAATTAAGCGCAAGCTTAGCCCGCAGAGTAATCCGGCAGGCAACAAAACAAAAATTAACCGTGTCCTGAATAACGATAATGAACCAGACAGAGCCACTACTAACAGATTTGCCCTACTGGCGGAGGCTGAGGAAAACCAACCAGCCCAAGACACCGCAAAAAAACCCAAGCCCCCTCCAATCTATATTAGGGAAAAAAGCTCGAGTGCCCTGGTCAACAAAATTGCGTCGTTGATCGGGAACGGTGAAAACTTTCATGTTGTTCCGCTTACCAAAGGGAACATCCATGAAACAAAGGTGCAAACCAAGACTGAAGAGCACTTCCGAATAGTGTCAAAATATCTGGACACTGTACAGAAAAACTATTACACGTACCAGCTGAAAAGCAGTAAGGGCCTACAAGTGGTAGTAAAGGGAATAGAACCTGATGTTACCGCCGAGGAAATAAAAACCGCCCTTAAAGAAAAGGGCTTCGCCGCCAAGAATGTTATTAACATTCTAAATAAAGATAAAAAGCCACAACCCCTCTTCAAGGTCGAGCTCGAGCCTGAAAGCAGGTCGCTGAAGAAGAACGAAGTCCACCCAATCTACAACCTGCAATATCTTTTGCATCGGAAAATCACTGTTGAAGAGCCACATAAACGTAACGGTCCAGTGCAATGCACCAATTGTCAAGAGTATGGACACACAAGGTCTTACTGCACACTTCGGGCTGTCTGTGTAGTCTGCGGGGACGCCCACAAGTCCGCTTGCTGCACTACAAACAAGGACAGTACCGTGAAGAAATGTGGAAACTGCGGAGGCAGCCATACGGCAAACTATAGAGGATGTATTGTGTATAAGGAGTTAAAGAGTCGCATGCGTCAAGCGACCGCAACGCGCAACCAAAATCCACAGAACGCGTACGTTTCGTCAAAAACCACGCCAGACGTCTTCTTCGCCAAAGCTGCGAGATCCTCATTCGGTCCACTAAACACCACCAACGGCTTCTCCTATGCCGATGCTCTACGATCTGGAAGGGAAATTCCAATTCAGCCTAACTCTCAAAGCGCTCAACAAGCCCCAGAACAGCCACACAGCAAAACGGAAACTATGATGCTTACCCTCCTACAAAGTATGATGGAGCTTATGTCATTCATGAAAACGACCATGCAAACGCTTGTTCAAAACCAGAACATGGTGATACAGCTGCTCGTAGCACAACAGTCCAAATAATCTATGCAGGCGCTACGAATATCAATGTGGAACGCCAATGGTGTCTCACGGCATAAACTAGAATTGTCACAATTCTTGACCGAAAACCATATTGACGTTATGCTACTGGTGGAAACGCATCTTACAAGCAAATACAACTTTCATATAAGAGGCTACACAATCTACCGCACAGATCATCCAGATGGGAAAGCCCACGGCGGAACTGGAGTTCTAATCAGAGAACGAATTAAACACCATTTTCACAAAAGGTTTGCAACAAACTTCTTGCAGGCCACATCGATACAAATTCAGTCAAGCAACGGAATCCTTTCAATTGCTGCCGTTTACTGCCCTCCTCGCTTCTCAATCTCGGAAGGACAATTTATGGACTTCTACAATTCACTTGGGGATCGATTTATAGCCGCAGGAGACTACAACGCCAAACATACGCACTGGGGATCACGTCTAGTGACTCCCAAAGGAAGACAATTGTACAATGCAATTATAAATGTGAAAAATAAACTGGACTACGTTTCCCCTGGAAGTCCCACATACTGGCCAACAGACTCACGAAAGCTCCCAGACCTTATTGATTTTGCAGTGACAAAAAACATACCTCGCAATCTAATAAGTGCCAAAGCAGTCTCGGACTTATCATCAGACCACTCGCCTGTGCTTCTAACGCTTCTTCAAAGCCCAGAAATATCCGAACACCCCTTCAGTCTGACGACGACAAAAACAAACTGGCTAAAATACAAAAAGTACGTGAGTGCCCACATAGAACTCGCCCCGGATTTTAACATGGAATCGGACATCGACTACACTACGAGCGCCCTGGAAGAAGTACTCGTTGCGGCAGCTAAAATCTCTACTCCTCATAGGAAAGAAGTAGACCGAAACAAACACTTCAAATCTAATCAGCAAATCGAACAGCTCGTGCGAGAAAAGAGGCGCACGCGTCGTGATTGGCAAAACAGCAGATCACCAGCTTCAAAACAACGCCTTAAGGAAGCAACCCGATCACTCGACCAGGCTCTTCACCAACAGGAAGAAAATGCACAGCTGAGGTACATCCAGAATCTCTCGCCAACAAGCACAAAGTACCCCCTGTGGAGGGCCCACCCAAATCTTAGTGCCCCAATTGAAACGACCACCCCGATAAGAAACTCTTCGGGATGCTGGGCTCGCAGCAACGAAGACCGAGCTGACACATTCGCCACACATCTCCAAAGTGTCTTCCAGCCAAACCCAGCCTCAAATTCATTCCTCCTGCCAGTAATTCAGCCAGAGGCCTCCCCTCAGCCAGCCGCACCTCCATTCCGGCCGAACGAAATCGAAAAAGTCATAAGAGGGCTAAAACCAAAAAAGGCTCCCGGTGGTGACCTATTGACCCCAAAGATGCTGATCGAACTTCCAAAATGCGCTATAGAGGTCGTCTGCAAACTATTTAATGGAATCATTAATCTTGGCTATTTCCCAAAAAAGTGGAAGAAATCCATTATTATAATGATACCGAAGCCTGGAAAAGACCACACAATTCCGTCATCATACAGACCAATAAGCCTTCTATCTTGTTTGTCTAAACTGTTTGAAAAATGCTTGTTAACTCGCATAATACCACATCTGGAAGCTTGCAATATCATCCCGGCACACCAATTTGGCTTTCGAAGAAACCACGGAACCATCGAACAAGTGAACAGATTAACATCCGAAATACGCTCAGCCTTCGAACAACGAGAATACTGCAGCGCTATTTTCCTCGACGTATCTCAAGCTTTCGACCGAGTTTGGCTCATCGGACTCATGCACAAAATTAAAACGTATTTGCCAACATACACCCACAAGCTACTGGAATCATACCTCTTCAATAGGGTATTCTCAGTGAGATGCAACGCAGCTACTTCGGGCGACTACACCATCGAAGCTGGAGTTCCACAGGGAAGCGCACTCGGGCCGTGTCTATATGTTTTGTATACTGCGGATATTCCTACGAGCGCACAACTAACAACGTCAACGTTCGCCGATGATACCGCTATCCTTAGTCGCTCCAGATGCCCAACGCAGGCAACAACCCAACTGGCTAATCATCTCACAATAGTGGAAAGGTGGCTGTCCGACTGGCGCATTAAAATAAACGAACAAAAGTGTAAACATATAACGTTTACTCTTAATAGACAAACATGCCCTCCGCTTTTACTAAATCCCTCAAGCTAACGACGTAACGTACCTTGGCGTTCACCTTGATAGACGACTTACCTGGCGTAAGCACATCGAATGCAAAAAGATGCATCTAAAACTGAAAGCCAGCAGCCTCCACTGGATCATAAACTCACGATCGCCACTGTGCCTGGACTACAAGTTACTACTGTACAATTCAGTCCTAAAGCCAATCTGGACGTATGGCTCCCAGCTGTGGGGGAACGCGAGCAGCAGCAACATAGACATCATACAGCGCGCACAATCAAAAATCCTGAGAACTATCACAGGGGCACCTTGGTATGTTCGCAACGAAAACATCCACCGGGATCTGGGCATCCTCGCAGTGAAAGACGAAATCCAGAAGCAAAAAGAGTCATACAAAGAAAAACTGTCTTCGCACCCAAATTTTCTCGCTCGGGGATTGACTCGGGTTTCTAGCGTATCCCGCCTTAGACGCAACGACCTCCCAACCCAGCAATCGATTTTTAGGGCCGTCTAACTCCGTATCAGTCAATATGACTGTTAGTTAAGTTAAAAATATAAGATTTGATACACCTCTTGTTAGTCTCGCAAAGAGAAGATTCAAGAAATAAAAGCAACGTTAAAAAAAAAAAAAAAAAAAAAAAAAAAATTTTTGATTTTAATTTTTTTTCGCTCAAAAATATCACTCAGATCATGTTTTCGCGCTATTTAATAGATTTTCTTGATTTGACTGCATATCTCCATAGACCACATATACAGGTACCATTTAGCACCATGATTTCTTCACTAACAGCCTTCCGTTCCACTAAAAGTTAGTGGAACATATTCATAAGAATGGAAATTCTGGGTTTGGATCATAAATCTTTAACCCATAAGAAAATCGTATACTTAATAAATCCGCCCTTTAATAAAATGCATAATAGCTACAATTACTTATTAAACACCATTAGTGTAATAAAATCGGAAAAATAATCAAAAAAACTCCGCTCATCGATGAACATCAATAAACCTATATGCCCCACGATGCCTCCCTTTCTAAAGAAAATACAAAATTATGAATTCGTCAAGATGAGGACACTTTCGGCTCTGATTGCATCATTTGGTAGAAAATTCTCCCTCGACCTTGACACGCCAACCTCTTGGCATCCCCCTTCAGTTTCGGCGTATCTGTCCACATACATCCCCATGACATCACTGGCAGAATCGGCGAATCGATAAAAGGTTTACTACTCCGTCCCAGGCCGTTAACAAAACAGGCAACGACAGCCGCCCCCTCGTGAGACATTGATGGCAATTATTTTGAGTTTGTATATATTTATCATGCGGTTCCTATAGCCTGATATGTGTATTGTCTGATTATCTATCTCTTCTCGTCTTATCAACTTGCCACGCCACTTCAAAGCGACAGCGTCGTGACCCCCCCGCAAAAAGGGGCACAGCAAATAAACGGAATGGAAAGAGAAAGTTCAAGTGGGGCGATGCAGAAGCTTAGATACCCTGCCAGAGAGGCATATTCAGAAAGAAAAAGCATCCTAAAATTGCAAAATATTTATTTAGTTTTTAGGAGATGGGAATATTTTTAAATTCAAAGAAAAGGCTAACAATCATATGCCAGGGTCATATGTCAAATGCCAGAAAACGGCACAGCAAACTCCCATTCCAATGCAAAAAAATCACCATTACATTGCACAGTGGGAAATTTGTCCTGTTTTTGCGACATTAATTAAAAACAATCCAAAATTTTTTAATTCTGTTTTTTGAATTTAGTTAAAAATAAAGAAATGAAGATATTTCAATAAAAATGGGCGTGGTTCCGCCTTTTTTTAATCCATTTTTTATTATTTTTTTGTGGTAAAAATTAAAAAAAAAAATAATTTTTTTTCCTTTTTATGGCAATAATGCTAGTTTTATACATTTTGTTAAAAAAAATGGGCTTGTTCCAACTTTTTTCTTGCGGGAAATCGCAGAAAATTCGCTCTGTGTTTGTGGTATTAATTAAAAACTTAAAAACGAGACAAGATATTTGTTTGGTGTTTTTTTTATAGTGCTATACAAGTTTTTGAAAAGTTTTTGAAGCAAAATAAGCGTGTCCCACCCCCTCCCCAAACTGTTTTTTTGACCAAACACTTCCAGCAGCATCGCATTTCTGATTGTAACATTCCTTCCTAAAAATTGGAATTTCGCCCAAAGGCGCAAAAAGGCGTAATCGAACCTAGGGTGTTCTGAATTAAGAATTAATGGCTCTACAACATGGGTATAGTCACTGCTTTATCGAATCTAAACATTTTTTTAAAACTCTTCCCAAAGTTGAACTTTCATTACGAAAGTTTTGTCCGGACACCACTTGCTTTAATTACAAATTGTTAGAAAGACATGCACAAATTTGGCAAAATATTAGTATTAACAAGTAGTATAAGCCTGGAGCATGACTATGCTAAATTAAATTTCATTGATTTATGCTTCGACGTTCAAGAAATACTAATTTGAAAACACACTACAAAATTAAGTCAAGTGCAAACACGAAACGTCATTTTCCAACAGCTGACTTTAATCGCTGGCATTTTAATACTGGACTGGAAAAATACCATTTTTGGTATGTAACATACAATTTTGGTTTATTTTTAATACAGTAACACTAAAATAACAAAAATTGAACAACTTTTAAAAAACACATTTTTGCCACAAAAACAGGTCAAATTCCCCAGTGTGCATTGGTGCGAGAGTATTGTTTCAATTCGGTGAACGGAAAAACAAAATTAAAGTAACATTCAAAAGGGGTTTCAAACAAATATCATTATAAGAAAAATACATTTTATTATAGCAATTATAAATAAACCCTATATTTTTTAAAACAGCTTATTATTATACTATGCCAATTAATGCATAGCTTCTTACTTAAAAAATGTTCTGCGAAGAAGAAATTCATCGCTTTAAGTCGACCATTTTGGCAGAAAAAAAAACAAGAATGAATTTCTTCCCACACGTATCCCCCACGTATACCGTGTATTCAAAAAAATTGAAATACCTACAACTAAAGGCTTTCGATTACCTTTCGTATACCCAAGATACCGCCTGGTATCTAATCACCAAAAAACGTACTGCATATTCTTTAAGAGCTACATTAAATTTAATTTAAAATTGCAAAAGGGGTGCGGTATGGCTTCCCATTTTGAACTTCAAGACGAGTTGGTGGCCTGGAAGAGTTTGAGATATTCGTACTCCTAGTATGGCTATTTCGGGGTGTGTTTTTTTGTGGCTTTACTTAAGTCACCTCTTGCAGGTAAGGACTATAATTTCCGGCGCAGTTCCTGTCAGCTAATGGGGCTAATGCCATTTTCAGCGTTCGCTGACTCTGCAACTGAATGAAAAATCAATTTCAGCCAAGTTTAAGCTGTATACTTGGTCGAAATAAATATTGGGACATTTTTTTTTTTTTAATTAAATCGTAAATTATTTTTAATTTTGTTTGTTTTTATTTTAATTGTAAATATAGAGAAGAAATGCATTGAAAACAGATAAAACTTTTTTATTTTACTGATCCTTTCCACGAAAATTGATATTGTTATGTTAGCTCCCTTAGAAATAATTATTGTCCCAATAATTAATAATTATACTGTATAGAAAATAATTTGTAAAAAATTTATAATTGTAGAAAAAAAATGTATTTTCTCACCTAATAGCCAAGCGTTTAGACATTAAATTAGCCAAATCCCTTAATGTTTTTCGTTGATTTTGGTCTATTCTTCAACAAAACCCTTCTTGAGCTGTGCCAAATTTTCAAACTGTCGTCCATTGCTGTATACTCTATTTGAGAGTATACCCCACACATTCTAAATCGGGTTTAGGTCGGGACTACAAGCTGGCCACCCCAAAAGTTCAATTAGGCATTCGTGGATTTTGGTGGATTTGGTGGATTGGTGGATATTGTTCTAGAAAACCTTGCCAACAGACCACGAGATCTAAGTTAATCAAAGCTTTCAATAGAGATTCTAAGGGCACTTCGTTTTTCGCTTGACAACAATTTGATATCCCCAAAAATGTTAAGGAGAGAATTTATCAATTACTCTTTTAATAATGACTGCATGATATAGCATGCATGGGTAGCATGGGTATATACGTAATAATTTAATAATAATGTCTTTTAATAATGTTTCTGAAAACAGCATGCTATATGGGTATATACGTAATAATTTAATTTTGTACTCAGTGTAGGAGACATCTCCGAGCCGATAAAGTATGGATATTCTTGATCAGGATCACCTCCTGAGTTGGTTTAAGCATGTGCGTCTGTCTGTTTTTACGCAAAATAGTCTCTTAGTTTTAGAGCTATCGACTTGAAACTTTGCACACACCCTTCTTTCCTTCGCACGCAGTATTAAGTCAATTTTTAAAAAATGCTATTTTTTGCAAAATAATACGACGTAGCATATTTCATAAGGATCGGCCGACTATATCCTATAGCTGCCTTATAACTGAATAATCCTAGATGACCCAACTTTCGTGTTTTTGAAGATAGAAAGTTGTAACCTCGTACAGATTCTATCTTTGGTCAGTTGCAGAATAACGATCTGCCGACTATATCTTATAGCTGCCATATAACTGAACGATATGGTAATGGAAATGGTATTTGGTAAAACTACAAACTTTGGTTTTTTGAAGATGGAAGCTTGGGACGATTTTTTTTTATTTTGTATTGGAATAAACTGTATATATTATAATATTCTCATAAGCATCGTTCAACTATATCCGATTTTTGCGATATATATTCGCTTTTGACTGCAAGGGTATATCAACTTAGGCTCCGCCCGAAGTTAGCTTTCCTTTTTTGTTGCAATAAGTCTGTATGGATTCCGAATCGATCCTCCCCGATACGCCTCACATACAGTATATTCCGCAGTATATTCGCTTTCATCTTTTTAGTGGCCAACATGTGTTGAACAACTGACAACAGAGTCTTTTGCCCTGTCACGAAAATAATGAGCAATACCAAACAATGATTTATAAAAATACCCGTAGTACTGGGGAGCATAAAGAGCCCAGCGGCAAGCGCTAAAATTAGATTCCTAGCGCTGACATGGGTTCTATGGAGAACTTGTTCGTTTGTGCCGAATTTGGCGATCGCTACGATTACGTTTTTTGCCAGATTTGTGCCTTGTGACGTGCCTCGGTGTTTAGCAAGCCAGAAAGCGGCGTTCTTAATCAAGCCATTTGTATGAGCCGAAGATACGTCTGGATACGCCAAAAATTTTTTTATTTTTTTACGACTACACTTAATTGTCGAATGCTTGCCATTCTGTCAACGATCCCCAGTTAATTGCCTGCCATAATCGGATGGACAATATCGTAAAAAGTGGCCATTAAAGCAGCTAATAAATTATGATATTATGTCCGGCATCGGCTTACATAATATCTCTTAGATTCCTCGCTATGTTTGGTTCTGATTCTTTCAGAATTTCTAGAACCTTACTCACCTGTCATGCAACCTGACATAAGGGTAATTATCTCTGAAACAACTCCACAAAATGGCAATTAAGAAACATAAATAATGTTTGGGCCAGAAGTGTTGAGCAAACAAGCCACGAACCTTTGGACAGCCTCAAGAGGCTGTTGAAGTCGAAGAACAAGTGGCTCTCCGTTCGAGTGGCAGGCGCCAGCACTATAATGCAAATGTTATCACGCAATTGCCCTACTGCCCACCTCATCCGAAAACAGGCAGCACATTAAAGGTATGTAGATGTTTTCTGAGGTAGCTAATTACGAGCATAAACAAATATAATTTGTCTGCGTTTGCTGGGTGTGTTTTGGCCCTTACGGGATCCCACCCTGAATAGTAACTGTCTGCTAATAACTGGCAGGCCGATCAAATAGGCAATAAAAGTATGCATTGTGTAAGCCTATTAGTCAAACATCGCTTTTAATAACAGCATCCTGTTTTATAGCATGTATGGAGATGTACAGTTTAGGCAAGCTAAAGGAATTGTCCAGATCGGACCCTGGCTATTCATCTTCATCCGAATCTAGAGTCTACAGCAGGGGTGCCCAAGCTCAGCATACAGAAGAGAAAACTCCTATACCAGTGCAAAAAAACACCAATACATTGGAGCGAGATTTTTTTTTCATGTCGATGCACTGAAAAATAAAATTATAGTAACATGAACAAGGGGTTTCAAATAAATATCATTATAATAAACCAGAAAGGGAAGTTAACTTCGGGTGGAGCCGAAGTTGATATACCCTTGCAGTTAAAACCGGAAACATCGGATATAGTTGTTCGACCCTCGTGAAAATATAATAATATAACCCATTTTATTCAAATAAAGCTAAAACAAAGTTCCAAGCTTCTATCTTCAAAAATACTAAAGTTCGTATTTCTAGTTATATTTGGTATTTCTATATAGTCTATATATTTCTATATTTGGTAAAAGATATAGTCGGCCGATCGTTATAAAATTTGGTAGGTCGGATTAACTGACAAAAAATATAATATGTACCAAGCTCCAGCTTTCTATCTTCTATTTTCTAAAAACACCAAAGTTACACCATTTCCGATCAATCAGTTATATCCCGGTCGATTATATACTGCGTGCAAAAGATAGAAGGGTGTGTGCAAAGTTTCAAGACGATAGCTTTAAAACTGAGAGACTAGTTCGCGTAGAAACAGACGGACAGACGGACATGCTCATATCAACTCAGGAGGTGATCCTGATCAAGAATATATATACTTTTTAGGGTCGGAGATGTCTCCTTCACTGCGTTGCACACTTTTGGACAAAATTATAATACCCTCTGCAAGGGTATAAAATCAACAATTAATTTTTATTTTATAATTTTTATTTTAAAAATTATAATAATTACGGACCCTGACTGGGAGCAACACACGTATATGACATTTCATTTCTCATAAGAAAAAGCAATTCCAACAACAATGGAAGAACGAGAGCAATGGGGCTGGGCACCCCTGGTCTACAGTCTATAGTCTAGAACTCAACACTTTACCCCGCTTCTCCGCAACACTTCAAAGATGTCCGTCCAGCTGTCCGCCACTTTTTTCTCAGGGTTGCCAGCGTGAGTTCATTTTAATTGCCACCGCATTCCGTTGTCCACACATACATAGTTACTCCATAGAGCTCGCGCTCCACTGCCGGCTGAGCAGAATCGTCTATGTTGGAAAATTTATAATGGACGGTGATGAAATGCTTGAGTAGTGCTTAAGCGAATAATTTACTTCGCGGTGGGTTAGAAGTTACACCCTTGCCTTAACGTCCTCTAAGACGTTTAAAGACTTTTTCAAAAGTTACTTGGGGCGCAATGTATCAATGATATAATAATATGAAAAATACATAACAAGATGATAACGTCTCAGATAAGAAAACGAATAATAATACGTTCGAAATTCCTGCACAAATAACTTCTAAACTGAAAGTACATTTACTTGAAGCTCTTACTACTAATTAGTAATCAAAAATCTATTAAACTAATCATAAGGACTAAAACATATGATGCTTTTTTTAAAAGATTTTATATTATATTTCCAAAATCTTTTCCCCCTACTCCCAATCCAATCTACTTTCGGCTTTGCTCTGTCCCCTTGAGCTGCTCGACATGATTAAATTAAAGAAACCCAACGTTTTCTTGAGCGGCATTTTTTATATTCTCGCAGAGGGTATTATAATTTTAGTCAAAAGTATGCAACTCACTAAAGGAGATATCTCCGACCCTATTAATATATATATTCTTGATCAGGATCGTCTCCTGAGTTGATATGAGCATGTCCGCCTGCCCGTCTGTCTGTTTCTCACAAACTAGTCTCTCAGTTTGAAAGATATCGATTTAATTTGTAAAGCTTTGCACATACCCTTCTTTCCTTCTTTCCAGGATCGTCCGACTATATCCTGTAGCTGCCATATAACTGAACGATCGTAATAACGTAAATTTTGTATTATAATAAATTGAGTTATATTATCATATTCTCATAACGATCGGCTAACTATATCCGATATTTATGATTTATAACAGATCTTAACTGCAAGGGTATATCAACTTCGACTCCGACCGAAGTTAGCTTTCCTTTCTTGTTTTTTGCTGACTTTGTCGCATTTGGCGAACAAATTAATTTCTGCGCCTACGTGCACTAATTGACTCGCATATTGGCGTTTGTCTGATCTGTGGCGGCGATTAGTAATCCGAAAATAAAATGCTTTTCATCTTTTCAAGCCGCCCGCACACATAGCCGGAAGATAAAGGCACGAACAAGACACGACTTGACCTACAAATGGTTAAAAGGCGACAAAAACAAAGGTGGTACCCTCTTCTTTGCCTTAATACCACACTGAAACGAAAAGGAAAGGAAGATAATTTATGGTAGTCCCAAGGCTTAAATACCCTTGCTATTTTGTCTTACATACACTCTTGGGTTATACTATTCTCGTTCGAATTGTTCCTTTTTTTTAATTACAAATTTTAAACGAATTTTTTTAAGAGTACAGCGTATGAATGTTACAGATTGTTAAACAGTTCTAAGAAGTATTAGCCAAGAACGGAAACAACTGAAATCTGGACTGTCAAGGAAGATCTTAGACTTAGCGCTATTATCGATATTTCAGATGACTCAGCTGTCCAAAATCCCAATAGGCTCAGCGAGCGTATGGAAACGAGGTTGGGGCAGGTCAGGGCGGTGGCACATGGAATAGAAGCGGATCAAGTGAACACGTGAGAACACTCACACTTGGGAAATTCCACGCAGCTAAGCAAATAGTTAATTAGAAATCAATTGAAATATACGTACGTATGTATATGTATCCGCTGGTAATTGACAAACAGCGGCAGGCGGCGGGCGACGGACTGGAAACTGCAACTGTAATTGTCAAATGTAAACCAACTGAGGCTACATACTTGCTACCAGCAGCCGGCCAGCAATTGAATGTGGCATGCAAACTGCAGCCAGGCGAGAACAAGTTTTCGCCTCTGCCCCGGCCACTCCCCTCGTTTCTGCCCCTAGACAGTTGTCGGGGTCTAAAACACTTTTTACTTTTGTTTCGATTTTGATTCTAAAATCCAAATCAATTTTTAACTGTATTATAATTTTGTCCAAACGTGTGCAACGCAGTGATGGAGACATCTCCGACCCTATAAAGTATATATATTCTTGATCAGGTTCACCTCCTGAGTTGTAACTTGGTAAGTTGTAACTTGGTACGGATTCTATCTTTGGTCATTTGATCCGACCTACCAAATTTCATAAGGAAAGGCTGACTATATCTATAGCTATAGCTATACCATATAACTGAACGATCGGAAATGGTATTTGGTGTCTAGTAAATATAGCAACTTTGGTTTTTTTGAAAATAGATGTTTAGGACTTTTTTTAATTTTTATATTGTAATACATTTTATGAAATTTTCAAAATGATCGGCCAACTATTTTGGCGATATATATCCGGTTGTAACAGCAAGGGTATATCAACTTCGGCTCCGCCCGAAGTTAGCTTTCCTTTCTTTTTTTTCTTAATAGTGTTATCTGCAGATCGGTACCTCCAAAGATCGAAAGTTATGTGGCAATCGACCCAAAAGGTACAAAAGGCAACTTTGGTAGGCAGGACTCTAGACAGAGGAGCAGTATTCAAGGAAAGGACGAACTAGAAATAGGTGAAGAATTATTTTTGTACAAAAATCGTCTAACTCATTTGACCATCGCTTTATAAATGCCAAATTGCGCCATCTTTATTCACCTACTCAGAAATGTGGTCATTTAATAAAAACTTTAAAACAAATAAAATAAAAAAGATTTAAAAAAAATAAACCCCAAGATTTTTTATCGAGGATACACGATATAAGACGTGATTCCCGAGAAAGTTGTTCTTATTTCCAAGTTCCATAAAAAAAAATCTATTAAAATTATGGCTAAATTAACAGTCAATTTAGACACAAATAAATTTAAAAAAGCGCAGAAATTTTCTTCAGAGATTCCAATATTCAAATTGAGTTTATTTAGATAAATTTGTTTTCTTTTCATTAAGGTATTTTCGACAAAGAAAAAGATAAAGCCGTTCAATTCTGTTGAACCCAATTTAACCAACTCACCGGCCTAAAAATAAATAATTCTTGATCTAAATCAGAGGTCGGCACGGCCCTATCTCGGGGGCATAGGAAATTTCTCTGCCCGAGCTCTGCCACACACACACAGTATAAATGTGTGAAACGTCATGCTCACAGCCTACTTTCTGCTATTCGTTACTAACACTCATGCGGTAAAATCATATCAATGTATTAGGGTGCCGACCACTGATCTAAATAAATATATACGTAGCTTGTCCAAGATTTTAACTAGAAGATGCAAGTGACAATGAACAAGAATAGAAAGCTTACTTCGTGCGGAGCCGCAGTTAATATACCCTTGCAGTTAAAACCCGATATATATCGCAAACATCGGATATAGTTGGCCGATTCTTATGGGAATAGCATAATTGGAAGAGTCATAATTGAATATCATAATTGCGAAGTTAGCTTTCCTCTCTTGTTGTTCATAAATTTGTTAAGATTCCTTAACTATAGTTTTCTACAAAACTTTCCTTTTTTTCTACAATGTTAAATCAGTGGTGCCCAAAAGCCTATCCCATGAGGTTGGAAATCTCTCTGCCCGGCTTCTGCCTGCACACCGACACTGTTAACGTTGTAAAATGTCTGTAAATGTTAGTGTGCTTACTATGGGGCCAACGACCACTTTTTGTGGCCTTAAATAACCAGTAAATCAAAAGAGATTTTACACTGAGTTTTTTTTTAACTATATAGCTATGAGAGGATAAAAGACTGTATAACACAGTATAAATACTAGAGTGAAACTAGGTGAAACTTGTTTGTTTCTCTATTCAAAGTTTAGATTTAAATATTTCAAATTTAAATCCTTTTTGTTCACATTTAAAGGTATTAAAAACGTCATTTTGCTTTTCAAACCTTGTGGATTTTACTGATGATAACAGTGTCATTTAACAGAGTATAGCTTAACAGTGGCTTATTCTTTTAACCTTTTTATATAAAACATTAAAGCTTAATGTTATCTTTGGGTAATGACGTCATTAGATCTTTATTTTAAGGACTTTAAAAAAATGACTTCTGGTCACAAAAAGTGGTTGTAGTAGTGGTTCGGGAGAATTCTACGTATTCGAACACTGAGGCAAGCCTGACACGTTAATGTATTTGTGTGGGTACCACTGAATTAAGCCCATATTCCCATTAGTGAATTAAAACCTATTTCATTTGAATGCCAGGACCATTTTAGGTTAGAACAAATAATAACGATATAAGTTTTTTAAATTTAAAATTTTTTCAAGTTTAAACATGATATAAATAAAGCATTAATAAATGAATAATAAAAGCCCAGTCTATGTACTCAACGAGCAGTCTTAAATCTTTGTATGTAAACTTTTAAAATTTCAGCGAATACATTATTAATTTTTAAATACAGTGGCAAAAGTGTTTTTTGTTATGTTAAGTCTTCTTTAGTCAGTCAATGCCAGGCCCACGCCCAAAAAGTGCTACTTGCACTTTTCCAAAACCGTTTTGTTTAATTTAGAAGCGACTGACTTTTTGCACACCTCCGGAACTTATACCAGAGCAGTAATACTATGCTGGGCCTGGGCCATGCGATAGTGGGCGGCGTATAGCGTTATAGCGTGTAAGGTTTCATGTTGCCCTCGAGTCAAAACACAGTGCATGCCACATTCCCCTCAACGTCACGCAGCTCGACGCACAATTAGACAAGAACATGAAAAGTTTTAAGAACTCGAATGGTTAACTTGAGGCAAAGTCGAAGTTTCTATACCCTTGAATTATTTAAAAATAACTAAGTTACTTTAAAATTGAGAAAATGGAAATAATTTCTCTGGCCTTATTCTTGCCTCTAATTAAAAATCTATTTATGGCGGACGAAGTGTATAAGGATAGTAGTTTAGTTGGAAAAACTTTTTAAGATTGAACAATGAATAAAAATATATAGTTTTAAAGATCAATGAATAAAAATACAAAACTTAGTTTCGTTATAAGGTGGTACATTTTTTTGTTGGGGTCTTATGACCCCTTTTTTTAAGCTGTGCTTCATTTAAAAACCAACGTGTTTAAGGGGGGAAATACAATTCAAAATTTATTTTTTTTTGTCTTAATGTACTCTAAATATGTCTGGGAATAAGCCTTTAAAAGCATAAAGCCGTCCGGTACTTATTTTCAAAGTAATGCGCAATTTAGTGAGTGCGTGTCAGTGGTTAACTTTAGTGTGTGGTAAACTTTAAACGCTTCTACTGAAAAGTCGTGTTTTCAAAGTCGCCGTGCAATGTACAGGTCAGAGATTTCATTTCAATCGAATGCGGTTTTTTGCTTTATGTTTAAAATGAAATTCTCCACAACATGAATGAAAGGATTTATCATATTTATTTGTTATAACATGTTTTTTTTTACGAACAAAGTCGAAAAAAGGTGTTTTTTACATATTTTTTTACATTTTTTACATATGAAATAATTCATGTTGTGCGCTGTACCTCTAAGTTTAATGCCCAGTTGCTGTTTTTTGTTTTAGACGTGATCCTGGGCCTGGAGACTGCACGGCGCAAAGCTTATTCCAAAACACGACTCCACATTATTAATCATAAATGGGCCTAATTACAATATTTTTCGAAAAACTTGACTGATTTTCATTGCCCAATAATTTCCTAATAATATGCAAAAAGAATCGCTAAGATTCATTCAATTCAACTTGCAATCCACTCCCAAAGATAGGCCTCATTTTAGGCCTTTTAATTGTATTTCCCCCCTTAAATAAAATACCACGTTGATTAGACTTCAACATGGACCCTATAGATGTGTACTCTCTTGTCAACAAACATCAAACAGTGGTTTCTTATTCTGTAAGAACCGAATAATAAGGATTTTTATGTGGTGTTTGTAGTGGTTGACAAAAGAGCTTTGGCTTTCAAGTGGTCCCCTTGGCTCACATTCTTGAACTCTGCAACTGAAATGCGCTTCGTGTGACCTTTTTTTGTAAACAACATATTTAGGAACAGCACTTTCGTTTTAATTGCACGGTTAACAATGCCAACAGTCAACAATGGGATAAGATGCATTTAATCGTCCAAAATTGTAAAGGGTTTCAACTCCTTGAAAGTATTCTTCTTGAACCTTTCAATTCAAATATATATGTACGTAAGAAGTTCGAGTGCGAGTGCCAGTAACGTAATAAAATATAACTATAATATAACTGTAATACAAGTATAACTAACTATAAATATAACCATACAAATACTTTTAATTAATGAGTTTATTTTTTTTTAAGTTTGAAAAAGACACGTTTTGGTTTTCAATTATTGGATTGCAATTCAATGAATGAACCCTATTTTTAAATTTGACTCATCGGGAATGGGAAATAAATGTCTGTCTTGGCCCTTGTATTAGCCAGCGAATGCTTTTGGCCGAAATGCAGACGTTGGTGTCTGTAAATGAAACCAGCTGCCAGCCATTCCAAATGAGAACTACAAATTCATAATGGAAGACGGTTCCCCGGGGAAGCGACCTCCCTGATTCAAGTTAAAGAGGAAGGAACGAAAACTTACCAGAAAGCACCGATGTCGTTTCGGGTTTTATTTACGGGAGTTGTTGTTTTTGTTGCTAGAGCAGGATGGAGATGCGTAGAAGACTGCCTGTGAAAGATGGAGATAAGCAGAGGGGAAAAGAGGGATATAGAAGAGTTGGTAAGGCAGGAGCAGAGAAGCCGTCGCCAAGTTAACCTAAATTAAATGTTTGGCTTTGGATTAAACATTAATTGTGGCACCCACGCTTCGGGGGGCAACGGGGGCCAGCTGCAGAGCGCAGTGCAGCTGATACACACAATTGTACACACATATGCACTCGCTTTTCCGGCTCTCTCTTAGTACTTCCCTGCTTCAAACTTCGTTTATGGCGACAATTTTGTGATGTCGCTGATTGAGGGGCACTTCAACAAAGAAGCTCACGAAGTGCTCTCTGTTTGAAAGCAGTGAATAGTCTCACTAACAAAGGACCGTCTTGCTGGAGTATGGAAATCAATGAGGCCCGTGAATAATGTCGATTTCGCACGCATTCTCGGCTTTTGTTGTGAATTGGTTTGGCTATAACATAAATATTGCTGTGGTCTGGCCCCCAGGACAGATGGCATTTTTGCTGGAGGAAGCGACGCGCTGGATAAACGGAAGCTTTGGCTGCCAATACCGTTATTGATTTTTTACGAAGCATGTTTTGGGTACTGGTTCAGCTGCTTATTGCTCTGCTAGAGGGACTGCCGCAAGACGTGTGGCACAGGCAAAGCGATTGCCCAAGTGCATTCATAGACAGTTTGTGCAGATGACGCAGGAGGGGGAGCAAGCCTAAGACAGAGCTAAATGAGAGAGAGAGAGAGAGCCAAGAGAGCTGAGAGAAAAGGAAAAGCCAAAAAAGCCTGAACAAAAACGAGTTAAGAAGCAAACAACGGTCAAGACAATGCGTCGTAGGCCAAGAAAAGATAATGTCAGAAGCAGAAAGAACAATTAAAAAAGCAGCAGCCAGGCGGGCGTTTTCATCTGTTATATTATTTTGGAAAAATCTGGGGCTGGACTTGAAATTTACTTTCCTTTTAAAAGCTGCGGCTGGTGGTCAGTTACCCAATCTCTCATATAGTTGGAGCTGCCTTCTTTGCGCGCGCGCATTTCCTAAAAAAAAGGACAAAGCAACGGAAAGGGCTAAGGCACACACAGAAAACTTTATTTTTATTTTAAAAGAACTGGTTACCACAAAAAAAATTTAAAAAAAACTTTTTACAACAAGCACGTCGCGTTTGTATTACGGCTTTCGACACGACGACTTCACTGTGATTTCTCTCAGTTCAGCAGTTCCGATTGGTCCAATTCAGTTCAATTGGTTGTGGTTTGTTCTCTGTTCTCAACGAATTGCAGTCACAGCGCGCGACTGCTTGTGCTTGCCCGGTTCGTACTTAACCGCCCGGTTTAGTTTGTCGCTTGGTTCGCGAAGAAGTGAAGACAGACGAAGCTATTGTGTGACCAGAGTGCTGCAATGACAATTTAGTCGCTGCACAAATAATGACGGTATTTTTCGAAATACCATTCAAAACGCATGATGATGTACTAGCCGGTACTTCAGTTGTACTATTGTAGAAAAACTGTGAAATTCGCATTGATGAGAAATATATTCATGTTTACAAATGTATTTGATAAAAGCTAAGAAAAATAACCAAAAAAACAAAACATAAATTATTTTATGGACCAGGTCAGTAATGACGTTTTATAAAGTCCAAAGCATGTTGTATATACCATGGTAATATACAATTTTAATTGGTAATTTTTATTTTAGTTAAGTTAAGAAAGTTATTTTAAAACCTTGGTGTTATTTTCCACCGCTTTTCTTCCAATATATTATGTACGTCAAATTAGCGTCGCTCAGTTAGCGTCGAAGCGGAACGGTGGAATTGGAACACAGCAACGAATATTTTGTTTTTCAATTATTTCCACTAAATTTAATCAAATAAACACTAGAATTGTTAAGAATTGAATAAACTATTGTTTTTTCTTACTTTGAGCGGGTTCTTCACTCTTTAAGTAGCTTAAAAATGGGGTTGAAAAATTGCCCCTACACTGTATTGAGCATTATCTCAGAAATAAGAGGATGCGCCAATAAGCGCGATACACCAGCTTATAGCCCATTCTTTTGAGAATATGCCCTGAAAATTTCATTAAAATCGTTCCCTAAGTTTTGGAGCAAATCGACTAAAAGTGGACCAACCCGGCTAACAGCCCATACAAAAATGACCCAAAAAAATTGTTTTTAAAATTGTGAAGCTCCAAGAGGATGCGCCAATATGCACGGTAGTGGAGTCGATGTAGGACCTTTTCAAGTATGTATGGACCAAAAATCATACAAATCGTTCCCACAGATTTTGAGAAAATCGAATTACAGTTTCCCATATAATTTGAACTAATAAGAGGAGCGCCAATCAGTGAACCGGAACCAGTCCGCAAAAAGTTCATTGAACTAGTTTAAAAATACTATATGGCTCTGTTAGACTTATTAAGTCCTTCACAGAGGATGCGCCATTATGCACGGTATACCGTTGAAAAGCTTATTTTATACAGAACATTATAAGACAACTTTTATTTAAATCGCTCCCACAGATTTAAAGAAATCAAGTCCCGAAAATTTCAGACCCTGATTCACCAACACTGGCCATTAACAGCATCACATATTTCTGCGCTGCCTAACACGGCGCTAGCCGTTATGGAATTTGAATGCCCCCTAGCTTTTTTAAAGAGGATGCGCCATTATGCACGGTATACCACGAGAAAGCTAATTTTTAGCCCGTTCGAATGGTACCAGTGCCATTAAAATCCTTCCCACAGATTTTTAGAAATCAAGTCCCGAAATTTTCGGGACCTGGTTTGCCAATACTGGCCATACTCATATTTTCGTGTTTGCACGCTGCTCAACACGGCAGCCGCCATTATTTATGTTTGCCTTTTTTTAAAGGGGATGCGCCATTATGCACGGTATACCACGAGAAAGCTAATTTTTAGCCCGTTCGAATGGTACCAGTGCCATTAAAATCCTTCCCACAGATTTTTAGAAATCAAGTCCCGAAATTTTCGGGACCTGGTTTGCCAATACTGGCCATTATCATTTTCCCGGGTTTTGACGCTGCCCAACACTTATGGCGCCATTAAAAAAAGAGCTCATGTACGTACATACATACATACATATATAGAAACACATGGCAGCATACATACATATATAGAAAACACATGGCAGCATACATACATATAGTAGTTTCTATATATGTATGTATGTATGTACGTACATGAGCTCTTTTTTTAATGGCGCCATAAGTGTTGGGCAGCGTCAAAACCCGGGAAAATGATAATGGCCAGTATTGGCAAACCAGGTCCCGAAAATTTCGGGACTTGATTTCTAAAAATCTGTGGGAAGGATTTTAATGGCACTGGTACCATTCGAACGGGCTAAAAATTAGCTTTCTCGTGGTATACCGTGCATAATGGCGCATCCCCTTTAAAAAAAGGCAAACATAAATAATGGCGGCTGCCGTGTTGAGCAGCGTGCAAACACGAAAATATGAGTATGGCCAGTATTGGCAAACCAGGTCCCGAAAATTTCGGGACTTGATTTCTAAAAATCTGTGGGAAGGATTTTAATGGCACTGGTACCATTCGAACGGGCTAAAAATTAGCTTTCTCGTGGTATACCGTGCATAATGGCGCATCCTCTTTAAAAAAGCTAGGGGGCATTCAAATTCCATAACGGCTAGCGCCGTGTTAGGCAGCGCAGAAATATGTGATGCTGTTAATGGCCAGTGTTGGTGAATCAGGGTCTGAAATTTTCGGGACTTGATTTCTTTAAATCTGTGGGAGCGATTTAAATAAAAGTTGTCTTATAATGTTCTGTATAAAATAAGCTTTTCAACGGTATACCGTGCATAATGGCGCATCCTCTGTGAAGGACTTAATAAGTCTAACAGAGCCATATAGTATTTTTAGAGTAGTTCAATGAACTTTTTGCGGACTGGTTCCGGTTCACTGGTTGGCGCTCCTCTTATTAGTTCAAATTATATGGGAAACTGTAATTCGATTTTCTCAAAATCTGTGGGAACGATTTGTATGATTTTTGGTCCATACATACTTGAAAAGGTCCTACATCGACTCCACTACCGTGCATATTGGCGCATCCTCTTGGAGCTTCACAATTTTAAAAACAATTTTTGGGGTCATTTTTGTATGGGCTGTTAGCCAGGTTGGTCCACTTTTAGTCGATTTTCTCCAAAACGTAGGGAACGATTTTAATGAAATTTTCAGGGCAGATTCTCAAAAGAATGGGCTATAAGCTGGTGTATCGCGCTTATTGGCGCATCCTCTTATTTCTGAGATAATGCTCAATACAGTGTAGGGGCAACCCCATTTTTAAGCTACTTAAAGAGTGAAGAACCCGCTCAAAGTAAGAAAAAACAATAGTTTATTCAATTTTTAACAATTCTAGTGTTTATTTGATTAAATTTAGTGGCTAAATACGGAAATAATTGAAAAACAAAATATTCGTTGCTGTGTTCCAATTCCACCGTTCCACTTCGACGCTAACTGAGCGACGCTAATTTGACGTACATGAATAAAGTGCAAAATCGCTATCCGAATTTCAACAGCGGATTTTCGTCAACTCAATATTATGCTTTATGGTTTTCAAACGCTAAAGCTGCTTGTGCCCATCTGCTGCAAAAACAACTGAAAATTTCTTGTCAGCTGATGGATCCGAGCTTTTAGCTGCCAAAAAGCTTTGTGCGCGATTTCTACGGAAGAGCTTTCGTAACCAATCAAACTCCGACTTAGTTCAGCTTTTGATTACTAACGTGTGCAAATGAATCGAATTGGCAACAGCAATTGACTTCTAGAATCGGTGCAGTACTCCATTGGGTTCCGGCAAGCAAGCGCCCATCTCCGGCTGGCAGGAAAAACTGTGAAAATCTTAAGGAACACCTATCAGCGCCCACGCAGCAATGTCAACAGAGAGCAACACGCCCGTGGATCCGAGGGTGCAGGTACGTAGGTGGTGCATGACCATGTGTACCTGGCCATTCCCATTGGCTTGATAATACAGCTAATCCTTTGGCGAACCACAGGTCGAACTGGAGAAGCTGAACACGGCCACCGACAACATCAATCGGTACGAGGTGGAGCTCGACGTAAGTAGTGACTATTGATTTTTCCCCCCATCGAACATTCACCCGATTCTCAAATCGTAAAACTCAACTCCCAATCTCAAGGAGGCCAAGTGCGAGTTCAAGCGCCTGCTGGCGGAAAGCGTGGTGCGGATCAAGGCCTCCGCCCACAAGCTGGGAAACTCCATTGACGCCGCCAAGCCCTACTACGAGTCCCGCATCTACGCCGCACAACTGGCCAAGGAGACGCAGCAGGCTGCCGCTGGCCATGAAAAGGCTAAGTCCATCCATGCTGCCGCCAAAGAGATGGTCTATCTGGCCGAGCAGGGTCTCGGCGAGAAGGCCACGCTGGACACCGCCTGTCAGGAGATGCTCAGCCACGCAGCCAGTAAAGTAAACCAGTCCCAGCTGGAGGTCACCGACACCAGGAACACCCTCAAGATGTGCCAGCTTAAGCTGGAGGTGGCCAACAATAGGGTCGGCAAGCTGCAGGGCCAGCTCAAGCAGGCCCTGCGTGCGTCCAGGTAAGCTTATAAGTTTCTTCAAAAGGCACTTCTCTGTTTTGTTTTTAATAAATTAACTTTTGAGATCTTGTACTTTCTCTTTTATATTCTATTTTATGTTTTTTACATAAAACACATATACTTAATGTAGTAACCGTACAGTAAATATACAGTATGCTTTTCAAAATTAAATACAGTTCTTTATTCAAAATAATAATGAATTGAAAAATTTAAGATAAAAGCAGTGTAATTAAAAATCACAAATAACGTTTAACGGTTTTTGGAATGTTTTCCCCCAAACGATACATTTTTTCCCAATTCAAAATGTAAAATAAAATAATTCAATTATTGATTTAATTTTAATAAATGATTTAGTTAATATTGTTAAATGTACGACTTCGAACTGATGTAAACTGAAAAGATCAAAAGTTTTTTAAGTTGAAATAGAACATTCTTGTTTAAGCAGAGATTATATCATTTTAAATAATATTTAAATCATTTAAATAAATTTTTTGACCTTTTTTTTTTTTTTTTTTAATTATATCTTTTGGTTGTTTTGTTTATTTTCATGGTGGATTTCGGCTCTTCTTTCGTTGGCTCTTTACGGTTTTGTTTATTTAGATTGCAGCTCAAGAGCAATTTACTATTATTAAGATATTTTAGCATAATGCACGCTTTGTATTGTACACTATGTTCGTGAGTATGGCCCCCGTACAAGCAAATATACGCTGACCCACTAACCGGAATATTTCCGCTCCAAACTTACCCCACAGGCCCTACTACGAAACACGAGCGAACTACAATGGACTATTGAAGGCCCAGAAGACGCGCATCAACGAGCTGGAAGCGAAGGTCAGTGCGGCGAAGCTCACCTACAACGAGGCACTCAAGAACCTCGAGCAAATCTCCGAGGACATCCATCGCCAGCGCCAGCAGCGCAACAACCTGCTTTACTACGAGGCCATGCTTCGGCAAGTCGACGCCGTTGACGCACTGACGGCGTGCCTCAAATCGGATGCGGCTGCGACGCCCCCGGCACGGGACGGGAAGGCGGAGCCCGAGGAGGAGGAAGAGTACCTGCGCATGTCGGAGCGCCTGGGCGGCAATCCGGCCACTTCGTCCCACGAATCGCGCTCTGATCCGCACGACTGTCCGCACTTGCTGTCGGACTTCGATGCGGTACTCACCTTTCCGCAAAAGTTGGCGGGCGGGATGCATAAGTCAGCCAGTACTAGTGCAGCTGACCGGGATTCCGGGTTGTTTTCGGCCCATGCCCAGGGACTGCATGCGGCCTACGAAGTCAAGCTTTGCTCCCAGGCTGGCAGGGGCTCCCTGGAATCTGCCTCCGGCTCGGTGTCTGGCGCGGCAGCTCCGGTGGACAACGACATCGAGCAATGGACGGAGATCCGATTGTCGCACTCGGGCAGCACTAGCTCCAGCTACTCGAACCAGTCCCTGCTGGATCAGCATGGCCTGGACTGTGCGACTGGCAGCGGGCTCGGCAGTTTCGAGCAAGGCCGAAGTCATTTCGACGCGGACAGTCAGTCGCAGAACTCAACCTCCTCTTCGGACGAGCCCAAGCGCAAGGTGACGTGCACCACGATATTCCAGGACGACAACGGCGGCTCCGGAATGCAACAGATGAGCCGTAAGGCGAGCCTGAGCCAGTGGCTGTCCCGCTCCAATAGCTTCAAGAGCGGCGGTCGGCGTCAGAGCCTGGACCTGCTGATCGACGCTGGTGATAAAGTGAAGGACGTGTTCAGCTATGGATTCCAGAGGGTGGGACGCACCCTGGAGCGGCGAAACAGCGAGTCGGAGGTTGCCGGCGAGGGAGGCGCTGAAGGTGAAGCTCTTCTAGGCGGAGGCACTGTGGCTGCCATGACGATATCCAGTGGCAGTGGCGCAACCACCACTGGAGGAGGAGGAGGCAGCAGCTCCAGTGGGGGTGACTTTTTCCTCTTCAGCAGGTCAGTAGACAGTGGCGGGGAGAGCGGTGGTGGTAGGAATGGCGGTGGCAGTGGTCGCAGTCTGCTCAACTCACTGCAGAGCCGCCTGACCCGGCTCATTTGAGTCATTAAGAATTAGCCACAGTCAAGAATAGCAACCAACTTACCAACCAACCCCCCCACCCACTTAACCAACCAACCAACGACGATCATCCAGTTCCAGCGCAACTTTTCCACCCATCTATCCACCAAATAATCGTACTGCAACTTAAACCGCAACATCAACTACTACCGCAAAATTTTAAATCGATATAAATTGGCTGGTTTAATTTGGTCTCTGCTTTTGCTACTTTGATTCCCATAATTATATCTTCCACTACTAACTGCAAAATCAACTAACTACTACTACCACTACTACAACAACAAAAACAACAGCAACTACAAAAATAATAATAATGATAGTAACAACAACAGCACGAACGCACACTCGCTTTATCCAAAAATTCTGTATGTACTGCTCTAAACGAAAATTCAAATCCGAAAAGTATCTGTTGTATTTAAATTTTCTCCCTTACCGTATACCAATCAGTGAGTTCTATAATTTTGATGCTTTAAAATTCTGCTTTACCATATTTCATATTTAATTTGTGTTTATAACATTTAATGCATATAACATTACTGTTTCTAATACTTTACAAGGTACTTCTAGTTAATTTTTTTATAAACATTAATTAATTATTTTCCAATTATTATTTTCCTATTTTCGAATTTTTCTTATTTTTCCCTTTTTTTTGCAAGAAACTTTGGCTCTGACAAATTAAAAACCTTTTTTATCTATATTATTTATTAATTATATTATTATTTCTATTTATTTTAATTTTCAGGGTCTTTCTCAATATTTAAACTAAAAGTCATTTCTGCAGCATGCTTTACAAAAAAAAAACTTTCTATATATGTGGTCTTTTATTTATCCTCTAGATTTTCTTGACAGAATAATTTTACACAAAAGAGGGAAGCTAACTTCGGGCGGAGCCGAAGTTGATATACCCTTGCAGTTAAAACCGGATACATATCGCTAAAATCGGATATAGTTGGCCGATTCTTATGAGAATATCATAATATAACCAATTTATTACAATACAAAATTTAAAAAAAAATCCCAAACTTCTATATTTAAGAACACCAAAGTTGGTATTTTTACTAAACACCAAATAAAATTTCCGATCGTTCAGTTATGTGGCAGCTATAGGATATAGTCGGCCGATCCTTACGAAATTTAGCATGTCGTATTATTTTGCCAAAAATAGCGCTCGGGTAAAATTTGAACTCTCTAACTCTAAAACTCTAAAACCAAAGTTATAGAATTTCCGATCCATCAGTTGTATGGCAGCATTAGGATATAGTCGACCGACCCCGGCCGTTCCGACTAATATACTGCGTGCAACGGAAAGAAGGGTGTGTGCAATGTTTCAAGTCGATAGCTTTAAAACTGAGAGACTAGTTTGCGTAGAAACAGACAGACGGACATACTCATATCAACTCCGGAGGTGATCCTGATCAAGAATACATATACTTTACAAAGTCGGAGATGTCTCCTTCACTGCGTTGCACACTTTTGGACAACATTATATAGGAATACCCTCTGCAAGGGTATAAAAAGTTTGTTCCGAGATCTTTTCAAACTTTAAGTTATAAAAACCAAAGTATACAAGCTAGTCAAAATGTGTGGGCCTATTTCTTTAAAAGGAATTCAAACCTAAATTTAGATTTTGTTCAAATTCACATTCAAATTCCGACAAATTAAAGTTTTTTTTACATAGTCAGATTAGGTTTGCGATTTAAGGTGGTAAAATTTTCTACCTAATCAAATGACCTAGTCTGTTTAATGTTATAACTCCAACTTGGTACTTACTTAATCTTGGTTTCTGTTTTATGCAATCGCTGTCTTCTCGCCGATCACTGTCGTCTAAGCTTTGTGTTTTTACCAAAGAGATTTATTTATCAAAGAGAACCTACATGATAATATACAAAACATTGCAGATCGTCAGAACCCAAAGAACTGTTGTCCGATGAGCAGGTCGAGAATTTACTGTTAAATCACACAGTGGATGAAAACGGTGTCATTATAGTGGAGGAACTCAAGTCGCCAACGACTATAACAACACACCAATTCCAGCAATATCAAGACAAGCAACATTATCAGAAGCAGCAGAAACAGCAACATCAGAAAAACCAGCAGCAACAGCAGGCGCTAAACGTGGAAGGGGCTTTACTGTTTTAACACATACGTTTGATCCATCTGGGAGGACATTGAATTGGACATTAGCCTAGTATAAAAGAGTCCTACATCACACCTACACCCTCACACTTACAGCTACACCACTAACATGGCAATATTTTACTTTATGAGTACCCTTGCGTAAAGCACCTTAGTCGGAAGCGTAGCGTACATATCATTGGACACATCAACCACAGACCCCAGGCGTCGTGAGGAACTATTCATTGTTAAACAGTGGAAAACTATTCTAACTTATATGTGCAATAATTTATTATTTTTAGAGACTTATAAGAGACTTGCATAACTTTATGATGTTGAAAAATTTAATTTAAAATTAATCATGAAACGAAAAATCAGTATACTTAGTGTGTTAGCTAAATATTCATTGTGACCCACAAATACTTCAGATTGTACAAAAAAACAATGTTAATAAATAATAATGCGCAAGAATCAAGTAAGCAGGGACACTTGGGATCCTATAGGGTAAGAGGCATCACATCTTAATCGCAATTGTTAAGGAATATACAAAATAAAACTAATTTTTTCACGGTCCTCGTAACTTTCTTGTAAGTCTTGTGCGTATGACAGAAAATGTTAAATATAAAATATAAAAATTAATACCTACATACAAGTACATTCTATAGCTTATTTGTTGTGTCTTGTGGGACTAGACCTCCGCCAGGAAATTCTGACTATTTTGGGATTAACCTTTTTGGAAATTTATGCTAAAAGGTATTGCCGCCTTTATTTTGCATCTATGCTAATTCAAAGACTACAAACTGTCAAAAAAATTACTCTTTTTAAGGGGTTATATACATACCTTTTTTATTTTCAAAAAATCAAAAATTTTTTTATTGCTTTATCTTGAAGAAAAACTCCTTAATAACATTTTCCTATAGAGATTTTTATTGCTCCATAGAGATTGGAGCAGTAGAAAAAAAGTTACAGCGCTCCTAACCGCGCGCCTCATTGCGGCCTTGAACTGAACTTGAAACTTTAAACGCGAATATCTCGAAATGGTGTTTCTTAAAAAATGACTTTGCGGTGACATCGATTGGCGGAAAACTACTGAACCGATTTACTTCAAATTTTTTTTAAATGTTCGTAATGAAATTCTTCTGTGCTTGAACGATCGACTTTTCACGCGACTTTTTTTTCGCCGAAATGAATTTTTTAGTGAAATTTCTAGAGACCAAAAAGTTTATTTTTAGCATAAAACGTTCCCGTATGAATAAAAAACAAGAAAGGCAAGCTAACTTCGGGCGGAGCCGAAGTTTATATACCCTTGCAGTTAAAACCGGATATATATCGCAAACATCGGATATAGTTGGCCGATCCTTATGGGAATAGGATTATATATCAATTTATTACAATACAAAATCTAAAAAAAGTCCCAAACTTCTATCTTCAAAAATACGAAAGTTGATATTTCTACAAAATACCATTTCCGATCGTTCAGTTATATGGCAGCTATAGGATATAGTCTGCCGATCCTAATGAAATTTTGTAGGTTGGATCAACTGACTAAAAATAGAATCTGTATTAAATTCCAGCTTTCTATCTTCAAAAACACGAAGGTTGGGTCATTTCCGATCGTTCAGTTATATGGCAGCTATAGGATATAGTCGGCCGATCCCGGACCGTTCCGACTTATATACTGCGTGCAAAGGAAAGAAGGGTGTGTGCAAAGTTTCAAGACGATAGCTTTAAAACTGAGAGACTAGTTTGCGTAGAAACAGACAGACAGACGGACAGACGGACATGCTCATATCAACTCAGGAGGTGATCCTGATCAAGAATATATATACTTTATAGGGTCGGAGATGTCTCCTTCACTGCGTTGCACACTTTTGACCAAAATTATAATACCCTCTGCAAGGGTATAAAAGTAAAAATTTTAAAATCGATCGTTCAAGCACAAGGAAATACACTAAACTAATGAAATTTTTTTACTTTTATGGCTTAAGTTCACCTGTTCGACCTGGGGAACTGTCACCGCAAGGCTCTAAAAAAAAAAAGCCTCTAAGGGAAACAGCCACCTCTTAAAAACTATTCAATATTTTTCCACCAAATTTTGCACAAACATTGTTAATAAAGTGTACCATCAAAAAATTAAAACATCCCTGTAATTAAATAATTGCTACATACCTAAAAAAATCCGAACTTTGCTCTTTTTCTTCGACAAAGAAGGTATATAACCCCTTAAGAACGAATCGCGTAGCTACTCACCCTCTACGCTTTTATACGGGCAGACGGACATGGGAATATCGACTCGGCTGTTAATGCTGATAAAGAATATATACATACATATGGGTTTACAAGTAGAAAATCGCCGTTTTTCATAATTTTTGGATTTATTGCGTACATGTATATAGCTAAAATTGATTGCTGAGTCACACCCAAGGAATCCGCGAGTTCTTGTTGTGTCTGACAAGAATCTTCATCCAGCAAAGCCTCCAAATCCGTGTCTTTAAACTTTTTCACAGGACCCGGTCGATCATTGTCTTCCACGTCATACTCGCCATTTTTCAACCAAGATATAGTCGACCGATCGTTATGAAATTTGGTAGGTCGTATTAACTGACCAAAAATGTAATCTGTACTTAGTTATATATAATACATACATACATATGTATAAAAATATAATCTGTACTAATAATACCTCTGCAAGGGTATAACAAGAAAGGAAAGCTAACTTCGGGCGGAGCCGAAGATGATATACCCTTGAAGTTAAAACCGAATATATATCGCAAATATCGGATATAGTTGTCCCAAACTTCTATCTTCAAAAAAAACCAAAGTTGGTATTTCTACCAGAAACCATTTCCGATCGTTTAGTTCAGTGGTCGGCACCCCAATACATTGATATGATTTTACCGCATTAGTTTTAGTAACGAATATCAGAAAGTAGGCTGTGAGCATGACGTTTTACACGTTTGTGTGGCAGAGCTCGGGCAGAGAAATTTCCTATGCCCCCGAGATAGGGCCGTGCCGACCTCTGGTTTAGTTATATGGCAGCTATAAGATAGTCGGCCAATCGTTATGAAATTTAGTAGGTCGGGTTAACTTACCAAAATAGAATCTGTACTAAGTTTCAGCTTTCTATCTTCAAAAACACAAAAATTGGGTAATTTCCGATCGTTCAGTTAAATGGCAGATAAAGGATATACTCGACAAATCCCGGCCGTTCCGACTTATATACTGCGTGCAAAGTAAAGAAGGGTGTTTCTTTTTAAACAAGGGTGTATGCAAAGTTTCAAGTTAATAGCTTTAAAATAGAGAGACTAGTTTGCGTAGAAACAGACAGACAGACGGACTCAGGAGGTTATCCTGATCAATAATATACATACATATATTCTTTATAGTGTCGGAGATGTCTTCTTCACTGTGTGGCACACTTTTGACCAAAATTATAATACCCTCTGCAAGGGTATAATGATCACACAGATCAGACGCACACATATGTATGTATACGTATAGCGTTTCACGCAAACTGAGGAATGGAGATTGCCACCATGTGCACTGCTGTGCACAGTGATTTAATGATTCTGTTTTATACCGCAGTATTTCCTCATTTTTAATGTGACTGTGGCGCCACAATTATCATAAAACAATTAATTAATCTTGCTTAATTAATTAATATTGGATATATATCGAAAATAAAGCATATAGCATATACCATTTCCAATCATTTAGTTATATGGCAGCGATAGGATACAGGAAGTGCGCGCATAGTAGTCGCTAGTAATTCAAACTGGATCACTATCGATACCTTTCCTGACTAACTTATCCGTTCCGCGACAACAAATTTTAATATCGTATTTATAAAAAGCATTTTTGAATCCAAATCTAATGGTTAATTCATATTACAATTGTTTATTGTAAATATATTTAAAAACAAAAATAAAATATCGATATATTTATATAAAAATAATAATATTAATAATAATAATAATAAAATGTATGCAACTTGTACTCTAACTTCTAACAGGTTCTCTTTTTTATTATTCGAAAAGTTTGTTATGAAATATATTCTGAATTGCCAAAAATCTGAAATAGTGGTTTCGAGATTTAGGAAATGCAAATAGCTTGATTGGGCTAAAAAATTGCTAAGCTGGCCACATTGTCAACAACCCTATTAATTACTTCGCTGTAGGGAGAAGTTGTGTTTATTGCTTTTACCTGTGCTGAGTGTTTATGCGCCTGGAGATGGAGGAGCAAACCAAGATGAAACCAATTCGAAAGGAAATCTTACACCCAGGCAATGCGTACATCGAGTTGAAGCCAGGCACCAGGGTGAGCTGCCCAAATACCCACAAGTTGTAACTGTTGCGTTAAGGGCAATGCAGCGATAGCCATGGTCCAGCCGTTTAAATTGGGCCAAGGACGTCTGTGTTGGTGGTGGTTTTCTAATCAACCCTCCCCTTTGCTTACAGGTGAAGTTTCATTTCCAGACACGGAAGGTGGGCGAGTCTCGCATCGTAGACGATAGCCGCAATATGTGCAAGCCGATGGAGCTCGTGATAGGCAAGAAATTCAAGCTGGAGGTCTGGGAGGTGATGGTGCAGCAAATGTCGCTGAACGAGGTGGCCAAGTTTACCGTACACAAATCAGTAAGAAATATATCCAATTTTGTGACATTTGACTCTTTGGGCGCTGATTTGACTTACCCTTGCATGGAGAGCTTTTGGCTAATTTCCTATATTTTATTTTATATATTTGTGTATTTCATCATTTTATTTAATTTTAATTTTATCATTTTTTCAAACATTTTTTATGAAATTTTCAAATTTTTTTTTTAAATTCTATCATAGTTCAAAATTAAGTTCACTTCTCCCACTAACAACCCATCTATTTCGTACAGCTCTGCGCCCAGTATCCGTTTATTTCCAAAACACTTCGAGACATTGGAAAAAAGCCAGAAGAGCGGCGCCATTGCTGCGGTATGACCCTGCAGAATGAGGGTATCGGCTACCCGGACCTGGACGATCTTTTGCAGCACCCCATCGACCTGGAGTTTATCTTTGAGATAATATCTATTGAGCTGCCCGAGGATTACGAAAAAGATCGTTGGCAAATGTCAGACGAAGAGAAGATGCTGGCCACTAGTAGCCTGCGAGAGCGCGGCAATGCATTTTACAAAGCGAGTCGCTTTTCGGAGGCGGAGAAATGTTACAGCGACGCTGTGGGCATCATTGAGCAGTTGTTGCTGAAAGAGAAGCCCCATGATCCCGAGTGGGAAGAGCTTGCTGCAATCAAGATACCGCTGCTGCTGAACTATGCACAGTGCCGACTCATCGCCGGAGACTTTTACGCCGTCATCGCACACTGCAACGAAGTGCTTAACTTGGATCCACGAAATGTTAAAGCATTGTTCCGAAGAGCTAAGGCCCATGCAGGCGCTTGGAATCCAATACAGGCGCGTCGGGATTTTATCGACGCCTTGGCTTTGGATGCCAGCCTTAGATCCACCGTGACCAAAGAGCTAAAGTCAATTGAGGAGCAGCAGCATGCCCGCAACATCCAAGACCGCATTCACATGCAGAAGCTCTTCTAGAACATAAGTTGTGCCAACATGCTGCTCATGCTGCTGGTCTACTGGAGCTGTTATCTGCAGCGCTAGCAATTACTTTCGCTACACCCCTTTCTATTGGTGGCCGTTCTCTGCGCCCATGGCGTCGTTCTAATGTGTGCCGTCGGCAATCTACTCCTCTGCTGCCTGACCCTCGTAAAGTTAGTGCGGGCACTGCCCCGGCCGAGTTTTTCGGACGGAGTCCGGATCGGAGGCGACCGATACAAGCGGGTTCACGTCACAGCGTTCTGTGACAACAGCATTTCATAACTCTTGTTTCATCCCCACAAAGGTTTCCTCGACGAGCCAATCACCAAACTAGTCTAGTCAACCCGGACTTGACTTTACCACACTTACTATAGTGTTACATTTGCATGTCGTGTGTACATATATTATATATAAATTGTTGTTCAGGCATTAACCAAACCACAACTCAAATGTTCCACATTTGCTCCTCATAGTAAGAAATGTATGAATGTTTATCTATGTGCTATATTTAGTTTTAGGTAAAACTCACTTTACAGTAATTGTATAAATTGTATAAATGTGCTTTAATGCTATCTAATTGTTAAACCACGTGTTTGTTTTATTGACTGGGAATGGCTTGGTTAACATTGAATATTAGATAGTGATTTTTTGTGGGGTTACCGCTGTTATTTGGTAAGACGTTTTCCTATAAAATATTCATTCATTCAAAAACATTGAATACCTCAGGTGGAGGACATCCAAATATGAGCGAAACAAATTACCAGTGGTATTCAATTATAGAATTACTCGATCATATAATCATTCTCCTAATGATGTATGTACATATATGTATGTACGCAACGTATGCAAACATGTATGCAACGGTTTTAACATTTTAAGTGAAAATGAACGGAAAAGAGATGAGGAGTGTCATTATACCCTTTCAGAGGGTCAAAAGTGTGCAACGCAGTGAAGGAGACATCTCCGACCCTATAAAGTGTATATATTCTTGATCAGGATCACCTCCTGATCCGTCTGTCTGTCCGTCTGTTTCTACGCAAACTAGTCTCTCAGTTTTAAAGCTATCGACTTGAATCTTTGCCTCACCCTTCTTTCCTTTGCACGTTTGCATATGTATAAGTCGGAACCGGGATCGGTCGACTGTATTTCTATAGCTGCCATATAACTGATTGATCGAAAATGCTATAACTTTGGGGTTTTTAGAGTTAGAAAGTTCGGATTTTGGATGAATGCTATTTTTTACGACATACCAAATTTCATAAGGATTGGCCAACCATAACCTATAGCTCCCATATAACTGAACAATCGGAAATGGCACAACTTTCGTGTTTTTGAAGATAGAAAAAACTGGCATCTTGGTACAGAGTCTATTTTTAGTTATTTGATCCGACCTACCAAATTTTATGAGGATCGGCGGACTATATCCTATAGCTTCCATATAACTAAACGATCGGAAATGGTATTTGGTAGAAATACCAACTTTGGTATTTTTGAAGATAGAAGCTTGGGAATTTGTTTTAGCTTTATTGTATTAAATTGGTTATTTTATGATAGTCTCATGAGGATCGACCAACTATATCCGATTTTTCCAGTTTTTGGTCCGATTTCCAGCCCGAAGTTAGCTTTCCTTTTTTGTTGTCTTTCATATTGATAAAAGTAGAGTGGAAATTCGTAAGGGACCATTTGTGAGAAAGTTCGTAAATTTGTTAGCGATTTGTTTTAAATTAGTGGATTCTCCGATAAAATGCAGTAGTGTAATATATTCTAAAAATAATAAAACACTCGATTTCTTGATTATTTAATTTACTAATAAATAGTGCGAATGCGGGAATCAATAACATTAATATTCACATTGTATAAATTATTTTAAATTATTTAATAGTAATCTCTTTCTTATAGTCGCCACAAACGGCTGCTGTTGCCCCCAATGGCTCCCTCCGCCTCGCCCCTCAACTTGTTGTCGTCAAACCGCCAGATGAAAGGCTCCAGGCGGTCTTCGTCGTCAAGGAAGTTGTTGATGGCTTCAAAGCTGGCAATATTCTCGTGCAGCAGTGAATTGCAGCGAATGAGCTGGTGGGAAACGTTCCGAATCTTGACGAATTGTTCCGAGTACGAGGCGTATGTCTTCTGCATATCCACGAAGCTGGCGAACAAGGTGGTAATCGAGTTGCTGACCACTTTGGTGCGCTCGACTAGATGGTTTTGTTCGCTGGAAACATAGTTAGCGCACAGATTCAGGTGTGTCTGCATGCGTGTACATATATTTACGAGGTGCTGCGAGTGGAGCCGTTCAAGGATTTCTGCATCCCGCGTGTACGTTGCCGAGGTGATCGACTCGCGTAGGACAGGAAGGAATTGCGGAATGTTGCGCAACCGAGCCAGGTCCTGATCCACATCCTCGCCAGCATCGATAGCCCCGGGCCGCACTATAACAATGTTGTGACTAGAGGCAGTCGACTGCGGCCGTTTTGGCTTAATGGAGCTGGTAAAACCCCCTGGATGGGACTTCCTGGCAGCCGTGCGCAAGGCACTGTTTTGCTGCAGCATGTGCGCCGGCTTACTGCGTATCTTTGGTGAGTCACCAATGGGACGATCAGTGTAAGAGACGTAGGGTAGATCGGAGCAGACGCTCAATGGTGGCGACGGAGGTCTGCTCAGCTCCATGCCCCCGGGGGATGCGGCCTCTGCGATGATCTGCTTGCTTGCTATCATAATGCTAGCAGGTCCAGGGGCTCCACCACTCGCCTGTCGGTGGCCACGTCGCTTGTTGGCCGCCACCGTCGCAGCTGCTGCTGCCAGGACAATGGCGCTACCATCGTTAAGTGAGCCTGCGCCTGCGGCCAATGTCGCCCCTGACCCTACACCCGCTCCAGTTCCTTGTGACTGGCGGCCATCGAGGATTTCGGGCCCATCAACTTCAATCCGCTGCTGCGAGTGCTCGGCGCCCATTTATCGATCCGATTGGGTTCGGTGCAGCAATTCCTGAACCCCTGTGAGTAGAGTTAACTTTTACCGCCTGGCTGAGCGGCTTGTTTGGATGTCACACAGTCCTCCGGTATACTTATAGATTATTCATCTCAATAAGTCAGGATATCGAGGCTTATTAAAATCGGAAAAACCAAAGCAAACAAAATTCAACCTTGAAATGAAACACCCATCAAGATGGGCCTAAAAAATACCAAAAAATATTTCTTTTGTTTATATGAAAAATACTGCTAATGTTATCTAGAGGTGGAAGACGTCATTTTTGAGGTTTGGAGAAAAGTTATCTTTCATCGCTATTATCGATGTTTTTAGCGCTTTACTAATATAGGGCAAACCTATGTTAAAGTCTGACTATCTTCCTATCGGGATTTTCCATTATTATGCCGGCTAGCACACGTTAATCATTTTTCTTGAGGTATGGGAACACCCGGAAAAATCCTGAAGGCATTTTCACAAAAAAAAAAAAAATAAATTAATTAATTCATTAAACTAAACATACAAAACTTCAAATACTTCCTTGGACCAAACCCTACATTTTTGGGATCATCACTGATGATTTGGGATTTTTGGGATCATCACTGGCTGGACTTCTCTTAACTTGTAATTAACGTTTTAACTTCCTCTCATTTTTGTATACTCTGACACACATTTCATTTTTTTTCTGATTATATTATTTTAATTTATGATTTATTGTTTGCCCTTGTTTTATCTTTCAGTTCAATTAAATTCTTAAATATTAAACATGCATTAACATAACACCTAACCGCCTTGGCACGAATGTATGTATAAGTGTAAATAACTATGACAAAGGACAGGGTTTCAGGTAAAAATTTATTTATTTTTGAACTCTATGAAAACCTAGGGGCCATCCCAGGAAGGGCGCCCAATTTCCTTGTTTAAAGAAATTTCAGCCTTCGGCTGACTTCAGTTGGATGAGATGAGCTCCAAGTCTTGTTTCTTCGAAATGTACTGAAGATCAATTTTTTTTTGTTCATCCCTTTTTTCCTTGCCCCCATACCGGTTGGATGAATATATTCGGCCGATCCTTATGACATTTGGTATGTCGTATTATTTTGTTGTATGACAGCTATAGGATATAGTCCGCCGCTCCCGCCCGATCCGTCTTATATACTGCGTGGTTTCCCAAAGGAAAGAAGGGTGTGTGCAAAGTTTCAAATCGATAGCTTCAAAGCTGAGAGACTAGTTCGCGTAAAAAAAGACAGACGGACATGCTTATATACATACATACATACATACATGATCAGGTGATCCTGATCAAGAATATATATACTTTATAGGGTCGGAGATGTCTCCTTCAATGCGTTGCACACTTTTGACCAAAATTATAATACCCTCTGCAAGAGTATAAAAAAACGGTGTTTCCGCCCAATGTGCAGTGTGCAAACGGGCGTATCATATTGCCGATATGAGAGCTGGACGTTAGAAGAGAGATAAGCGATAAGAGTGTGTTTTTTCTATCATGCTTTGTTTAATATTCCATTATTATTGTTTTTGTTGCCATTCCATTAGTCGCTTTGAGGTGCTAATTCGTTTTCGGTTTCAGTTTCAGTTTGGATGAGTGCCGTCGCAGTATTCGCGTCAACAGTTGGCAGAGAGACTCACCTACGAAGACAACTCCTCGGAAGGTTAAATTTAGTCGCAAATCCAACTGAAACTACCATGGAGAGCGGCAGCAGTGTAAGAAACATACATACCCCGTTATAGATAAACCATCGATTGAGTAAGAATAAATGACCAATTCCCATAAAAGGTAGGCTTATGCCACTTAATTTTTACAAACATAAAACCCCAATTTGAAATTTTGAAAAATTCACGATAAAATTGTGTAATATAATTCCAAAAGATACCCCCCTGCGTGTAAAGCGAACAAATATTTGTTTCGGTATCGGAAGACAACACCCAAAACTGTTTTCTTATTGTACAATTTTGAAAAGATTCCATAGACTCTATCTTTAAGAAGAAAGGAAAGCTAAATTCGGGCGGAGCCGAAGATGATATACCCTTGCAGTTAAAAGCAGTTATGGTATATCTTAAAAATCGGATATACATAGTTTGCCAATCCTTATAAGAATATCATAATATAACCAATTTATTGCATTGCAAAATCAAAAAAAAAGCCCCAAGCTTCTATCTTCAAAAATACAAAAGTTAGTATTTTTACTAAACACCAAATACCATTTCCGACCGTTCAGTTATATTGCAGCTATAAGATAGTCGGCCGATCCTTATGAAATTTGGTAGATTTTTGCCAAATGTTTGGAAAAATACCCTTTCAGAGGGTATACGCAAACGTACGCAACTTTAAAATTCAATATAAAAAAATTTTCTTGAAAAAGTCGGAATTTTTTTTTTTAATTTCAATAGTTTCACTACAATGACTTAACACATAAAGTTTCATCCACCTGCTTTCACTTAATGCGAAGCAATTCCAATAAAATTATGTTTTGGGTCGCGAACATAAAACGATTAGAACATAGTTAAAAATCAAAATACAAATTAAGAGGTAATTGAACATTTTTTCGCCCTCTTTAAATTTTTCTCGTCTTATTAGATTGTTATTAAGAGATTTAGTACAAAAAGAGGAAACACATTATATGTTTTCCTTGAGAAATAAATAAACATGAAAAATGTGTTTAAAATTAAAAAAAAGGTGAAAATTAAATTTTTTGACTTTTCGGGTTTTCTTTTTTTTTTAAAAAAAAAGCTGAGATATGCTTTGAATCCAATACATTATGAAAATTTGAATATTTATTTATGAAAATAGAAAAAAAGAATCGAGGAATATGGACATTTATTTTTTCGGTCCTGGTTGACCATCCGCCGGAATATCCGATTTATTTGTAAAACTGTTTAGAAACTATAAGAAATAAGATGACCGCTTCCAAGATCGGTGTCCGCTGATATGAATTCACTTTTAGTGATTATAATAATCTCGGGGCGCTATACCTAATTACACATTTATCGATTCTCATTCACGACTTCTGACCGAGTTCCTTTATTGCAAAATATTTCTTAAGGTCTTGATTCTAACATATTGTGTTAGTATTGTGTAGTTAGGATAAAAATTCAGTTTGTACTGATATATCAATAATAAGTACACAAATGCAATGTAAGTTTGTAATCCAATTAACAGCCCCATCCGCAGCATATCCTGCAACTAAGTGAGGAGCAAAAAAATAAATTCATCGACTCCTTCGACCGAGTGGTCAGTGATATCGATGGCGTAATCTGGGACATGTACAACACGGTCCCTGGAGCACCGGAGGCATTTTTGGCGCTTGAAGGAATTGGAAAAGAAGTGATTTTCGTCACCAATAATAGCGTTCGCACTGTTGAACAAGCCGTTCATCATTTCGAGAAGATCGGGGTGCCAGTGCGTCCGGAACAGATTACGCACCCGGCCCAGAGCACTGTGAACTACTTGCGCGGAATTAACTTCCAAGGACTCATCTATATCATCGCCAGTCCTCCATACAAGGCGGTACTACGGGAGGCCGGTTTTCAGCTCATTGATGGGGTAAGTCATTCATAGAATTGGGGAAGTTGATCTTTTTAATTTAGAAACTTTTAAGATAGTCTAAGCTCTTTTTCTAAATAGAAAACAAAAAGGCACCCTATTGTATTAAATGTTACGATGTTTTGTGAGTTCCATTCCATTCGTGTATAACCATATAATTTTTTTCAGCCTAATGAGATTATCGATGACACCTTCCAAAGCCTGGCCAAGAAGATATTCGACCAGCAGCCCGTGAACGCTGTCGTAATTGATGTGGATTTCAACATGAGCTGCACGAAGTTGCTGCGGGCCCAGCTATACCTCCGGAATCCGGAGTGTCTGTTTATCGAAGGCGCAACCGACCGCTTACTGCCACTAGGCAAAGGAGTAAACATTATTGGACCCGGGGCCTTCACCAATATCCTGTTGGAGGCAAGCGGAAGAGAGCCTGTCACGTTGGGTAAACCGGGTCGCGATTTGGGCAATCTGCTTGTTGAGAACTACAAGATTGATCAGCCGGGCCGGGTGCTCATGGTCGGGGATATGATGGCCCAAGACATTGTGTTTGGACGGCAGAGCGGCTTTCAGACGCTGCTCGTCCTGTCCGGCGGCTGTACTCTCGACCAGCTCCATTCGGAGACCGATCCTAGCCGCATTCCCGACTTCTATGCTGATTCCATGGCGGATGTGGCTACGCTCCTCGGTCAGTCACCAAAGTCACATTTTTAAAATTTCCCAAAAAAAATCAGGGGAAATTCGGGGGAAATTTTTAATTTTTTTTTAGAACAATGGTCCATAACTGGTAAAAATACAAAAATTTACCTTATAAACTAAAGGCACCTGCAGTGTATTCTCACCTATTAATCCCACCTATTAATATACAAATAACCAATTAATATACACCAAATTTATAATATATACAAAATATTTAATCTATAAACATTTAATATAACATTTTTTAAGCACTCATCCAATAAATAAACCTACAAACAAAATGGAAACAACAGCAAAATAGTCTTTATCATACTCAGGGGACACTCTTGTAAATGATTCGAGAAACACCTGCTGCTGAAGTATAAAAAACAATCAATAGAAGTATCAATAGAAATATAAATTTACATATGGGCAATTCCATAGACACGCACGCGACAATCGTACGCGTTTAAAGTGAAATAAAAAAAAAGTATTGGTTTTTTTCACACAATGTTTTCAGTGTTTAAGAGTCTTAATACTGAACTATTTTTGGTAAAAAATTTGAGGGCTGGCGATGAAAGGTTCCTAAGATATGAGCAAACATTGTGTGGAACGCACGCGACAAAAAACGGAAGTGGCTTTTTTTAAGTCCACTCAAGCTTAGAATTCAGCGAATTGGCTTGATATTTTTTAATGCGGTCTTTTACAAAATTAAGGGGACATGTGTACCTTTCTTTCGATATATGACTCATTAAAAAATATTACGTAGTTTATTTTTAAAAAATTAAAGTTTGGAACGTTACGCGACAGAACGCACGCGACAAAAATTTCCCTAGTACCATATCACATTAAAAACAAGTCCTATGAAAAGAAATCAGTTTTATTAAATGTAAAAAGAAAAGAATTAAGTAATTTCAATAGTTTTTGATTAAATCTACCAAAAAAAATTAATATCAGGCGTTTTTAAAAAGCACGATTTTTAGCAGAAAATGCAGTCTGTGCAGCTTTTGTTAATAAATTTCGATCACATGATAAGTGATGCAATTTATGAAGTCCATAAATACTCGGGACCTTCCTCCATTTTTTATTTAAGAGTGGTGTACACTCGTCAACATCCTTTGTAGAAATATATAGTAGTTCAACACTATTTATATGCTGTTTTGCGCATTCATAAAATGCATAAGCGTCTTTTAGTACTAAATGTTTGGCTTTTACAACTTGCCAAACTTTCCTTTTTAAAACAGCACCTACCTAAAACAGCACCTGGAGTCATCTATAAGTTTTAAGAATCATTTTATATACACAGCTCATCAATGTAGAAAAAAATTATAATTTTTTACTTACATTGGGAACGCACGCGACACACTTAATGTATTAAAAACTTTAACAAGTTCTTACCGTAAAAATATGGAAAAATATTTTTTAGTTTTTAGGCTATAAACTCTGTTTAGAAATAAATTTTCAACCACTTTCAATGATCGACACCGATGTAATGATAACAAATGCTCCAAATACGGAACGCACGCGACATTGAAATTAGCGAAATATAAATTAAGACGTAAGCTAAGATTATGCATTCCTTATCTTCCCGTGTATTTTTTTTTCTTCTCTATTTCTCTGAGATAGATAAAAGCGCATTGGTATAAGCATAGTTGATCTCTATTTAGAATAATGAATTAAAAAGGAAAGCCATCAAAAATGTAGCGAAATGAAAAAATGTACATGTTGAACTTTAGGCCCACGTATTTTGCCATTAGAATATATTGGAGTCTGAAACTGTTTAATATATAAAAATTTAACTATTTCTTAGTTTAAAAAAGTTTATACAATATGGATTTATTATCATTTAATTTTTCGGTCACGGTTGACCTTTCTATGGAATTGCCCATATGACTATTAAGAACATCCTTTAAGACAGGGGTGCCCATTCTCATTGCTCTCGGTGCTCCTTTTTTGTTGGAATTGCTCCCCATAGGAAATGAAATTTCATATACGTGTGTTGCTCCCAGTATAGGCAAGGGCAATTACAATAAAAATTTTTCGTGTTGTCCCCATTCTCGTCAATCCTGGTAATCCGATCATCGTTTTGCTCATCCGAGCAATCATTTTGTTGCTGGAGTGCCGAACACTATCAAAAAATTCAATCTTGATTTTTTTTCTGCCAAAATAGTCGACCTGAAGCGATACATTCCTTCTTCGCAGAACATTTTTATACCCTTGCAGAGGGTATTATAATTTTCTCCAAAAGTGTGCAACGTAATGAAGGAGGCATCTCCGACCCTATAAAGCAGTGGTCGGCACGGGCATAGGAAATTTCTCTGCCCGAGCTCTGCCACAAACACACAGTATAAATGTGTGAAACATCATGCACACAGCCTACTTTCTGCTATTCGTTACTAATACTAATGCGTTAAAATCAAATCAATGTATTGGGGTGCCGACCCCTGCTATAAAGTATATATATATTCTTGATCAGGATCACCTCCTGAGGTGATATGAGCATGTCCGTCTGTCCGTCGGTCCGTCTGCCTGTCTGTTACTACGCGAACTGGTCTCCCAGTTTTAAAGCTATCGACTTAAAACTTTGCACACACCCTTCTTTCCTTTGCACGCAGTATATAAGTCGGAAAGGATAAGTTTAAGCTATAAGTTCAAATTTTACACGAAAGCTATTTTTGGAAAAACATTACGACATGCCAAATTTCATAAGGATCAGCCGACTATATCCTATAGCTGCCATATAACTGAACGATCGGAAATGACCCAACTTTCGTGTTTTTGAAGATAGAATGCTGAAACTTAGTACAGATTCTATTTTTGGTCAGTTGCCAGTTGGCATGTCGTAATGTGTTGCCAAAAATAGCTCTCGTGTCAAATTTGAACTCTCTAACTCTAAATACACCAAAGTTATACCATTTCCGATCAATCAGTTATATGGCAGCTATAGGATATAGTCGGCCGATCCGGGCCGTTCCGACTTATATACTGCGTGCAAAGGAAAGAAGGGTGTGTGCAAAGTTTCAAGACGATAGCTTTAAAACTGAGAGACTAGTTTGCGTAGAAACAGACAGACAGATGGACAGACGGACAGACGGACATGCTCATATCAACTCAGGAGGTGATCCTGATCAAGAATATATATACTTTATAGGGTCGGAGATGTCTCCTTCACTGCGTTGCACACTTTTGGACAAAATTATAATACCCTCTGCAAGAGTATAAAAATAAACTTATTGGAGAAACATCTATTATTTAACATTCCAGTGAACATTACCAGGATTATGTGGAATAATATGATTATTTATTAATTATGTGACAAAAAAATATTTGATTTGTTCCAAAAAATTATTTTTGAATATCCGTTAAATCACGCAAAGAATCAGTCAAATAGTCCGGCATCAGGGGATGCCCTGGCGGTAGAGACTCCACGTCCTTTAACTTCGTTCCGCCGGTGAGGACGAGGAGTGTCTGGTAGCCAGTGGCGCGGGCGAAAGCTATGTCGCTGGTCAAACTGTCGCCCACAAAAAGAATTCGACTCGCCGGGATATCCGGGTAGCGCTCCAATAGGACATTGCGCAGTTCTTTCCCGGGTTTTCCGAGAGTTATAGGTTGTCGCCCCACGGCTTGAGATAAGACATCGATGAAGGCTCCAGGACCTACATTATAATTGGAATAGTTAGTGCCTTTTTAAAAAAAGCGTTCACGACGAAGTCTACTGACTATAGATATTATTTATCCAACCTAGTCTCAGTTATAAAAATTATTTTTTCTTTTTGTAGTTAAATGAGTAAATGAAAAATGTTAACAGTAATAACTTTTATTTTCAAATTTTACTTTAAATAGAAGCTTAAAAAATCATCTTTTCAAACGACCTAAAATATATAAAATTTTTGGGACTGATAACCTTTTGTTTTCCGAATTTAATACCTATTGTAACGAGTTCCAATCGCTTTACTAAATTAAATTAAACTAGCAAGCGGATAAGCCGAACTTTTTTAAACTTTTTTCATGCTTTAGGTAACAATTTTACAATTTCGGATTCCTCGTTTGTATTATCGTCAAAAATTGCTTTGAAAACTCACCAATAACCTCGCCTTTTCCAAAAGGTATAAAAGCATCTGCAGCTCCAGCGAGAAATAAGCACTTTGGATTTTGAAGTTGGATGTGGGCCCGCATTAACTTAGCAGCCGACAAATTAAAGTCCACATCGATTACGACTGCCTGGACGGGATCTCCGCCATATACGGCATCGTTCAAATCCTTGAGACTCCTGATCATATCGGTTCCTTGCTATACATATTTGTGACCCAGATCAGAGATCAGTTTAAAGGTGGCATTTGGCTACTCACCTCCTCGGTCAACTGAAAGCCCGCGTCCGTAAGAACCTTTCTAAAAGAATTGGTGGCAAGGCAATATATAATTCCTGTGAAGTTAATTGACTTTAAATGGTCGCAAATGGTTTGAGCAGGGTGAACTATTTGGTCCTGGAAAAAATGCTCGATTTAATGCAAATAAATATTTTTATAATTATAAAACAAATAAAATAAAGTTTGTATAGGACCCGCAGTATAAGTATATTTTGAAAAAGTTTCCAATTTCAAATGAGTAATTGTTAAATTATAAGGTAATTTCAAACATTATGGATGTCAGTTATTTCTTTGATATGGCATATAATATAAATAAATAAATTATATAAATACTAAATATAACGTAATTTGAATGCGGATTTGAAATAATGTTATTGGATCTTATCTGATAAATTATATTTTTTCGAATGCACGATAACACTTTGTACCTCACAGTTAATGGGTATAACGATACTTTGTTGAGTATTACATACCTCGTGTACCAGCAGCTGACCTTGTTTAGTAAACTTTTCTATGTGATCCTTTACAGAAATAATGCTGTTGTTGGTCACAAACGTAACTTTTTTCCCAAAGCGCTCCAAGTTAGCCAGGGCTTTCCCAGATCCGGGGATAAAGTCGTGAAGAGGATACCACACAACTCCTGTGGAAATTGAACTTTTTGTAATGAATGTTTCATTTCTAAGGGGGGCTAGGAAATTTTTACCATCGCAGTCGCAGAAAACCAAATCAAAAGATTCAAGGAAGTCCAAACGTTCCTTCGGACTCAGATGCTTAATTTGTTTGAACTGAAATGTTAGGAGGTAATATACAGAAACTAGATAAAAAATGTAATGGGGTTTCACGGAAAAAAACAACAAGTGTTCAATTAGATTAAAGGGGTTGGCGGGCTCGGATTTCTTCTATTGAACTGTAACCTTTTCCAGATCTGTTCTGGTCAAGTTATATTTAACCCACCGAACTCATATCGATCGCTATGACGAATAGCTGGCACAAATCCGGATCAATAAGATAGCTGGCACAGGATTTCTTGCCACTCAAGATTGCACTCAAGCGTTGCGTCAACCACTTTGCCACCACACGAGACACATTTGTAACTAAGCCCAGAGCTCCGAGCGCCCCACGCTGAAAGACACCTCGCCTGCTGTGATAGGGGTGGGATCCCAACCGATCACCAAACAACCAAGTGGGTGGGGGCTGTTACTTTACATATTTCAAATTGCATTAAACCGGCAGCCAATTCAACTGGTCACTAAGCTGCAATGTATGTCACATACACAGCGGGAAAAATTGGGTTCAAAGAGTTTTTTTGTAATAAAATGTTTAACTTTAACTGAAACAATTCAAACATTCTTCAAGTGGAACTCATATTAATCTAACTTGGCAGAAAAAACTGTTGCAAAAATTTATTTAAAATGGAATACAAATAATTTAAAAGATAAAAGTTTTCTCAGTTACAAAATTTGTATATTTAGAATCGAAAATAATTTGAAAATCAGAAGCAACAGATTTAGATTTCATAATAAATTTCACTAAGTCATAATTGTTAGCATTTAGGGAATAGCAATCCAAAAATGGAATCTAAATGGAATGGATGGCGATGGATTTTTTCTCTGTACATGAAACACATTTTATATGTTTTTAGATTAAATACACAAATATGACTAAAAAATAAACCCCTTTTTTTCTGTTGTAGATACGCATCAATTGTTTGTAATCTAAGTAGTATTACTGGTGTAGCTACCAATTGAGTGTTATAAAACCTGAAAAAAAACGTTCCAATTGATTTGTTTCCATTACTTTTCAATCGAGAGCATTGAAAGCGTTGGATACATCCGGTTTGAATATTTATTGGAGGTCTCAGGATTCTACAAGGAAAAACAAAAGATTGTTACATAAGATTAATTTTATTTTTGTTTAAACATAATCATAATTTCTTGAGTTTTATTCTTTTATCAATAAATAATTGAATACTTTAAATTTGTATTATAAAAAAATTATAAAAAATAAACTTCCTAAATTTTTTATGCTTATACATGTTAACCAACAAGTACCGGGTATGAAAGGTCCCGGAGCAAACTCTTCGGGAGTTACCGCCGCGGAAATTAAAACCGCCCTTTAAGAAAAGGGCTTCGCCGCCAAGAATGTTATTAACATTCTAAATAAAGATAAAAAGCCACAACCCCTCTTCAAGGTCGAGCTCGAGCCAGAAAGCAGGTCGCTGAAGAAGAACGAAGTTCACCCAATCTACAACCTGCAATATCTTTTGCATCGGAAAATCACTGTTGAAGAGCCACATAAACGCAACGGTCCAGTGCAATGCACTAACTGTCAAGAGTATGGACACACAAGGTCTTACTGCACACTTCGGGCTGTCTGTGTAGTCTGCGGGGACGCCCACAAGTCCGCTTGCTGCACTACAAACAAGGACAGAACCGTGAAGAAATGTGGAAACTGCGGAGGCAACCATACAGCAAACTATAGAGGATGTATGGTGTATAAAGAGTTAAAGAGTCGCATGCGTCAAGCGACCGCAACGCGCAACCAAAATCCACAGAATGCGTACAATGCGTCTAAAGCTACGCCAGACTTCTTCTTCGCCAAAGCTACAAGGTACTCATTCGGTCCCCTAAACACCACCAACGGCTTCTCCTATGCCGATGCTCTACGATCTGGAATAGAAAATCCAATTCAGCCTGACTCACAAAGCGCTCAAAAGGCCCCAGAATAACCACATAGCAAAACAGAAACTTTAATGCTTACCCTCCAACAAAAACGACCACGCAAACACTTGTTTAAAACCAGAACATGGTAATACAGCTGCTCGTAGCACAACAGTCTAAATAATCTAAACTGGTATCTAGGCATAAACTAGAATTGTCACAATTCTTGACCGAAAACCATCAACCATAAAAACAAATACAACTTTTAAATACGAGGCTATACAATCTACCGCACAGATCATCTAGATGAGAAAGCCCACGGCTGAACTGAAGTTCTAATCAAAAAACGCATTAAACATCATTTCACAACGCATTAAACATCACTTCACAAAAGGTTCGCAACAAACTTCTTGCAGGCCACATCGATACAAATTCAGTCAAGTAACGAAAGCCTTTCAATCGCTGCCGTTTACTGCCCTCCTCGTTTCTCAATCTAGGAAGTACAATTTATCGACTTCTACAATTAACTTGAGGATCGTTTTATAGCCTTGTAGTCTCCCAACGCCAAACATACGCACTGGGGATCAGGTCTAGTGACTTCCAAAAAAAGGCAATTGTACAATGTAATTATAAATGTGAGAAATAAACTAGACTATGTTTCCCCTTGAAGGCCCACATACTGGCCAACCGCCCCACAACCTTATTGATTTTGCAGTGACAAAAAACATACCTCGCAATCTAATAAGTGCCAAAGCAGTCTCGGACTTCGGAGTCATCAGAAAAGAGGCGCACGCGTTGTGATTGACAAAAACGCAGATCACCAGCTTCAGAGCAACGCCTTAAGAAAGCAACCCTATCACTCGACCAGGCTCTTCACCAACAGGAAGAAATCTTTCGCCAAGAAGCACAAAGCGGCCCCCTTGTGGAGGACCCACCCAAATCCTAACGCCCCAATTGAAACGACCACCCCAATAAGAAACTCTTCGGGATGCTGGGCTCGCAGCGACGAAGACCCAGCTGAAGCATTTGCTACACATCTTCAAAGTGTCTTCCAGCCAAACCCTGCCTCAAATTTATTCCTCCTGCCAGTAATTCAGCCAGAGTTTATGCCTCAGCCAACTGCACCTTCATTCCGGCCGAACGAAATCGAAAATGTCATAAGAGGGCCAAAACCAAAAAAAGCTCCCGGTGCACAGTGGTCCGGCTTGTATGGGGAGAGCGGCCAAAAATACTTCTAGTTGAGGTAGGGACTGGAAACTTGGCACAAAATAAAATATAAATATTTTATATTATAATAATAAATGAAATACCCCTGCAGAGGGTATTATAATTTTGGTCAAAAGTGTGCAACGCAGTGAAGGAGACATCTCCGACCCTATAAAGTATATATATTCTTGGTCAGGATCACCTCCTGAGTTGATATAAGCATGTCCGTCTGTCCGTCTGTCTGTTTCTACGCAAACTAGTCTCTCAGTTTTGAAGCTATCGACTTGAAACTTTGCACACACCCTTCTTTCCTTTGCACGCAGTATATAAGTCGGAACGGCCCGGATCGGCCGACTATATCCTATAGCTGCCATATAACTGATTGATCGGAAATGGTATAACTTTGACGTTTTTAAAGTTGGAGAGTTCAAATTCGACATGAGAGCATTTTTTGGCAAAACATTACGACACACCAAATTTCATAAGGATCAGCCGACTATATCCTATAGCTGCCATATAACTGAACGATCGGAAATGACCCAACTTTCGTGTTTTTGAAGATAGAAGTTTGGGACATTTTGTAGGTTTTGTATTATAATAAATTGGGTTAAATTATTATATTCTTATAAGGATCGTCCAACTATATCCGATGTTTGCGATATATATCCGGTTTTAACTGCAAGGGTATATAAACTTCGGCTCCGCCCGAAGTTAGCTTTCCTTTCTTGTTTTTTTTTTAATTGGTTGAAAAATGCTTGTTAACTCGATTAATACCACATCTGGAAGCTTGCAATATTATCCCGGCACTCCATTTTGGCTTCCGAAGAAACCACTGCACAGTGGTCGCTGCCATAGGTCAAAAATAAAAAAATTGATTTTGAGCTATTCAATCGAAACCCGGTCTTACTATCAGCTGATTGTCCAAAATTTACCAAGCAATATGGTTTGCTTGGCATTTCTAACGGATCTTTCTTAAAATAGCATGACAAAATGGTACTCATATTTATGCACTTTTAATTTGTCCGCAGTGGACATAATTTTTATATTATAAAACTCTGTTAAACCAAAATCAATTGGAATGATATGGTATATTATAGTATATACTTTATTTTTACAGATGTATATATAAATAATTTTTTCTGTGTTTCGTGTAAATCTTTGTTAAAAATGTGCGTCTTTTTAGTTCGTATATGTAGAGTTTTAAGTATTTTCCCCCGGTTGCCCCCAAATGAAATTTATGTGCTGTTATATACTAATATTTAAAGATTATAAAAATGTTAACTTCAGCTGCGGAAGCCTGCCGCAGCACATTTGCCATTAAAAAATGCAACCTAACCCCTTTTTCCATCTCTATCTAGGAGGGAAGCACGTTTTTGTTTTTGTGTCTGTTATGTTGTTGAAATATTAATATCGAACATTCTTTGCAACTTACCATTGTTGATGGAAAAGTTTGTAATGAGTAAAGTGATACAACAACCACAAAATGCTTCATAGCCACGCCAACAGAAATGAACAACCTACAAATTTTTTATACCCTTGCAGAGGGTATTATAATTTTGTCCAAAAGTGTGCAACGCAGTGAAGGAGACATCTCCGACCCTATAAAGTATATATATTCTTGATCAGGATCACCTCCTGAGTTGATATGAGCATGTCCGTCTGTCCGTCTGTCCGTCTGTCTGTCCGTCTGTCTGTCTGTCCGTTTCTACGCGAACTAGTCTCTCAGTTTTGAAGCTATCGTCTTGAAACTTTGCACACACCCTTCTTTCCATTGCACGCAGTATATAAGTCGGAACGGCCGGGATCGGCCGACTATATCCTATAGCTGCCATATAACTGATTGATCGGAAATGGTATAACTTTGGTGTTTTTAGAGTTAGAGAATTCAAATTTGACATGAGAGCTATTTTTGGCAAAATAATATGACATGCCAAATTTCATATGGATCGGCCGACTATATCTTATAGCTGCCATATAACTGAACGATCGGAAATGACCCAACTTTCGTGTTTTTGAAGATAGAAAGCTAGAACTTGGTACACATTCTATTTTTGGTCAGTTAATCCGACCTACAAAACTTCATTAGGATCGGCCGACTATATCCTATAGCTGCCATATAACTGAACGATCGGAAATGGTATAACTTTGGTGTTTTTAGAGTTAGAAAGTTCTTATTTAACATGAGAGCTATTTTTGGCAAAACAATACGACGTGCCAAATTTCATAAGGATCGGCCGACTATATCCTATAGCTGCCATATAACTGAAAGATCGGAATTGACCCAACTTTTGTGTTTTTGAAGATAGAAAGCTGGAACTTGATATAGATTCTATTTTTGGTCAGTTCATCCAACCTACCAAATTTCATAAGGATCGGCCAACTAAATCCGATGTTTGCGATATATATCCGGTTTTAACTGCAAGGGTATATCAACTTCGGCTCCGCCCGAAGTTAGCTTTCCTTTCTTGTTTAAAACAAGATATTGTCGGCCGATCCTTTCGAAATTTGGCATGTCGTATTATTTTGCAAAAAATAGCGCTCATGTAAAATTTAAACTCTCTAACTCTAAAAACACCGAAGTTATACCATTTCCGATCAATCAGTTATATGGCAGCTATAGGATATAGTGGTACGATCTGGTAACTTTTTTTATCATATGTTTATAATATTTTTCTAGATTTTTGGTGAAAGTTTCATAGCGATAGCACATCTATAAGTATTTATGGCCGCGGTTCCATACAAGCTCGACCACTGTGCACTGAAAAGATTAACATCCGAAATACGCTCAGCCTTTGAACAGCGAGAATATTGTAGCGCTATTTTTGTTGTCGTATCTTAAGCTTTCGACCGAGTTAGGCTTAATGGACTCATGCACAACATTAAAACGTATTTGCCAACATACACCCACAAAGGTGGTTTTCCGACTGGTGCATGAAAATAAACAAACAAAAGTGTAAACGTGTAACCTTTACTCTTAATATACAAACATGCCCTCCGCTTTCACCAAACGGGATGCAGATCCCTCAAGCCAACAAAGTAACGTACCTTGGCGTCCACCTTGATAGAAGACTAACCTGGCGTAAGCACATCGAATGCAAGAAGATGCACCTAAAACTAAAAGGTTGGTATATCGTATTATTTTGCCAAAAAAAAACATTACTGAAAAATCCAAACTCTTTTTAACTCTAACACCAAAGTTACAGCATTTCTGATCAATCAGTTGTTTGACAGCTATAGGATATAGTCGTCCAATACAGTAGTTTTGGAACAAAGATGGCCACCGACTTTGAAAACATGTTATGCAAGAAAACGATTTAAACCCTTTTGATCACCTATTAAGAAACCTTAAAACGCGTCTAAATTAGAGTAGGGTTGTTCCTGAACGAACGAACAAAAAAGACCCGGTCACTCAAAAGACCGATCTGAAATAGTTCACATCGTTCATCGGTCATTGTTTCTTGTTCTTTGATCTTTGTTCCTTGTTCTTATTCCCTGATAATTTTTCACATTCCCTGATATTTTTAAAAGTGTTAAAAATTTTAATTTTTTTTAAGTTTTTAATTTTAAATTTCTTAAATAATAATTTTTAATATTTTTTGAATTTACAAAAAGAACAAAAAGAACGACCTAGTTCAGTCCTAAAAAAAGAACAAACGAACTTATTCCCTAAAAGGAACGATGATTACCCATGTCTAGTCTAAATATTCACAGCTTCGTCAATTTTTACCCAATTGACTTGCTTTTTAGACATTTAATAATTTAAATGCCTTTTTAATAAAATAAGGCATTTAATAATTAAAACACAATGACTAATATTGCCTTTGAATTCTTCTTTTTTATTTTTTTTTTCTAATTTCACATGCGGCAGGCTGCACACACAAATGAATGTCGGGCTTAGTGTCTATCTTAATAGTTTGTTAGTCGTAGATATATTTTTATCAAAACAACAATATTGCGCTATGTGCAATGCTCTCGCTTGGCAATAATCAACAATTAAAAAATAATTGTAGGGAAAGGGTATTCGGTATTCGGCTGTGGGCAACATTGTTAGGTACATGAAAGGTTAAATATATATGTTTAAATATTAGTGTTAACACAATCTGTGGTGTGGGTTCTATTCGGTTTTTTCATGATGTTTCGTAGGTAAGCTTCATAGGAATAGATTGCTATCAGCAACGGGTTTGTTCACAAACCATATATGCTTCCTCGTTGTTAAAGCACTTTGGACGTGTAAATATTATTTTAAAATATTGAAATGTATATTTAATATTTATATGTTTATATACTTATAGTTGTATAATCATTTGCTGCCAACTACCGGATTCTCTTGGCTCTAAACTGGAAATTGAAAAAAAATCTAAAAAAATATTCGTGTGGGTATATATAAAAATGCAGTTCCTTGACTCAAGAGCACAGTGTCCCAAATTCATTGAGCATTCCCAATGCGAACAGTACAAACAAAAAACATCTTAAGTACGAGCCCCCATTGCGGGGATCATAAGTGTTTGTATGTACACGGGTTTTAGTCTAGAAACCAAGGAGTAACACACCGCTATATTTACACGAAAGTAGTGGCGTAACCAGGTGCTTGGGTGTCCGTTGTTTGCTGACGCAGGCCATTTACCGTCATCTGGGCCTGCTTCATGGCGTAATGCTTCTCGTAGTCGATTATATGCTCCCGGAGCAGAAAGTTCTCGCGCGTAATGCGCTTCAGCAAGCGGCCAGAGACGTCGGGAACCGCCCAACGCAGGATACCTTGCAGCATGTTGATAATGTTCTGTGGAATCGAGCAAATGTTTAGTGAAAACTTAATCAATTGTTGGCTTATTATCCACCTGGTAAATTACAATGAAGGCCAGCCTGCCAGTCAAAATCTTCCAATAGATCATTGGGCGCTTGTATGGCTTTTCGTCCCATGGCGGATTCCGAAACTCGGTGTAGCGGCACTGGGTTTCATTCACATACTGACTGCCCCCCAACAGCGGCTCCACCTGGAAGTCTTTGGTATTAAACACCGCCAGAGTAAAGTTCAGGTAGTTGTTCAACTCTGGGTCGCCCATCGACGCGGCGTACACAATTTTCGGTATCAGATTTGAACTAAATGCGATGATCATTGCCTGAAAAGCAGAAGAAGAATGGGATGATAACATAGAAGAGCCACCGGCTTCGATTCATATTTTTGTAGACTTACGCTCGAGGCTACGGCTATTCTAGCAACGACGGTCATAATACTGTGCCAAACTCCAATGTCGCGTGCCCGCATCCCAACGGGCCGTCGCACGAAGCGGAGCATTTTAATGGCGTCCAGTCGGACTTCAATCACATTATTTAGCAAGGCCAGAAGCGGGGCCAGGGGGAAGGCCAAGCTGAATAGTGTAATGAACCCGAATTGCACAACTGAAGGAGAAAATACATATACGGTAAAATATGGCAAAAAAATAAGAAAAATATGGCAAAAGAAAAACAAACTAAAACAAATAAAAACTAGAACGGAAAGCAAACTTCGGGTGGAGCATAAGTTGATATACCCTTGCAGTTAAACCCGGATTTATATCGCAAAAATCGGATACATTTGGCCGATCCTTATGAGAATATCATATTATAACCAATTCATTGCAAAAAAAACAAGAAAGGAAAGCTAACTTCGGGCGGAGTTGAAGTTGATATACCCTTGCAGTTAAAACCGGATATATATCGCAAACATCGGATTTGGTTGGCCGATCCTTATGAAATTTGGTAGGTTGGATGAACTGACCAAAAATAGAATCTGTATTAAATTCCAGCATTCTATCTTCAAAAACACAAAAGTTGGGTCATTTCCGATCGTTCAGTTATATGACAGCTATAGGATATAGTCGGCCGATCCTTATGAAATTTGGCACGTATTGTTTTGCCAAAAGTAGCTCTCATGTTAAATTAGAACGTTCTAACTCTAAAAACACCAAAGTTATACCATTTCCGATCAATCAGTTATATGGCAGCTATAGAATATAGTCGACCGATCCCGGTCGTTCCGACTTATATACTGCGTGCAAAAGAAAAAAGTATGTGAAAAGTTTCAAGTCGATAGCTTTAAAACTGAGAGACTAGTTCGCGTAGAAATGGACAGACAGACAGACGGACAGACGGACATGCTCATATCAACTCAGGAGGTGATCCTGATCAAGAATATATATACTTTATAGGGTCGGAGATGTCTCCTTCACTGCGTTGCACACTTTGCAAGGGTGCAAGGGTATAATTAAAAAAAAAAAAGTCCCAAACTTCTATGTCTAAAAACACGCGTGTAAAACTGAGAGACTAGATTGCGTAGAAAAAGACAGCCGGACAGACAGACGGACATGCTCATATCAACTCAGAAGGCGATACTGATCAAGAATATATGGATATATATACTTAATAGCGTCAAAGATGTCCCTTTCACTGCGCTGCACACTTTTGACCAAAATTATAATAGTCTCTGCAAGGGTATAAAAAACTGTAATAATCTCTCCAAGGGTACGAAACTATCAACTTTTAACAGAATTGTATGCCTGCATATATCCAACCATAGGCCCCTATTACTCCTTAAAATTATAGCTGATTAAATTTATTTTCAATGGAAACTTACCCATTTCCAAATACTCCACATAAAGAGAGTCATTTTCGGCGGGCAGGAGGTTATAGTCTTCAGTAAACTGGTTGTACGGCACCAGTCGCCGGTCCTTGTTGTTCTTGTACCAGCCGTGGCGATAGGTCAGCTCCTTGAAGGTGCGCATCAGATAAGGGATAAGCATCTCCACGATAGCGTTCACAGCTTGTTTGCCAGCCATTATGATGACCAGTTGCATGCAGAGCTCCATGAGACAGCCGCCCGGATTGCACTCCTCCTGACGAAAGCCTAGGACGCGATTATACTTGGCCGGATAGCCGACAAACTTTCCCTTGAGGAACGCGATGTAGAAGAGCGACGAGTAGTAGTTAACAAACTGGAATACGTAGTTCTTTATGGTCAGGCTCTCGTCGTACTCCGTCTGGGTGCGACAGTATTCGTAGTTGGTCAGTTTGACGGCAAGACTGGAGTAAACCAAGTCCAGAAGGGAGATGACAATAAGGTCGATTATTCCCGCAGTCATGGGCAGTATCATAACCTTGAACGTCATGGAGTTTTCGTTGCCCAAAATGCTGTGCGAAGCGCGCTGCGCCATCCTGTAAATTATGATACCAGCGATGGCGATGATTGATATGCAAATCTATTGAAAGTCAAACGATAAACATCCAAACTCGGCAACATTTTGAGTTAAACTTACGAACAATATCATTATGCTGTAGCTGGTAAAATTTGGCAAGAACTTGATGCTCCAGAAGGGCACGTCGGGGTCCAGAATCGACCGTTTGCCATTCTCGTCCTGCAGCTCCGTATTGCCAGACAGCTTTTCGGATCGCGATATCTTGGCCAGGTACTGCGGGCGCGGATGCTCGACATGGTGATTGAATCCGGTTAGACCCCAGCGGTGTACTAGACCCGCGGAGTACCGTTTCCAGAATTCCAGATAGGCCACGGCCCAAATCGACATCACCAGGGCAAACACTACGGTCATGTTGTTGTCGATCAGATAGTTAAACTTCGAAGACGTGCAGGTCTCATTTAACCTCCAGTAATCACAGCTCCGGTCGCATTGTGGACACATGATGGTTCCGTTGTCGTTGCAGATATCCCGGCTAATCGGATCGTTACTCCACGTAAGAAATCCGTAGAAAAAACAGAGTATTCCCAGCACACTAATGGGTATCAGCATCTGGGTGTAGAATCCCAGCCATGCAAAGTACAGAGCCACCTTGGCCCCAAAGTAGTCTTTGATTTGGTCCAGTGGTTGAAGGCTGCGAGAGATATTTCATCAAATCTTAATTCGTATTTACACACGAGCTTAATAATCTCAATAAAACCGAATATTTCAAGTATAGATATATTTCAATACAATTCATATAAAATAAGATTAAAAATTACCCCAAATACATATTCTTATTTAAATCTTGCATATGTGAACCAATTTCTTCAATATTGCCTATATAGGGACAAACCATAGACAAAACCATATGGTCATAGTTGTGACCGGCCAAATCTTTCTTTATGTCGGCCAAACTGAAGAAGAACAAGAAAAGAAGTTCAGGCGGAGCCGAAGTTAATATACCCCTGCAATTAACATAGGATATATTTTGATAATAAAGCATATAGTGGGCCGATTCTTAATAGAATTTAATAATAAACTAATTTTTAAAACAACATTAAAAAAAATATTCCCAAGCCTTTATCTCCAAAAATACCGAAGTTGGTATTTTAACCAAACACTAAATACCACATCCGACCGGTCAGTTATATGTCTTAACTGATCCGCCGATCCTTATAAAACTTGGTAGGTCGGATCAATTGGCAAAAAATAGAATTTATAGAAAGTTCAGACCTCAGTTTGAACAGTTTTATAGCATTTATAGAATATAGTCGGCTGATTCTTATGAAATTGGGTATATCGTATTACTTTGTAAAAACTAGAACCCATAAAAAATCCCTCTAATTCTTAAATTCTAAAAAAAAAGTTATGGAATAACTTTGCTGTATGGCATACCTTGCCAGTTATGGCAAATCCAGGCCGTCCCTTATTATATACTGCGTGCAAAGGAAAGAAGGGTGTGTGCAATATATGCCAGTTATGGCAAATCCAGGCCGTCCCTTATTATATACTGCGTGCAAAGGAAAGAAGGGTGTGTGCAATATTTCAAGTCGATAGCTTTAAAACTGAGAGCCTAGTTTGCGTAGAAACAGACACGGACTATGAGCATGTCCGTGTCTGTTTCTACGCAAACAACTCAGGAGGTGATCCTGTTCAAGACTATATACACTATAAAGGCTCGGAGATGTCTCCTACGCAGTACGCAGAAGTGTGCAACCCAGTACACTTTTGATCAAAATTATAATACCCTCTCTAAAATAAAAAGGAAAAATTTGCAAAAATTTGTCATGATGTATAATGTCGCACCTCCCAGTACGACGGGAGAAACTCCAACGAAGATGATGTTCAGACGAACAAGAAGGGATAATATATCCTAATAATATATATAAAATATCCCAGGGATTGAGGACATATTCGACGAAATAGTTGATTACAAGGAAAGAGACAGGGACATAGTCTAAAAAGAAGATAGCAAATAGAGAAAAAAAAAATAGAGAAAAAAGAGATAGCAAATAGTGCCAGGAGATAAGGTTCTCATTAAAAACGTTATTTCCCCCACAAGCTCACCCCTACATTCGACCCGACAATATATAAAGTGACTAGAAGAGATGGAAATATAGTCGAAGTGACTTTAAATGGATAAAAATACACCAGGAACGTCATCCATCTGAAGAAGATTAAGCCACCTACTACATTTTTGACAACGGCCTACCAATCTCCGGAGCAGGTCGCTAATTCACCCTCGTATGAAACTCCGGGCGTGGAGCCTGCCTCACAGATGCCACGGAAAACCCTTAAATTACGTCTACAAAGAAAAGGAGTGATGTGGGATCCTGTGTCAGATGACTACAATCCAAACTCTCCACGGGATGCATGAATCTCACTGTTAACTTACTCTTATTCTTGTTCTTATTCTTAGGTTATGTTAAGTTGAGTTAAATATGAATACGCGTATAAGACAGACGTTCACTGGAAGTATATTAATAAACAATAAATAAAATAAAAATATAACAAAAACAATAAAAATATTTTTTAAAAAGGGTATTAGAGGGCGCAATGGGTATTATAATATTGTCCAAAAGTGTGCAACGCAGTCAAGGAGACATCTCCGACCCTGTAAAGTATATAAATTCTTTATCAGGATCACCTTCTCAGTTAATATGAGCATTTCTGTCTGTTTCTACACAAACTAGTCTCTCAGTTTTAAAGCTATCAACTTGAAACTTTGCACACACCCTTCTTTCCTTTATAAGCAGTATATAAGTCGGACGGTCGGGATCGCCTGACTATATCCTGTAGCTGCCATATAACTGATTGATCGGAAATGGTATTACGTTTTTTGGTATTTTTAGAGTTAGAGAGTTCAGATTTTGCATGATTGCTATTTTTGGTAAAAAATTAACTTCACTTACCAAATTTTACAAGGATCGGGCGACTACATCCTATAGCTGCCATATAACTGGACGATCGGAAATGACCCAACTTTCGTGTTTTTGAAGATAGAAAGTTGAATCTTCGTACAGATTTTTTGTCAGTCGATCCGGCCTATCAAATTTCATAATGATCGGCCCACTATATCTTATAACTGCCATATAACTGAGCGATCGGAAATGGTTTTTAGTAAAAATACCAACTTTTGTATTTTTGAAGATAGAAGTTTGAGACTTTGTTTTAAATTTATTGTAATAAATTAGTTACATTATAATATTCTCATAAGGACGGTCAACTATATCCGATGTATAACCTTCTTTTGCGTTTCAAAAAAACTTATCTCGGCCAAAACTTCTCTTTAATTTGTTCACCTATCTAGTTCTCAACTTATACTAAGTTGTAGGACAGACGTTGTATCCTACTAAAATTTCTGTACTTGGGTAAACAAAGTTTCCAAGAAGAAGCTCTGCTAAGCATAACATAAACAATGTATTTTCTTACTTCTTCCACTTGCTGACGTTGGCCCATTCCTTTAGTAAGCGATCGCGATCGTCTTTCTGCGAAATAAATAGGAGTCGTTACATAGGAGACACACATAACGAGGCCACAACCGTACTTACGTCGTGCAGAGTGTAGGCGCAAGAGTAGACCCCGTCCTGGACGAGCTTCTCGATGCCCAGGTTGTCGGCCGTCTCTTCGCCTTCGACAAAATGCTGGCGCTGCAGAATAAAGTTGATAATAGAGTAGCGGGTACTGGCGTCGATGAAGTTTGGATGCTCCTTGTCGTACAGATCCAGGTAGTAACGGCTGAACTCAAGGTGAATGCGGCTCTCTCGTTCCGGAAAGAGTGCCGTGTTCAGCTGCACAGAGCTGAATAGGCTGCGACATATTCGCGTGAAGCAGGACTTGAACTCGTGCGCGGACTCGGCAAAGATTTGGTCCTGACCTGGAATGGGTTTCAGCGGCACCTTGATCTTGAGAATCTCGGCATAGCGGTAAAGCACCTCCGCCGGCGCATGGATCTTAATGAAGTGCACGCGCTGTACCTTGTTGTGCTCCAGCTGGAGGCCCTCCCGCCGCAAATTTGTCTCAAAGATTTCGCGCTTGCGCCGATGCTCCTCCAACTGGACCTCCCCATTGTAGGCAAGCACAAAGTCCACGCTGCGATTACCATCGTCGAAGCGTCGATACGTCTATACCGCATTCCGTAATAGTCCGTAGAGAGATCCGCAGATACAAAGAGAAAACAAGAGAGAGCATTAGTATCTGAGCGAATGAAATACAACGAAAGTATCTTAAAAATACATTTGCTTATCTTAACTAAAACAAAGCGTGTGGGTGCGCGTGCTTCACTTCCCGGTGCCCTTGAGAGTTGATGGCGTGTCACATCTTTACACCCAAGGTACAAGGCCACCAATGATTTGACCCCTGCCCAACACCCCCGTTACCATACCGGACTCCTCTTGCTCATCTTTGGAGCGCTGGAAGGACAGGAAGCTGCAGCACAGCATGGTGGAACCCGAAAACCAAAAGCGGCAAACAAACAACCGACGCGTCTTGGCTGGGAAACACAAATGAAATGGTGCTGGTGCTTGGCGTCGTCTGCTCTCAGCTGTGACGGCTGCCGGAACACATGACACATACACTTTATACGTTAACGGTGATAGGCTCCAGCCTGCCCCGGACCGTTCTTAGTGTTAAGAGTTACATGAGGATATACAAAATTCGCAACCAATGTTCATACTCAATCCGGCAAGAAACTATAGGAATCGGAGAAATATAAACAAACAAACAAAGAAAGGCGAGCGGTAAACAAGGCGGCAAGAACTCGATCACATTGAACTTGATTAAAGGTAATGTAAGGACTGAATGCGGATTAAATGATACATCAGAGTGAGCAGTGATCCCTTCCAGGGCCTCCTTTTATCCTGTTTTCTCCTTTTAGCTGCCATTTCAGGGAGTTTAATCTTTAAAAAGTTAAACGTATGTTCTCAAAAATATAAAAAAGATACCTTTTTTTGTGATTATTACTAACAGATATAAGTTCTTCGGATTATGAAGAAGCTTTGGATCTAGTTGTGCTACGTTTTTAATCAAATCGGATAAAATTATTTTGAACTATTTTAAGTTGTTGTTCGCCGATATTTTAAAATCTTACTTTTGAGTAAAAAGTCTAAAGTTTTTTTCGTAAGCACTAAAGCATCTGATATATCTTTCAATATTAAATGCATAAATATTTAAACCCTTCTCATACACATGTGTATGTACATATCTAGATGGGGTTTATGATTAATATGGTTTCTGATTAGGGCAAATCCAATTCAGCATCGGAAAAATAAAATTTTCATAAAGCCACATTTTCTTATTATACTCTTGAAGAGGGTATTATAATTTTGTCCAAAAGTGCACTGCACGCAGTGAAAGAGACATCTCCGACCCTATAAAGTATATATATTCTTGATCAGGATCACCTCCTGTGTTGATATGAGCACGTCCGTCTGTCCGTCTGTCTGTTTCTACGCAAACTAGTCTCTCAGTTTTAAAGCTATCGACTTGAAACATTGCACACACCCTTCTTTCCTTTGCACGCAGTATATTAGTCGGAACGGCCGGGATCGGCCGACTATATCCTATAGCTGCCATATAACTGATTGATCGGAAATGGTATAACTTTGGTGTTTTTTGAGTTAGAGAGTTCAAATTTGACACGAGAGCTATTTTTAGAAACAAAAAATACGACATGCCAAATTTCATAAGGATCGGCCGACTATATCCTAAAGCTGCCATAAAACTGAACGATCGGAAATTACCCAACTTTCGTGTTTTTTAAGATAGAAAGCTGGAACTAAGTACAGACTAGCGACCCCGTCAAACGTTGTTTTGCCCTTTTTGGTTTTCTATAAGGGCTAGCTGTTTTTTTCTTCATTTATTATGGTTAATAAATGTTTTTCAGTATTTCAAGTACATTTAGTATTTTCACGTACAGCAAAATTCCCCTCGCCAATATCTAACAGTTGTTTAGAGAAAGGATGGATCCTGAAGCATTTGATCGCGCATATTCTTGGTCAGTTCTTTTTCAACATTACGCCACAGTTGCGACGATTTTAAGCAAGCATTGAATTCATCAGCGTACGTTAACCGTGAACACCTGAAAGGAGTAACAAAGGGCCGTAAAATAGTTTATCATTGTTCCTTATATCCCTAAATGACCAATCCAATTCCCCAAGCGAATTTTTACGTCCTACAGTGCATTCATCCAAAATATGGGCACTATGCCCATAGACGATTGTTTTTATGTTGCACACTGCATCTGGATTATTTTGAATGTTCAATGACAGCTTAAGTGCTGAATGAGCTGTTATGCCTCCATCTAATAAGGTTGCTGCAACGGCCAATGCGTTGCCATTTTTTTTTAATCGTAGCTCGGCAGGAAGAAGCGAAATAAGGAATTATGGCCAATGCGTTGCCGTTTTTTTTTAATCGTAACTCGGCAGGAAGAAGCGAAATAAGGAATGTTCACTTTGGAACTTTCCCTTTGAATGTTCACAATAATCACTTTGGAATAAGCAGAATTTTCAACATCAGGCTCTTACTGGAATACTAGTCGAAGAAATTGCCCAGTGAATCCTCGATAAACTTGTTGCCGTTGTTAGTTAATTCTTCTTCTAACTATTAATCTGTGCGCTTCTCTTCTTTGAAAAGTGGTCTTTGTTGATTATGTTCATCTCGTGCATCTTTCGATTGTGATTCACGTAACTGCTTACACGCGCCTTTTCATTACCTTTATAAATTTGTTCTCCTGATATCGTATTCTTCTATTGACTCTAGAATTGACTGTTTGATGACTAAAATTGGCCCAATTGCGTTTTCTTGGCATTGGTGACTGTAGATAAGTAATCGGCGGACCCCTATTTCAGGGGCTATTAAGGGGCTCTCAGCCTACTTATTGTTATTCATTACTATAAAAGCAGCCATTTCGGATTAAATGTCGGATTAAAACCTCCTTCTTTGATAATGTCTGCCCCAAATGACGTCATTTGGAAACAACTATTATATTTTCGAGTATTTGCAAGAAAGTGGCGTGATTCTTGTGTTTCGCCGCAAAGCAATGAATACAATGGTTCATGTGGCGGAGTCAACACTGGCAATTTCACTTTACCATTAACGCAGCATAATCCAGGCGTTTCTCCGGAAAACTTTAATGCACCACAATACTCGCAAACAACGTCCATTTGCCCAATGCAAACGCTAGGATGCAAGCTGCAATCATTGCTGCAATCGTATCGAAACGCAGCTTGATTCAAATCAAATCAAATCAACTCTCAATCGTGTTCGCTCAAGCCTAGCTGCTGACATTTTGACATTTGACATTTTCTTGTGCATCTTTCGTGATTCACGTGTGATTCACGTAACTGCACTATGCTTACACGCGCCTTTTCATTACCTTTATACATCTAGATACATGTATAAATACATAATATCGTACATAAAAATATGATACGTTACGCTCACAGCCTACTTACTTTTATTCATTACTATAAGTGGAGTATAGTTCGGTGGAGTATAATTCGCGCTGTCGAACGGGACAAAAAGTATCCTATGTCCTTCTCCTGGCTCTAAGCTACCTCCCTACCAATTTTCACTCAAATCTGTTCTTCCGTTATTGATTTATAAGTGCTGTAACATACGAACATACGACACGACTTTATTTTATATATATAGATTATATTTTTGGTTCAACCTACCAAATTACAATTCGATCGGTCGACTATATTTTATAGCTGCCATATAACTGAACGATCGGAAATGGTTTTTGGTGAAAATACCAACTTTGGTATTTTTTAAGATAGAAGTTTGGGACAACTATATCCGATATTTGCGATATATATCCGGTTTTAACTGCAAGGGTATATCAACTTCGGCTCCGCCCGAAGCTAGCTTTCCTTTCTTGTTAAAATTTTTGTTTAGTCCTAAATGAAACCCCAAGAGTAAATTATACTTGATCGTACTGGATAAATGTTTATATTTTCCAGAACTCTCGAAATAAATAATAACAGAAATCTGATGCCTGAGAAGGTATAATAATTCTGCCCGTTAAAGTTTTATGACATAAGAAAATTATGTTTAATTTGGGAGAGAAAGGAACAGAGCGCTGTTGGTTTCGCGAACATGTATTTAAGAAACCTGCCTAAACTGTCCATAGTTGTTATGGATTTTAATACTTAAACATCAGTTTTTACAGAATATTTAAAGATACAGAGATATCACAGCCCACGACCGAAAATTGAAGTTTACAAATGAGGACAAAAAAAAGAAATAAAGATGAAGATGTAGATATAAATGGTGAAGTCGATTTGTTGGGCTGGTAAACACGTGATAGGTGAGAGGTGTGACAGGATGGAACAGCAACAGCCGCGCAAACATGGGGATATTCGAGTTTCTAATGCGAAAGCAGAGCGAAAGCGGTTGTAATTTTTCTAGGTGCGAAGTAATCGTCGTGGCAATTGCATTTGGGGTTTGAATCGAATAGTAATGTTACTGTTGTTGTTTACCCTCGATTTCCACTGGGAGTATGTTATTGGCAATTTCTTATCTTTATTAGAAATGGTGCTACTATTTCTTAAAAGACGTCTAGAGACCTCATCGTCACCACATCCTGCGTCAGCGCCGCCAGAGCCGTTTCTGCCGTGTCCGGATAGGTGGCCGCGTCCGTTCTGAAGGGCCAGGATTTGAGCGGTAATGGCCGCATCTGTGTGGTCACCACCGCCTCCCGTTTCTCTTAGGTGCTCAAGCGCTGTTGACTGGCGGTAGACAGGCTGCCATGCCAAAACCGCGTTCTCTGCAGCGCCCAAACGAAGACTGTTACGTCCTTCGTTGTCGGCCAAGTCAACCGCCGAGTGGTATATGGTGTTCCTTGACTGGGACATCGACTTGCGGTGCGCGGCGGCCGCCTCAGAGTCAGCCAGGGAAATTGTGTCAAAGTATAGGCTCTCCCGTTCGTCCATCTCAGATTCGGGATACTCGTAGTCGTACGTGCGGACTGCAACAAAGGGCATGGAATGATTAGTCGGCTGGAGTGACAGCAGAACAGTGGTTTGAGGCAGATGAGGTGGCATGAGTGAAGAAGCGATAAGGCGGTGGTGAAAATGTTAATTGCTAAATGAAATGCCAATTGCACTTGGACGTTAAAACTGATAGTGGTTGTGCAATTAAAAAAAGTATTAGGGTCAGTTATTCTTAATTTTTAAGTTAACGGTGAACTTTTTACAATTTTTAAAAAGCTTTGAAACTTTTATAAAAAGAAACCCATGATATTACAAAGATCAGTTTCGAATAGTTGTTTTGTAGTCTGCCCAATCTAAGCTTTAATCCAATTGGCGCTTGGCGAACTTTGGCTTTTTATAATCTGTAGTTGAACATTTAGTTATTGTTCTAAATATTTTCCACCTATCGCCCGTATGTTTTCATTTACATTCGACGTGTAATTTAGATACGGGGAGCAACAGCATGCTCCGTGGCATTTATTTAGGGAAATCAAATAAGAGCCTGAGTCGCGTTAATTTGTGTGCCGAGGGTAGCGAATAATACCCTCTTAAATTTATTACCGATAAGCTTATAAATGCCGATAATAGAGCCCCAGTGATAATGGGGATAATTTTATTTGATGGCTCGTTGGCTCACGGGCCGTCTTCGTCGGAAAGGCCAGCTGTTCCCATGGCTACTATTTTAGGTTATTTAAATGCGGTCAATTACATAATAGTCCGATATAGCGGTAGGTCTACTATCTGAACTACAAAAAGACGTGATATGAATTAATGTACGCACTATGCGGCTTGTCAGCTGCAACTGATGGACCGCTCACGGTGCACAGTTCCATTGGAGCGTGTGGCAGCAAAACCAAAAGAGAAACTAATTCCAAACTCATCAAACTAAAGATAAAACAAAATTCTCTCGGCTACAAAACAGAAACAAATTAAAAAATCCAATATACATGAAAAAGAACACAATTTGCATAACAGAGAGAATAAGAATGGGTGCGAGTGATGGTATTTATTAGGTAGTTAACTTATTTACCCGCCGAATACATTGTTGGGGGCAGATGAGGTGGTGATTGTCTGAGTAACGCCCGCAAGGAATCACTCGGCTAGTGGAATCCTGGGAGCTAGCTGATCCGTACTGCTGCTTTCTTTAGCGAATCCTTGCGATCGAGGTTGCGGCTCATTCGACAATTTCCAGACTTTCAAAAGCTGGTTCCGAAGCATTACGTTTAACGACTGGCGGTAGCGGAGAGTGTGCTTGATTCAGAATCGCCTCTTGGCTTCGACCATCGGATCGGATCGCAAACACAAAACAAATACAAACAAACGAAAATTTAAACCCAGGCAAAATAATACATAAGCCCCTACACACTGAACGATCTGATCTAACGCAAATGATGTCAGAGGGAAAATATATATAAACGCTGAGCCGCCGAAAAGAAATGCGTACGATCGCGTTGGCTGCCGTCTACAAAAAAAGTACAAAGAGAATAATAAAACCAGAACGCATAAATTCAGTGCGAGCCTTTCCAGTCACCCATTCAGCATGTCAGACCCGCCAATCAGCCAACCAACCAGCTAACCAAACTGAGCAACTCTGGCATTGCCGGCAACTCGTACAATAAACTGATTCCCCAAAAAGGAGTGCAGCAATGTGACGTTGCAGTGTTACACATGTTGAGGGAATTATTTTAGTTTATTTATTTTGTTACACTTTGTTATTTTTTCAGCCAAATGTATGTATATCATTAAAAAAATATATTTTTATGCCTTGAAATTCTTCTCTATTTTATAATGAAATTAACACTGTACACTGGACACCTATCAACATGACCAAGCGAATAGTTTTTATACGACCTTAACGATTGTAATCTCCGACATACGGTATATAATTTCATTGTTACAGCTTTGTGCCAGTGTAGCCCAACATACATATGTACCAGTGTACCATTCGAATTTTAATAAATCATTGAAATATTTCAAAAATCAATTATTAAACAAAAAAGGACGGCTATAGTCCAGTTTCCAGACTATGAATGTACCCCAACAAACCTACCCCAATAACTCCTAAAAATTATCCGATTTGGCTTCATAGGTGTAGATTAGCCATTGGAACAGTTTGGCATCAACAAATTTTCCAAAAACATTAACAAACTGGCGCTAACACTAGACTTCTGGGGGGCGGGAGTGGGCGCGTTAAAATTCTGACACAAACTTGATCTGCGCGTGGATTACTTGGGCTTGGACTGGGGGCTTATGGTATCATAAGAAGCAGTAATTGCTGATCATGCTGGTCTTTCGTATTTTGGGAGAGGCGAAGGTCGTACAGCAAAGGTCGAAAAGCAGAGTCGTCAAATAAGTATTGAAATGTTTCAAAAAATAAAACCAGCTCCACATAAACCCACGTACGAACACAAATTCATATTCAAAAATAGTCCAAGGCACGCAAAATTTAAGTTAAAGGAAGTGGAAGAACGAAACTCCTCTAAACGAAGATAATGAACCATTTAGACACGGGAGGCAACCAAATTCATCACACATTTAAGGGAACAGGGTGGCGTTTATTGCAAAATGTTAGAAAAAGTATGTGTGACGCAGTCCCAAGGTTTAATACATCGACATTTGACACGTTCCTCTATTTTTAGAAAAATTCAGTGCCCACAATTATTAAAATGATGTTTCGTCTTCCGGAGGGTATTGGCCGGAAGAGGACCGGGGTTAGTATCAATGCTGCGTTAATGGGTTCCAAGCAAGTTAGTTCCTCCAGTTAGTTCCAGTCTCCACCTGAACTCACCTGTTGTTGTTGATTTGCCTCAGTGTTTCCTGGAGTCCATTTCTACTTAATACTAATACCTTTAACCGCGCTGCTTCAACAAAAATATTGGTGGGCACGTTTCGCCAACACCAATTTTTATAACAACAAACGCCAATTCCCAAAACGTTGCGGTCACTAGAGCTGGTATAATTGCCACTTCTAATATATCGATTATTTTTCAATATTTATTAAATAACGGTTATCGTTTAAAATGAAAATTTTGAAATTGCAATGAACATATTATAACTTCAAAAGTACAAATAATTGGGCTCAAATAAATGTTTTAAAAACCATTGAAAGAATTTGACAATTTTAATTCTTCCGGTCATGCCAAACAAAGTGTGCAAAACTCATGACTTGATGGATATCGATGTTTTTGAGACCATTTTTGCCTTCTCTAAAACATGTCAGATGTTTTTGTACAAATTTTATAAAGTGTAATAAGTTTCTGAAAACGAACAAAACTGCGCAGATGAGGCAGCATAATGGTGTATATCGACCATAGTAAGAGATATTTTATAGATATTTTTCATATTTAATGCAATGTGTGTTATTTTTTTGCTTTAAAACAGATGGCCGCGTGTGGGAGAAACGACCCTGGGATTGGAGACGAATAGTTGAATTGTTTTTGGTGATATGGTTTGCCATCAAGCATTTGTAAGTTCGGAAAGCAAAACTAATTACATGTCAGCGTATATATATAATTTTTGAAATTTTATCTTAGGCTTGCGAGCTTCCTTGCACCTTTTAACAGCAACGATAACTACAATTCTCAACGCAGAAATACCTGGGACAGGTGGGGTGGAGGTGGAGGTGGTGGTGGAGGAGGTGGCGGAGGAGGTGGCAGAGGAGGTGGGGGTGGAAGTGGATACAGCGCTGGCAACGGAGGACTAAGACCCAACCAGCGAATAGGGCGAATTCAAACCATGACCTGCAATGCACCGGCTGCGGGCGGCTGAGGATAGTAGCGATGTCCAGTCCCATTTATTGGGCGGATGTCGCGCCAATCCAAAGATGATCATGTTAAACTGCTTCACCATGACCCGGCCGTGACGTTCCATTTCGTCCCTGTGACGTTTATGACGTGGTGTTTCTAAACTCTAAGCTGAGCGGAATACTGCCAAACAATGGATCAGTGATTCCTGGGTTGCAGTACTAGGTCGTCAGCTTTTTAACCACCATTTATGGTTAAATTTACCATTTTTATATCGAATGTTTATTTTATTAATTGTTTTTAATGTTGTAATATTAGCATGAATTTAAATGTACTTTTTTCCAATACCTATAAATATCCTATCCTAAAAATAATACCTGCATATATTCCTATATAATATGCAATACCCGCTTGTAAAAATAAAGATTTAGCGCTATTAGACTTATAACAAGCCCTTTGTTATATTGCCATGGGTGGAATGCAATTTAATTTCATACAAGCTTTAACATACGTTAAAACAACCTTTATTGTCGGCTTTGAACCAACTTCTAATAGGTCTTAACAAAAATTACCTTCAAAATACCTATGTACTTTTATTAGCTTAAGTAATAATCGCCCAATAAATATTTTAGAAGTTAAATCAACACAACACAAATTCTGATTTTGGAACTCTTGGTTGAAGTTTGGCCGAGAAAGATTTTTATAAGTTTTGTATAATTTTGTAGATACATATGTATCAAGCTTGTTAGCTCTTCAGTAGCTATTTGCAAGACATTAAGTTTATTAGAAAACGTTTAGTTTGATTTTGTTGAAACAAATTGTTTGAGGTACTAAGCTTTAACAAAATTAAAATAGTTTAAGTTTTTGCCTATTGTTTTTACCTACTAAATTTTTCAATTCAGCGTTGAAAATAATTTAAAATACTGACGATCCATAGTATTTTATACTAAACAGTTATTGAAAAATACCAAATAGCCCTCGTTCGTCCATCTCTAATAAACCACGTCACGTTGTGTATACAAAAGTCAATCCAGCAATTTAAAAGTAAATTTCCAAGGCCAGGACTGATTTGAGATTTCTATGGCAGAATGGTGTACATTGATCACAGTAAGGATGCGCCTTCTTTTAAACGGTCACTTACTGATTCCTGTGTTTTCTTGCAGATGGTCGCCTTTGGGAGAAGCGCCCTTGGGATGTGCGGCGCATTTTAGCCATATTTGTGGCTATCTGGCTTGCCATTAAGCAATTGTGAGTAATTAAAGCGGCTACCAAATAATACTCTTCGTTAATGTGATATTATAAGGTTCCAATCGTTCGTGGCTCCTTTCAATAGCGACGATAATAACGGCGATTCCCGCCGAAGAAGCGGGTGGAGCAGCAGAAATTGGGGTGGTGGTGGTGGAGGCGGTGGCGGTGGCGGAGGCGGTAATGGTAGAGGATTCGGTGGTTATGGAGGATTAAGACCAAACCGGAGAATTGGACGAATTCAGCCAACTCAGACTTGCAGTGCAGGCGGTTGTTGCGGATCTTAAAACTGAATCATGTCACGCAAACGAACACAAGATAGAAAAAACGTTTATTCCCCTGCTAAGGTCCACATTCCCTTGGACTGGCCGTCGGACCTAATAGGTTCTAAGTGATGCACCAGTATAAAAAAAATTTCTTCTAGGAACACCTTGATTTCATAATTATGCCTTTTATCTCATGGTAGTAAAATTACTTCCTTAATAACAATAAAATAAAACAAATCATCCAATTTAGGTTTTTTTATACCCTTGCAGAGGGTATTATAATTTTGTCCAAAAGTGTGCAACGCAGTGAAGGAGACATCTCCGACCATATAAAGTATATATATTCTTGATCAGGATCACCTCCTGAGTTGATATGAGCATGTCCGTCTGTCCGTCTGTCTGTCTGTTTCTACGCGAACTAGTCTCTCAGTTTTGAAGCTATCGACTTGAAACTTTGCACACACCCTTCTTTTCTTTGCACGCAGTATATAAGTCGGAACGACCGGGATCGGTCGACTATATCCTATAGCTGCCATATAACTGATTGATCGGAAATGGTATAACTTTGGTTTTTTTAAAGTTAGAGAAAAACCAGCCTGAAAAACGCACTCTATGTGCCGGATTTAAGAACCAATCTCTTATCGGTCTCAAAAATATGTGATCACGGCTTCAATGTAATGTACATGAGCTATTTTTTTAATGGCGCCAAAAGTGTTGGAGTACATACATATGTACGTACATACATACCTTTATGGCAGCATACATACATATAGTAGTTTCTATATATGTATGTGTGTATGTATGTACATGAGCTATTTTTTTAATGGCGCCAAAAGTGTTGGGCAGCGTGCAAACACGGAAATATCGGTATGGCCAGTATTGGCAAACCAGGTCCCGAAAATTTCGGGACTTGATTTCTAAAAATCTGTGGGAAGGATTTTAATGGCACTGGTACCATTCGAACGGGCTAAAAATTAGCTTTCTCGTGGTATACCGTGCATAATGGCGCATCCTCTTTAAAAAAAGTTAAACATACATAATGGCGGCTGCCGTGTTGGGCAGCGTGCAAACACGGAAATATCGGTATGGCCAGTATTGGCAAACCAGGTCCCGAAAATTTCGGGACTTGATTTCTAAAAATCTGTGGGAAGGATTTTAATGGCACTGGTACCATTCGAACGGGCTAAAAATTAGCTTTCTCGTGGTATACCGTGCATAATGGCGCATCCTCTTTAAAAAAAGCTAGGGGGGCATTCAAATTCCATAACGGCTAGCGCCGTGTTAGGCAGCGCAGAAATATGTGATGCTGTTAATGGCCAGTGTTGGTGAATCAGGGTCTGAAATTTTCGGGACTTGATTTCTTTAAATCTGTGGGAGCGATTTAAATAAAAGTTGTATTATAATGTTCTGTATAAAATAAGCTTTTCAACGGTATACCGTGCATAATGGCGCATCCTCTGTGAAGGACTTAATAAGTCTAACAGAGCCATATAGTATTTTTAAACTAGTTCAATGAACTTTTTGCGGACTGGTTCCGGTTCACTGGTTGGCGCTCCTCTTATTAGTTCAAATTATATGGGAAACTGTAATTCGATTTCCTCAAAATCTGTGGGAACGATTTGTATGATTTTTGGTCCATATATACTTGAAAAGGTCCTACATCGACTCCACTACCGTGCATATTGGCGCATCCTCTTGGAGCTTCACAATTTAAAAAACAATTTTTTGGGGTCATTTTTGTATGGGCTGTTAGCCGGGTTGGTCCACTTTTAGTCGATTTGCTCCAAAACGTAGGGAACGATTTTAATGAAATTTTCAGGGCATATTCTCAAAAGAATGGGCTATAAGCTGGTGTATTGCGCTTATTGGCGCATCCTCTTATTTCAGAGATAATGCTCAATACAGTGTAGGGGCAATTTTTCAACCCCATTTTTAAGCTACTTAAAGAGTGAAGAACCCGCTCAAAGTAAGAAAAAACAATAGTTTATTCAATTTTTAACAATTCTAGTGTTTATTTGATTAAATTTAGTGGCTAAATACGGAAATAATTGAAAAACAAAATATTCGTTGCTGTGTTCCAATTCCACCGTTCCACTTCGACGCTAACTGAGCGACGCTAATTTGACGTACATGCTAAAACGTTCGTCGTCACAGTACCAAAAAAATGTAGGAGACAAAAATTTCTTCTTTTTCCGTTTTTTACATCGTTGTTTTTATATGGAGTTTGACAGCTGTCAAACCATTTCAATGGTTTTTGGCCACTCTGGCGTGACGTAACCTAGATCTTGGTCACACCAAATAACCGAGTCAGCTGAAAAAAAAAAACAGATGCGGCGCCTGGTACGAAGTTGGAATGACCGATTGTTACTCAATGCCGGATACGGGAAATATATCGCCAGACATGCGGGCAGCCAGCAACAGATCAAAACCAACAAGGAACATGTCGGCGACTCAGAGAGCAATGGACACGGGGCAAAGCACTGCATGAACCTGGTTCAGTATGTAAAATAGACCGTTTTGCCTACAAGCATATTTCATAAAAGTGTCTTTTTAGAAAATACGACTATGAAAATTATCTGAGTACACTGCTGCTTCCCCGTGACTTGCGACGTGCAGCCTTTGCTCTACGGGCTTTTAACGTAGAGATTTCCAGATCAGTCAGCGGACAAGTAAGCAAATGGCGGTAACTTAAATCCTGCATACAATTTTAGTTTGAACACGTTAAAACGATCGCTTGTGTTGTTCCATCGGCTTACTTTACGGGCTTTACGGGCTCCCATTTGGGCTCAGCACAGGACCAAAACTTATAGATTAAATCATTAAATGGATAGGATCTGCTTGCCTTGCCTTTTGAATTAAAAAAAAAAATACAGAATTTTCTATATCTGGATATTAATGAAAGTGCTGTTTTTTTCAGACCATTGAACCGCAAATAGGAAAGTTGCGTCTTAAGTTCTGGTATGACTCCATTAACAAGTGCTTTGAAGAGGACTCTCAAGGCTCCTACATAAAGGACCAACCCGTGTTACGCGAGCTGAAGAACACAGTCGGCACCCGAAAGCTAAACAGGATCTACCTGCGGCGTCTGGTTACAGCTAGAGAACGCCCTGTCAACAAGGCCTTTGAATCCCTGAAGGAACTAGAAGAGTATGCCGAACAAGCCTTCTCCTCACTGCTGCACTTGCTGGTGGAAGTGAGCGAAGTGCGCGACGTACAGGTTGACCATGCAGCCTCCCATTTGGGCAAGGCGCAGGGCATCGCCACTCTTTTGCGGGCCGTTCCCCTTGCTGGTCGAAAACAGGTTGTTTGTGTGCCGATAGAGGTACTCATTCGGCACGGCGTCAGTCAGGAGCGAATCATCCGTGGCGAGAGTGGAGATAAGGGTGTGGAGGAGTGTATCTTCGAGGTGGCTAGTGCTGCGAATACGCATCTTACCTTGGCGCGGCAGTTGCATGATCAGGTCCCGCGGCTGGTGCGAAAGATATTTCTCTCCGCTGTTTCTACAGAAGGCTATCTGGAGCGTTTACGGCGCGCCAACTTCCAGTGAGTTTTATTCTATATACATACATTGAAAAGATTCAAAAAATATATTATTTTTAAAACAGTTTTAGTTTTTCTTTTTACGATTTTTTTAAATTTATTTTTATTTTCTTCTAAATTTAAGTTTTAATTGGTTTTTTTTTTATGGAATCGGAATTGTTATTTATTCAGAATAAGTATATATAATATATATTTAATATAGTAATTTTATGTCTTATTTTTCCATAGATTGACCCACAAAAGCTGCGTTGGACGGGACTCCATGTTGCCGGCTCGACTCTTGTGGAAATCACTCTTTAATCGGTTCTAATGTCAACTTTATTTTACTGTATTTTAACAGAAAATAAATCAGTTAAATTACTCTTGGTCCTAAGATGGAATTTGCTTCCCTTTCAGGTAATTAAACCACAATTTAATTGCGGAAACTTTTGTTTCTAATGGTAGTGGTAATGGTAATGGTATGTTCTTTAAATAAGTAAGATGGTTACTATTGCTTTACTTTTAATAATATTTGAGCCAGTCAAAAAATTTATTTTGAGAATTCGTCTTGAAACGATGCCCTAAAACAGATCTGGAACTAGTACAGAACCTGCTGCGCATGATCCAGCTGATCCTCATGTTGCATTACCCAACACTGAAATACCTTTTTCGAATCAGTGCTGTAGTTTTCCTTCAATTGCGAGCAATACCCGCGCACTTTTTGACCTCGTTCAGAGCGCAGTTTTATTTTTTTTTATAAATGTTTGAAGTGATGTTGAAAGTGTATATTAAAATTTAAAAAAGCGGATTATTCCGCAAAGCGCTCAAACATAATAACCGATTAGATCGGGCCCGTGCGCTTCTACGTACTTATTTGGCTGGTAAGTTTGTGCTCATAATTCAAACCTTAATACATGGTTTTGATTCTAATTTTCATAGTTGGCGGGGCAGCTTTTAAAGGGGTTCTCCCTGCAAGTAACGGTATTCGGGCACGCCGTCCTTTTCGCCCATAGCGAAAGAAAGACAAAAAAAAGGAGATCGCAAGTGTTCGACTTAGTGTGTATATATGTCTCTCTTGTTGAAGTAAATAGAAGGAGAAACGGTACTTTACACTGCCTTCCGTCATAAAATATTAGTACCAAAAGTGAAGAGACGTTCACCTCGAAGGAAATGAACTAAACTATTATAAACAAATAATCTAAAATAATAAGATAAAAAAAATCTAAAAACTAAAAAAAAAGAAAAAAATTAAAAAGTTTAACGGAAAAAATTGCGTACGAACAAAAAATATTTGCAAAAATAAAAATTTTATAAAAAAGGGGCAAATTAAAATAAAAAGAATTATATATTGTTTCAAAAACAAGAAAATCCGTTCAAAAAAATCGAATTCTAGCCTAAATTAAATTTATTTCTTAGCCGTTTCAAGCAATTATTTATTGCAATAAAAGCTTCATCTGCGAAAAGGGGAATTGATATTTCTGTGGATATTAATTGGCTATGCATGCAACTTCTGTAGCCAGCAAAATGAAGATCTTTGCAGCAGACGTTGTCGTTGATAGCAGCAAGCCAGCATCCACGTCCGTTCAGCAGCAGAAGCTAACGCAGCAGCAGCGTGAGTTTCGGCAGCGGCTGTCTGCCGGGTCGCCAATCCCAAAGACGGGGCAGTGCCAGCTTAAGTTCGCCAAATACAACGGCAAGACCGGCCATTTGCTGCGCCAGGTGACAAGCTACCATAACAACAACAACAGCGGCAGCAACAACAACAACATTGGCGAAGTCAACAAGCAACATCAGTCTAACCATTACAGCAACAACAGCAGCTCTATGGCACGCAAAAAACACTTTGACAACAGCAACAACAATAGTAGCAACACCAACAACAGTAACAGCGAGAAGCAGCAACAATCTTCATACTATCAGCGACAGCAACACCAGCTAAACAGTAACAACCAGAACAATAATAACAATTTGTTAATGAAGAATAAAAATATAATTGAGCAACCAATACCTGATTGCAAGATTAGTGACAGCAACAGCAGCAAGATGCAAAGTAAGCCAGTAAAATGGCTCAACGGCAGCAGCAACAGCACCAAAATTAACGTCAATTGCAACATCAGCTGCAGCAACATTAACAAGAAGCGCAACTCGGTTCTCACATCAGCAGAAGTAACTTCTGCCTATTACCGGAGTTGTCCCAGCTCCTTAAACTGCGAACTCGCTGAAGAGTTGGAAGCAACTTCAAAATCATCCAATGGAAGTCATCCAGCTTCGAAGCCTAGCCAACCCAAAGAGCCTCGGGTGGACGCAGAAGAGCTAGTGGCCGTGGGGTTCAAGGAGGAGGAGCAGGAAAAACTTACTCAAGAAGCGACCCAGCAGCGACCCCTGCAGCAACAGCCACTGAGCTTCTGGAAGACAACCTACTCGCAGCCAGCGGAAAATCAAATTAAAGATGTAAGCAAGTATACCTATGGACTCCATTCCGTTCAATTTAAACTGTGCTTGGCTCAGTTTAGTAAAGTTTACTTATATGGTACATTATATTATTTATTAAAAAAGGTCCCCTCTCTGTAATGGCGATGCCTAGTATTTTACAAAATGGTCTTCAATGAATAAATATTTTTTTACTGAATAGAGTATTTTGAAAAATACTAGTATATTAACATTAGGCGCTATTCTCAGAAAAAGCCAACGCAAAAATGTTATAGTCAGAAGGTACATTTTTTTGTAAGATTCCCTTTCGTAGGTTTTAAACATTTGAATAAACTTATAATACCAGTAAGCAAGATCAATGAATCGATTAAAGAAATATTCATTTTTAGAAGCAAGTGATTCCACCACCAGTGTCACGATCTGCTAATCATCAGCAACAGCAGCAGCAACGGCCGCTATCGTTTGAACATAGACGTAACTCCGGATACCACTCACATCAGCAGCAGAATTACTATCAATACTATTATCCGCAGCCGAAGCAGTTGACAATCGCCTCTTTCTTGCAGAAAGAGCTATTTCCCGATAGTAGTGACGCAAGCAGTCAACAGAACGGTAGTGGAACGGCAACTGGTAATGGCACCAACAATGCCAATGCCAGTGTTAACAACAACGTTTTGCGGCAGCAAAACACACACCAGTCTGTGGGATCAGACTATTCGTCGCAACGGTACCGCAACTCCCATTATGCCCAGTACCAGCAATACCAGCATCACCACAATCCACAACATCACCTCCCACATCAGTACGGGATGAACTCCTCGCACTTCAGGCGTAAGCACGCTGATAGCCATGGAGAAAGCTGCAACAACAACAAAAAGGCGCCAGGTACATATAGGGCACTTCTGGCATTCAAATCGAAGGATTTTAACCATTTACAATTAAGAAATTTTCATTTAGAGGAGAGAGAAGATCCTATTATTACATTCCTTCAATTCAGAAAACATTTCGATTCGATTGAATTCTAAAAAAATGCCTCTATGCCGATCGAAAAATCTTCGTTTCCTTCGATTTTTCTTTCGTTTACCAAAGTCAGTGTAGGTCTTCACATTCATTTCAGAATATGAAATAGGCAGATCACTATTTGAATCATGGTTTTACTACCGAAATTTAGATCCGCAAATACAAGGTTTTTCGTTTGCAAGTGTACCAATATTCATTCAAAAGCAGTTTTTATAACCTTGCAGAAAGTATTATATATTTTTAAAAATTTATAGGCCACACCCTTCTTTCCTTTGCACGCAGTATATAGGTCGAAACGGCCCGGATCGGCCGACTATATCCTATAGCTGCCATATAACTGAACGATCGGAAATGACCCAACTTTCGTATATATTCTTCAACTTTCGTACAACTATAAGTATATATATTCTTGATCAGGATCACCTCCTGAGTTGATATGAGCATGTCCGTCTGTCCGTCTGTCTGTCTGTCTGTTTCTACGCGAACTAGCTCTCAGTTTTAAAGCTATCGACTTGAAACTTTCCACACACCCTTCTTTACTTTGCACGCAGTATATAAGTCGGAACGACCGGAATCGGCCGACTATATCCTATAGCTGCCACATAACTGATTGATCGGAAATGGTATACCTTTGGTGTTTTTAGAGTTAGAGAGTTCATATTTGACATGAGAGCTATTTATGAGAGCCATATAACTGAACGATCGGAAATGACCCAACTTTCTTCTTAAAGAATGACCCAAGATAGAAAGCTGGAACTTGGTACAGATTATATTTTTTGTCAGTTAATCCGACCTACCAAATTTCCTAACGATCGGCCGACTATATCCTATAGCTGCCATATAACTGAACGATCGGAAATGACCCAACTTTCGTGTTTTTGAAGATAGAAAGCTGGAACTTGGTACAGATTATATTCTTGGTCAGTTAATCCGACCTATTAAATTTCATAACGATCGGCCGACTATATCTTATAGCTGCCATTAAACTGAACGATCGGAAATGGTTTTTGGTAGAAATACAAACTTTGGTATGTTTGAAGATAGAAGTTTGGGACTTTTTTATATTTTGTATTGTAATAAATTGGATTATATATTCATATTCGCATAAGGATCGGCCAACTATATCCGATGTTTGCGACCGGATATAGGTTTTAACTGCAAGGGTATATAAACTTCAGCTCCGCCCGAAGTTAGCTTTCCTTTCTTGTTTGATATTTTATTGTAATTAATTGGTTTTATTATGATATTCTCATAAGGATCGGCCAACTATATCCGATGTTTGCGATATACATATATCCGGTTTTAGTTAGCTTTCCTTTCTGGTTTTTTTTTACAATTTTAACTTTCAGTCAAGAAATTGAAAAAGACACAGAATAGGTATGTATTTCTAATGAAATATTTTTCTAAATGAAAAATTTAACTCATAATAAAAGGAAAGAAACAAGTCGGTCAGTACTAAAGCTCATATTTGATTAGCTACCCTTTTCTTTTGCAGAGGGTATTAAAATTGTGGTCAGAAGTGGATAAGCTGTTGAGGAGATATCTCCAACCCCAAAGACTATAAGTATTCTCATCATAATAACCTCCTAAGTCGATGCAAGCACGTGCGCCCCTCTGTCGTTTTCTATGCAAACTAGTCTCTCAGTTTTGAAGCTATTGACTTTAAACTTGGCCCACATTATTCTTTTCTTTGCACAAATTAGATATGATGGAAAGGCCAGAATCGGATGACTAATATCAATAACTGTCATACGACTGAATAATCGGAAGTGCCGTAACTTTGGTGTACAGTAGTAAAATTCATAAAAATTATATGCTTGCCTGATCTATACAGGATTAAATAAAACAAGAAAGGAAAGCTAACTTCGGTCGGAGCCGAAGTTTATATACCCTTGCAGTTAAAACCGGAAATATATCGCAAAAATCGGATATAGTTGGCCGATCCTTATAATTACATCATAATAAAAGCAATTAATTAAAATAAAAAATCTAAAAAAAAGTACCAAGCTTCTATCTTCAAAAATACGAAAATTGATTTTTCTACCAAAAAACATTTCCGATCGTTCAGTTATATGGCAGCTATAGGATATAGTCGGCCGATCCGGTCCGTTCCGACTTACATATATACTGCGTGCAAAGGAAAGAAGGGTGTGTGCAAAGTTTAAAGACGATAGCTTTAAAACTGAGAGACTAGTTGGCGTAGAAATGGACAGACATACAGACGGACGTGCTCATATCAACTCAGGAGGTGATCCTGATCAAGAATATATATACTTTATAGGGTCGGAGATGTCTCCTTCACTGCGTTGCAAACTTTTGGACAAAATTATAATACCCTCTGCAAGGGTATAAAAAGTTCCTTTAAAAAGGCACTTTAGGGTTTATCTTTAAGCCTAACTAACTAAAACATCATTTCCGAACGTTCAGATAGGAACGGACCAGCAATAGGCTAAACCTTATACAATTTTGTAGATTGCATCAGTTGACAAAAAATAGTAGTCATTGAGAGTCCCAACCATTTTTTCTATCTTAAAAAAACACAAAGTTATAATATAATATAATTATAAAACAAAGTTATAATTATAATATAAATAATATAAAGTACAAGATAAAGTACACTTCGCAAAGGAAAGAAGGATATAATCGATAGCTAAGAGACTAGTTCACATATAAACAAACAGACGGATTAACGAATCGATCAACAACTCTTGAGGTGGACCTGATCAAATCCATTTATACTTTGTGGGGTTAGAGTTGAAATCATCACATCTTCACATTATTTAGGGCAATATAAGAAATAGTGTTTCCAAACTTAGGTATCAGTACTCTTAAGGGGTTACGCCACCCTGACATTTTCAAAAAATTTCAATTTTTTTTTTACTTAATTTAAAAGACTATATTCTTACGCGTATCCGAAGACAATATCCTGATAATTATGGAAGTTATGTTTATTTGAAGTCGGCACGGCAGGAGGGCACCTAAGACACTTCTTTTGCGTTTTTTCGAAACCACTTTTTTCAAGACGGTGGGCATGATAACTCAAAAACTGTTCAACCGATTGAATTGAAAATTGAAACACATCTTCTTACATAGATTTTCCACAGAGCGACGTAGGATTTTTTCGATCCAATGGATAGAAATTTTTTTATGCAATTTTTAGTACGAAATTTATTGCCCAAAAAATTGAGTCAATTTTTGAAGTGCTCTCATTTGCGTAATTTTTTTTTCTTAAACGGCTACGTCACTCTGTTCCAAATTTATCACTTTTTAAAAAAAAATTTTGTTTACTTGATTGAGATGAAAATTGACACGTGAATCATGCCCACCATCAAGGAGCACTCCGGAAAAACCGATGATCGCCGATGTTCATATCTCCGCCATTTTGCATAGAAAACAAGTTTTTTTTTTGAATTTATAAAGCTTATTAGTTTTATTAAATAGAAATAAAAGTGGAAAAATCCTATCTCAACTAGTTTAGTCACAAGAAATTCCTGAAAAACCGTCCCGTTTCCACGCGGTCAGGGTGGCGTAACCCCTTAAAACTGAAAAAAAAAACGGAAAGAAGACTGATTTCATTCTGATCAAAAATATGTACATATGCTTTATATAGTCGGAGATGTGTCCTTCATATTCAAGGACAAAACTGTATAACAGTCTCAAAAGTATAAAAATGTTCCATCCCAGGCGGCTTTGAACTTAACGTGTTAAATAGAAACTAAGCTTTAGTTTATTGTAACGATATCGTCGAAGGAGGTGGAACACAAGGAATAACATTTAAATTATCTTCAGATAAGAAAACAATGTCGTTCAAATTAATTAAAAATTTAAATTGAGTTTGTTAGTTGTAAACAAAATTATTTCCACATCCGTTACGTTGGCTTCTGGAAGAGAGAAGTAATATTCTCTTGTTATATGTATCCAGGTGGAAGCGGCGAGTCGGTTAAACAGCATCCGCACCAAATGCAGCAACAGAACACTATCGAGATCCTAGCCAGCAGCAACGTGAACGCCATCCATCGGCGCATGCATGGAGGCGAGGGAAAAAACGGATATTACCAGCACTACCATCCCTTCATGGCAGAACACCAAAACTTATACAACCTCACCTACATCAATGTGGATATTTCAGTGCCTTGTAGCGATCCAGCCATAGGAACTGAACCAGGATTAGGCACCGGAGCCTCAGCAGGTTCGAAGCAGCTAGGCGTCAAGTCCTCCTTGCTGGTGAAACCGAGCATTACCTTGACGACAATCTCAACCCCGCCACCTGTGGGAGGAGGTGGGCATCCAATTCTTTCCTTGCCGACTCCTATCACTGCCTCTGTGCGCGGTTCCAGTTCTGCTTCCCTACCGACTCCCACTCTCGGTCATAGTATATACGTGACGTCCCCGAACGCTTTTCCGGTGCCCATTAATGGGCATGCTGTCCTCTCCCCCGTGGCCACCACGCCCACAAACATGATCAGCTGCGCCCAGCTGGATGAGGAGATTACGGCGGCTGCAGCCAGTGGGTCTGGAGATTTGTCTTCGGTGCAAAATCCTAGTTATCCGCCAACTGTACCGTACATGTTGACACACCAGCAGTCGCACCCGCAGCGGCTGCACTTAGTACCACCGACAAACAATGCACAGCCACCGCAGCCGCCGCAACCGGTCTTTTTCCAATTTGGCGACGGATACAACTCTGGAGGATCAGGGACCCCATCAGCTGTATGGTCGCATCCTGGTTCAGCCTGTTACCAGGCTTCATTTGGCTCAAGTGTCAGTGGTAGCTCTAACCACAGCAAGGATGTTTACTCCGCTAGCCTGCGTCCAGTCTCACCGGCGCTTTCGTCCGGCTCCCTGGGCAGTGACTCTCATTGGAGCTGCAATAATCGCAGTCGGTACGTGATGGATAATCTTATCTGTGGTAAATGAAATAAAAAATTTTCTTTCATTCACAGCCTGGCTCAAGGAGACCTGTCGATTTCCGGCCAGTTGTCACCCCATCTGGTCGAGATATCTGGTCCACGGGCCCCTCTGCCGAAGCCAATATACCACTCTCCACTCCCTCAACCACCGCCACCCCCACCACTTTACCACACTCATTCCAGCGTACATGGGCCAATTAATGTGCATGGAATGCCCACTTATGGGACACTTCGCCCCCAGCTTCTCCAAGTATCATCGCCGACCCCGCCGGTTGGGGCCTTGGGTGCTTCGTGGTACGACCTAGTCCTACCCCCCGACCGTTACTTGGCTCAGGCCCGGAACATAGAAATCGTAACCCAGCCGGAGCAACTGGTTTGCCTGTGCAAGTACGACGACCTTTCGGTGGAGATCTGGAAAAGATTCCGGGATGCTCAGCAGACCCACAAGAAGTTCAAGGTTAAGATGCGGCTCTGGCGTTATCTATTTCTCTGGATGAATGTGAGTAAAAGTTTTGCGATGCATAGTGGCCACTGGAACGATTAAATTTTGAATTTTGACAATTTTCGCAGCAGCCCATGTTCGAACGGTATCGAATTTGCCTAGTTGGATCGACCATCACGGGCTTTGGCACAGACTCCTCCGACATCGACATGTGCCTCCTTCCGGAGCAGCTGACGCAACGCCCCCAATCCCAGCATCAAATGGAGCACCAGTTCCATAATGAAAAGCGCACCGATGCCCTGCTCATCCTGTCTTTGATTAATGTAGTTCTCAAGGACACTGGTAAGACTCATATTTTTTGTTGGCGGGCAGTTGTTTAATGGTTTTTTACAGAGGTATTCCAGGACTTTAATCTGATTGAGGCGAGAGTGCCGATCCTCCGATTTAAGGACACCCTTAATGGCATCGAAGTCGACCTTAATTTCAACAATTGTGTGGGCATTAAAAACACTTACCTGCTTCAACTTTATGCTCAACGTAAGTTGTAAACAAAGTTTTTTCTTTTTCTAGCGGAAAAAATAAAATCAGTCTTTGGTCGTATTTATTATGTAAGAACAAGAAAGGAAAGCTAACTTCGGGCAGAGCCGAAGTTTATATACCCTTGCAGTTAAAACCGGATATATATCGCAAACATCGGATATAGATGGCCGATCCTTATGGGAATAGGAATATATAATCCAATTTATTACAATACAAAATCTAAAAAAAGTCCCAAACTTCTATCTTCAAAAATACGAAAGTTGATATTTCTACCAAATACCATTTCCGATCGTTCAGTTATATGGCAGCTATGGGATATAGTCGGCCGATCCTAATGAAATTTGGTAGGTTGGATCAACTGACCAAGAATTAAATCTGTACTAAGTTCCAGCTTTCTATCTTCAAAAACACGAAAGTTGGGTCATTTCCGATCGTTCAGTTATATGGCAGCTATAGGATATAGTCGGCCGATCCTTATGAAATTTGGCATGTCGTATTATTTTGCCAAAAATAGCTCTCATGTCAAATTTGAACTCTCTAACTCTAAAAACACCAAAGTTATACCATTTCCGATCAATCAGTTATATGGCAGCTATAGGATATAGTCGGCCGATCCGGGCCGTTCCGACTTATATACTGCGTGCAAAGGAAAGAAGGGTGTGTGCAAAGTTTCAAGTCGATAGCTTTAAAACTGAGAGACTAGTTCGCGTAGAAACAGACAGACAGACGGACAGACGGACAGACGGACATGCTCATATCAACTCAGGAGGTGATCCTGATCAAGAATATATATACTTTATAGGGTCGGAGATGTCTCCTTCACTGCGTTGCACACTTTTGACCAAAATTATAATACCCTCTGCAAGGGTATAAAAATGTAAAAGCCCATATAATATGCCAACAAACTGTTCATTTGAAAAATTTTATTAGTAGTATACAAAAAATTCCAAGTTTCTATCTTCAAAAATACCAAAGTTGGTATTTTTACCAAATACCTTTTCCGACCGTTCAGTTGTATGACAGCTATAGGATATAGACGTCCGATCTTTATGAAAATAGGTACGTAGGATCAAAAAATAAAATCTGTTGAAAGTTCCAAACTTTTATCTTCAAAAACCGGTTATTACCGATATTTTATTTTTATGGCGGCTATTTTAGTGTATAAGTCGGCCGATCCTTATGAAATTTGGTGGGTCGTATTGTTTTGTGAAATATAGAATCCAATCTTTAACTTAAACAAGAAAGGAAAGCTAACTTCGGGCGGAGCCGCCCGCTCTATATACCCTTGCAGTTAAAACCGGATATATATTGCAAACATCGGATATAGTTGGCCGATCCTTATGGGAATATGAATATATAATCCAATTTATTACAATACAACATCTAAAAAAAAGGTTTAAAGCTCCTATTTTCAAAAATACCAAAGTTGGTATTTCTACCAAAAACCATTTCCGATCGTTCAGTTATATGGCAGCTATAAGATATAGTCGGCCGATCCTTACGAAATGTAGCATGTCGTATTATTTTGCCAAAAATAGCGCTCGTGTAAAATTTGAACTCTCTAACTTTCAAAACACCAAAGTTATACCATTTCCGATCAATCAGTTATATGGCAGCTATAGGATATAGTCGGCCGATCCGGGCCGTTCCGACTTATATACTGCGTGCAAAGGAAAGAAGGGTGTGTGCAAAGTTTCAAGTCGATAGCTTTAAAACTGAGAGACTAGTTCGCGTAGAAACAGACAGACAGACGGACAGACGGACAGACGGACAGACGGACATGCTCATATCAACTCAGGAGGTGATCCTGATCAAGAATATATATACTTTATAGGGTCGGAGATGTCTCCTTCACTGCGTTGCACACTTTTGACCAAAATTATAATACCCTCTGCAAGGGTATAAAAATGTAAAAGCCCATATAATATGCCAACAAACTGTTCATTTGAAAAATTTTATTAGTAGTATACAAAAAATTCCAAGTTTCTATCTTCAAAAATACCAAAGTTGGTATTTTTACCAAATACCTTTTCCGACCGTTCAGTTGTATGACAGCTATAGGATATAGACGTCCGATCTTTATGAAAATAGGTACGTAGGATCAAAAAATAAAATCTGTTGAAAGTTCCAAACTTTTATCTTCAAAAACCGGTTATTACCGATATTTTATTTTTATGGCGGCTATTTTAGTGTATAAGTCGGCCGATCCTTATGAAATTTGGTGGGTCGTATTGTTTTGTGAAATATAGAATCCAATCTTTAACTTAAACAAGAAAGGAAAGCTAACTTCGGGCGGAGCCGCCCGCTCTATATACCCTTGCAGTTAAAACCGGATATATATTGCAAACATCGGATATAGTTGGCCGATCCTTATGGGAATATGAATATATAATCCAATTTATTACAATACAACATCTAAAAAAAAGTCTCAAGCTTCTATTTTCAAAAATACCAAAGTTGGTATTTCTACCAAAAACCATTTCCGATCGTTCAGTTATATGGCAGCTATAAGATATAGTCGGCCGATCCTTACGAAATGTAGCATGTCGTATTATTTTGCCAAAAATAGCGCTCGTGTAAAATTTGAACTCTCTATCTTTCAAAACACCAAAGTTATACCATTTCCGATCAATCAGTTATATGGCAGCTATAGGATATAGTCGGCCGATCCGGGCCGTTCCGACTTATATACTGCGTGCAAAGGAAAGAAGGGTGTGTGCAAAGTTTCAAGTCGATAGCTTTAAAACTGAGAGACTAGTTCGCGTAGAAACAGACAGACAGACGGACAGACGGACAGACGGACAGACGGACATGCTCATATCAACTCAGGAGGTGATCCTGATCAAGAATATATATACTTTATAGGGTCGGAGATGTCTCCTTCACTGCGTTGCACACTTTTGACCAAAATTATAATACCCTCTGCAAGGGTATAAAAATGTAAAAGCCCATATAATATGCCAACAAACTGTTCATTTGAAAAATTTTATTAGTAGTATACAAAAAATTCCAAGTTTCCATCTTCAAAAATACCAAAGTTGGTATTTTTACCAAATACCTTTTCCGACCGTTCAGTTGTATGACAGCTATAGGATATAGACGTCCGATCTTTATGAAAATAGGTACGTAGGATCAAAAAATAAAATCTGTTGAAAGTTCCAAACTTTTATCTTCAAAAACCGGTTATTACCGATATTTTATTTTTATGGCGGCTATTTTAGTGTATAAGTCGGCCGATCCTTATGAAATTTGGTGGGTCGTATTGTTTTGTGAAATATAGAATCCAATCTTTAACTTAAACAAGAAAGGAAAGCTAACTTCGGGCGGAGCCGCCCGCTCTATATACCCTTGCAGTTAAAACCGGATATATATTGCAAACATCGGATATAGTTGGCCGATCCTTATGGGAATATGAATATATAATCCAATTTATTACAATACAACATCTAAAAAAAAGTCTCAAGCTTCTATTTTCAAAAATACCAAAGTTGGTATTTCCACCAAAAACCATTTCCGATCGTTCAGTTATATGGCAGCTATAAGATATAGTCGGCCGATCCTTACGAAATGTAGCATGTCGTATTATTTTGCCAAAAATAGCGCTCGTGTAAAATTTGAACTCTCTAACTTTCAAAACACCGAAGTTTTACCATATCCGCTCAATCAGTTATATGGCAGCTATAGGATATAGTCGGCCGATTCCGGCCGTTCCGACTTATATACTGCGTGCAAAAGAAAGAAGGGTGTGTGCAAAGTTTCAAGACGATAGCTTTAAAACTGAGAGACTAGTTCGCGTAGAAACAGACAGACAGACGGACAGACGGACAGACGGACATGCTCATATCAACTCAGGAGGTGATCCTGATCAAGAATATATATACTTTATAGGGTCGGAGATGTCTCCTTCACTGCGTTGCACACTTTTGACCAAAATTATAATATCCTCTGCAAGGGTATAAAAACACCAAAGTTATGGCATTTCCGATCAATCAGTTATATGGCAGCTATAGGATATGGTAAGCCGATCCCGTTCGTCTAGATACAGACTGACAGACAGACGGCCATGCTTACATATGCAAGGGTATACAGAAAGAAAGGCTGTGGGTGGAGGAGAGGAGTACCAGTTATCAAATAGTTTGGAAGCTCGAGTATAGACATTTTGTGTTTTGCTTAATACTTAGTGGATTGGCGGACTCGGCCACTGGTGGTGATTGTAAAACTTTGGGCCCAGTACCACGACATCAACGACGCCAAACGGATGACCATTTCTAGCTACTCGCTGGTGCTAATGGTCCTGCACTATTTGCAGTACGGATGCATTCCACACGTTCTACCGTGTTTGCACAGCCTTTACCCGGAGAAGTTCCATCTTGATCAGCAGGACTGCCTTGACCTGGATCTCATTGAGCCGATCGAGCCATACCAGACGCACAATACCCAGACTCTTGGGGAGCATCTGCTTGGATTTTTTAAGTATTATAGCAACTTTGAGTGAGTACATCCACTGATGTCTCAATATCTTAGATATATCCATATACATTTCCTTGCATTCTTTGTAGCTTCCGCAACTATGCGATCTCCATACGCACTGGAGGCGTTCTGCCCGTGTCTACTTGCAGGCTGGCTAAGAGCCAAAAAAACGACGTGTACCAATGGAAGGAGCTGAATATAGAGGAGCCCTTCGATCTATCCAACACGGCTCGCTCCGTTTATGACTATGCCACGTTCGAACGCGTCAAATACATATTCGTGACCTCCGGTCGCCGCTTGGAGCACACCCTGGACCTGGCTTCCATCTTTCGGCCAATTGCAAACGTTCACAACCATGTCCGCAGTCATCTGGATAGCAGGAGCCGTACCGTGTCAGCTGACAGTACAAGTTCGGATATTCCTTTGGGTTTAGGTGAAGCGACAAGTCCACACGTAGCCTTCTAGGCCACAATTTACATTTAAGATTGTAGTCACATTATCGGTGCTCCGTTAGGGTTAGTTGATAAAACACGTCACATGAAGTCAAATAAGTTTTCAAGTACGTGTGCCGCTTCAATAAATTTAAAAAAAAAAAAACATTTCGACTCTAAATTCACAAAATGTTAAATGAATAAATTACCCTTGACAAATTTTTGTGTTCCCAAATCTGTCAAAAGAAAAATTATAAATTGCTACCTTTTTTCACAATTTATACAACGTCAAGGTGCATTCGAAAAGTAAATTTTGTTTTATCTAAAATCCCTTTAATCATTGTAAACATCCACCAAGGTGAACGATTTTTGTCCCTCATGTGGTATGTATTTCTTTTTAAAAAGAGAATAATGTACTAAAAGTGTAAGCACCCAGGTTCTGTTCAATAAACTACAAATTCACACAATCGTATGCATTTATTCAATGATATTTATTAATAAAATAAAATGTAATTCTCTATAAACATAGTTTTTTTATAAACAATTTACACGAAGTTGGCCTTATAAACCGGTTAAAAAAAGATGGATATTAATTTTAAATATATAGATACCATCGTACCTCCTTGGAAATAAAAATTAATTTGTGGTCATGATAGTTATTGGTTTAATTTTTTTTGATTCGTGTTAATAATAATTAGAAATTTTAGACCAAACATGACAGGAAAACAAGAAAGGAAAGCTAATTTCGGGCGGAGCCGAAGTTGATATACCCTTGCAGTTAAAACTGGATATATATCGCAACCATCGGATATAGTTGGCCGATCCTTATGAGAATATGATAATATAACCCAATTTATTATAATATAAAATCTAAAAAAAGTCCCAAACTTCTATCTTCAAAAGTACCAAAGTTGGTATTTCTACCAAAAACCATTTCCGATCGTTCAGTTATATGGCAGCTACAACATATAGTCAGCCGATCGTTATAAAATTTGGTAGGTTGGATCAACTGACCAAAAATAGAATCTGTACTAAGTTTCTATCTTCAAAAACACGAAAGTTGGGTCATTTCCGATCGTTCAGTTATATGGCGGCTATAGGATACAATCGGCCGAGCCTTATGAGAATATGATAATATAACCCAATTTAAATTTGAAAAGTCGTAATTTGGAAAGTCGTAATGTTTTGCCAAAAATAGCGCTCATGTAAAATTTGAAAATTTCTCTAACTCTAAAAACACCAAAGTTATACCATTTTCGATCAATCAGTTATATGACAGCTATAGGATATAGTCCGCCGTCGACTATAGGGTATCTATAGGGTCAGCTATAGGGTATAGTCGACTTTATAGTTTCGGAGACGTATCCTCCACTGCGTTGCACACTTTTGGACAAAATTATAATACCCTTTGCAAGGGTATAAACAAGTCCTAAGCTACTATCTTCAAAAATTCCAATTTCGGATAGATTTCCGATCGTTCAGTTATATGACAGCTATGGGATATAAGCGGTCGATACTTATGAAATGGTAGGCAGGATCAATTGGCAAAAAATAAAATCTGTAAAAAGTTCCAACCTTTACTGTTCAACCTGAAATTTTTGTTATTTCCGATATTTCATTTATATGGCAGCTATAAGATATAGTCGGCCGATCCTTATGAAATTTAGCATGATGTAATGTTTTGCCAAAAATAGCTCTCATGTCAAATTTGAAAATTTCTCTAACTCTAAAAACACCAAAGTTATACCATTTCCGATCAATCAGTTATATGGCAGCTATAGGATATAGTCGGCCGATCCGGGCCGTTCCGAGGCGGACATGCTCATATCAACTCAGGAGGTGATCCTGATCAAGAATATATATACTTTATAGGGTCGGAGATGTCTCCTTCACTGCGTTGCACACTTTTGACCAAAATTATAATACCCTCTGCAAGGGTATAAAAACTTGTGAAAACCGGAGCACCTAAAAACGAAAATCTCGGTTTTGGTCCCAAAACGAAAACGAAAACTAAAAGTGAAAACCGGAGCATGCCTGTATATTCAATTTCACCTGAAATTCCATTCCACCATTCGTTTATGCACACACGAATGGGCTAAAATCTTGAAATGAAAGCGTGAATTTGCATCGCATAAACCCTTGTATTCTTTATCCAGAAGAGGATCAAGTCATTCCAAAATTGAAAACCAAAACAGGAAAGATATGATAACTTCAGGCGGAGCCGAAAATGATATATAACAAGATACATACATATATACATAAGACATACATATATCAGATCGGATATGTTTCCTAAATATGAATGGGTTTATTGACCCATAAATTTCCTTTCAAAATAATTTCTTAAATTAAAAATTAAAAAAAAAAGTCCCAAACACCAAAGTTGTAAAATAAAATAAATTTTTTCATTGAATATTCAGATTGTATATTACCAGTTTGTAGCATACTTACAAACCCTCCTAATTAACTCACTAAGTCTTCATCACTCTGTCTAAGTCATTAATCTTCAGTGTGTACCTTCGTCAGATGCGCCCGAGAAAGTCCGATCTTTTTCTTACCCATCTGATCTGATTCTTTATCTAGGGCAGGCAACCATATACGAAGTAAAGTCAGTTTACTGGGTATCCCCCTGTATCTTCATCTGCCGCGCTCTAATAAATCCCAAAATCTATTGGGCTTTTATAATGTTTACTTTCCCAATAAAACAATTTTTTTTGCATATGATCTTCCAAAAAATCATTGCAAGTGTTGAAATAAGCTCGGTACGGGTTTCTTCTGGATGCTAAGTGTATAAATTATATAGTTTTGTTTATTTTAAATAAAATGGAAATAAAGGTCATGATCCAAAAATAGGCACATTTACTCAAACCCAATATAATTCATTCAGTATTCATGCCAAGATATAAAAACATATTCACGAGGGAAAATAAAAATTTTTTATTCAGAATTTCAAACAAAAAAAAACCATATCTCTTTTGATTCAAAGTGTCGCGTGGGGAAAAATAATCGCACCATTATAAAAAATATACAGTTTCCACATCGTTTTAAAAACAATTAACATACTGCTGTAACTGCATTTATATATTTCTGTACTGATCGTGACCCTAAATCCGGCAATTCAGTTGTGTATGTGTTTGGTGTGTCAGTAAATAATGGGTGGTTTTAAGGGTAGGTAAGGTGAAAGATCACAACGCGTTTCTTCTATTTTTTTTTTTTTTTTTTTTTTCATTTTTCAAATTTTTTTTTTTGGTGGAACGATGCAGCCGCTGTGGGGCCCAACGTTCCAATGCGATTTTCCCCATCTTATGTTTGGGTTAATTTTTTTGCTTTATCATTTAGTTGTGGTTTTTTTTGTAGTTTGTTTTGAGTAACAAATGCTAAAAGACAGTTCTATCTAAGTAAACCGTTCGGGGAAAAAAAACTCGAAAACGGAGCTGAAGATTGGCTGCATCAATGATGCTCGAGACCAGAAGAAGATGAGCCACTTGGTAAATTCGTATTCTTTGCGGGAGTATTTGCCTCTGCGGTTCCAGTTGGTGCGTTTGGCTACCAAAACAAACGAAACTCGAGGTCCATGGGGCGTCGTTTTCGACCAGCTGGTTGATCCGTGAGCGCTCACTCCCCTAGAGCACACTTGTGGGCTAATTGCGCGGCCATGTCTATATGGCGTTATGGCTCGGCGTTTCGTTTGGGAAACGTTGCCGCAGGGGCTGGACTGAAATGCGGCTGCGGCTGCACTGCATCCTGGCAGCCCTCATTGAGAGATATTCGTGACCGCTACATACCCCACTTCGCACTTTCAATGTCCCAATATCTCCTAGACTCAGTCTCTGTTCACTCTTTCTCCACCTGCTGTCTCTATCCCATCCCGTTGGTGTCTAGTATCCCACTCGTTTCCGTGTTTATAAGAATCGCTGTCTCCCGTACGCGTCTATTTTCTCTGTTCTGCTGCCTACTGATGCTGCTCCTTGATGATGACTTCAAAGTTGAGTTGTTAAAAATTTTCGTTTGCTGGGTTGCTTTTGTAATCGTTTGTAGTTAGTGTCCCTCAAGTCGGGTTCTCAATAAGGCTGCGAGAATTGGTTCAAACTGCGTTCGCCGGACTGAAAATTAGAGATTAGAGACTATTATTTTAACAAGTAGACGGAGACACACTCACCACATTAAAAGCCACATCTTGGGAGAGCAAGCCGTCCATCTGGGAGATCTGCCCATAGTCCTGCGACAACTCAGGCTGCTGGGAAAGAGCGAATCCACTTGGCTGGGTCATCTGCAGCGACAGTGGTGCCGGCTGTTGGCTGAAGGGCGTGACGGATGCACCGGCGCCAGCCATTCCACCGATTCCTGCTCCTCCTTGTCCGGTTCCTCGTGATTTCATCGGTTTCTGGGACTTCTTGTTGCCTCCTATTGAACCGCCACCGGCTCCCATCCCGCCGATGAAATTACCTTCCGGCTGATGTATGGCCCGGTTCTGTTTGGCGGCCATAATAGCCTGCTGGTGTTGGTTGTAGAATCGTGGCGGATGGTTGCTCATGTTCATGAACATTCCCACGGGCACGGGCATGTTGCCCAGAGCCGCTGCGCCGTGCTCATTGGATATGTAGCCGATGGAGTCGTGGTGCAGTTGGGCAGCCGCCCAACTGGTGCCGGCGTTTGACGCACCATAGTTGTTGTTGCCACTAGCAGCGGCACCTCCGCCACCCCCCAAACCAAAACTCATGATGGAACCGGAAGTAGGGGCGCCGTATCCAAGGGGAGAACTGCCATAGGGGGCGCTGCTGGCCCCGTATTGACCGCCGTTGACCGCCTGGTTGAGGAGCTGTCGACTCTGGTTGTGGCTGTAGCCAGTGCCCCCGCTTCGGTCGTAAATAGACCCAGGCACCATCACTTCCTTGGCGTCGGCAATCATGGTGGTCATGAAATGGGCGCCGATGTTGAGGTTGTTAACCAGCTTCTTGGGCTTCTGGAAATGAATGAGAGACTCCTTGAGATTATTTAAGGACCCCTCCACGAGCACTTTGCGGTCCTTGTAAAAGTTAAGAAGATGGTTCCACAACTGCTGCTTGGCTAGCACCTTGGGGTTGCCCACGATGATGATGCCGTACTTGGCGCGAGTGAGTGCCACGTTAAGGCGACGCGGGTCGTTCAGGAAGCCGATTCCTTGCCGCTCATTGGAGCGCACGCACGACATGATGATGATGTCCTTCTCGCGACCCTGGAACGCGTCGACGCTGGCGATTTCAATCTCTTGGTAGAGCCGCGAGTGAAGGCTTCCCTGGTACTGCATGTACTGGACCAGATATGCCCGTTGGCCCTCGTATGGTGTTATGATACCAATTTGCTCTGGCTTGATGCCTGCCTTCAGGAACCGAGTAGTGATCTTCTCTACGTTGGCCGCCTCTGTGCGATTGAGAAAAGATGTGCCAGAGCCGGCGATCTCTTCCTGGCCCTGTGTCACCAGGAAGAACATGGGCCTCTCCGGTTGCGGCCACGGGAAATCCAGCTTAAGCCGACGATCCTCAGCGCACACGCCGTTTTGCAGTGATCCTTCGTAGAAAAAGTTGGACGGAAACTGAGACAGTTCAGGGTGCATGCGGTATTGAACCTCCAGTCGGAAGGGGCGGATGCCCAACACCACCAAGCGCTCGAACAGGCTCTGAGAGAGTCCAGCGCGAGCCGCCTTTTTGCACATTACCACCGGTCCCAGCTGGCAGTGATCACCCACGAGGATTAGCTGTTTGGCCCCCAGCACCACTGGGACCATGCACTCGGGCTCCGTGGACTGCATCGACTCGTCAATAAGAATGGAGGTGAACTTGATGCGAGAAAGGCGCCCATCGCCGGCACCCACGCACGTGCAACAGATGACGTCGGCCGCTTCCAGCAGCTGGTTTTCGGTTCCGCGTTTCAAGCTGCGGTAACGTTTTTCATCCGCCGAGCTCAGCTCACCAGTTTCGTCCTTCAGTTGCTGCAGCTTCTTTAACTCCGAGTTTGTCTCCATGTTGCGGATTTGGTTATGCAGGGCCAGAAAGCTCACAGGGCTGTCGATGGCTTCACGGCTCTTGGCGCAAACTCGCACCACTTTCAAATTTGTCCTATGGATCTTCTCAGTGAGCTGGTCGACGGCCGTGTTGCTGGGAGCGCACACAAGCACGGTACCTCCGTGTTGCTTTACCAACTGGTACACAATGGTGGCCGAGGTAACCGTTTTTCCCGTGCCGGGCGGGCCCTGAATCAGCGAGAGGGGACGCTGAAGCGCATGCTTCACGGCGTAGACCTGACTGCGATTGAGGTCTGGCAGATGCGGAGCACTGTACAACTTCGGCTGAGGGCCACGGAAAAGAACCTCGTCGTTGGCATCGGGTCGGCCGTGACCGAGCAGGCGAGAATATATGTAGTTGGAGACTGAGTTGCGGTCCATGGCGAAGTTGCGCAAAGCGCGAGACATGCGGTCAAACGAAGTGCACTTCCAAATGAAATCCACCGAGAAGTTACTTGTGCATTTCACTGGCGCATTCGAAGAGGTCTTCAGCTCCAGGCCGACGTCATCTCCGAAGTTGTCTGGCACTTTAATCACATGTCCGATTTCGCTCCACGGGTTGTAGAGCTCGCCCACGTACCGCAACCGAAGTTCGTCACCGTGCATCAGCTTCATATCCGAGTCGGTCTTGGCCAAGGTAAAGTATGCAATGGTCTTCTTGTTGAGACCTACGTCCCAGCGCACCTCGATGTTCTCCTGCGTTGCAGACTCCTTTAACTTTTTGTCGTAATCGGCCTCGAGCCGCACTAGCGGACCGAAGGTTTTCTCATATTGGTAACCGTCTTCGTAGCGCAGCAGTACCTGAGCCGGTTCCGAATCGATGCCTGGCTTTTCCAAGTCCTGGAATGTGGCCTCGATGTTATCCTTCCACAGCTCCTCTAGCTTGTTTATCTGTGCCGCCGAGATTTGGCGCGCCCGCAGCTGGCCTTGCTCACTAGGCTGTTTTACTAGCCACGGAAGAAAGCAGCGGTCCGTGATCAGAGGCTTCCACTGCTCCTGGTCCCAGTTCATATCCTTTAACGAATTTTGGGCGGCACACGGCTGGCGGCACAGAAGTACCACCACCGAGTCTGCCTTGGCCGGGATAAAGCCCAATACGAAAACGTTTCGTACGCCGCACGAGTAGCACTCGAGAATTGTCTCGCCCAGCGGGCCATCACCGTGAAGAGTCACTTCACGATGCTTGGCACGGACCAGATGGTTTATGATATGCGATCCGGAAGTGCTTCCGCGTCCGTTGCAGAACCACTTCTTGCAGTTGTTGCACATCACAACCGTGGCAGGGTCGTGAATTCCGCAGTACTTGCATGCATGTGCTGGCAGCTCCTTAACGTATGAACTGCCGGCTTCGTCGTCCTCCTCCTCGAACTGCAGGTCCCCCAGATCGTTGGTGATGCTGGCAATTCGAGGGTGTGAATCGCCACCAGAGCGGCGCGGCTAAGTGAATCAGGAAAGGCAACATTTTTATAAGAGTAATGAAAATGAAGAATGCCAGGTAAAACTTACGTGCAGCTCCAGCTGTTCGCCTTGCGTCTGGCTCTGAGAAGTGGACGGCATAGTGAAGTCACGGTAGTCATACTGCGTCGGCTGCGTGTCCGCTCCCGGCAGCAGCTCATTCTCGTCCATGTCCAGGAACGAGAGCGTCGAGCTCGGCGCATACGTGTCCACGCTCATCACGCCTCAGCCAGTCAGCTTCTTTTTAGAGGCAATTCTTTGTAATTTGTATTATCGGTAATTTGGTACCTGGATCGGCAGAATGCTGACCTGCCAACTAGTTAACAGGATAACTGTAGCTTTTCGACTTGTTGCCTTGCCCGCGCGGCACTATTCTTGACGCTATGATGGGCCGATTTGATACTTCTGTTACTGTTAAGAAATACGGCGATACAAGTGGCAGCAGATAGACTGGCGAAAATGTTTTGCGCGTGAAATGATCCCGAGTGTTTAGACAATTCGGGGCACGTTCAGCGTGCAGTATGCCAGATTTTGGCTGACGATGCTTCTTATTCACCGACTTTCGTACTGTTCCAAAATCAACTGAGTCTGAAATTACTGAGCTCCGGTACTATGCTTCCACAATAACAGTAAAAAACACAGCCTGCTGTGGTGGCTTTTTATTGTTTTGTTTGTTGCGCCTGCTGAGTGGGCCCACTTCGATTAACGGGCTCGGAAACGTGCAACTATGTGTGCTTCTATCGATGTCTTTTACCGAATAGGGCTGCCACACCGACGAAAATGTGGGCGCAATTTGAATGCGTAAATTTTACTTGTACTAAAAAATCGTATGCCAACTCAGGCTCAATTCGCCAGTTTTTAATTCAAATTTTTATTCGTATCAAATATTAAAAGTATCTAACTATACATTTAATAATGGTGCCAAATTTTGGGTATTAATTTCAAGTGACCTGCAAAACATTAAAAAACATTCTTCAACACATCTTTTTATTATAATTTTGATTTTTAGAAATAGTTGGACTTAAAGCCTAGTACTCTGACGACGAAAATCCGCTGTCGAAAATCCGCTAGCGAAATCGCACTTTATTCGGCTACCGAGCTGGTGTGACCAAAAGAACTAAGGAAAAGGGTAAAACTGAACAGCTGTTGTTTGTAAACAAAAAACAAATAAGCAAAAATGAATTCAAAACGATTGGATGTTGGTGTTTTGTTTATGTATTTCGCCGCTAAGGAGCTGATTAAGAAAAAGAAAACTGGGTCAAAATCAAAATCAATCACAAATCATTTCAATGCCATTTTATGGCATTAAAATGCCTGCGGGTCAAATCCCATATTATGGGCTTCGCCCTGACCGCACTAATTAATTTTAATTTATTCTAGCGCGCCGAAAATTTTTCGGCCCGACTAATTTTTCCTTTCATCAATTTTCCCTCCATGTTTTAGCTATCGAAATAAATCAAATGAATTCTTTCAACGCCCCAAAATCAGCTGTTTATTTTTTTGATCCAGCGACGCCATTCAATTCGATAGCTAAAATTTTCGTCGTCACAGTACCAAAAAAATCTAGGAGACACCAATCCGAAAAACACGAAAATCCGCTGTCGAAAATCTGACAGCTGTCAAACTCCATATAAAAAAACGGTGTAAAAAAAGGAAGAAGAAGAAATTTTCGTCTCCTAAATTTTTCGGGTACTGTGTTATGAAAAATTTTAGCTATCGAATTGAATGGCGTTGCCGGATCAAAAAAAAAATAACAGCTGATTTTGGGGTGTTGAAATAATTAATTTGATTTATTTTGATAGCTAAAACATGGAGCGAAAATTTGAAAGAAAAAAATTTTTGGGCGCGCGAGGATAAATTGAAATTAATTAGTGCGGTCAAGGCGAAGCCTATAATATGGGATTTGACCCACAAGGGGCATTTTAATGCCATAAAATGGCATTGAAATGATTTGTGATTGATTTTGATTTTGACCCAGTTTTCTTTTTCTTAATCAGCTCCTTAGCGGCGAAATACATAAACAAAACACCAACATCCAATTGATTCGAATTCATTTTTCCTTATTGGTTTTTTGTGTACAAACAACAGCTGTTCAGTATTACCCTTTTTCTTAATTTTTTTGGTCACACTAGCTCGGTAGCTGAATAAAGTGCGATTTCGCTAGCGGAATTTCAACAGCGGATTTTCGTCAACTCAGTACTAGGCTTAAATGTTGAAACTCTAATATTTATTCAGAGCCTCGTAAAATAAAGAGCATTTCAGTATATGAACATTTTTAGTGTGACCGCAGATTGTATTTGGCGCATATGTATTTTACTTTTTTAAACATGTTCAAGGTATCCTTAATAAGACGTTGCCATACAAAAATATATTCGAATTTTGTAAATTGTAGGTTGCACAACCAAAATTAAATTAAGTAAATCAAAAATAATTTTTACTGTTAATGAATGGCGGTCATTTGGCTTTTGTCAACTTTTCTTAAACTAGGTACACACGATGCAAACAATTTGCAGCAAGTTGAAAATAATTTGCAGCAAAAGTTTGCACAAATGTTTACACCTATGCAAATAGTGCAAGAAAATTTCTTGCTTCAATCAATTTCTGTTTTGCACGCAAACTTTTGCATGGCTATTTCGTTCAATATATTGCGTTAATGTCTACACGTGTTTTTATTTTTTGTTTGCAATGCTTGCAAGTGACGCCCATTTGCTGTTCTGTTCCAGAACGCCCAGTTCTGTTGTTTTGTGAAACCTAGATTCATAGAACTATCACTGTGGTTCATATAGGGGAAAACCCCATTTAGGAACAAAATCGTATTTTATATTCAAAATGGGTCGCGTATTGCATTGCACTGCTGAAGAAAGAGATATTATAAAAAAAACTGAAGATTGAGATGAAAACATTAAGGAAAACATTTCTCAGACAATGCAGTCCTTACTAAAAAAAAGTGTTTTTGGCCCTCCATTTTACCGATAGATAGGAGAACCGCGTTAGAAAGCGTACAACAACTACAAGATTTGATCACATGTTGACTCGTAAATAAAAAAAAACCCATCATCGGAGGAGCTCAAAAGGGACTTGCAGGCATCAGTTACTAGTCGCAAAATTAGAAACAGACTGTTTGAGAAGGTACCTTACTTTAAGGTACCTTACTTGAGAAAAGTACCTTACGTGAGAAAATAAATATTCAAAAAAGGCTATCTTTTGCTTATCGTCAAAAGGACCTCCAAAATTGGAAAAATTTCCTGTGGTCTGATGAAACCAAAATTAATATGTTTGGATCTGATGGTAGATCATATGTGAGATGCCCAAAACATACAGAATTTAAACCGAACCATACGAAACAAGAAAGGAAAGCTAACTTCGGGCGGAGCCGAAGTTTATATACCCTTGCAGTTAAAACCGGATATATATCGACAAACATCGGATATAGTTGGCCGATCCTTATGAGAATATGATAATATAACTCAAGTTATTTTTATATAAAATCTAAAAAAAGTCCCAAACTTCTATCTTCAAACATACCAAAGTTGGTATTTCTACCAAAAACCATTTCCGATCGTTCAGTTATATGGCAGCTATAAGTTATAGTCGGCCGATTCCGGTCGTTCCGACTTATATACTGCGTGCAGAGGAAAGAAGGGTGTGTGCAATGTTTCAAGTCAATAGCTTTAAAACTGAGAGACTAGTTTGCGTAGAAACAGACAGACGGACATGCTTATATCAACTCAGGAGGTGATCCTGATCAAGAATATGTATACTTTATAGGGTCGGAGATGTCTCCTTCACTGCGTTGCCCGATCGTTATGAAATTTGGCATGTCGTATTATTTTGCCAAAAATAGCGCTCATGTAAAATTTGAACTCTCTAACTCTAAAAACACCAAAGGTATACCATTTCCGATCAATTAGTTATGTGGCAGCTATAGGATATAGTCGGCCGATTCCGGTCGTTCCGACTTATATACTGCGTGCAGAGGAAAGAAGGGTGTGTGCAATGTTTCAAGTCAATAGCTTTAAAACTGAGAGACTAGTTTGCGTAGAAACAGACAGACGGACATGCTTATATCAACTCAGGAGGTGATCCTGATCAAGAATATGTATACTTTATAGGGTCGGAGATGTCTCCTTCACTGCGTTGCCCGATCGTTATGAAATTTGGCATGTCGTATTATTTTGCCAAAAATAGCGCTCATGTAAAATTTGAACTCTCTCACTGTAAAAACACCGAAGTTATACCATTTCCGATCAATCAGTTATATGCCAGCTATAGGATATAGTCGGCCGATTCCGGTCGTTCCGACTTATATACTGCGTGCAGAGGAAAGAAGGGTGTGTGCAATGTTTCAAGTCGATAGCTTTAAAACTGAGAGACTAGTTTGCGTAGAAACAGACAGACGGACATGCTCATTTCAACTCAGGAGGTGATCCTGATCAAGAATATATATACTTTATAGGGTCGGAGATGTCTCCTTCACTGCGTTGCACACTTTTGACCAAAATTATAATACCCACTGCAAGGGTATAAAAAGTTCGTACCACTATATCCTATAGCTAACTGATTGATCGGAAATGGTATAACTTCAGTGTTTTTAGAGTTAGAGAGTTCAAACATGAGCGCTATTGTTTGCAAAATAATACGACGTGCCAAATTTCGAAAGGATCGGCCGACAATATCTTGTTTTAAAAAAATTTTTAGGTTGTTCATTTCTGTTGGCTAGGCTATGAAGCATTTGGTGGATGTTGTTTCACTTTACTCATTACAAACTTTTCCATCAACAACGGTAAGTTGCAAAGAATGTGCGATATTAATATTTCAACAACATAACAGACACAGAACAAAAACGTGCTTCCCTCCTAGATAGAGATGGAAAAAGGGGTTAGGTTGCATTTTTTAATGGCAAATGTGCTGCGGCAGGCTTCCGCAGCTGAAGTTAACATTTTTATAATCTTTAAATATTAGTATATAACAGCACATAAATTTCATTTGGGGGCAACCGGGGGAAAATACTTAAAACTTTACATATACGAATTAAAAAGACGCACATTTTTAACAAAGATTTACACGAAACACAAAACAAATTATTTATATATACATCTGTAAAAATAAAGTATATACTATTATATACCATATCATTCCAATTGATTTTGGTTTAACAGAGTTTTATAATACATATAAAAATTATGTCCACTGCGGACAAATTAAAAGTGCGTAAATATTTTTTTTTTTTTTTTTTTTTTTTATTATAGCTTTGCTTTTATTTATTGAATCTACTCTTAATTTTGAGACTAACAATAAGTTGACGAATCTTAACATTAAAATTTAACTAACAGTATACTAAGACTGCATTCTGGTTGCGCGTCCCTCAGGTCGGTCGCTGGGTGGGTAAGTCATTGCGACGAAGGCGTGATTGGTTGCTCAACCTTGTTAGACCTCTCGCCAGGTGGTTAGGGTGCACCGATAGCTTGGTTAAGTACTTTACCTTCTGTTCTGCGATCGCTTCTTTGACTGGTCGAATGTTTAAGTCGCGGTGTATGTTTTCGTTGCGAACGTACCACGGTGCCCCGGTGATTGTTCTCAAGATCTTCGACTGAACTCTTTGAATTATGTCAATGTTGCTATTGCTGGCGTTCCCCCATAACTGGGAGCCGTACATCCATATAGGTTTTAGTACCGAGTTGTACAGCAGGACTTTATATTCAAGGCTAAGAGGTGACCGAGCGTTGATAAGCCAATGAAGACCGCTGGCTTTTAGCTTTAGGTGTGTTCTTTTGGCTTCAATGTGCCGGCGCCATGTGAGTCTTCTGTCGAGATGTACTCCTAGGTATGTTACTTCGTTTGCTTGTGGGAGTAGAGTGTTGTTTAATGTTATCGGCGGGCAGTTTTGCCTGTTCAGAGTGAACGTAACATGCTTGCATTTTAGTTCGTTCACTTTAATTCGCCAGTCTGACAGCCATTTTTCGACATCGACCATATGATGAGCTAGCTGCGCAGTTGCTTGAATCGGGCATTTTGAGCGGCTAAGAATAGCTGTGTCATCGGCAAACGTGGATGTTGTTAGTCGTGTGCTTGTCGGGATATCTGCTGTGTAGAGGACATATAATATTGGCCCTAGCACGCTGCCTTGAGGAACTCCAGCTCCAACAGTGTAATCATCGGATATAGCGGTATTGCACCTCACGACAAATTTTCTGTCGTGAAGGTAAGACTCCAAAATCTTGTGGGTGCTGTAGGGGAGCATTGTCTTGATCTTGTACATTAGACCTTCCAGCCAGACTCTATCGAATGCTTGAGAGACATCTAAAAATATGGCAGTACAGTACTCTCGTTTTTCGAACGCGTTCCGAATTTCGGATGTTATCCGGTTGACCTGCTCAATTGTTCCATGCTTTTCACGAAACCCAAATTGGTGTGACGGGATTCCTTCCTGGATTCTCAGGTATGTGTTTATCCGAGTCATTAGGCATTTTTCAAAGAGTTTAGATAGGCAAGAGAGTAGGCTTATAGGTCTATACGACGTGGGGATAGTGTGGTCTTTTCCCGGCTTTGCTATCATTATTATAATTGACTTTTTCCATCTCACTGGAAAGTGGCCAAGTTTTGCGATGGCATTAAATAGCTGGGTGAGAGTGCAAACGACACAGTATGGGAGCTCAATGATCATTTTGGGAGTTATGAGGTCGCAGTCCGGGGATTTTTTCGGATTCAGTTGTCGTTTGATGATGTTAACGATTTCGTTTGGGCGGAACTCAATCGGCTCATGTTGAGGCTGGGGCTCATCTGATAGAGTCGGCAAAGTAAACGCATTGGTGGCAGGATTTGGTTGGAAGACATTTTTAAGGTGTTTGGCAAACGTACTGGCTCTGTCTGCGTCGCTGCGCGCCCACCCGCCTGTGGAATTTCTTATAGGCATCACGGTTTCTTTCGGTGAGCTCAGAGTTGGGTGAGCTCTCCATAATGAGTGTTTCGTACTGTTAGTTGACAATTGCTCTATGTAGCGGCGGTGGACATACGTTTCTTCTTTCTGTAGAGCTTGATCAAGTTGACGTGAGGCATGTTTGAAGCGTTGCTTAGCAGATGGCGATCTGTGACATTGCCATTCTCGACGTAAGCGTCGCTTTTCGAGGACGAGCTGTTCGATTTGTAGATTTGTCTTCTTTTGATTGCGTTGTGTGTTTATAATTTGAGGTGTTGAAACTCGAGCTGCAGAGACGAGTACAGACTCCAGCGAATTAACAAAACTGTCTACGTTGGCTTCGTCGCTGAGGTGAGGACTCAGCTCAATGTGTGAGCTGATGTACTTCCTGTACTTAACCCAATTGGTTTTATGTGAGGTCAGATTTGATGATTGATCCCATGTTCCTGGGTGTTGGAGTAGAGTAAAAAGGACAGGCGAGTGATCAGATGAAAGATCCGAAAGGCATTCGGCGCATATCAGATTTTTAGGAATGTTTTTGGTAATCGCAAAGTCAATTAAATCGGGAAGTTTCTTTGGGTCTGCCGGCCAGTATGTTGGTGTGCCAGAAGAAGCATAGTCTAGCTTGTTCTTAGCTTTGATAATTGCATTATAGAGCTGCTTTCCTTTTGGGGTCACAAGACGAGATCCCCAGTGTGTGTGCTTGACATTGTAGTCTCCTGCTGCTATGAAGTGGTCTCCGAGTGAGTTGAAAAACTGCATAAACTCATCTTCGGCTATGGTGAAGCGTGGGGGGCAGTATACGGCAGCTAGAGTTAATTGCTTGCCAGTATTTAGGTGTATATTTATTGATATGGCCTGTAGGTAGTTTTTTGCAAATTTCGTATGATAATGGTGCTTGATACGGCTTCTGATTAAAATTCCAGTCCCGCCGTGTGCTTTACCGTCTGGATGATTTGTTCCATAGAATGAATATCCCCGTAGTTGGAAATTGTATCTGTTCGTAAGATGTGTTTCTGAAAGCAGCATTAGGTCGATTTGATTGTCTAGTAGGAATTGCGCTAACTCGAGTTTATGCTGCGAAACGCCGTTAGCGTTCCATGTAGATATTCGTAGGGAAGTCATTATTTGGATTGTTGTGAAACCAGCATTTGCATTAATAGATTTTGGTTTCGCATTAGATCTTGCATAGTTGTACGCATAAACGACATGAACTCCGTAAGGCTTTGTTGTAGACTGCATATCATAGCTTCAAAGTTACTTTTTGGCTGCTCCGGAAGTTGATACTGCTGAGCCGTGTTCGGTTCTTGGTGTGCTGATTGCGGCAGTGAGCTTTTTGAGGCTGGTGTAGCCAGTCCTGATTTTAAAGCGCTTGCGTATGTGACATTTTTGTCAGAGTTTATAAGTCCTAGTGGGGATCTGGCTGCAGTCGAGAAGAAGATTTCAGGGTTTGACCTGGAGGCTATGAACTGATTATTTTGGGTGCGGGCAGTAAGTCCCCTCTGGTGGATGAGACTTTTCAGCTCCTTATAAACTGGGCAACCTCTATAGTTAGCAGTGTGATTTCCACCGCAGTTGCCGCACTTTTTCGAGTTTTGGTCATCTTTGCTCGCTGGGCAGTGTGCGGAGTCATGAAGCTCACCACAAACTACACAAACTGGGCGCAGTTTACAGTAAGACCTTGTATGGCCATATTCTTGGCAGTTCGCACATTGTACCGGGCCATTGCGTTTGTGCGGCTCCTCAACTGTAATTCTGCGGTGCAGCAGGAACTGAAGATTGTATATAGGGTGCACTTCGTATTTCTTGAGGGGCTTAATTTGTGGTTCGAGTTCAACCTTAAAGAGTGGCTGCGGCTTTCTATCCCTGTTAGAGATATTGAACACTGTCTTAACGCTAAATCCCTTCTCTTGTAGCGCCTTTGTTATCTCTGCAGGCGGTACTTCGGGCTCTATGCCCTTAAGTACGACTTGCAAGCACTTGCTGCTTTTTAGCTGATACGTATAAAAGTTCTTTTTTTTGTCGGTGAGGTATTTTGATAATACTCTGTAATTATCTTCAGACTTCGTTTGAACTTTTGTTTCCTGGATATTGCCCTTTACGAGTGGTATTATGTGAAAGTTGTCCTTGCCAATGAGCTCTATAATTTTGTTGACAAGAACGTTGGAACTTTTTTCTCGTATGTATATTGGCGGGGGCTTAGGCTTCCTTTTTTTGACTTCTGTAGATTCGGCGTCATCCTCATAGTCTGCCAAGATTTTGAAACGGTTTGAGTTCGTAGGCGTTTCTATTGCGGCTATGTTACCATTGCCACGGGTTATTTTGCGTTGGGAGTTTAGGGGGCTCAGCTTCCTTTTGATTTGGATGTAATGATCCATACCAGTCTGCACAGCCGGCTTAATATTTTCTTTGTTTTTGTTCTCTTTTTCGGGCAGCACAGCGGCTGAAGTATCAATGTTTGCGTTGCTAGCTGATGAGGTCGTTAAACGCGCTGTCGTTACAGTAGCGGTTGTTGTTGTTGTTACGGTTGACGTTGTCAAAGAGGTTGCGGTGCTAGTTACTGCGCTCTTTGGCTGCAGAGACATCGATGGTAGCGAGGGGGAGCAAGAACGCGCTCTCACACTCTCTACGTTTAAGAATTCGGCCAAGTTTGTGGTAATTGACCGTGTTTGGGATGAGCTTGCATTACTTTCGGTTGCTTTGAAAGTGAAGTAAGCGTTGTTTCTTTGTACTGAGAGCCGTCTCTCGTCTTGCTCACGTTGACGTTGTGTGCTAACGTCGTTTAGACTCATTGCAATCGAAATTGATATTGTTCGAGTTTTAAATGTTATGTTTTATATTAATTCATTAATTAATCAATATAAACATTAGCGATTTCATCGCTGAAAGCGTCTTTTCGCGTTGTTGTTGATTTACGAAACCAGTCACTGCACTTTTTGATATTGTTGAGTAGTTTTTTTTTTTTTTTTTCCCGGAGCACAATAAATACACGTCTGCATGCGACGACGATTCGCGGATTAATGAAAAGTGCGTAAATATGAGTACCATTTTGTCATGATATTTTTAGAAATATCCGTTAGAAATGCCAAGCAAACCATATTGCTTGGTAAATTTTGGACAATCAGCTGATAGTAAGACCGGCTTTCGATTGAATAGCTCAGAATCAATTTTTTTATTTTTGACCTATGGCTAATTATAGAATTATAATTTTGGTCAAAAGTGTGCAACACAGTGAAGAAGACATCTCCGACCCTATAAAGTATATATATTCTTGATCAGGATCACCTCCTGAGTTGATATAAGCATGTCCGTCTGTCCGTCTGTCTGTCTGTTTTAAAGCTATCATATTGAAACTTTGCACACACCCTTCTTTCCTTTGCACGCAGTATATAAGTCGGAACGGCCCGGATCGGCCGACTATATCCTATAGCTAATATATAAATGATTGATCGGAAATGGTATAACTTTGGTGTTTTTAGAGTTAGAAAGTTATAATTTAACATGAGAGCTATTTTTGGCAAAATAATACCACATGCCAAATTTCGTAAGGATCGGCCGACTATATCCTATAGCTGTCATATAACTGAACGATCGGAAATGACCCAACTTTCGTGTTTTTGAAGATAGAAAGCTGGAACTTGGTACAGATTATATTCTTGGTTTATAGTTGATTCAACCTACCAAATTTCATTAGGATCGGCCGACTATATCCTATAGCTGCCATATAACTGAACGATCGGAAATGGTACTTGGTAGAAATATCAACTTTCTTATTTTTGAAGATAGAAGCTTGGGACTTTTTTTAGATTCTTTATTTTAGTTAATTGGTTTTATTATGATGTATTCATAAGGATCGGCCAACTATATCCGATGTTTGCGATATATATCCGGTTTTAACTGCAAGGGTATAAACTTCGGCTCCGCCCGAAGTTAGCTTTCCTTTCTTGTTATTTTTTTTATTTTTGGCAAAATAATACGGCATGCCAAATTTCATAAGGATCGGTGGACTATATCCTATAGCTGCCATATAGCTGAACGATCGTAAATGACCCAACCCAACAATGACCCCAGCTGAAACTTCTTAAAAATTCTATTTTTAGTCAGATAATCCGACCTACCATTTTTCATAACGATCGGTCGACTATATCTTATAGCTGCCATATAACTGAACGATCGGAAATGGTTTTTGGTAGAAATACCAACTTTGGTATTTTTGAAGATAGAAGTTTGGGACTTTTTTTAGATTTTGTATTATAATAAATTGGGTTATATTATCATATTCTCATAAGGATCGGCCAACTATATCCGATGTTTGCGATATATATCCGGTTTCAACTGCAAGGGTATACCAACTTCGGCTCCGCCCCAAGCTAGCTTTCCTTTCTTGTTTTTATACCCTTGCAGAGGGTATTATAATTTTGTCCAAAAGTGTGCAACGCAGTGAAGGAGACATCTCCGACCCTATAAAGTATATATATTCTTGATCAGGATCACCTCCTGAGTTGATATGAGCATGTCCGTCTGTCCGTCTGTCCGTCTGTCCGTCTGTCTGTCTGTCTGTTTCTACGCGAACTAGTCTCTTAGTTTTAAAGCTATCGTCTTGAAACTTTGCACACACCCTTCTTTTCTTTGCACGCAGTATATAAGTCGGAACGACCGGGATCGGCCGACTATATCCTATAGCTGCCATATAACTGATTGATCGGAAATGGTATAACTTTGGTGTTTTTAGAGTTAGAGAGTTCAAATTTGACACGAGTGCTATTTTTGGCAAAACATTACGACATGCCAAATTTCATAAGGATCGGCCGACTATATCCTATAGCTGCCATATAACTGAACGATCGGAAATGACCCAACTTTCGTGTTTTTGAAGATAGAAAGCTGAAATTTAATACAGATTCTATTTTTGGTCAGTTGATCCAACCTACCAAATTTCATAAGGATCGGCCGACTATATCCTATAGCTGCCATATAACTGAACGATCGGAAATGACCCAACTTTCGTGTTTTTGAAGATAGAAAGCTGGAACTTGGTACAGATTCTATTCTATATTCCGGTTTTAACTGCAAGGGTATATCAACTTCGGCTCCGCCCGAAGTTAGCTTTCCTTTCTTGTTTTTTTTTAATTTTTTTCATGGTTTCCCTGAAAAAGAGAGTATTTTTATGCCGCCCCAGCATTTTTTTTGTTAGAGTATCCTTTCAAAAAAATATTTCAGAATACAAAAATGTATTTGTTAAAGTGTATGTATAATTGATTACTGCAACGTTCTATGCTTTAAATTTTAAAGTTTAAATTTTAAAGTTTAAAATATAAATGAATACCTTTGTAGAAATAAGATTACTACAAAATAAGATTAAATAAGTCAATACTTTTAATATTCATTTCGATAGGATTAAATATAGTTGTATGTAAGGGTACAAACGATTCTGCCCTGACTTCGGACGATTTTATAAAGCGTCTTCATATCCGATGTCAACTTTCTTGCAACATAAATACATACATACTCATATTTTTACATATACGTACGTAATACGTGTATATATGTATGTATGTATGTACATATATATTACTGAAATTCAAAGCGAAGCATTCCTTGAACATATTTATCCTCAAAACGTTTCTGAAGTTTAAACGAAGCAGAAGCAAAATTTTGTATTGTGTGGATTTTAAAATATTTTATAGAATAAAAAAAGGTATACGAAAATTGAAAAGAACTACGTTAAGTAGTGAAATGAATAATAATTTTGTTAGGAGTTTTTTTTTCTAAAAGAAAATATAAAGTCGTAAATAAATTATGTTTATTAAATATATCTATGTATATATATTTCTATATATCTTTTATATCTAAAAAATATATATAAAAATATATACCTAAAAATTTTTTTCATAAATTATCAACCAAATTTTTGTTTAGACTATTAAAAAAAAAAAATTAAAAAACTAAAGTTTTTTTTTTAGATATTGCAACTGAAGTTGGGCATCATCTTTTGAGTTAAAGAGTTACACTTCAGTTAAAGTGAAGTTTACACATAGAGTCTATACTTGTATATGTACATATGTATGTATGTATATTGTATGTTATAGAGCCTATATATGTACATATGTTGTATGTATATTATATATCAAGAGGTCGCCGAAGAAATTTTAAAATATACATATCAAGAATATACATACATACTTTATGGGTCGGAGATGATTCCTTCTTTATGTTACATACATTTACACGACCCTTGCACTTTTCGAGTACCTGGTGTAAAAAGTAATCACTGGCATATTCACTGCCAGCTATGGCTTAATGTAACTATGGAAAAAAGGGTTTGAAACTGTGGCCACGACCGCAGTTAGCTTTTTTTACACTTTTAATAATTGCCTATTTTATTTGTATTTTATTTACAGCACGAAAAAAACATGTGATACAGCACGTAAATTTAAAAAAAAATTTAGTCTTCAAATGATGACTAAAATTATAATAACACGGAAAACATTCTGGACTGTAATTTTAAAATGTTATTTAAAAATAAAAGAAATCCCATCGTGTTTCTTTTACCTTCTTTTGAACGCTAAGAACATTCTTTTGGATTGCATTTCATGCCAAATGTCATTATTAAAATAAGACACAGAAATTAAAAGGGACCGCCACTCCTCAACAGCCCACTTGGAGATATCCCTCACTTACGGTCTTGTCACATGCACAAATGCAGGGCTTGACTAAACTTTTCGAACAAACTTGTTCGAAATTTGAGTGGGTTCTTTCAACCCATTTCTTCTTAGCTGTTACTATAAAAAAAACCGCATGTTTGCAATTTATTTTCTTCAGGTACAGTTGAGAAAGAAACTATCGCAAGATTGTTTGTCATGTGTAGTCGTGTAAACTTTCTAAATTAGATAGAAATTTATCTGACGACTTGGATGTTTATACCAAGATGGTAAAATATTTTTTGTTAATATTCTAACTGTTCGTTAAGCATCATCTGTTGTTATATAATTTTTTTTTTTAAATTAAAGCAAAACAGTGAACAAAACACAAGCTCCCTACGTCCTGTAAAAATGGTAAGACCAATTTAATTTTAAAGTGAAAATCAATGAAATCCATTTATATTCCAGGATAATGCAAGAATCCAGTTGAAAGGCAAACCCGATGGAAAAAGGATTTACTTTGACGATTTTTCCCGACAATTCGATCCTATTAAAGGAATAGGAATAAATTTATGAACATTAGAATCTTTTTATCCATATTTTTATACCCTTGCATTATAATTTTGATCAAAAGTGTGCAACGCAGTGAAGGAGACATTTCCGACTCTATAAAGTATATATATTCTTAGTCAGGATCACCTCCTGAGTTGATATGAGCGTGTCCGTTTGTCTGTCCCTCTGTCTGCTTCTACGCAAACTAGTCTCTCAGTTTTAAAGCTATCGTCTTGAAACTTTGCACACACCCTTCTTTCCTTTGCACGCAGTATATAAGTCGGAACGGCTCGGACCGGCCGACTATATCCTATAGCTGCCATATAACTGATTGATCGGAAATGGTATACTTTAGTGTTTTTAAACACTTTTGGCAAAATAATATGACATGCCAAATTTCATAAGGATCGGCCGACTATATCCTATAGCTGCCATATAACTGAACGATCGGAAATGACCCAACTTTCGTGTTTTTGATGATAGAAAGCTGGCACTTGGTACACATTCTATTTTTGGTCAGTTAATCCAACCTAACAAATTTTACAACGATCGGCTGACTATATCTTATAGCTGCCATATAACTGAACGATCGGAAATGGTTTTTGGTAGAAGTACAAACTTTGGTATTTTTGAAGATAGGAGTTTGGGACTTTTTTTAGATTTTATATAATAATAACTTGAGTTATATTATCATATTCTCATAAGGATCGGCCAACTATATCCGATGTTTGTCGATATATATCCGGTTTAACTGCAAGGGTATATCAAATTCGGATCCGCCCGAAGTTAGCTTTTCTTTCTTGTTTTTTGTTACCATCATCCAAATCTGTATGTAAGTCATACAAATAATTTTTATATGTGAACTCAGAAAGCCAAGCGTCAACTTCAAGGTTAATTTTGGTCTACAAACAACAAAAGCTTTTTTAAACTGGTCACCAAAGTAAGTATACGAATAACGCTATTCTATAATTCTAATAAAAATTTGGTAACCCCTTCTAAGGTTGCATATTTTTTCATGTTTTACCTCTATCTCTCATCTCAATGGTATTATAGTATTATAATTAAGGTATTATAATTTTGGTCAAAAGTGTGCAACACAGTGAAGGAGACATTTCCGACCCTATAAAGTATATATATTCTTGATCAGGATCATATCCTGAGTTGATATAAGCATGTCCATCTGTCCGTCTGTCTGTCTGTTTGTCCGTTTCTACGCGAACTAGTCTCTCAGTTTTTAAGCTATCGTCTTGAAACTTTGCACACACCCTTCTCCACACCCCTTCATATAACTGAACGATCGAAAATGACCCAACTTTCGTGTTTATGAAGATAGAAAGCTGAAACTTAGTACAGATTATATTTTTGCTATTATCAGTTGATCCAACCTACCAAATTTCATTAAGATCGGCCGACTATATCCTATAGCTGCCATATACCTGAACGATCGGAAATGGTATTTGGTAGAAATATCAACTTTCGTATTTTTGAAGATAGAAGCTTGGGACTTTTTTTAGATTTTTTATTGTAATTATGTAATTGGTTTTATAATTATGTAATTATAAGGATCGGCCAAATATATCTGATTTAATTTCAAGGGTATATCAACTTCGGCTCCGACCGAAGTTAGCTTTCCTTTCTTGTTTATTATGCGTATGTAGGTACATACATACGTGTGAGGCAAAACGCACTCATGTCTAAAATTTGAGTGTTGTGTAGCAGATAAAACCAATGAGAGCAGAGCATTCACTGAGCGAAAAAACGTTATTTTTTATTTCATTTTTCGTTAATTTAAAAGCTGGAATGGGCACTAAATTAGTGTATTTTATTTTAAAGAAAGCTTTTCTAGCAACAGTTCTTAAACAAATGAAAAACTAATATTTCCTATCGGAAAACGTGTTCCAACCCAATTTCTAAGAAAATTTTTCTCAGTGGAAACATTTTGATTTTTAAGTTTGTGCTGTCAAAATGAGAGCAAATAAGAGAGCTTCAAAAAAATTTGGAGAGTGCTCAAAATGTCAGTGTGCCGGCAGCGCGCAGCAGAATTTCCTACCCTATGCACGCGTGCTATGGAAAATGAGAGTTTTCCCCCTACTGCTCTATATATGTATGTACATACATACATACATATGTACTTGTGATCTGGTTCAAGTAGTTTTTTTTACACAAAAGTTTTTAGTAAGTTTACCTTATTAAACAAAATTGACTAAATATGTATGTCGTAACCGTAAAAGTTTTCTCTTAAAAATGCCTCTTCAGATCATAACACTTATCAGAACCTACAAAATTAGATTTACTTTATTACTCTTACGAATTTGAAATGGGGAAAATGATAAGGTCAAGAAAATTAAAACTTTTCCTCGGTCAAATCTTTAATTTTTCGATTACATTTTTTTAAACAACGAACGTGTATAATATATGCATATATACATATATAATATATGCATATATGTATCATACATAATGGATGTATAGACACAATACTTTTTATCGTCGAATCAATTGAAAAGACAAAGGCAGGTTTTGTGTTAAAGAATAAAAGGAAAAAGAGGATGAGTTGTCTTACCTGTGGGCTACTTGCCGCCTGCTAATTGCCTACGACAGCTGTTAGTTTCGTAAGGTTGTCTTTTATCAATCACGTCACCAGTGCTATCGGCGCCAACGCATTTCATCAGATTGGCATTTATACTTGCTGAACCATCATTCGGATTTCCTAAAGCCGACAGTTCCGTCCGGACTTTGAACGCCAACACATCTTGCTCCTAATCAAAGCATATTCCCAACCACAGTCTTTTTTTTTACTGACTTACTGAGTATTGTGAATACTAAGATAATTTAAAAACAAGAAAGGAAAGCTAACTTCGGTCGGAGCCGAAGTTGATATACCCTTGCAGTTAAAACCGGATATATATCGCAAACATCGGATATAGTTGGCCGATCCTAATGAAATTTGGTAGGTTAGATGAACTGACCAAACCAAAACTATAATCTGTACCAAGTTCCAGCTTTCTATCTTCAAAAACACGAAAGTTGGGTCAATTCCGATCCTTCAGTTATATGGCAGCTATAGGATATAGTCGGCCGATCCTTATGAAATTTGGTAGGTTGGATCAACTGACCAAAAATAGAATCTGTATTAAATTCCAGCTTTCTATTTTTAAAAACACGAAAGTTGGGTCATTTCCGATCGTTCAGTTATATGGCAGCTATAGGATATAGTCGGCCGATCCTTATGAAATTCGGCACGTCGTATTATTTTGCCAAAAATAGCTTTCATGTCAAATTTGAACTCTCTAACTCTAAAAACACCAAAGTTATACCATTTCCGATCAATCAGTTATATGGCAGCTATAGGATATAGTCGACCGATCCCGGTCGTTCCGACTTATATACTGCGTGCAAAGAAAAGAAGGGTGTGTGCAAAGTTTCAAGTCGATAGCTTTAAAACTGAGAGACTAGTTCGCGTAGAAACAGACAGACAGACAGACGGACAAAAGGACAGACGGACAGACGGACATGCTCATATCAACTCAGGAGGTGATCCTGATCAAGAATATATATACTTTATAGGGTCGGAGATGTCTCCTTCCTGCGTTGCACACTTTTGGACAAAATTATAATACCCTCTGCAAGGGTATAACAAGAAAGGACGGCTATAGTCGAGTTTCCCGACTATATTATCCCGACCCGGTACTCATCTCTTCCACCCAAAATTTAAGTAACCTTTAACGGCATGGATTCTCAGCAAAAAATTTTTGTTGTTTACTTTTGCGCTTGGGGAAAAGAACAACAACAAAGCCACGGCCATACTAACGATTTAGTAAAGAAGCGGACTTAAAAGTTTATAACTCCTTTGAAAATTATCCGATTTTGCTTTTTGATTTGTAGGTGTATATTAGCCATTAGAACAGTTTCGCATTAAAACATTTTCCAAAAACATTTACCCGTCTACAATATACCCTTGTACTCTACGAGTACCGGGTATAATTATGTCCATGTCGAAAGCTCTACAACATCGTGTTTGGAAACTTTACTTCGACTTTCTGTGACAGGATGCTGGGCGGAGTAGGCGCTCGTCGCCGACGCGGCTCCTCTCCGATGGCGCGGTTGACTAGCAGTAATATAAACATCATGGAAGACAATATTGCCATTATCGGTGATGGCGTAAATCGCCGGACTGCCTACTATGGAGCCCAGGCGTCTAACAAGCGCCGACGGGTTGTACAGGCTCCTGAACACGGACAAGAAATCTTTGGACTTGTCCAGACAGGATATACTTTGGGCGATATAATGTGAGTATGTACATACATATGTATATTTCAATTATAAAATGTTTTTTTAATCTTCTTGAAATACTCAAATAAAAAATATACATATGTAAATATATATATACATCAGTGTTGTCCAAGCTCTGCAAACAGGAGCAAACTCCCACACCAATGCAAAAAATCACCAATACTTTGGTGGGAGGATTTTTTTCCCGATCCATGTGGGTTCACTGAAAAATAAAACTATAGTAACATTCACAAGGGGCTACAAAAAATCAATATAATAAAAAATAAATTTTATTATAGCCATAAAAGACCCCCTCCATTTTACAACAGCTTATTTTTTTTTTTTTTTTTTTTTTTTTTTTCGCGGTCTTTCAGAATTTGGAAATGGCTTGTGCATCAATAAGAGCATCAGCTAGCATTCCTGTATTCATCATAAAGCTTAGAGGCCCAGACGACCGAGGGGCGCTCAAGAAACGATTTGTTAGAGTATATTAAGCTATTTGTTAATTATTAAGCTAAGAGGAGTTAGTAAGGAAATTTAAAATTCTATATTTTAAATTAGAGGGACAGGAAAGAGATGTAATAGAGTAGAGACCATTGTAGTTCGAACATAATACCCTAAAAGGGTCATGCAGTGCATATGTCGAACTACAACGGCTAAGGAACAGAGGACTAAAGTTTCGAGTCCTTCTATTAGGAATGTTGAAATTTAAGCGTGTTAGTAAATGCTGGCTATCTACATCCCCGTTAATAAGGTTATGCAGAAAAACTACACCGAGCATTGTCCTACGATTTGTTAAGCTAGGTAAGTTTATGAGTAAGAGTCTACTACTATAAGATGGAAGTTGAAGATTTGCATCCCAGTTTAGACCTCTAAGTGAAAAAGTTAGGAAATTCTTTTGTACGGATTCTATGCGGTCCTGATGTACTCCATATTGGGGACTCCAGACACATGAACCGTACTCTAGTATCGGACGGACCAAAGAAATGAATAAAGTTTTGGTTATATAGGGGTCATTAAATTCTTTTGACCACCTTTTAATAAAACCAAGGACTCCTTTAGCCTTATTAACCATTAAGGAAATATGGATATATTATACTATGACAAATAATGCAGATATTCTTACTTAAAAAAAAATTCTGCGAAGATTTATCGCTTCAGCGTGTCGACTATTTTGGAAGAAACAGAAACAAGAATGAATTTCTTGCAGTGAAAAGTTTTCGGCACTCCAACAACAAAATTCATTCGGATTAGCACGATTGAGAAAAATAGGGAAAACACGAAAAATTGTTATTAAAATTGCGCTTTGCCTATGCTAGGACCAACGAAGCTTATGGCGTGAGCAGCGGAACCTTATGGCGTGAGCAGTCATACACAACTCCGTATGCATGAGCATTTGCAAAAACAAATGAGAGCGAGAGCAATGGGATAAGCAACATTGACATACATTATATGTATATATTATGTCAACGACCCTACTTTTGGGGAATCGATTCTTTTCAATTCAATTCTAAACAAGAAAGGAAAGCTAACTTCGGGCGGAGCCGAGGTTTATATACCCTTGCAGTCAAAACCGGATATATATCGCAAACATCGGATATAGTTGGCCGATCCTTATGATTACATCATAATAAAACTAATTAACTAAAATATAAAAACTAAAAAAAGGTCCCAAACTTCTATCTTCAAAAATACGAAAGTTGATATTTCTACCAAGTACCATTTCCGATCGTTCAGTTATATGGCAGCTATAGGATATAGTCGGCCGATCCTAATAAAATTTGGTAGGTTGGATCAACTGGCCAAAAATAGAATCTGTATTAAGTTTCAGCTTTCTATCTTCAAAAACACGAAAGTTGGGTCATTTCCGATCGTTCAGTTATATGGCAGCTATAGGATATAGTCGGCCGATCCTTATGAAATTTGGCAAGTCGTAATATTTTGCCAAAAATAGCGCTCGTGTCAAATTTGAACTCTCTAACTCTAAAAACACCAAAGTTATACCATTTCCGATCAATCAGTTATATGGCAGCTATAGGATATCCGACTTATATACTGCGTGCAAAGGAAAGAAGCAAAGTGTGCAAAGTTTCAAGACGATAGCTTCAAAACTGAGAGACTAGTTCGCGTAGAAACGGACAGACAGACGGACAGACAGACGGACAGACGGACATGCTCATATCAACTCAGGAGGTGATCCTGATCAAGAATATATATACTTTATAGGGTCAAAGATGTCTCCTTCACTGCGTTGCACACTTTTGGACAAAATTATAATACCCTCTGCAAGGGTATAAAAACATCGATTAAATTGATTTAAAATGGTATTATTTTATATAAAAATAAATTCAATAGAAAAAAGTCAAGAAAGCTTGTTCAGCTTGTCAGCTTATCAAGAAAGCGGCGGAAGGCGGAAGCTCGTCTAAATGTCTTTTCAGACTCCGTCGAACAAGCGGCACACACAAATAGTTAAATCAGTGCACTATAGGAAATATGACCACTTTTTCTGGCCAAAAATATTATCTCAAGAAGGAAACAAGATATTTAACTTCTGAATTTTGATTTAAGTTCAGATGGCCAAAAGATTTATGATTTAAAAAAAATGTGGGCGTGGCACCGCCCACTTTTTAAGAAACACATTCTAACTCAAAAACTAAGCCAGATATTTATATTTTGATTTTTGATTTCAGTTTATATGGTCAAAAGAACTCAGATTTGAAAAAAATTGTGGGCGTGGCACCGCGCCCTATTTTAAAATAACATGCTAACTGTAGAACTAAGCAAGATATTTCAATTTGGATCTTTTTTAGTGTTTTATAAAGCCATAGTCTTCTTTTGAAAAAGTAGGTGTTTTTTTTTTTTTAATTAAAAATTTTTTATTTCTTTTTTTACTCGGTTGGACTTAGTTTAAATCTTTTTTTAAAAATGTGATTTATTTCTAAAAATTTCTATTGCTAAACTGCTTACATTTTCACTTTTTTAAAAAGACAACACAAGTTCAACACACAAACACATAATACAAACCACAATAAAAAGTATTTATATCAAAACTTTAGATTTTGTCCATAAAATTTTCAGTATTGGCGTTTTTAAAATCGCACCAAAAAATCATAAATTATAAGCTCATGTAAATGTTAACATCAACAGCTGTTCTTAACAGCAGATTTTTTTCTCAGTGGCGCCATCTATGAAAATTTCTGGTATGCAACATTAAAAATTAATCTATTGCGAATGATATGCAGTTAAAATTATTTTAATCCTTTAACTTTCAAAAAATGGTTTTTGGCCAGAAAAAGTGGTCAAATTTCCTATAGGGCAGTGGGGGGCAAAACGCACACATGTTTAAAATTTGAGTGTATGTGTAGCAGAGAAAAACAATGAGAGCAGAGCATTCACTGAGCGAAAAAAACGTAGTTTTTTATTTCATTTTTCGTTAATTTAAAAGTTGGAATGGGCACTAAAATAGTGTATTTTATTTTAAAGAAAGCTTTGCTAGTAGGGATGTCGGAAATATATCAAAATATCAATATATCGATATTTTATAATATATTTTGAGTTGGTATTTCCGATATTTTATGTTTGGTCACTCGTAAGCCAGAAATTGGCATTAAGTTATCTTATCACGCCTGGAAGTTCGGTTCCATCTGAAGTAGAGGTGGGGAACTATCGATAGTGGGCGCCATCGATAGTCGACGATAGTTTATTTTAAACCATCGATAGTGACGATAGTGCCATCGATAGTGGCTCGATAGTGTAGCCCAACAACAAAATTTTTTTTAAGCAAATATAAAAATATTATGCTTTATTTTAACAATAAAATATGCTTTATTTCAGCCAAGAGTTGCAAAACTCTTGATTTAAAAACAAAAGAATGTTAACATTTTTTTCTTTGAGCCGGGTTCGCCTCTCCGATATTATTTGGCCCGCCTTGCTGAATGTTCTTTCAGACTCCACGGACGTAGCCGGAATGCAAAGATATTTCGCGAAAAGGCTCCCAATGGCAGGGAAATCAGTTTGATTCACCTGGAAAAAAGTAATATACTTAATTATATGCAATTTATAACTCGGCACTTTTAATTAAGGCATACCTTCATCCATAATAGAGGGTCGATATCTTGTCCGACAATTGCCCTTTCCAGATACTGCCTCTTAGTTTAAATTGCATCGACTCTTAAGTTTAAAAATTAATTCATGGAACGCTCACCCAAAAAATCGAACAAAGTATCCTGTAAACTTGAATCCGGTGCTACGCACAGTGGTCCAGCCCGTAGGCCAAAAATAAAAAAACCAAAGTCCAAATTTTGACTTTAAATGTACCAATTCTTATTTATAAGTGGTCTAGCTATTTGAATTTATTCATCTTTTTGTTTGAATCTGTCTGTCCGCTTCAAGAACAGCATCGAAAGTGATAGCATGATATTCATTTTGTATTGCAGCGTAAGAAACGTGCAAGTGAAGCTCTCCGCAAAAATTGATTAAACATTTTTAAAACACTTGTTTGTTGCCATGGAAGTTATTAATATTTTAAAGAAAGGTATTAACTTTCTTTTTACAATAAAAAGTATATGTAGTATTTGTTGTGTTTTGTGTAAATCATTGTTGTATTTAGTACATAATTGTGAACGTTCTTAGTTTGTCTTTTCTGTGTTTGGTTAGAGTTTTAGTTGTGATGGCACTCTTTGGCATTCACAAATCTTTTTGTATAATATTCTTAAGCATTTTAAGAATATAAGAAAGTTTAGTTCAAGTGCCGTAAGGTGCCGTGCGGCTTACAAATTACAAAAAGGTAACCTAACCTCAATTTGAAAAAACCGGATATATCGCAAGAATCAGATATAGTTCGCCGATCCTTATGAAAATATCATAATATAACCAATCTATTACAATACAAAATCTAAAAAAAAGTCTCAAACTTCTATCTTCAAGAACACCGATCATTCAGTTATATGACAGCTATAAGATATAGTCGGCCGATAGAATCTGTACGAAGTTTCAACTATCTATCTTAAAAAGCACAAAAGTTGGGTCATTTCCGATCAAACATTTATATTGCAGCTATAGCATATAGTCGGCCAACTGCAAAAACACCAAAGTTACAGCATTTTCGATCAATCAGTTATGTGGCAGCTATGATATGATATCATATAGCAGCTAGCTATATGATATAGTTTCCCGATCTGGCTGATTTTAAAATATTATTTTAGAATAAAAATATAAATATTTTGTGCCAAGTTTCCAGTCCCTACCTCAACTAGAAATATTTTTGGCCGCTCTCTTCATACAAGCCGGACCACTGTGCTACGGGTTGATTACTTGCGGTCTCTTTAACTGGAAAATTGGCCAGCTTATTTTCAAAACATGTTGCTGCTTGTTCAGCGTTTGAGCTATGTTGAAATCCACTTTTTTTGAACCGTGGATCCAAAAGCGTAGCTATCCTGCAGACTGTTCTCTGCTCATATACGGAAAGACGTTGCTTGATTGATTCCATCAATATTTTGTTTAAAGTTTTTCCTTGAAGAGTTTGTAGTAAAGGTACAACACTTTCGATTTTCCGAAAAAGTCCATATGTCATGGGAATAATCAGCGATATCGTTACGTATTTTCCGCCAGAAATTTTCTCGCTTGCATGCTGAAAGAAAGCCAATACTTTTTCAATATCTTTCAGCATAAGTATTTCCTCAGCAGTCAAAGGCTGCGGTGCATTCGTTGTTGATAGTAAAACTTTGGCAATGGCATCGTTCATTTTTATAATACGCTCAATCATAAAATAAAAACTATTCCACCTAGTGGGCGTTTCTTGCAACAAAGTATATTCTGAGCCTTCTTGAGCTACTTTGAGCTTTTCATTTGATATAGTGCTTTGCTTGAAAATCGAACGATTAATTTACACTTAGTAAATAAAGCTTGAAGCACTGGGTCATCAACTTTTAGAGCATCTTGCACCACGAGATTTATAGTATGCGCAAAGCATGGCAGATTGCGAATATGCAATAGATCACATGCTTTAAGCATGGAGCTGGCATTGTCGGTAACAATACATACAGTTTTTTCCAGAATGTTCCATTCAATAAAAATGTCCCGCAATGTATCAGCAATGTTTTGTGAACAATGATTAGTTGTGCTTAGAAGTTTTTTTGTTGCTAAGGATGCTGTTTTTAATTCGTAGTTATATACGAAATGACCCGTCACAGTCAAAAAACTAGCATTGGCACTTGATGTCCACAAATCACACGTAACTGCGATATTCGAAACATTTACAAGGATTACTGATAACTTGGCAGAAGTTTCGGTAAAATAATTATACATCAGCACATCTCTTAAGTGCGTCTTGGTGGGTAATTTATACAGAGGATCCAATACATGAGTGTATTGCACGAACCCTTCGTTTTCTACAATATTGTAGGGCTGCACATTTTTGGCAACCATTTCAGTTAGAGCTTTATCTATGACGGCTCTTTTAAGGGGGGACATCTGAGTAACAGGCCAAAAAAAAACGAATTTTCTCGAATTTTTTTTGGCCAAATCAAAACAGCAAATCGAAAATTTGTAAATGAGGTTTTATTATATTATATTTAAAGTACAAAATAAAATTTTTTTAATACATCGAAAACAAAATGGCGGCCCTGCAGTCCTTATTCGTGGGCCCTATTTTTTTAAAGGGGGTCCATGGCCGAACTCCTAACGTCCTTAATTTTTGATCTAGAACAAAAAATCAAGTTTGGTTAGTTTTTGTATCTCAACGGCTATCGACACACGTAGGATTTTTTCGATATTTTGATTTTTTGCAAAATAGTGAGTGATTGAACAAAATTTTCAATTTTCACGAACAAATAACGTCACAAAATTGTTGATAAAAAAAAGGTAAGCAAAACAAAAAAAAATCCTACGTGTGTCGATAGACATAGGTATTCTGAGTATACTGTCAAAATTTTAAATCGATAGGTTAAGAGTTGTTCGAGTTATGTGTTCGGCCAACTCAAAAAAAGTGGTTTCGAGAAAAACGCGTTTAAAGTTTTAAGTACTGTGGGATATACATACCTGTGAAACATCGCCGCAGAATGGAAAATTTCGACACTTAGACACTTTTGCCGGACTCTATCTTTTGATATGTCATTTTTAAGACCCTAAAGAATTTTTTAAGCGAACAAAAAAAGTTTCGATTTTTTCAAAATTCTACTCAGATGTCCCCCCTTAAAGTAAGACGCCACAGAGTTCATGCTCGATCTGCAACTGCTGCTTGTAGATGTAGTGACGTTCCTCTCAGCACGTACAACTTGTGTGCTCGATTCTGGGCTCTTTCTTTCCACGCCAGGATGGAACCTTTTTAAATGGTCGTGCAAGTTAGATGTATTGCCGCTTGTCTTGTATTCTTTGCCACAATCGAGTCATTTGGCATATTTCTTGTCGTCAGACCTTTTAAAATATTTCCAAACATGTGAAATTTTCGACTTCTTTTTGTTACTCTGTCGATTTGGTTCCAAATCTTTTTCAGAGTCTGTGCTGGAGGAGCACTCACAGTCCGGCTTGTCGGCACTTGATGAAGACACTCGACGTTTATCTTAAATTTAACAAATTATAGATCAAAACACTTACGTATATAATAAAGTAAACATACCCAGATTTAAAAAGCGATCCATATTAATTTAACTAATTGTTTCTTGTTTTTAAATTTTTCCTCGTTTTTGCATTTGACGCCGACATAGAAAATGCGCGAACAAATTTTTTAGGGATGTAAGAAGCGCACCTATCGAAGGTGTCTGCTGCCATCGATGGTAGCTCGATAGTGCTAAACCATCGATAGTGGCGATAGTGCCATCGATAGTTCTCCACCTCTAATCTGAACTTCTGGCTTCTGCCATTAAATGTGTTGTCTGTGACTCCCGTAGTCGAATGACAGACTAGCATATGGGCAATTCCATAGAAAGGTCAACCGTGACCGAAAAATTAAATGATAATAAATCCATATTGTATAAACTTTTTTAAACTAAGAAATAGTTAAATTTTTATATATTAAACAGTTTCAGACTCCAATATATTCTAATGGCAAAATACGTGGGCCTAAAGTTCAACATGTACATTTTTTTCATTTCGCTACATTTTTGATGGCTTTCCTTTTTAATTCATTATTCTAAATAGAGATCAACTATGCTTATACCAATGCGCTTTTATCTATCTCAGAGAAATAGAGAAGAAAAAAAAATACACGGGAAGATAAGGAATGCATAATCTTAGCTTACGTCTTAATTTATATTTCGCTAATTTCAATGTCGCGTGCGTTCCGTATTTGGAGCATTTGTTATCATTACATCGGTGTCGATCATTGAAAGTGGTTGAAAATTTATTTCTAAACAGAGTTTATAGCCTAAAAACTAAAAAATATTTTTCCATATTTTTACGGTAAGAACTTGTTAAAGTTTTTAATACATTAAGTGTGTCGCGTGCGTTCCCAATGTAAGTAAAAAATTATAATTTTTTTCTACATTGATGAGCTGTGTATATAAAATGATTCTTAAAACTTATAGATGACTCCAGGTGCTGTTTTAGGTAGGTGCTGTTTTAAAAAGGAAAGTTTGGCAAGTTGTAAAAGCCAAACATTTAGTACTAAAAGACGCTTATGCATTTTATGAATGCGCAAAACAGCATATAAATAGTGTTGAACTACTATATATTTCTACAAAGGATGTTGACGAGTGTACACCACTCTTAAATAAAAAATGGAGGAAGGTCCCGAGTATTTATGGACTTCATAAATTGCATCACTTATCATGTGATCGAAATTTATTAACAAAAGCTGCACAGACTGCATTTTCTGCTAAAAATCGTGCTTTTTAAAAACGCCTGATATTAATTTTTTTTGGTAGATTTAATCAAAAACTATTGAAATTACTTAATTCTTTTCTTTTTACATTTAATAAAACTGATTTCTTTTCATAGGACTTGTTTTTAATGTGATATGGTACTAGGGAAATTTTTGTCGCGTGCGTTCTGTCGCGTAACGTTCCAAACTTTAATTTTTTAAAAATAAACTACGTAATATTTTTTAATGAGTCATATATCGAAAGAAAGGTACACATGTCCCCTTAATTTTGTAAAAGACCGCATTAAAAAATATCAAGCCAATTCGCTGAATTCTAAGCTTGAGTGGACTTAAAAAAAAGCCACTTCCGTTTTTTGTCGCGTGCGTTCCACACAATGTTTGCTCATATCTTAGGAACCTTTCATCGCCAGCCCTCAAATTTTTTACCAAAAATAGTTCAGTATTAAGACTCTTAAACACTGAAAACATTGTGTGAAAAAAACCAATACTTTTTTTTTATTTCACTTTAAACGCGTACGATTGTCGCGTGCGTGTCTATGGAATTGCCCATATAACCGAAACAGTTTTTTTAAAATCATTGAAGAAAGATTTGTTTTGTAATTATGAGTAATTAGGAGCATTAAATAAGAGAATTAAGTAATTAGCATTATTTAGTACATATTCCATGAATTAATTAAGTTTTATAAAACTTTTTTTTTATATTATGTTTTTTTATAAATAAATTTGAATACAATTTCCTTAATAATTTTGTTATTTTTTATTTCAAAAAACGTAAATAAAATTTGCTTGAGAGTGGGAATAAATATTTGTTGATTTCAATTCACTTTTTATACCCTTGCAGAGGGTATTATAATTTTGGTCAAAAGTGTCCAACGCAGTGAAGGAGACATCTCCGACCCTATAAAGTATATATATTCTTGATCAGGATCACCTCCTGAGTTGATATGAGCATGTCCGTCTGTCCGTCTGTCTGTCTGTCTGTCCGTTTCTACGCGAACTAGTCTCTCAGTTTTAAAGCTATCGTCTTTGCAAACTTTGCACACACCCTTCTTTCCTTTGCACGCAGTATATAAATCGGAACGGCCCGGATCGGCCGACTATATCCTATAGCTGCCATATAACTGATTGATCGGAAATGGTATAACTTTGGTGTTTTTAGAGTTACAGCGTTCAAATTTGACATGAGAGCTATTTTTGGCAACACATTACGACATGCCAAATTTCACATTTCATTTCATTTCACTATATCTTATAGCTGCCATATAACTGAACGATCGGAAGTGAACCATCTTTCGTGTTTTTGAAGATAAAAAGCTGAAACTTGGTACAGATTATATTTTTGGCCAGTTGATCCAACCTACCAAATTTCATTAGGATCGGCCGACTATATCCTATAGCTGCCATATAACTGAACGATCGGAAATGGTACTTGGTAGAACTATATACTAACTATATACCAACTATATCCGATGTTTGCGATATATATCCGGTTTTAACTGCAAGGGTATATCAACTTCGGCTCCGCCCGAAGTTAGCTTTCCTTTCTTGTTATATATATATACATAAACGCTTCATGAGAATAAATACAATATATATACATACAGAATTCAAAAAATTTCGCAAAATAAAAGTTAAAGTAGGCTTGTCTAGCCATGCCTCTGACAATGGCAGTGATTTTTAATTATGTCTCCTATTCAGTGGCGGATTTAACAGGTGGGCAAAGGCGCGCTTGCCCACTGGGCACCCGCCCCCCGACGAAAGGCTTTCAGGGCCCCTCTTGCTAAAAGTTACACCTTCGATTTCTTTTATTTATTTTTTTGTTGAAAAAATGTTTCGGTGAGTTTCTTGTGGACAGTGTTTGGTCATCGAGAGTTTTCGATGCCGTAAATAAAAAATCAGAATTTAATTAACTTCAACGTTATAAACTTTATTCAGGCCGCATATGAAATTAGTATTTATGTACAATATTTAAAATCCAATTTAGGATGCGAGCGCAGTAAGAAGACGAACGAGAGTGGCGCCAACCTTGCAGAATAGGCTGAGCGGATGCTCGCTAACCATAAGCGCCGAAGTAGCAAAGCCGAGCGGCCGAAAGAGAGTCGGCTTGCGACCAGCAAAACATCAGTTACTTATTAATTGTTGTGTTTAAATTAGTTGCTTGCTGCTTGACCCGACATTCTCCCCCCAGTTGGGGCTTCTACTCCAACTTCATCCTTAAGGGGCAAAAGGCACAGCTTAGTCACTGCTCGCTTGGTAATTCCAGATGAGGTTTTTATCACCGCCACTCGAAAGATACCATCCCGACCAGGGATTAACTCCATTATTCTCGCAAGCGGCCATTTCATCGGAGGTAGATTCTCGTCCTTTACTAGCACCACATCGTTTGGGGCCAAGGCAGGATCGGAGGCGCGCCATTTGGAGCGCTGCTGGAGAAGACTTAGGTACTCCTCCTTCCATCGGGACCAGAAAGACTGCTGCAGGAAAGACACGCGCTGCCAGCTGTCCAACCGGTTGAAGTTCAGCTTTGTGACATCAGGCTCGATAAAGCTGACTGACGGACCACCAGTTAAAAAATGAGCCGGGGTCAGAACATCAAGGTCTGCAGGATTTTCTGAAAGAGACAATAAGGGTCGTGAATTTATAACAGCCCCAATATGGCACAGCAGCGTTCGCAGCTCCTCGAATCCCAGAACTGCAGATCCGACAGCTCGGTAAAAATAGTGCTTGGCGGTTTTAACAGCCGCTTCCCACAGACCACCGAAATGCGGAGATCGAGGAGGAATAAAATGCCATTCGATGGACTCCATAGAGCAAAACTCCAGCAGTGACCGTTGATGCTCTTCGCTTAGAAATAATCGGCGCAGCTCCTTTAGCTCGTTTTTGGCTCCAACAAAGTTGGTTGCGTTGTCAGACCAAATATGTTGAGGACTTCGGCGGGTGCATATAAAACGCTTCAAAGCCTGCAAAAAAGACATTGTGGACAGATCCCTTACAAGCTCCAGATGGACGGCTTTGGTAGCAAAACAAATGAACATGCTAATGTAACATTTTACTGGAGCCTTATTACGCACTTCCGGCTTATAATAGAACGGTCCACAAAAATCCACACCAGTGACTCCGAAGACCTGGGAGCCGCTAACTCTTTCCTCCGGGAGATCAGCCATAATGTGCTGCAACAGCCGAGGCTTAGTCCGGAAGCATCGGATGCATTTGTGTAATGCCTTCGTCACGGTTTTTCTCCCCCCAATTGGCCAATATTGGGACCGAATAATTGCCAACAGTGCGCGAGGTCCCGTATGTAAATTTCGCTCATGGAAGTCAACAATTATAGCCCGCGTAACTGGATGGCTTCTTGGAAGTATAATTGGATGCTGTTTATCAAAATCCAACGACGAATTTTTTAGCCGACCGTCTACGCGCAACAGTCCAAATTTGTCCAAGAAGGGAGAGGATGAGGCAAGGGCACTGGATACCGCTATGTCTTTTCCATTTTGAAGAGCCTTTATTTCCTCCCAAAAATGCACACGTTGCACTAGCCGCAATAACAGCTGTGTTCCAGATTTTATATCGCTAGCCGTAACACCGTTGTGGTGAATTCGTTGAGAAAACTTGTATACGTAAGCGAATACCCTCTGCAGTGCTGGAAACGAATTAGCGTACTTAGAAACCGCTGTTATATCCACGTACGGAGACTGAATGAGCAGGACCCTTGCACGTAACTCCAGGGTTGATCTCTCAGATGGGACCGCGGTTGGCCACGTCTCTTGGGATCCAACGAGAAACGGAGGACCATGAGACCACAGCTTATTCTCAACCAATTCAATGGGAAGAGCACCACGCGACAGGATATCTGCTGGGTTCAAAGAAGTGGGAACATACCGCCACTCCATTTCTCTAGTTAGCTTCTGAATGGTCGAAACTCGATTGGCGACGAAAACATTAAACCGAGAGGGTTCTTCTCGAATCCAAGACAGAGCCACAGCAGAATCGCACCAGCAAAAATACTTTCCAACGTAGACCTTCAACTGCTCTACTTCCGACATAAGTCGAGCCAACAGCTCGGCTCCCGATAACTCCAGCTTAGGCACCGTAACAGTCTTTAACGGCGCAACTCGGGACTTCGAACAGAGTAAATAGCTTGCAGATCCGGCGCCCTTGGACACGACATAAACGCATGCCCCATACGCCCCAATGCTGGCATCACAGAATCCATGGACCTCCACCTCGGATTTCGATGTCAGCACCCATCTAGGGAATTCGGCGCGCTGCCTACTACCAAAGCTGCTACAAATCATATTCCAGTCGCAGTGAAGAGCTTGAGGAAGACTTTCATCCCAGGACAACTTCTCACGGCACAGCTTCTGAAGAAAGATCTTTGCCTTTGAAATTACAGGACCAACAAGGCCTAAGGGGTCATAAAGCCGAGCGACTGAAGAAAGCACAATGCGCCTAGTGGGCTTTGAGATTGACTGAATCCCTTCAAAAGAAAATACCAAGCGGTCAGTCGCAGGATCCCAAGCAAGACCCAGTGTCTTTGTGAAGTTGTTACCATCATCAAACTTTAGGAAAGACTCCCGATCTTCTTCAGGCACCTTATCCAGAACGTCAGCAACATTGGAGCACCACTTCCTTAACCGAAAATGGCCTTTGGCAAGGATCGCGGATGTTTGCTGCATTATGCTAATAGCTTCATCTATAGAGTCGCCTCCGGAAAGCAGATCATCCACATAAAAGTCGCGACGCAGAATTTCGGCCCCCTTTGGAAACATTATTCGCTCATCATCTGCCAACTGATGCATTGTCCGAACTGCTAAAAATGAGGCAGGCTTCGTTCCGTAGGTGACCGTGTCCAGCTTAAAAACCTGTAACTCATCCTGGGTGGAATCCCGCCAAAGAATACACTGAAGATAGCTGTCCTCAGGAAAAACCCTGACGCAACGATACATTTTACAAATATCTCCAGTAATGGCCACCCGATGGCATCGGAACCTTAACAGAATATGCAGTAACTTTGGCTGAATAACTGGGCCAGACATCAACACGTCATTCAATGAATATCCAAAAGTTGTGACAGCAGATTCATCAAAGACAACCCTGAGCTTGGTTGTTGAACTGTCCTCCTTTAAAACACAATGGTGTGGAAGAAAGTATTGGCCAGTGACGCTCGCATCAGAAGGGACTGGAGACATGTGACCCAACTCCAGATACTCCTTTATGAAGGCAGCATATTGCTCCTTTAATTGAGGACGGCGACAGAGCTTCCTTTCGAGGGAAAGAAATCGTCGAACGGCTTGGGGGTACGACTCTCCCAGCAGCTTAGAGCCGCATTTTAACGGAAGCCGCACCGCGTAAGCGCCGGAATCCAGCCGAGCAACATGTTGCACGAAATGCGCATCGCAATCTAGCTCTTCCTTCGTCCGCTTCACAATAGGCTCGGAGCAGTCTTCGATTTCCCAAAACCGGCGGAGCAAAGAATCCAGCTGATCATCCAGCATTGTTGCGCTCTCCGAAACATCCTTGTGGGCAGTGGAAACGAGTGATCTTCTCTGGACATGTGAACCGCCTCCACACACGACCCATCCAAGTTGAGTTTTCTGCAGCAATGGCAGGCCGGCTGAGAGCTTAATTTGCCCAACACACAACAGCTCATAAAACAGACTGGCTCCGATAAGAAGGTCGATGCGCTGTGGGCGGAAAAATTCAGGATCAGCCAAAGAAACATTGCCAGGAATATTCCAGCTGGAGACATCCAAACTGACTCTAGGCTGCAGGTCCGTGATATTGGCGGCGATGACGGCGTTAACCAGGGCCGAGTACTCGGAACAGTGGGAACGTAGGAGAACATCAACAGAGAATCCATCTGTCGCAAAGCCGGTATCTCCAATACCAGACACCGCCATGAATGACTTGTACCTCCGGAGCTGCAGCTGACTTGCCAGCCGGGAAGTGATCACGTGCACCTGAGATCCAGAATCCAACAAAGCTCGGCATGGAACAAGGGATCCAGCGCGACTACGAACAAAAATGTTCGCTGTAGCAAGCAACGATATATCGCCGCTGTGACCTTGAGCAACTAGTGCATTAGCAGTGGACGGCGAAGAGGCTGCAGGCTCGGCGACCTCGGCTATGGCTGACGTGGGAGGACCAACCAAAGGCTGGCCGCTAGATGCCGGCGGCTCCAGGAAATGCAGCAGGCTGTGATGCCTCCTTCCACAACTGCGACAACTAGCAGCGAGGCACTCACGCATGTGATGGCCCGTTTGCAGACACTTCCGACAAAGACCGAGTCGCCTGGCCTCACCAAGGCGAATCTCAGGGGGCATTGATAGAAATCGGGGGCATGCAGACATTATATGGGACCATCCACCGCATAGAGCACAGGTAGAGGGAAGCGAATTAGTAACAATAAAGGATGATCTACCATTATTTGCACCTCGACGCCTTCCCACATGAGCGTCCGGGGCGTATGCAGCCATGGCCACGTCCATAGCCTCCAGCGTCCTACACCGCTGCTCCAAAAATTCGGCCATCGACTCCCAAGTAGGGATGGCGTCTGAACCTGAGGAGTTTTGACTCTCCTCCCACTTGGCCTGGGTAGCTGGGTCCAACCTTTGAAGCAGAACTTGGACGATGATGCAGCTGGCGATCTGAACTGAAGTACCCAAATTCTTTAAGGCTCGCATATGGGCATTAAATTTGTCCGAAAGACTTCGAAGTGCTGCTATTGAGCCACTTTCCAACAGACTGAGGCCCAGAATCTCGTTCACGTGTGCCTGAAATATTAAGCGACGGTTATTAAATCGTTTCTCCAATAAATTCAGCGCAACATCATAGTTCTCGTCGGAGACTTCCAAGGAACGAACTGCTTCGAAAGCGGACTCCCGAAGGCAAGATCGCAACCTTTGCAACTTTTCCACCTTACTAATACGAGGATTGCTGCCGACTATGGTAGAGAAGATCGAGTAAAATTCAGCCCATTCCGAGTATCCACCGCTGAACGTAGGGAGCGGCAAAGGAGGCAGCACTTGAAAACTTTGACCTAACCCTGGATCAGCCTGCATGGTGGACATTCCGTTGGCAAGGGTGGAGTGGGCAGCAATTCGAGATGAGCGAAGGGTCGTCTCGTGCTCAATTTCCGCCTGCATCGTCGCTACGAGCTCCGAAACAGTCCATCGAAGGTCACTGCTGATCTGCAAAATGTCCAAATCCTCAAGCTCCCCGTGGATGGCCTTGAAGTCGCTGAACATGGTGGCTATCTGACCATGTCGCACGTGTACCATGGCATCGTCCACCTTGGAAATAGGCTGAAGAGCTCCTTGGATCCTCTGTAAGTCCTGGAGAATACCCAGGGCCTTGCACTTTAAAATTGCACTCCGGGTTGGCGTGGGTGCTCCTGTGACGGCGCCGCTGGAGTTCATGATTTATTATATTGAGTTCCGAACAACCGAAATAAATTTTATTTGCTCGCGGCGAACACGATCTGTCCCACTGTGCGCTCAGAACCGTAGCGGAATTGTGGAACGTATATCTATATGAAGCTAGAAGTCTATGCGCGGGCGAATGCACTTGCGTTGTGGATCGTATGTTTGTATGAAGTCTATGCGCGGGCGAATGCACTTGCGTTGTGGATCGTAAATATGTATGTGTGCTAGTGAACTAACGTTTATGTTTATGCCTGTATGTACGTATAATATAATAATATATTATAATTTGTTTATTATTGTAAATAAACTTATTAGACACGTATGATAATTTGATAATGATAATTTCACTGTTTACAAAATTGTTTTGTTTTTGTTTTAGTAATTTGTTTATGTGTATATAAATATATTAACGATCACGTCGGGGTTCACCAATGTTTGGTCATCGAGAGTTTTCGATGCCGTAAATAAAAAATCAGAATTTAATTAACTTCAACGTTATAAACTTTATTCAGGCCGCATATGAAATTAGTATTTATGTACAATATTTGAAATCCAATTTAGGATGCGAGCGCAGTAAGAAGACGAACGAGAGTGGCGCCAACCTTGCAGAATAGGCTGAGCGGATGCTCGCTAACCATAAGCGCCGAAGTAGCAAAGCCGAGCGGCCGAAAGAGAGTCGGCTTGCGACCAGCAAAACATCAGTTACTTATTAATTGTTGTGTTTAAATTAGTTGCTTGCTGCTTGACCCGACAGACAGCACAAGTTCAATTTTCATTCAGGAGCCCCTTGTTATCAGAATAATTGCAATGCTTGGTAACTATCGTAAATTTAATATAAAATCAAATAACTTTTGGGTGCAATCCTAAAATAGGGCCCCCAGCGTGTTTTCGGCTATTTTTGGCCAAATTTGGGGTTGATCGAAAGGGGAAAGCCTGAGCTAACAACGTAGGCCCAAAAAAACGATTGCGACCATTCCTTACCTTGTAATTTACGGTTATTTAATTACGGTTGCAAGAAAGCAAAAATCCGTCTCCAAATATAAAATTTTTCGGCATCCAACTTCTGGAAGAATTTAAACTAGAACTTTTTGAGACCAACTCTGACTGTCGAAGAGAGACACAAGATGATGAGTGTGCTGTGCCATTGGAAGATATCGAAAGCGAAGCGCTGTCACAGAAAGAAAGACTCCACATCAAAGGCTTGAGTGATACTCGTTGGTATGCACGGCTGAAAGCAGTAGAAGCAATTATCCAAAATCTTGACTGTATTGTCAACTGTTTAGAACGAAAAACATCGAGAGAAAAGGCTACTGGAGAATATATAATGGACGCAAATTCTCTACTGTCGGCGATCAATTGGCTATTTTTACTAAACCTGTACAAACCTTAAGTACAATTACAGAAAAAAGAAGTTGATCTTTTGATGGCTCAAAATTGTCTCGAAAATGTAATGAAGAACTTGCAAAACTTGCGTGAGGAGAGCAAGTATGATTCTTTCGTTTCGAAAGCTAAATGTCAATGGGAGAAGATGGGATGGAAGAATCTGGATTTTCCGATCATCAACCATTTTAGGCAACGACGGACGAAAAAAATGCCAGGCGAGCAAGCAGAGGACAGTTCTCTGGATATGGCAACGAAACATCGCATTGGGTACTTTGAAGCAGCGTTTGCATTTGCTGCTACATAGCAGCAATTTATGTAAAAATATTGCTCTCCTCCCGCTACTGCTGTGTTTTCGATCGGCTCTGTAGCATAGCAGAGAGCACAAAATCAAAACGGCTGCTCTCTGCTCTGCTCTGTAGCAATGAACGTCGGAGCACAGAGCAATTTGTAGTTGTAGCAATAGCACAAGCATCTACAGCGAGATAAGAGCAGAGCCAAAGAAAATAATATTGTGCTCTCGTAGCAACTGCATAGTCGCTCTCGTAGCAACTACGTAGTCGCTCTGGTAGCATTTTTTGTAGTTGCTCTCAATTCGCCAAATTTTGCCGCATATCAATTTTACCGCTACACTTTGTTTTCGTAGGCATGGGCATGTACTGATATAATTGTATTAATAGCGCAGTAAAGTAAACATGGCTTCACGAAAGAACACAATTAATATTTTAAAATATTTTGAAGACAATGGGTCAACAGTGCAGTGCAAATCATGCAATCGGTCTTTAAAGAAAGATCGCACATTTAATTTAAAGAAACATATTGTGGGAGTGCACAAAATAAAAATCGATGATCAAGACGAGAAGTCCATGTGTTCAGAAAACACAATCCAGAAAAAAAATAATTAAAGTTAAAATTAACAAAAAGCAATTAATTCGTTCGTACATAGGACTGGTAACAGAAGAAAGCGTACCTTTCAATGTTTTGAATTCGGAAAACATGCGAAATATAATAGATCTGATTTGTCACGGTCTTGCAGAAAAGAGCGGAAACAGCTTTAAGCTAAATGGCAGTAAATGCAAAAACAATCTACAACATGTAGCGGATAACATACGCATCGAAATGCAACAAGAAATGCAGGGCCGATTACTGTCTTTGAAAATAGATAGCGCAACTCGGCTTAACCGCAACATTTTTGAAATTAGAGCGCAATTTATTAATGAAGATAATATTATATCCCGGATTTTAGGCATGTCGGAACTTAAAGGCGCTTACTTAAACTTAAAGGTGGAAGCACATCTAAAAATCTGGTCAAAGAAATTATAGCTATTTTGGAGAAGTACAACATCCGATTAAATCAAATTATTTCAATTAAATCAGACAATGGAGCTAACATGATTAAAACGACAAAAATATTATCACAAAGTTATATTTCTGATAGTGATTTTGAAGGCACAGAGGAAGTAGATAAAAACATTGACTACACTACAAAAATTGAGAATTTTGAGGCCTCAGAAGAATTGCACGAAGGTGTGCAGCACATACTGCACAACTTTGCGCACCTGATGTTTGAAAGCTATTTACTTCAATGTCGCAACATGACGAAATACATTCGTAAGCCATCAAATGGTTATCGTGAGGCATTTGAGTTTCGTAAACTGAAATTGCCTCAATTGGATTGTCCCACAATGTGGGGATCAACATATGAAATGATCGACCGATTGAACAAAGCAAAGGACGTATTGAGTGACATTGAAGCAATCGAAAATAAAACGAATCATGAAAATTTCGACGCTACCTCTAAGTTGTGGGAGTTTGTAGAAAGCTACACTTGCATTATGAATCCACTGCAAAAAACCATTGTAAAGTTTCAAGAAGAGCAGTTGCACTACTGAAATTTCTATGCTTTTATGGCTCACATGTCAATTGACTACAAACCAAATTTTACAATCACGGTCAGATAGCGATGATTCGATTAGTTTTGAAATTGGCCAAACTCTCATTCAAAGCATAGAAACGCGAACGGAAAAACTTGTATCGAATGTGGGTTTTGATGCATGCTTATACCTAGACCCGAGATTTCAACAAATTCTCTCCTCGACTCAGAAGAAAAAATGCTATACAATTTTAAAAAGTTTTGTGGGAAAAAATTAAAGCAATCAACCCAAAACTTAATACCTCAACGACTTCAGCTAATTCTATGAGTATTGAAGAAGGGTTGGAAAATAATGAGTTCGACTTGTTAGACAGCTATTTGGGAGCTACGGTATCGCCATCAGATGAATGCATGGATGTTTTTGCAAAAATCGAAACACTAAAACTCCCTTATATGAAATCAAATGTTAATGTGTTGAACTTTTGGAGACAAGTAAGAATTATTGTTTATGCTGCAGGATATATGCTAATAACTTTTAATTTTATTTAGGTCACAATAGAACGCGCATTTTCATCGTTAAAACTTATATTGGCCGACAATCGGAATAGGTTAAATATTCTTATAATTTGAAATTAACGTCTTTTAATGCAGTATCTGGTATGCGGCAGTAACAATTATATGCGGCAAACTTTGTCGAATTGAGAGCAACTACAAAAAATGCTACCAGAGCGACTACGTAGTTGCTACGAGAGCGACTATGCAGCAATGAGCACAATATTATTTTCTTTGGCTCTGCTCTCATCTCGCTGTCGATTCTTGTGCTATTGCTACAACTACAAATAGCGTGTCGCGCATTTTCTTGCTATTGCTCCGTGCTCCGACGTTCAGTGCTACAGAGCAGAGCAGAGCGCAGCCGTTTTGATTTTGTGCTCTCTGCTATGCTACAGAGCCGATCGAAAACAGAGCAATAGCGGGAGCAAAAAAAATACTCTGATGTAGCATAGCATTTTCAAATACTGCTTTGAAGTTCTGGACAGAATGTGCACTGAATTTCAAGAAAGGGCCAAAGGTTTTGATGAGATAAACTCACTTTTCGGATTTCTCAAACCTGAATACTTCAAAAACATGGAAGAAAAAGAATTCGAAAAAAATGTGTGCAATTTGATGGAGAAATATCCAACTTTTTTTACAACTGCCTTGAAGTATGAGTTAATCAGTTTTGCGGATATATATTTCTCACAAGAACAAGATTTTACCAAGCATAGTCCATTGCAATATTTGAACTTCATCGTTGAAAAAAATTGGATCAGCAGTTTCCTGGAGTGCTGCAGTTTATTAATATTTAAAAAAAGTTAATATTTAAAAAAAAAAAAAAATTTAAAAAAAAACACTATACCTTGAACCATTGTGCCAAATAGGAAGCCGAAGCGAGAGCTTTGAAATAGTGCAAAAGAGAAATGCAGAAATATAGATAAGCCGGGGAAGAAGCAGAGCTGAGCTATGCTTGGAATAGAATTTAGACAAATTATTAATTCGACTCCAAATATACCACAGCACCCGCGAAGCGATACGGTTTAGGCTTGAAGATTGTTAAGATTCACAAGATTTAATTCACAGGTATGTAAACACCGGTTTACCAATATTTTTAATAAAACGCAGTGCGCACAAAAAAAACACGACCGTTCGCTTGAAAGAAAGAGAGGGAAGTGAGGGAAGTTTATTGGGTTTATTCTTGACCCTTCCCGTCAGCACTGCCAGTGCCGAACGAACAATGAGTTCATTGAAGAGAGTCAAAGATCGGCAACAAAAAAAAAAAAACCAGAGCTCGGGCAGAGAAATTTCCTATGCCCTCGGGAAAGGGGCCGTGCCGACCACTGCTTTAAAACCAACTGTAAAAAGGTTAAAAAAAAAATCCAACTGTAACCAACTTAAAACCAACTGTACTTCACGTTCAGCAACGAATATTCGAAATAGCCCTTGAAAAGATGGAGGAAGATCCTGTGGTAGTATGATTCCAAAAATACTTTCTTTTTTTGGCGGGACTTGTTGTATGTAAGTTATCCAATCCCTAAATACAGGCCACTTATGGCTTTTATAAACAATATTTTCAATCTCTGCATTTGCCTTTGGCTTGATCTTTGGCTCAATTATCCAACCCATAAATCCAGGCCACTTATGGCTTTACACTTATGAATTTTATAAACAATATTTTCAAACTCTGCATTTGCCTTCGGCTTTGTCTTTGGCTCTGAGGTCCGATCTCGGTTCCCCATAAACAAATCAAAATCAGAAGTAAACATCAGCTTGGCGTTTCAAGTACCCACCAAATTGCATCGATCAGCTTAATCAAATTTCACAATAAGATGCGACAGTTTCATCTTAAGCCTCTAATCTAAACACAACTGATGGCCGAGGTTCTTTGGATCAGATTTAGAATTAAGAAGTCAGTCCTATTTTGACCGAGACCGCGAACGGTTGACAAAAATATTTAAGAGAAATCAAAAGTGTCTTGTAGATGTTACGTTTAATAAATAAAGGTTTAAAACCAAGTTGTGTAATTAAAAAATAAAATTTACATTTTTTTAATTCACCGAACTACAAACAATTTAACTGGCGCCCAACTCAAGGGGCCGCGTCACATAAAGCTCCAAAAAATAGTTTAATGAAAAATAAGTTAAACATAAACGGAACTCGCGCGGTCAACAACTCAACATTTTTAGTGGACAAATTAAAACATCCACCAAACGACACTACCAAGTGACAGTGATCGTTAACAATAAAGTAAATGGAAATTAATTAATGAAATAATCCATAAAGAGTGAATTAAAACAAAGGTGGATCGAAATTTTAAACCAAACAATTACAAGAACACAAAAACTAAAAAAAATCAACGCACAAAAAAAAAAAAAAAAACAAGAACAACAAAAACAAATAGAACGACAACTTCAACAAGAAAAACCAGGGAAGGAAGACAGGACATTCTCTATCCATTTATCAACTATCAACCACCAACCACACAGAAGGAAGACCCCAACGGGACAATATCGTGAGGAATTAATTTAAAATAATAAAAAAATTAAAGACTATAATTTAAGATCTGTAAATTTGAGAAAAATAATATAAGATTTATATATTGCAAAAAGTAAGATTCGCGATTTAACAAAAAAATATAAAGAATAATTCTGGAAGATTTGATAAATAGCTTTTGTGAACTAAATCTAACAATGGCAACCGGAGGTTCAGCACCAAATTTTTCTGCAGGCAGTGTTGCCACAGCCGGCAGTTTAACAGTAGAATTGATAAACAGATTAATAAACGCTCAATTGAATGAAGTTAGCAGGAAAGTAGAATGTTTAGAAGGAAGGCTAGCCACATATGCAAACACTGTGGAAGATTATATAGTACAAACAATTGACCCAGCTATTGAAGTGGTAAAATCCTTACCAAATTTCATAGGGGAAACAACACAATATGTAGGTTGGAGGGAAGCTGCAGAAACTGCAATGAGTCTCTATAAAATTGAAAGTGAACAATATTTTATCGCCCTAACAATTTTACGAAATAAAATTATGGGAGCTGCCCATGATGCTCTTACCAATCATGGCACAGTTTTAAATTTTAAAGCAATCTTATCCCGATTGGACTTTATATATAGTGACAAACGACCAATACATGTTCTCGAGTCAGAACTAAGTATCCTCAGGCAAGGACGAATGACAATTACTGAGTACTATAACGAAGTCAATAAAAAAATTACCTTACTAATAAACAAAACCATAATGACATACGGAAAGGACAGTGTAATTACCAAGGAAACAAACAATTCAATAAGGGGAAATGCTCTACGAGTATTTATATCCGGACTTAAGGATGTAGTCTCATGTTCCGGCCTTCTTTTTAGAGGTTATTTCAAAAACATTTTTTTGTAATAAAAAATAATGCGATCGTTTCAATTTTCACATATGTTTTTAAAGGCATCATAAACTATTTGAAAATATTTTGTTTAATTTATTCTTGTGTAGTTTAATACACTTTATAGCATGCCAAAGTATGCATATAAAAAAAAAAGGTAGGTCCCTGGCGCAGGTGATTTCGACTGCTAGAGTCATCCGAAACACAAAATTAGAATAGATTGTTGTTTTGTAAGCTTATGGCTCTGTCCCGTAATAGAATGAAATATTTTCATCAATGAACAACATAATGGCGAACTCACAAAAAAAAATTTTTTTAAATGTAAAAAATTTATCTTAAATTAATGATTAAAAAATTAAAAAACTAATCATTAAAAATAAATGATTCTAGTACGGGACAGAGGTGTTACTTTTTAGAACAACATATCCAAATTTCAGCTAGATCGGTACCATAGAATTTTGTGAATCACCTGCGCCGCACACAAAAATGTAGTTCCGAGAAAAACGCGTTTAAAGTTTAGAGGCTACCGAGAAACTCATACTTTTCGGTGTAGGCGCGCTCTCGATTATGGGCTGTATCTCTGTCATTATTTGATATTTTTATTTGAAACTTTAACAGTACATTCTTAATAAACAATACTATCGAAATATGTAAAAAAAAAATCGATTTTTTCAACCTCACACATGAGACTACATCCTTAAGGGGTCACGCCACCCTGAAATTTACAAAAATCGATTTTACTTACTTAATTAATTTAAAAGACTATATTCTTACGCGTATTTTAAGACCGAAGACAATATCTTGATAATTATGGAAGTTATGTTTATTTGAAGTCGGCACGGCAGGAGGGCACCTAAGACACTTCTTTTTCTTCTTTTGCGTTTTTCTCGAAACCACTTTTTTCAAGACGGTGGGCATGATCACTCAAAAACTGTTCAACCGATTGACTGAAATTGAAATTTGAAACACATCTTTTTACATAGATTTTCCACGGAGTGACGTAGCATTTTTTCGATCCAATGGATAGAAATTTTTTTATGCAATTTTTAGTACGAAATTTTTTGCCCAAAACATTGAGTCAAGTTTTGAAGTGCTCTCATTTGCGTAATTTTTTTTTTCTAAAACGGCTACGTCACTCTGTTCCAAATTTATCATTTTTAAAAAAAAATGTTGTTTACTGTTTTCTGATGAAAATTGACACGTGAATCATGCCCACCCTCAAGGAGCACTCCGGAAAAACCCATGATCGCCGATGTTCATATCTCCGCCATTTTGAATTGAAAAAAATTTTTTTTTAGAATTTATAAAGCTCATTAGTTGTATTAATTGGAAATAAAAGTGGAAAATCCTTTCTCAACTAGTTTAGTCACAAGAAATTCCTGAAAAACCGTCCCGTTTCCACGCGGTCAGGGTGGCGTAACCCCTTAATGGATCTATTTCAGAAACTCTTTTCTCATTAAATCCACCAGATTTGCCCAATGCTTCGGCAAAGGTCCAAGAATTAGAATCAAACAACTTCCGTGCTCAATTCGCAAATAGGTTTAATGGATTAAAAAATGAAAGTAAATATCGGGGAAACAACTTACGATTTGATCAAATACGGCAAAATATTAATACCACTAAAATGGGAAATAATTTTAATCATAACCAAAATTACAATTGGCCACAAAAGGGAAATTTTGGCAAAATAATAATCAAAATAATAATCATAAGCAACAAGCTATCGAGCCAATGGATGTTGATCCACCGATTCAACTCCAGAATAAACATTCGGCAGCCGAGCCAAAATTGGCAGTCAAATAGTAACCAGGGAAGATATAATAATTGGCAGGCAAACGATAATCAAGGTAGATATAATAATAATTATCATCAAAATAAAAATCGTTCAAATTTTTATAACACAAATCAAAATAGAGAGCACACTCAAGCTCAAAAAAGGGAATCAGATGGAACAGAAAGTCAGACAGCTAATAAAGTAACCAGATTAAATAATATTAATGAAGACCATTTTTTAGACCAGACCCCTACAGAGGAATGTCTTATTTAAATAGGATAGATCGAAAAACCAAGAAGCAGCTAAAAGTTTTAATAGATACAGGAGCCACTGCTTGTTACATAAAAAGGGGAATTTTTGAAAATAAAAACGAGCTACCAATATACAAAAAGGTAACAACAGTTCATGGCTACTCAATTATTAGGTATTACCATATTATAAATATATTTGAAACAAAACAATTATTTTATGAAATCGAAGGTTTAGAATCTGATATCCTAATTGGATTCAATTTATTAAGAAAAATTGGAGCTATAATAAATATAGATAAGGGAATCTTGGAATATAATGGGAAACAGGAGAAGTTAAAATATTATGATAATGAGGAGAAAAACAAAATACGTTTAATTGAAGAAAATAATATTCTTCCGTTAAAAGAATTTATTATAAACAAGAAAGGAAAGCTAACTTCGGTCGGAGCCGAAGTTGATATACCCTTGCAGTTAAAACCGGATATATATCGCAAACATCGGATATAGTTGGCCGATCCTTATGGGAATATGAATATATAATCCAATTTATTACAATACAAAATCTAAAAAAAGTCTCAAGCTTCTATCTTCAAAAATACCACAGTTGGTATTTCTACCAAAAATCATTTCCGATCGTACAGTTATATGTCAGCTGTAAGATATAGTCAACCGATCGTTATGAAATTTGGTAGATCGGATTAACTGACCCAAAATAGAATGTGTACCAAGTGCCAGCTTTCTATCATCAAAAACACGAAAGTTGGCTCATTTCCGATCGTTCAGTTATATGGCAGCTATAGGATATAGTCGGCCGATCCCGTTCCGACTTATATACTGCGTGCAAAGGAAAGAAGGGTGTGTGCAAAGTTTCAAGACGATAGCTTTTTTTTTTTTTTTTTTTTATTATAGCTTTGCTTTTATTTATTGAATCTACTCTTAATTTTGAGACTAACAATAAGTTGACGAATCTTAACATTAAAATTTAACTAACAGTATACTAAGACTGCATTCTGGTTGCGCGTCCCTCAGGTCGGTCGCTGGGTGGGTAAGTCATTGCGACGAAGGCGTGATTGGTTGCTCAACCTTGTTAGACCTCTCGCCAGGTGGTTAGGGTGCACCGATAGCTTGGTTAAGTACTTTACCTTCTGTTCTGCGATCGCTTCTTTGACTGGTCTAATGTTTAAGTCGCGGTGTATGTTTTCGTTGCGAACGTACCACGGTGCCCCGGTGATTGTTCTCAAGATCTTCGACTGAACTCTTTGAATTATGTCAATGTTGCTATTGCTGGCGTTCCCCCATAACTGGGAGCCGTACATCCATATAGGTTTTAGTACCGAGTTGTACAGCAGGACTTTATATTCAAGGCTAAGAGGTGACCGAGCGTTGATAAGCCAATGAAGACCGCTGGCTTTTAGCTTTAGGTGTGTTCTTTTGGCTTCAATGTGCCGGCGCCATGTGAGTCTTCTGTCGAGATGTACTCCTAGGTATGTTACTTCGTTTGCTTGTGGGAGTAGAGTGTTGTTTAATGTTATCGGCGGGCAGTTTTGCCTGTTCAGAGTGAACGTAACATGCTTGCATTTTAGTTCGTTCACTTTAATTCGCCAGTCTGACAGCCATTTTTCGACATCGACCATATGATGAGCTAGCTGCGCAGTTGCTTGAATCGGGCATTTTGAGCGGCTAAGAATAGCTGTGTCATCGGCAAACGTGGATGTTGTTAGACGTGTGCTTGTCGGGATATCTGCTGTGTAGAGGACATATAATATTGGCCCTAACACGCTGCCTTGAGGAACTCCAGCTCCAACAGTGTAATCATCGGATATAGCGGTATTGCACCTCACGACAAATTTTCTGTCGTGAAGGTAAGACTCCAAAATCTTGTGGGTGCTGTAGGGGAGCATTGTCTTGATCTTGTACATTAGACCTTCCAGCCAGAATCTATCGAATGCTTGAGAGACATCTAAAAATATGGCAGTACAGTACTCTCGTTTTTCGAACGCGTTCCGAATTTCGGATGTTATCCGGTTGACCTGCTCAATTGTTCCATGCTTTTCACGAAACCCAAATTGGTGTGACGGGATTCCTTCCTGGATTCTCAGGTATGTGTTTATCCGAGTCATTAGGCATTTTTCAAAGAGTTTAGATAGGCAAGAGAGTAGGCTTATAGGTCTATACGACGTGGGGATAGTGTGGTCTTTTCCCGGCTTTGCTATCATTATTATAATTGACTTTTTCCATCTCACTGGAAAGTGGCCAAGTTTTGCGATGGCATTAAATAGCTGGGTGAGAGTGCAAACGACACAGTATGGGAGCTCAATGATCATTTTGGGAGTTATGAGGTCGCAGTCCGGGGATTTTTTCGGATTCAGTTGTCGTTTGATGATGTTAACGATTTCGTTTGGGCGGAACTCAATCGGCTCATGTTGAGGCTGGGGCTCATCTGATAGAGTCGGCAAAGTAAACGCATTGGTGGCAGGATTTGGTTGGAAGACATTTTTAAGGTGTTTGGCAAACGTACTGGCTCTGTCTGCGTCGCTGCGCGTCCACCCGCCTGTGGAATTTCTTATAGGCATCACGGTTTCTTTCGGTGAGCTCAGAGTTGGGTGAGCTCTCCATAATGAGTGTTTCGTACTGTTAGTTGACAATTGCTCTATGTAGCGGCGGTGGACATACGTTTCTTCTTGCTGTAGAGCTTGATTAAGTTGACGTGAGGCATGTTTGAAGCGTTGCTTAGCAGATGGCGATCTGTGACATTGCCATTCTCGACATAAGCGTCGCTTTTCGAGGACGAGCTGTTCGATTTGTAGATTTGTCTTCTTTTGATTGCGTTGTGTGTTTATAATTTGAGGTGTTGAAACTCGAGCTGCAGAGACGAGTACAGACTCCAGCGAATTAACAAAACTGTCTACGTTGGCTTCGTCGCTGAGGTGAGGACTCAGCTCAATGTGTGAGCTGATGTACTTCCTGTACTTAACCCAATTGGTTTTATGCGAGGTCAGATTTGATGATTGATCCCATGTTCCTGGGTGTTGGAGTAGAGTAAAAAGGACAGGCGAGTGATCAGATGAAAGATCCGAAAGGCATTCGGCGCATATCAGATTTTTAGGAATGTTTTTGGTAATCGCAAAGTCAATTAAATCGGGAAGTTTCTTTGGGTCTGCCGGCCAGTATGTTGGTGTGCCAGAAGAAGCATAGTCTAGCTTGTTCTTAGCTTTGATAATTGCATTATAGAGCTGCTTTCCTTTTGGGGTCACAAGACGAGATCCCCAGTGTGTGTGCTTGGCATTGTATTCTCCTGCTGCTATGAATTGGTCTCCGAGTGAGTTGAAAAACTGCATAAACTCATCTTCGGCTATGGTGAAACGTGGGGGGCAGTATACGGCAGCTAGAGTTAATTGCTTGCCAGTATTTAGGTGTATATTTATTGATGTGGCCTGTAGGTAGTTTTTTGCAAATTTCGTATGATAATGGTGCTTGATACGGCTTCTGATTAAAATTCCAGTCCCGCCGTGTGCTTTACCGTCTGGATGATTTGTTCCATAGAATGAATATCCTCGTAGTTGGAAATTGTATCTGTTCGTAAGATGTGTTTCTGAAAGCAGCATTACGTCGATTTGATTGTCTAGTAGGAATTGCGGTAACTCGAGTTTATGCTGCGAAACGCCGTTAGCGTTCCATGTAGATATTCGTAGGGAAGTCATTATTTGGATTGTTGTGAAACCAGCATTTGCATTAATAGATTTTGGTTTCGCATTAGATCTTGCATAGTTGTACGCATAAACGACATGAACTCCGTAAGGCTTTGTTGTAGACTGCATATCATAGCTTCAAAGTTACTTTTTGACTGCTCCGGTAGTTGATACTGCTGAGCCGTGTTCGGTTCTTGGTGTGCTGATTGCGGCAGTGAGCTTTTTGAGGCTGGGGTAGCCAGTCCTGATTTTAAAGCGCTTGCGTATGTGACATTTTTGTCAGAGTTTATAAGTCCTAGTGAGGATCTGGCTGCAGTCGAGAAGAAGACTTCAGGGTTTGTCCTGGAGGCTATGAACTGATTATTTTGGGTGCGGGCAGTAAGTCCCCTCTGGTGGATGCGACTTTTCAGCTCCTTATAAACTGGGCAACGTCTATAGTTAGCAGTGTGATTTCCACCGCAGTTGCCGCACTTTTTCGAGTTTTGGTCATCTTTGCTCGCTGGGCAGTGTGCGGAGTCATGAAGCTCACCACAAACTACACAAACTGGGCGCAGTTTACAGTAAGACCTTGTATGGCCATATTCTTGGCAGTTCGCACATTGTACCGGGCCATTGCGTTTGTGCGGCTCCTCAACTGTAATTCTGCGGTGCAGCAGGAACTGAAGATTGTATATAGGGTGCACTTCGTATTTCTTGAGGGGCTTAATTTGTGGTTCGAGTTCAACCTTAAAGAGTGGCTGCGGCTTTCTATCCCTGTTAGAGATATTGAACACTGTCTTAACGCTAAATCCCTTCTCTTGTAGCGCCTTTGTTATCTCTGCAGGCGGTACTTCGGGCTCTATGCCCTTAAGTACGACTTGCAAGCCCTTGCTGCTTTTTAGCTAATACGTATAAAAGTTCTTTTTTTTGTCGGTGAGGTATTTTGATAATACTCTGTAATTATCTTCAGACTTCGTTTGAACTTTTGTTTCCTGGATATTGCCCTTTACGAGTGGTATTATGTGAAAGTTGTCCTTGCCAATGAGCTCTATAATTTTGTTGACAAGAACGTTGGAACTTTTTTCTCGTATGTATATTGGCGGGGGCTTAGGCTTCCTTTTTTCGACTTCTGTAGATTCGGCGTCATCCTCATAGTCTGCCAAGATTTTAAAATGGTTTGAGTTCGTGGGCGTTTCTATTGCGGCTATGTTAGCATTGCCACGGGTTATTTTGCGTTGGGAGTTTAGGGGGCTCAGTTTCCTTTTGATTTGGATGTAACGATCCATACCAGTCTGCACAGCCGGCTTAATATTTTCTTTGTTTTTGTTCTCTTTTTCGGGCAGCACAGCGGCTGAAGTATCAATGTTTGCGTTGCTAGCTGATGACGTCGTTAAACGCGCTGTCGTTACAGTAGCGGTTGTTGTTGTTGTTACGGTTGACGTTGTCAAAGAGGTTGCGGTGCTAGTTACTGCGCTCTTTGGCTGCAGAGACATCGATGGTAGCGAGGGGGAGCAAGAACGCGCTCTCACACTCTCTACGTTTAAGAATTCGGCCAAGTTTGTGGTAATTGACCGTGTTTGGGATGAGCTTGCATTACTTTCGGTTGCTTTGAAAGTGAAGTAAGCGTTGTTTCTTTGTACTGAGAGCCGTCTCTCGTCTTGCTCACGTTGACGTTGTGTGCTAACGTCGTTTAGACTCATTGCAATCGAAATTGATATTGTTCGAGTTTTAAATGTTATGTTTTATATTAATTCATTAATTAATCAATATAAACATTAGCGATTTCATCGCTGAAAGCGTCTTTTCGCGTTGTTGTTGATTTACGAAACCAGTCACTGCACTTTTTGATATTGTTGAATGTTTTTTTCCCGGAGCACAATAAGTACACGTCTGCATGCGACGACGATTCGCGAGTCTGACGATAGCTTTAAAACTGAGAGACTAGTTCGCGTAGAAACAGACAGACAGACAGACGGACAGACGGACATGCTCATATCAACTCAGGAGGTGATCCTGATCAAGAATATATATACTTTATAGGGTCGGAGATGTCTCCTTCACTGCGTTGCACACTTTTGGACAAAATTATAATACCCTCTGCAAGGGTATAAAAAGTATTTTGATGATAATGGTAGCGAAAACACAGATTCATTATTTGTTGAAAATAGTGAGAAAAGCTTGGGAGTTAAAAATCCCGAGAACGCCGACGTAGAAATATCCGTCAACAAAAATACAAATATCTTGGGAACAAAAAATCCTGAGAGCGCCGACGTAGAAATATCCGTCAATAAAAATAAAAATATCTTGGGAATTAAAAATCCTGAGAACGCCGACGTAGAAATATCCGTCAATAAAAATAAAAATACCTTGGGAATTAAAAATCCTGAGAGTGCCGACGAAGTAAATACCGTCAAAAATCAAATAAATAATATAGGTACTGACCAATTAGGCGGATTGAGGGAAAAGATAGTTCACTATATTGAAAAGGAGCATTCAAAGATAAATATGCAAATTCCTTTTAGAACAGACATAAAGGGGGAAATAAATCTTATCCACGATAGGCCAATATACGGGAAGCAGTATCCGTATGCTCTTTCTGTCAACGACTTCGTGAATAGCGAAATCAAAAGAATGTTATCAGAAAAAATAATAAGGCCTAGCAGAAGCCCTTACAATTCACCACTTCTGATAGTCCCAAAAAAGGGAGAGAATCAAGACGGAAGCCGTAAATTAAGACTCGTCATTGATTATAAAAAATTAAATGAAATTACTATACCTGACAGGTACCCAATGCAAGACCTATCAGTATTTCTATCAAATTTGGGAAAAGCAAGATATTTTTCAACAATAGATTTAGAGTCAGGATTTCATCAGATACTAATGAAAGAATCTGATGTCGAAAAAACAGCATTTTCAATAAACAATGGAAAATACAAATTTTTAAGAATGCCATTCGGATTAACAAATGCACCAAGAATCTTTCAGAGAGCAATGGACGATATTCTAAGAGAACAAATAGGGAAAACGTGTCATGTCTATATGGACGACATTATAATATTCTCAAACTCAATTGAACAACACTATACAGATCTAAACAAAATTATAACAAGAAAGGAAAGCTAACTTCGGGCGGAGCCGAAGTTGATATACCCTTGCAGTTAAAACCGGATATATATCGCAAACATCGGATTTAGTTGGCCGATCCTTATGAAATTTGGTAGGTTGGATGAACTGACCAAAAATAGAATCTATACCAAGTTCCAGCTTTCTATCTTCAAAAACAGAAAAGTTGGGTCAATTCCGATCTTTCAGTTATATGGCAGCTATAGGATATAGTCGGCCGATCCTTATGAAATTTGGCACGTCGTATTGTTTTGCCAAAAATAGCTCTCATGTTAAATAAGAACTTTCTAACTCTAAAAACACCAAAGTTATACCATTTCCGATCGTTCAGTTATATGGCAGCTATAGGATATAGTCGGCCGATCCTAATGAAGTTTTGTAGGTCGGATTAACTGACCAAAAATAGAATGTGTACCAAGTTCTAGCTTTCTATCTTCAAAAACACGAAAGTTGGGTCATTTCCGATCGTTCAGTTATATGGCAGCTATAAGATATAGTCGGCCGATCCATATGAAATTTGGCATGTCATATTATTTTGCCAAAAATAGCTCTCATGTCAAATTTGAATTCTCTAACTCTAAAAACACCAAAGTTATACCATTTCCGATCAATCAGTTATATGGCAGCTATAGGATATAGTCGGCCGATCCCGGCCGTTCCGACTTATATACTGCGTGCAAAGGAAAGAAGGGTGTGTGCAAAGTTTCAAGACGATAGCTTCAAAACTGAGAGACTAGTTCGCGTAGAAACGGACAGACAGACAGACAGACGGACAGACGGACAGACGGACAGACGGACATGCTCATATCAACTCAGGAGGTGATCCTGATCAAGAATATATATACTTTATAGGGTCGGAGATGTCTCCTTCACTGCGTTGCACACTTTTGGACAAAATTATAATACCCTCTGCAAGGGTATAAATATATTATTGAGGGCAAACATGAAAATCTCTTTAGAAAAATCTAAGTTTTTCAAACGCGAAACCCGTTTTGTAGGATACATGGTATCCTATAACGTCATCAAGACAGACCCAGAGAAAATTGAAACCATTAGAAAATATCCGCTTCCAGAAAATATTTGGGAACTAAGAAGTTTCCTAGGTTTTACGGGCTGTTATAGAAAATTTGTTTCAAACTACGCCTACATAGCCAAACCTCGAACAAAATATCTTGGAGGTCATAATGGCAAAATCTCAAAAAGAATGTCAACCAAAATATTGATTCAGCTGGATGAACCAGCAATTAAAGCTTTTAACGAGCTGAAAGAAAATTTCATTGCTCAAGTAGAACTAGTTCAACCGGACTATAATAAAAAATTTACCTTGACCACCGACGCTTTAGACGTCGCAATTGGTGCAGTTTTATCTCAAGAAGGAAAACCAATTACTTTTATTTCAAAAACCTTGTCTAAAACAGAACAAGCTTATGCTACTAATAAGAAGGAACTTTTAGCGATAGTATGGGCTCTTAAAAATATAAGAAATTACTTATACGGAGTTATTGGAATTGAAATTCAAACCGACCATCAAACTTTATCCTACACAATTTCGGATAAAAATCCCAATGTAGATATGAAAGGATGGTATTATTTCATACAAAGTCTTACACCGAAAATAACATTTAAGCCCGGTACAACAAATGTAGTTGCAGACGCATTGTCTCGAATTCAGATAAATAATATTACTGACAGCGATATAGAACAAACAGACCAGTCAGACTCAGATCAGAACACACAGCATTCAGCTGAAAGTAGTTTTGAAAATGTAACACAAGAGACCCTAAACCGTTAAATCAATTTAAACAACAACTGTTATTAACAACGGGGAGGTATACAATACATGAGTCACTGAAAATTTTTGACAGGACACGACATTTAATTGAATATGACACACCAGAAAATTTAATAACTATATTAAGAGAGTATCTTCCACCTAACATTACGGTAGGAATTCATTGTACCTTAGAGGACTTATTTCAAATTCAATTACCTTTAAAAATTAATTTCACAAACACATTCCTTTTTACAAGAATCTTTCTACAAGACGTGGAAAACGAGGAAGATAAAGCTATAATAATAGAAGAAACGCACAGCCGTGCTCATAGGGGGCTAGAAGAGAATTACAAACAGATCAGTAAATTATATTATTGGCCAAACTGTTTTAAAAAATTAAAAGAATATATTAAAAATTGCGTGATTTGTAACGAAAATAAATATAACAGGCACCCAATAAAAATTCCAATTGGGGAAGCCCCAAATCCAAGTAAAGAAGGAGAAAATTTACACATTGATATATATTACGCGCAAGGTCTTACTTTCATAACTTGTATTGACGCTTACTCAAAATTTCTAGTAGTAAAAGAAACTCAAAATAAATTAAATATCGAAAATAAAGTAATGGAACTTCTTCAGCATTTTCCACAAGCAAAAGTAATAATGACCGATAATGAACCGAGCTTTACCTCGGCCCAATTTAAATCTTTCGCACAAAGGTGCAATTTAACTTTACATTACGCAGACTCGAGGCACAGCACATCAAACGGACAGGTTGAAAGGGCACATTCTACATTAACAGAATAAGCTCGATGCATTAAAAAAGAATTTAATTTAACTGACTTTTCCGAAATAATAATAAGAGCCGCTCAAGAATATAATCAGAGCATTCATTCTACAACGAACCAAAAACCTTTTGACGTATTATATAATAAAATAGAGCACGATAACATTCCTGAACTTTTGAAAAATACTCAAGAGAAAATGTTGGAAACACATAATGAAAACAGAAAAGAAAAAGAATATCATGTAGGACAGGTAGTCTATGAAAAGAAACACGGGGAAAGAAATAAACTTAAAACCAGATATAAAAAACAAATAGTTAAGGAAAATTTATCCAACAAAATAATAATCAACAATAGAAATAGAATTATTCACAAAGATAATATAAAACTCTAAGTATTTATATATTATCCTTTTTTTCTTTCCTTTCCCAGAAAATGTTTTATCAGGTGCTCATACTACACCTTATTTTATTAACAAAATCAGAATTAATTGACTATACAAGTCACGAATAACTTCTATTTAAGGAAAATAAAGACGTATTGACGTACGATTCATACGCAGATTTTTTCCATGTAACTAACTTAAGCTTTTATAAAGAAATAATACATTTGGAATCAGATAATATTAAAAGGGATACTAATAAAAGGTCACAATGGGAAATTAAATATGACATAAAAGTAATAGAACTAATTTCATCACAATTAATATCAACTAGATCAAAAAGAGGGATAAATGAGTTAGGCACCGTGTGGAAATGGTTAGCTGGAACTCCGGACCATGATGATTTTATTACAGTTCAGAATAAAATTAATGAATTAATTGAAAACAATAATAAGCAGTCTATTGTCAATTCCCGATTATTCAAAGAAATAGAATCTCTTTCCGATGATTTTAAAAAAGTATTTATTGATCAAGATCTACCACTTCGAAAACATCGCTTGCGATTATTAACATTTGATCTGCAAAATTTAATTGACACAATCACTCTAGCAAAAATAGACGTTTTTAATACCAAAATTTTAAACAATGATGACATCTTGGAAATATTAAAACATGAACAAAAACCAGTAATTATAGCTGGTTTAATGGACATCTCTTCTTTTAAAATCGCATTGCATAAAGAACTTTTAATAATTTATATAAAATACCCAATAATAAAAAACAGATGTGAAATATATCACGCTAGAGCGATTTCCCAAATCGATGGAAAACTAGTATTAAGCAATCAAGTCGCAAAATGCGAAAATATGTTTTACGAAATGTCTAATTTTAAGAACGAACTTTTTAATAATTATTGCACTCTAAGTAACAAAAAAACTTGTTTTACCCGATTATTAAATGGTGAGAAATCAAACTGTAAAAAAATAAGAGAAAAAAATAAAAAAATAGACATCATACAAGATAGTGCCATTCTTATAAATGGGAACAATATTGTTAACAACTCCCATTTAAACGGTTCGTTTTTAATAACATTTAATGGTAGAACTAAAATTAATTATATCTCATATACCAACTTTGAAAATAAAATTCTTGAATACGTAACTACGAACCACTTTAAAAATTATGAAATATCCGATTACATATTATCAAATAACTCTGATCTTTCTTTAGATAATATAAACATTTTAAACCCATTCGTTAAAATTAAGAATAGTAAAATATCACTTACCTTTATATTATTAATTTTAATCATTATATATTTGATTCTTTCACTTATTATAAAATACAAAAATGCTATATTATTTTTAACCAAAAAACATCGGCCTGAACCAGAAAAATCTATTAACCAAGAAATTTTTTTAACAGAATTAAGAGATCATTTAAACGAATTTCATATTGAATCGGGACGATCCATTTTAGAAGGGGGAGAGTTTTCCAACCCCTAAATACAGGCCACTTATGGCTTTTATAAACAATATTTTCAATCTCTGCATTTGCCTTTGGCTTGATCTTTGGCTCAATTATCCAACCCATAAATCCAGGCCACTTATGGCTTTCCACTTATGAATTGTATAAACAATATTTTCAAACTCTGCATTTGACTTCGGCTTTGTCTTTGGCTCTGGCTTTGTCTTTGGCTCTGAGGTCCGATCTCGGTTCCCCATAAACAAATCAAATCAAAAGTAAACATCAGCTTGGCGTTTCAAGTACCCACCAAATTGCATCGATCAGCTTAATCAAATTTCACAATAAGATGCGACAGTTTCATCTTAAGCCTCTAATCTAAACACAACTGATGGCCGAGGTTCTTTGGATCAGATTTAGAATTAAGAAGTCAGTCCTATTTTGACCGAGACCGGTTGACAAAAATATTTAAGATAAATCAAAAGTGTCTTGTAATTGTTACGTTTAATAAACAAAGGTTTAAATCCAAGTTGTGTAATTAAAAAATAAAATTTACATTTTTTTAATTCACCGAACTACAAACAATTTAACTTGTATGTATGTTGCAGTATGTTTTTGAAAGAGATACCTAGTATAATTTTTCCCAAAACAAACATTCAAACACTTTTCATCCAAATTAATGTGTCCGAGTTTTTTTTAGTATTATGTTCAACCATTTTTTGGGTCAAAATTATCGCTGAGCGTCACATTTACATTGTTTTTTAGAGGACATGAACCTTTTTGGACGTTTTAAAAGGATGAAGAACTGAAGTACATTAGTTTTTTGGTTTACAAAGAGAGGTTTACCGACAACCGAATCAAGGTTATGGAATCGTAGCCACAGTCACTTAATCTCAACCCAATTGCGATCTTATGGTGTGAAGAGATTAGCCCTAGAAATAAAACCACCCATTAACATTCAACTTTGGAAAAATTTTTAGAGGTCCTTGAGCCCTAATTACTGGCGAAAGATGCCAAAAGTGGCTATAGTTAACATAGGCGGTTCTAATAAATACTTATATTATATGAAAAAAAATTTATAAATACTTTTTGAATAATTCTTTCAATATTACTTTATAATAATGGTTAAAAATTAAAAAAAAAAATAATTTAGGCTGCGGTATATTTTGCAAATTTTCACTACTATTATTTTAATCGATTGTTTTTTGTGAAATTCAAATTTTGTCTTTTTTTCTGAAAAGTTTCTTGTATTATCCCAAAAGTTCAGGTAATGTCAACATCTATTGTAAATAAGGTTTCGAAGAAAAATGTATATTGTTTCCTAAGTCTCGTACTAAGCTACAAGTACATGTTTTTTTAAATACGCATTAATATTATTTTGACCGCAGTTGTATACACAATGAATATCGAACTAGAATGTGGTTCCACCTATCGCTTTAGTACGCATCGATAAGACAAAATAACGATGGAAATGGTAAAACTGAAAGCTCTCGACTAAAATATTTAAGGACGTGCAGCGCTTCAGACAAGTAAAACTTAATAGTAATGGTCCGTTTATTCTTTAAATTGGTTTTTTATAACAAGAAACAGCAAGCTCCTGTAAGAGGAACATTTTTTGTACAGAAGCATACACATACATTTTTAAATTTCCCTCCCTGAAGCTTGCTGCTCAAGCTTCTGACAATTTGTGATGGGGTTAAAAAGCGAATTTTTATCGTCCTACTGCCTCAGCGGACTCGTGAGCTAAAACTTTTAATGGAAGCTTTCGGGCGGACGTAGAGCGCAGGGCTGCTGTCTGCTGTCAAAGTCTCGCCGTTCTGTGCTCCGGCGTATGGTCTGTGTGAACCGATGTGGTAATGTGTGATACAAAGTCGCCGAGTTAAAGTCTTGTCCAACTGGTGAGACAAATTCGTTATGAGCTTTCGCACAAGCGGTTTTTGTTTTTTATTTTTCCTAAATTTTGAAAAATGTAGTGCTGAAAGAAGCAAATTAGTGACCAATTCTGGCATTTATGAATGTTCAATATTTGCGAACACACGCGTGGTGAGACAGTGCTGTGAAAATTCGACATTTCAAAATTCCTGAGCTTCTGCTATGTGGCATCGAAATCGGGTCGCCTGGTGAAAAACGTAGTCCCCTAAAAAACTCGTTCTGAGTGAAACGGCGACAATGGCGACCAGTACAATGTTGGCCAAATAAAATTGACGTATACGGAATGTGCATCATTAAAATCTTCAATTTCGTCTTGTCGAGACTTATTTCCTTACACCATTTACTTGGCCGTTCAAAAAAATTTATGTACAACATAGTACCAGTGCAAGTGTAAATTGTTCATTTGACGTTCGGTTTTAAGAAAAAAAAAAAGAAAAAAAAATAAAACTAAACAAAATTTAAATCACCACAGCGCTCTAACACACTCTTGCACGCATATACATATGTACATACGAATACGCCACAAAAGCTATTTGGTGTGTGTGTGCGTGAGCTGGGATTGGGTCAGCGGGTCGGTAGCACAACGGGCGCAACGGTGCGTCGGTTTTTAGGAGAACCGTGGACGGTTGTCGGTGTACGGTAACCATACACCATACGTATGGTTAACGGAGTAGGTAGGGGTGTTGTGACAGTTAGGGTATAAGCAATGCGGCATTGAGACCATGTTTAGTTGGGTTTACACGCGCAGGAAGGTGAATGAATCGTATAACGGCTGCAGAGCCCACCATACACGCACACACGCCTATGAATTCCGCGCACAGTATGGTGTGTAAGTTAAAAAATATTTCAATATTCATGTAAGGTACACATGTATGTGTTTTCTTTGCCCTACAAACATTTAAAAGTCGTATTTAGCTTACTTACACAAGAATAACATTTGAATCGAAATTCAAATACGAACACAAATGTTATGCTTTTCTTCAATGCCTCGTGGACGTGAAAATTGAGTTGTCCGCACTTGCAGACGGATTTCTGAGCGTAACAGAACCCGCAAATCCCATTAACCATGACGTTTCGGAACCCTGTTGAAACTTGGTCAATATCTGGCCACTATTTGACTAGAAGAGTACAACATTCCAGTGCAAATTAACCAATTGGTTCATTACATGCACCAGCATGTCATTACATGGTACATGCACCAGCTCACAAATGTAGGCAACATTTTTTTTGAAACACGTGTAATGGATGTAAAAGAGATAGACATAGTAAAAGGCCGAAAACGAAACTGAGGGAGACGGAGCGATTTGCATGAGAGACAACGTAAAGAGACTTCTGGAGATGGTGTCATTTTCGCTATTTATTTTTGGCCATTTAACTAGTTTGTTGGTTCGTTTTTCGCCTAATAAACGCCGAAAGCTATGCCAAAATTATATAATGTACATACATACATACATATGTACATATATAACCTAAGCACCAATGATATAAAAACATGGTCATCAAAAAGTCAGAAATCATTGTGTGGTGACATTACAAGAACAGTGAGCCCTCTTAGTGTGAGGATTATACTTCTGCCTCATGTAAAATTTAATGCCAAGTGATTTTCGGGAGCTAACAGAGGTTGTAGGATACGGTTTTGAGTGTTATCGTTATCGATGTAATGAACCAATTTTTAAAACCGGTTACGGTTTACAGCCGGTTACAAAAAATAGCAAACGCCTCTACTGTTGGGTTGTCGATGGGGTCAGAAATAAGCGGTAACTAAAATTTCTTAAATATATACTGCACAAATTCTACTGGCCCTACTCTCGCATTATCTTTCCGAGAAAAGGAAAAACATTACCGTTTTTACCGTTTTAAATTCACTCCGAACGCGCAAGGAGAGAGAGAGAGAAGGAAAGAGAGAAAAATTTTTCGAAATTTCACCGTTCCACAACTCACCACGACGGGCGCAAAGCTTTTTCGGCGGCTTTTTACTGTGCTTGGCAGAGCTCCAGCCTCTTTCAATTCCATCCCCTAACTTTTTCATTCATGCCGTGTTTCAGTAACGGAATGTTATACCAATAAACCAAAAACATTCACACGTACATCCATCTTAACTGATCCCAAAGCATACAAATACATGAGTGCCTATGTCGCAAGTATAAAAACACTTTAGAACTAACATTGCCTAATACTTGTTCTCGTACATACAACATATGTACATATATATGCTTTTACATACATGGGCATATGCGTAAATATTTTTTCAAAAGGTCATGAACCGGATTGACCCGACATCATCATGATTATTGAATGAAAAACAGTAGGGTGCTTCCCATAATATGGTCATTAGCCCCGTTTTACTTCTAATTACCCATAAAATCTGGTCTATTCATACATACACATCCTTACATACACATGTACATATATACATATGCATGTATGTATGTATATGTATACATGTATGTATATACATATATGTTTTTATGTTTTAGCCCGTCTAAAGAGCGCCGCGCAAAAAATGAGAAAAAAACCGTGATTTAAATAAATGTCGTAACATACATACATGAATTAGGTACGTTCTGATTTTTGTGCTAATTATGTTTTCAAGATCCAAAATACAGTAGTGTTACGATAATTATTATATCAAATAAAATTGAAGTCAACTCATAGCGCCGAGAATATATGAAAAAGAAAGATAAATTAATTAAGAAAAATATCGACTTCAAGCAAAGTGTGTGAGTGCGCGAGCGGGGGCAAAATTAAACGCGGCGAGGCCACTTCCAAATCCTACGAAAGGAGCAGATCCTGTCTCCCAACTGCCAACACCGTAGAATACTATAGTAGCCGTGACCTGGTATAATTGGGCTCCCGAAATAAATGTCCAGTTGCCGCTGTCGTGCCATGCGGACGGCGTGTCACTCCCGACCAATGCGTATTGTGGTTCACCTTGTGTAAGATAATTATGGCCGAGCGGTCGTTACAAAAGTATCAGAAATTGGAAATAGTGACGGTAGGTGTTGTTATTTTGAATCTCTCCGTTTCTATATGTGTGATCAGTTTGTGCCTCAGCTTCGATACTCATTTCCAACTAAAAATATTTAATAAATGAGTTAACGTATTAACGCAACAAATAGTATCAAAATCAGAGTTCTAATGTAAAAGCGAAACATTTTTTGAAACATTTTTTATCTTATTTTTTTATGCATAACGATCTAATTTCAATACATAACGAAACGAAAAAACAAGAAAGGAAAGCTAACTTTGGGCGGAGCCGAAGTTAATATACCCTTGCAGTTAAAAGCAGACATATATCCTTATGATAATCTAATAATATAATCAATACATTAGAATACGAAATAAAAAGAAGTTCCAAATTTCTATTTTCAAGAACACTAATGTTGGTGTTCCAAATACCATTTTTTTACCATTTTTTTTTTTACTATTTCCGATTGATCAGTTATATGGCAGCTAAAAGAAATAGTCGGCCGATCGTTATGAAATTTAATAGGACGTATTGTTTTGCCAAAAATAGCAGTTATAGAAAATTCGAACACTCTAGCTTTAAAAACACAGAAGTTATACCATTTCCGATCAATCAGTTATATGGCAGCTATAGGATATAGTCGGCCGATCCTAATGAAATTTAGTGGGTTGGATCAACCGACCAAAAATATAATGTGTAACACAGAATCTGTACTAAGTTTCAGCTTTCTATCTTAAAAAAACGAAAGTTTGGTCATTTTCGATCGTTCAGTTATATGGCAGCTATAAGATATAGTCGGCCGATCCTTATGAAATTTGGCATAATGTTTTGCCAAAAATAGCTCTCGTGTCAAATTTGAACTCTCTAACTCTAAAAACACCAAAGTTATACCATTTCCGATCAATCAGTTATATGGCAGCTATAGGATATAGATGTATATAGTCGGCCGATCCTTATGAAATTTGGCATGTCGTAATGTGTTCCCAAAAATAGCTCTCGTGTCAAATTTGAACTCTCTTACTCTAAAAACACCAAAGTTATACCATTTCCGATCAATCAGTTATATGGCAGCTATAGGATATAGTCGGCCGTTCTAACTTATATACTGTGTGCAAAGGAAAGAAGGGTGTGTGCAAAGTTTCAAGACGATAGCTTTAAAACTGAGAGACTAGTTCGCGTAGAAACAGACGGACAAACGGACATGCTCATATCAACTCAGGAGGTGATCCTGATCAAGAATATATACACTTTATAGGGTCGGAGATGTCTCCTTCACTGCGTTGCACACTTTTGGACAAAATTATAATACCCTCTACAATTAATACAGTTTTTTTTTAATTTTGGTAAAAACATTTTTTAGAAACACCAAAGTTATACCATTTCCGATCAATCAGTTATATGACAGCTATAGGATATAGTCGGCCGATCCCGGCCGTTCCGACTTATATACTGCGTGCAAAGGAAAGAAGGGTGTGTGCAAAGTTTCAAGACGATAGCTTTAAAACTAAGAGACTAGTTCGCGTAGAAACAGACAGACAGACGGACAGACAGACGGACAGACGGACATGCTCATATCAATTCAGGAGGCGATCCTGATCAACAATATATATACTTTATAAAAACTACAGATTTCAAACCGAATCATACAAAAAACCGATTAAGCATGGCGGAGGAAATATCATGCTTTGAGGATGCTTCTCCTCCTCTGGAGTTGGTGCGATACTCCGTATTAATGACAAAATGTGTGCTCCACAATACTTTGATATACTCAAGAATGATATGCGGCCATTCGCCGACGAAGAAATGCGGTTAAAGTGGGACTGGAATCACCGGACTTGAACCCGATTGAGCACTTGTGGGGTGTACTAAAAAAACGAATTGGAGGCTTTAAGCCCAAAAATAAGGAAGAATTGTGGCAGAAAGTGCAATCCGAGTGGTATGCCATTAATCCCTCGATTTGCGCCAATCTGCTGAATTCTATCTATTTAATGGCTGTACCACTAAATATTAACTAAAACCATTTTTTTTATTAAAAAATTTAAGATAATACCTGTGATAGATTAATATATTCATTTGGTTTCTATTATTTTTTTCCAACACTGTATGTAGTAAATATTGGATGTAGTTCCCCGTAGAGCTGTAAAACATCGACTTAATGTTTTCGATTGTCATAGTCCCAACAATCAATAGTCTCAATACTAACAATGGAATTATTATACATTTTTGTTTTAAACCTAAACTAAAGGAAGCTACATTTGGCTCGCTGAAGTTAATATACCCTTGCATTTGCATTGCAGTTGAACTATAAAATAGGAACCGAAATTTTGAAATAATTAGAAATTGCCAAATCTAAAATATGTTGAATGATTTTTTTCTAAAAAATCTATGAAAATACAAATTTAAATTTACATATGTATGTTTTTTTTATTGATAAATGTACATATGTTTAAAAAATAATCAACAATTTGAGGAAATCCGTTCATAGAATAATGATTATTTTGTGATTTTTATTTTTCGATCATAGAATAATGATTGTTATCTGATTTTTTTGTTCAATCATAGAATAATGATTATTTCTGATTTTTATTTTTTCGCTCAGAGAATAATCATTATTTTTTAGTGATTTTTAAAATAAAAATCATAACAATGATCATTATTTATGGTCCCTGGTTGTAATAAATAGGTTCTATTATGAAATTCTCATAAGGACCGACCAACTATATCCGATGCCTGCGATATATATCCGGTTTTAAATGCAAGGGTGCAAGCTTTCATTTCTTCATTTATATATGCGTGTATATTCTTTTGGGTAATTAAAAGTAGACTCTAAAAAAAAGCAATTTAAAAACGCATATTTGACCCCAAATAGTATTTTTATAATATAGTTTATATATCATATTTATAGTATATTAACTTTTTCTGCTATGTGAATATTTATTATCTCATCTGATGGTCCCAATAGGCTGATTTGGAGGAGATCTTTTCCCATACGAACGGGCTAAAATTTTAAACGCGTGGATTTCTAACACTATAATAGATAGAACTATCAGATTTGGAACTTATTATCGAATGATGTTCGCGGAGATGAAGTTTGGGTCAAAATTTTTCCACGCCGACTCCCGCCTCTAAAACAGAAATCTGGTATTAGCGCCAGTTCGTTATTTTTTTTGGAAAATATTTGATGACAAACTGTATAATTTTTAGAGGAGTTATAGACTTTTTAGTCTGCTTCCCTACTGAATCGGTAAAATGGTAGGTTTGTTATTATTGTTTTGCCCAAGCGCAAAAGTATGCAATAAAAATGTGTTGCTTATGATCCATACAGTTAAAATCTAAGCCTTAAAGTTTAGTTAAATTGTGGGTGGAAGAGATGTGTACCGGGTATATTATGGTTGGTAAACTCGATTTTAGCCGTCCTTTCTTGTTTAATATGAAATTTATATAATAACCGATAAGTGAAATAGGGGTTCAATAAGGTCTCACTGGTATAGGATTTAAATTCTTTCCTTATCTTTTCTACCATTTTTGTACCTGGTATTTTAAGGGTATATTGTTATGCGTGTGAAGGTGTGTAATAGGGTCAATCCTAATTTATCTAGCTATGCTTAGGCCACGTTTTGCGCGGGGCTTTCACTTTGTTATCTGAAAAAGTTAAAAAAAAGTAAACTAAAAATATATAAATACACCCAGTCCTTTTTTTACGCGATCTCTTTTTACGCGGTTTCACTTTAACGCGGTTATTTTTGCAGCGCAAGGACTGGGTGTATGTATATAAATATAAATATGTTATAAATAAAGCTAAATGGTATAATCAATTATATACCTTGTGGTATTTTTATTGAATTTTCAAATGTTCATAAAATTGGTTACAATAATGATTCAAGTCAAATATGCGCCGTTTTATTCGATGACGCGTTCCCAACGGGATGCCAACTTCATAATGCCCCTCTCATAGAAGCTATTGGCAAAAAACTCGGAGAGCCAATTTTCACAGGACTCTCTTGTGGCCAACTTGAGAATACCAAGCGCGTTCGCCATAGACAGAAACAGGTGGTAATCACTTGGTGCGAGATCCGGACTATACGGTGGATGCAAAAGAACCTCCCATCCGAGCTCCCGGAGCTGAAAATTGCTATATCCCGGATGTGTGTGGCCTGGCGTTGTCCTGGTGGAAGACAATTCGGCCTCTTTTGATCAAAATTACCTCTTCTGCATGAGTGCTGTCTTCAAGCGGTCCAGTTGTTGGCAGTAAAGGTCCGAATTGAGCGTTTGGCCATAGGGAAGCAGCTCATTTTAGATTATTCCTTGCCCACCAAACACTCAGAAAAACCTTCCTGGGCGTCAATCCAGGCTTGGCCACCGTCTGGGCCGCTTCACCGCTTTTCGACCACGACCGTTTGCGCCTTACGTTATCGTAAGTGACCCACTTTTCATCGCCAGTCACCATACTCTTCAAAAACGGGTCCATTTTGTTGCGATTTAGAAGCGATTCGCATGCGTCGATACGGTCGAAGATGTTTTTTTTGCGACAATTCGTGTGGCACCCATACATCGTGCTTCTTAGTGACTCCAAGCTTCTTTAAACGGTTTATAACGGTTTGATGACTCATGCCCAGCTCTTGACCGATGCTACGGCTGCTACTATGCCGTTCTCTTTCGACCAATTCAGCGATTTTATCGCAATTCTCGACGACAGGCTTTCCGGAGCGTGGCGCATCTTCGACCACCTCTACATCAGAACCAAAACGTTTAAATCATCGTTGTACGGTGGAAATGGAAACTGTATCGGGTCCATAAACTGCAAAAATTTTATTGGCGGCTTGAGATGCATTTTTGCCTTTATCGTAGTAGTACTCTAAAATATGCCGTATTTTCTCTTTATTTTGTTCCATGATTGCGACGCTATAACTCACGAAAGACTTGAAAGACTAGACAATCAATCAAACACTTGTTAGCGTAATATGATCTTTCCTTTTTTTTTATTTTTTTTAAACAAGTTAAATTTTATTTTAGTCGCCGGAATCGTTCAAAACCATTTGAACATAACCGGGCGCTTAGAAGGTAGGGTGAATATGGTACATATGGGATATGGGCCTAGACTTTATACAATGATTTACAGTTATTTACATTAGTTTACAATATTATTGAACAACACGGGAAGACAGATCGCTGGGGTGAAATCTCTTTAAGCGCCTAAGAGTTTGCGGGTCGGCCAGCCTGCTAGCCAGTGGATTTGGGTGACTCGTTAGCCTGTCCGAGTACCGTCGGCTGTGTTGGTTTAGGAGGTCGCCCACCGGGACAAGGCGTAGGTCGTTTTGGATGGCCTGGTTTGTCACATACCAGGGAAGTCCGGATGCCCGTCGAGCAGCTCGTGCCTGCACTACCCTCAGCCTGTTTAGCTGGTGCTTGGATGCGGTGCCCCATACCTCGATCGCATACGTCCAGGTTGGCGTCAGGATTGCTTTGAGCATCAAAACTTTAGTCGAAAGCTGGAGGCTTTTGGATCCCAGGAGCCAGTCGAGCTGTTGTAGTTTGCGAACACATTTGGCTTTGATCGCCGTGATGTGGGTGGTCCATATGAGCCTGTGATCTAGGTGTACCCCTAAGTAGCAGTGAGAGGTGGCGTTATTGATAGCGTCACCATTGAACGTATGTACGATGTCGATCACGAGTCTTAGGGAAAAAGTGACGCAAGCCGACTTGCTGCAATTTATGGCAATGTTCCATTGCCTGGTCCAGCGCTCCATTGCATTCAGCCAGTCCTGAACAGCAGCCGAGGCTGACAGCTGAGACGTGTGGGATGCAAGCAGGGCCGTGTCGTCGGCGTAAGTAGCCAGAAGCTACTGGCACTGGCATATCACTCGTGTACATGGTGTATAGGAATGGGCCAAGTACACTTCCTTGGGGCACTCCTGCGTGAATGTGTGCCAAGCTGGATCGTGAGTCCCTTACTGCTCGACGAAGGTTCGGTCGGCAATGAAGGACCTCAGGATGGCGAAATAGGGCGTAGGGAGAAGTTCCTTGATTTTGTAAAGAAGGCCCTCGTGCCACACCTTGTCAAAAGCTTGCTTTACGTCGAGAAAGACGCCTACAGTGTGCAGTTTATGCTCGAGTGCATGGGTGATGTGGTTGACCAGGCGATGGACTTGTTCTGGGCAGCCGTGGGATTTTCTGAAGCCGAACTGATGTTGAGGAATATGGCCTTCTACTTGTGGTAGCTCCAACAGTCGGCTGAGTAGAATCCGCTCGAACACTTTCGAGAAAGTGGATAACAGGCTGATTGGGCGGTCGATGCGAGATAGTGGCTTGCTTGGCTTCGGGATCATGATGATCCGGGCTTGCTTCCACTGTCTTGGAAAATGTCCCAGGCTTGGCATGGCGTTGAAAATTTTCACTCCTTTGGGTGGAAGAGCCTTGGCCGCTCGATTGTCGATGCCATCGAGTCCAGGAGTCTTTTTTAAATTGAGCGCCCTTAACTGCAGCGTGACTTCTTGCGGCGTGGTGTGTCTGATGGGGCGCGATGGCTGAGAGGGAGCGCGTAAGAAGTTTGCAACCTCATAGCGGTGTGAAGCGTCTGGAAGTTGAAAAGGAGTGAAGGTGGCAGACAGATGTTCCGCAAAAGCGTTGGCTTTGTCGGAGTCGTTCTTAAGCCACCGGCCAGTGTGGCTTTTTATTGGGGATTGTACAAGTGGCTGTCTTTTAATTCCTCTTGTTAGCTTCCATATCGAAAAATCGCAGCAGTTGTCCGGGCCAGCTCCCTCCAGCAGGGTATCGATGTTCTTTTGGCGGGTTTTCGCTAGCAACCTGCGCAGTCTATTAGTAATGATAGATAGACGCTGCTTAGTTGGAGGATCGCCTGACGCAATGAATTGCCTTCTGAGGTGCCTTTTTAGATCCAGGAGTGCCCTTGCCTCCGGGGTTAGTATTGGTGCCCTTCTATTAGATGGGTGACCAGATTGGCGCTGGGGTGGCGTAGCTCTCTGGGCGGCTTCAGTAATTGTAGAGGTGAAGCTATCTACGTATGCGTCCAGATCGCTGCAGGTTGCTATTGGTGTGTTGAGCACGGTGTGAGCATCGAAGTAGGACTTAAAAGTGGCAACGTTTGCATGCGCAGGTAGCATTTTGGGGACTCCTTTATGGAATTGAGCTTCTTCGTCTATTATGAAGAGCAACGGGAGGCGGTCGGAAGATAGCTCGGTGAGTGCTCTGACAGTGACCTGCTGTTGTCTGAAGCCTTTTGAGATGCCAAAGTCAATTGCACTGGGGGTGGCGTTTGCACGATAGGGGTAGCATGTGGCTTCTCCGGTTGCTACAATGTCGACATTGACATTGGCCAGGACTGAGCTGAGGGTCCGGCCTCTGGCACACATCCTGTAGTTGCCCCACCATCTGTGTTTGGCATTCCAGTCACCTGCAGCAAGAAACTTATCTCCGAGATTGGAGAGGAAAGTCGTGAAGTCTGCTTCCGTCCACCTGAAAGCAGGGGGGCAGTACACCGAAGCAACGTTAAACCTCCCTCTTCTTGCAGATATCTCGATGGAGACGGCTTGTATGTGCTCTTCCGAAAGAGTGAAAGAGAGTTGATGGGCTATGGCTGACTTGACGAAGATCGCTGCGCCCCCATGTCGCCGGTCATCCGGATGATCGGCTTTGTGCAAAGTGAATCCAGGGATCCTGAGGGTGGACCGCGAACAGAGACGGACTTCTGACAACAAAAGGATGTCTATTTCGTAAAGCTCTATGAAAGCAATGATCTCGTTTGCTTTCGAGCTTATCCCATTGGGGTTCCAGCAGGCTATTTTAAGAGCTCCCATTCCCTCCCTCCCAGAGGAGGGTGGACGCGTCTGCAGGATTGCTTGCATTAGAGTCTCTACTAGGGACATCATCCTGTCGAGCCTCATGAAAAGCTGTTCCAGTTTGGCATTCAAAGCGGCGTTTTCGGTGGAATGTGTTGGAGGGGGAGTATTTTCCATCACTTTGTGAGGGATAGGTAGGTTTCTTCTGGCTACACTTGCAAATGATTCCTTACCAACGTTGGGTGAGAGATCGGTTGAAGGAACGTATTCGATTCTGTGGCTGCTGTGAGCCTTGATTGAGCACTTTGCTGAAATGCGACTTGCAGATATTTGCGGCATCCTCTAAAGTTGGCCGCGTGAGAGCTGCCGCAGTGAAAGCAGCACCTAGGGTCGTCCTTCCCGAGCTTGCATTCCAGGGTAGGGTGGTTTTCACCGCATTCTCTGCAGATGTAATGCCGTGTGCAGTGTGCTTTTGTATGTCCGTATTCCTGACATCTATGGCATTGTACGGGACCGGATTGCTTGCGTGGCTTCTCCCAGGTGACTACGTGTTTGCAAACAGCAGAGATGTTCTTAGGAAGCTTGTTGTTGTCAGCCTTCTTGATGTCCACAAACCTCATGTTAAGCGGAAGCTGTGTTACCTTATTGCGAGGGGTATAGATGCGCAGAACGCAGTGACCCTCTTCCTGCAGGCACTCAATAATATCCTCTGATGGGACATCATGGTGAATGTTCCTCATTACCATGCGAAAGGGTCGGTCTTCTTGCAGCTGGTGGTGGTGGAAAACAGTTCCTTTTTCGCGGAAGTGTCTGGCAACAAGCCTGTAGGCGTCAGAGGAGTTTCACTGAATGGCACAGACACCTGAGTTCAGCGCTTTGATGGAGTAAGAGTCTCCGATAAGAGCATCCAGCTCTCTGCAGAAGGCAGAGTAGCTAACCACACCGGGAACCATAATCCTTGGAACCTTGGGAGATCGAGCTGCTTGCGGTGCTGCTGTTTGGGCTTGCCCTGAATTTTGGGATTTTGCCGGCCGCACAGTTGCGTCGCACTTCGTTGTGGCGCGGTTTATCGCGGCTTGCGAAGTAGAAGGCCCGACGTCCATTTCTTCTTCGTCGCTTAGGTTTATGAAGCGGTTTCCAGAATTAGCGGTATGGCTTGTCTTCTTGTGACTGACCTTGGGAGAGAGAGCGGTACCTGCTCTCTTCTTAGCTGCACCTTTGATTGGCTTAGCGGTGACTTGCTGCCAGCCTGGGGTGGGGTTGCATGAAAGTGTGCTAGTGGAAGCAGGATCATGCCTCGTACTGGATGCAGCGGAACACAAGCTGCCATTCGTGCTTGTTGTGAACGTCATTTGAGATGTGATCGAGGACGTTACAGTACAAGTTGTGATGCAGCTTGTGGGAGCCCATCTAGTTGTACTGCCACCGTTTAAGCAGCTGTCCGTTAGACCGTCTCGCAAACTAGCTCGTAGTTCCGCGGGAGTTGCTCCAGCAGTGTTCCTCATTGATTTAAAATCAATGGATTGTTTTTGATTAGATTTATCCATTTTTAGCAATTAGCAAAAACTTTAGCAGATAAAGTTAAGTAATTAACTAAGCTGGGACACAAACCGGTTGAAAGCTTAAAGCTTCAACAGTAGATCGCCTCGTGGAGATCAGTGGACCACCAGCAGTTGCCGGGGCCCAGTGCTTGTGAAAAGAAAAACTGTGGAATCACCTATAGCTGATTCACTTGGGGATTGCTAACGTGAAGATAGGTAGGACAATTGCAGTCCTACAATGAAGGAACTTCCCGAAAGCTTTGGGTTTTATGTTTGAATACACTTGATAAATCACCAATAACACGTCTTACTCTTGCAAAAGCTCGACTCGACTGCCAAAAATGATCTTTCCAAAAAGGTACAGATTGACCTGATGCAACGAATAAAACAAGAACTACGCGCTTTCAGCGCCAACTAGCGAAAATACCGCAAGACTTTTTTGACAAACTATTATATAAAATTTTCGTATCACAGTTTTTGTTACCATACTTTTCCGAAACGGCTATACCGATTCTTATGAAATTTTGTGAGCGATATATATGTATATCAGAGAACGGCACGGGTGACACTTTTCGACACCCTATGCATACCCATAAAAATTTTACCCATAAATAGAGTACCACTCGCCACACAAAACAAAAAAGGCAATACCGACACACACAATTTTTGGATGAGTCAAAAGTGTCTATTGCCTTTCTTGCACCCATGATTTTGTGCCTATGTGTCTTGAGACGCAAAACACCCGAGTGTTTTTCGGTCGCTTGTTCGGATCATACCAGCCACCCTAAAAAAAAAGTGGAAATAGAAAAATGGTTAAAAAAATGATCGTTGAAGATTTTGTCCTTTTCCTTTTCTTTCCTTTCTGTCCTTTTCTAACTACCTAAGCGTCTAGACTTCGTGCACGGGTACCTAGAACATACAAAAGTAAAAACAACAAAACCCTTTCCTACGATCTTTTTTTGTGCCTTTCTTCCACCCATCCGTTTTTTATGTGTGCCTGCGATCCACCCATCCGTTTTTTTTGTGTGCCTGCGAAACTTACCACAAGAAACTTACTGGGTAAAAAAAAGGCAAGCACCCGAAATCATTGGTGTTTCCAGACACCCGAAGTTTCGTGCATGGTAAATACTCATGCACAAAACTTCGTGCATGAAAGACACTCGGGTGCCTAAAATACCCGGAGTTTTTCGTGTGTACTCATTGTGCGAATGGCAAGCTGCCGTTCTCTGATGTATATATATAAAGATAACGTAGTTTAGTTTTCTTAAATTTATATTCTGTTGTGTAAACGCCATTCAATCCTATAGCACTAGTCAATTTTATTTTAAAATGGGTTTTTACCAATCTTGGCATGACCTCTATTACAAGATTGTAGTTATTTACCAAAAACATGGTCCCCTGTTGTTTTTATACCCTTGCAGAGGGTATTATAATTTTGTCCAAAAGTGTGCAACGCAGTGAAGGAGACATCTCCGACCCTATAAAGTATATATATTCTTGATCAGGATCACCTCCTGAGTTGATATGAGCATGTCCGTTTGTCCGTCTGTTTCTACGCGAACTAGTCTCTCAGTTTTAAAGCTATCGTCTTAAAACTTTGCACACACCCTTCTTTCCTTTGCACGCAGTATATAAGTCGGAACGGCCGGGATCGGCCGACTATATCCTATAGCTGCCATATAACTGATTGATCGGAAATGGTATAACTTTGGTGTTTTTAAATTTAGAGACTTCAAATTTAACATGAGAGCTATTTTTGGCGACAAATTACGACATGCCAAATTTCATAAGGATCGGCCGACTATATCTTATAGCTGCCATATAACTGAACGATCGGAAATGACCCAACTTTCGTGTTTTTGAAGATAGAAAGCTGGAATTTGCTACAGATTATATTTTTGGTCAGTTAACCGGCCTACCAAATTTCATAAGGATCGGCCGACTATATCCTATAGCTGCCATATAACTGAACGATCGGAAATAGTATTTGGTAGAAATATCAATTTTCGTATTTTTGAAGATAGAAGCTTGGGACTTTTTTTTTAGATTTTTTATTGTAATTAATTGGTTTTATTATGATGTAATCATAAGGATCGGCCAACTATATCCGATGTTTGCGATATATATCCAGTTTTAACTGCAAGGGTATATAAACTTCGGCTCCGCCCGAAGTTAGCTTTCCTGTCTTGTTTTTATTTTACTTCGTTTCGAAAAATCAGTGACGACCACATTCGATACTTAAAGGTGTAGCTGAAAGCACCACGATGATGTATTTGTAAAAATCAGAGTCTTTTCACAAATAGGTGACTACTGAACAAGAAATGGACCCGTTAAAATCTTTATTGGCATTTAAGGGTTACTTGGGATAAAAATGCTTTCAAAGAAATGTTGCATACTTTTAGGCTGTTTAGACACATTTTATAATATAGATAAGTGGTCGGCACGGCCCTATCTCAAGGGCATAGGAAATTTCTCTGCCCGAGCTCTGCCACACACACACATTATAAATGTGTGAAACGTCATGCTCACAGCCTACTTTCTGCTATTCGTTACTAACACTAATGCGTTTAAATCATATCAATGTATTTACATTTTTTTCTAATGGTAGAAATGCCGCAAAGAATTATAATATTATATAAGAGAACATGTGCCCAGTTGTCGTGGTTGTATGCTTTTGGTAAATACTAAAATATAACACATAAACACTATTTCCATAAACCATATGTGATAAAACTAAGACTGTAGGGAATAAAAGAGAGTTTAAGACTTGTTTTTCAGGTGTAAGCTTTAGAATCTAAAGCAGTGCACTATAGAAAATATGACCACTTTTTCTGGCTAACATTAATACCTTAAGAAAAAAACCAAATATTTTAGTTCTGGTTATACCCTTGCAAAGGGTATTATAATTTTGGTCAAAAGTGTGAAACGCAGTGAAGGAGACATCTCCGACCCTATAAAGTATATATATTCTTGATCAGGATCACCTCCTGAGTTCAATAGATTTAACCTCAATAGATTTAAGATTTAAAAAAAATTGTGGGCGTGCCACCGCCCACTTTTTAAGAAACACAATCTATCTAAAAATTAAGCCAGATATTTAGATTCTAGATTTAGATTGAGTTTATATGTTCAAAAGAACTCAGATTTAAACTCAATATGGGCGTTGTACCCCACCCTATTTAAAATTCACATGCTAACTCAAAAACTAAGCAAGCTATTTAAATTTGCTTTTTTTATAGTGTTTTATAAAGCCATAGTCTTCTTTTGAAGAAGAAACATTTTTTTAATTTAAATCGGTTGTGCTTTAGTCCAGGGGTGCCCAAGCTCAGCATACGGCAGAGCAAAGTCCAATACCCGTGCAAAAAATCACCAATACATATACACCATTTTTTTCATGTCGATGCACTGAAAAATAAAATTATAGTAATATTTAAAAGGGGTTTCAAATAAATATCATTAAAAAAAAATAAAAAAAAAAAAATTTTTTTTCGGTTTTAGGGGATCGGTTTTAGACCATGCTGTTTGTCTCTTATTTCATGGGTCCGATCCCTTGAAACTCTAACTTAAGAATTTGTATATAAAATAGTGTTCAATGCTTGAACAGTTATACTATGCTAATGAATGCATACTTTTTACCTAAAAAAAATGTTCTGCGAAGATGAAATTCATCGCTTCAAGTCGACCATTTTGGTCGAAACAAAAACAAAAATGAATTTTTTCCAGTGAACAGTTTTCGGCAATCCAATAACAAAATGCATTCGGCACGATTGAGAAGAATAGGGAAAACACGAAAAATTGTTTTCGAAAGAGCAAACATATGTAAGAGCAATTCCAACAAAGGAGCAACGAGAGCAATGGGGCGGGACAGCCCTGCTTTAGTCTAACAGCAAACAGATACACATTAAAGCAGTGGTCGGCACCCCAATACATTGATATGATTTTAACGCATTAGTGTTATTAACGAATACCAGAAAGTAGGCTGTGAGCATGACGTTTCACGCATTTATACTGTATGTGTGTGGCAGAGCTCGGGCAGAGAAATTTACTATGCCCTCGGGATAGGGCCGTGCCGACCACTGCATTAAAGGTTTCGAGGTAATATATGAATATGAAATATGAATTTCCTCAAAAGCGCATAAAAACGCACTTTCTTATTTTACTCATATAAAGGCAATTAAACAATCTACAAATCTAAACAATCTAATCTCTATATAGAATGTGTTTCATTGATGGACTCGGCTGGACTCAGTTTAAATCTCTTTTTAAAACTGAGATTTACTTCTAAAAAATCGTTACATTTTCACTCTATTAAAAGGACAACAAAAGTTTTTTGGGCATTTCACATTTCCTACACATAATAGTGGTTCTTATTCTTATTGAAAAGTATTCATTTAAATAATTTTTATTTTGTTTATAAATTTTTCACTTATTGCGTTTTTAAAATATTACTTAAAATCTAAAATTCCAAGCTCATGTAAGCGTTAACATCAACAGCTGTTTAAAAGCTGATTTCTTCGCAGTGGCGCCATCTATGGAAATGTCTGGTATGCAACTAAAAATGTATCTATTGTGAATGATATGCAGTTAAAGTTATTTGAATTCTTAAACTTTCAAAAAATGATTTTTGGCCAAAAAAAGAAGTCAAATTTCCTAAAGTGCAGTGGTCGGCACGCCAATACATTGATATAATTTTAATGCATTAATATTAGTTACGAACAGCAGAAAGTAGGCTGCGAACATGACGTTTTATACGTTTTTTACTGTGTGTGAGCGGCAGAGCTTGGGCAGAGAATTTTCCTATGCCCTTGAGATAGGGCCGTGCCGACAACTGGTGTAAAGTAACCAAGACTATACAGTGCACTGTAAAGTTGCACTGTACACTGCAGTGTAAAGTTTACATAGAGAGACTTAACAGACAAACATCGAATAAAAATATGTAAAAAAGAATCTGAGAATTTATGTTCTTTCTATTTTATTTAAAAATGTATACATTGATAATTTTATGTAATTGAAGTTAAATCGATTGCTGTGCATAAACGGACCAAGCATTTTCAACAAAAATATTGATATCATTTAATGTCATTGTGGCATATACATTTATTGACAGGATGCATGGTTAAATTTTTGTTCCCATCTTCTATTCAGGTTGGAAGCGGCTCAGGAAGTAGTGCTAGCAGAGCATCAACAGGACTCAACAGGCGGGGGGCACTTGGGTCGAAAGGGAGCCCATCGCTTAGCTGATAGAATGGGTGGCCCAAAAAAAGAGGAGAACCCACCAGGTGGTGGTCCGACGTCGTTATTCATCCTTACTGAGGATAACCCAATTAGGAAGTACACACGATTCATCATAGAATGGCCGCCCTTTGAATACGCTGTGTTATTGACAATCATAGCCAACTGTGTTGTGTTGGCACTGGAGGAGCACTTGCCCGGGGGCGACAAGACAGTGTTGGCTCAAAAATTGGTAAGACCTTGAAAAAGTTTCCTTCCTGGATCCTTGCCGACTGTATCTTATCCGATTGTGTCTCTGCCTGTATCTTGAAACGATAGGAAAAAACGGAGGCCTATTTTTTATGCATTTTCTGTGTAGAAGCATCGCTCAAGATCCTCGCCTTAGGGCTTGTTCTGCATAAACACTCCTATCTCAGGAATATTTGGAACATCATGGATTTTTTCGTTGTAGTGACGGGGTAAATAATATATTTCCTTATTATAAAATATTGTTTAAATGCACATTTTCGTTTTTAATTACATTTCTATTAATTTAAGCACGCAATGCAAGCTTAAATCTAAATACACACTCACATGTAAATTCAGATTTTTATAAATCCATGATTCTCAATCATTGGAGACATTACTATTTATTGTAAGATTAAGATAACAATGCATAATAATATAATATAATATTTTAAGTGCCACTTTATCAGAATAAACTTTAAGAAAAAAGCTACACAGATTGATATAGCATCCGACCTATCTTACCAGAAGGGCTGGCAGAAAAGTTTTGGTTAAAACTAAGAAGCATATTTAACTTTATTAATAACCATTCCCTGTATTATAAATGGCTTCCCAAAAACCGTGATCCGATAACAGAGCCATGACGATATTTGCTGAGGCCAATATTGATGTTGACCTGCGTATGTTGCGGTCTTTTCGTGTATTACGTCCATTGAAGCTTGTATCCCGAATTCCAAGTAAGACATTAGTTATTCCTAAAAGACACTATGCCAGATCAGATAATATTAAACTAGAAACTACATATTTATCCTTAAATGTGCTTCTCATTTCAATTATATAAAATGGCATAGTTAGAAACGGATTAGGAAGCTATAATTCGGAGTGAACGCGTACTAGAATAATTTTTAATCATTACAAATACATTTTCTTGTAGAAATTTCTGTATTTTCAAAAACATGTAAGAGTATGATTTTACAGTAATTTTTAATTTCATTTAAACATAGAGCGCATCAGTAGGATGCTATTGTAACATTTAATAAAATATAATACTGTTTTTTCCACGTTTTAAAAATACATTTATTGTGAAGCAGACACACCAACATTTACTCGTCTCACACTAACTAGAAGTTTAGTTTTTAATGAAGGATGTGACAAATGTGTCATAGTTTAATCTTATTTTAAGTCAGTATCTAAGGGGTTAGATGTCGAGGAGAATGGACTTTTCAATAGTTTTATTTTTATAATTAAGAATGAATTTAACTCAAAAAACGAATACATTATAACGCATTGAATAAAAGTAAATATGTCTAACCCCTTAAAAAATTTAATGAAATACTAATATGTAGCATTCTAATATGTAGTGGTCAAGCATTTAGTAGTTTTAGTCTTATATACAACAGAAATTTAAAAAATTATGTGAAAAGAGTCCGAAGAATTGGAGGCGATTACATTTATTGAATTCCTTTGCAGCAGCTACCATAGGTACGCCCCTAAGTCCCTGGACTTAATGCCGAATGCAATAGGTTGGAGGCCTGTATTGCTAAAAAAATGATACTTCGAAGGTTATATTTAGACTAATTGGATCCGATAGATTATAATCAATTTAATTAGTTTGAACTTAGACCATTCAATTAAGTACAATTTTATTAATAATTTTTATTATTTGTCCGAACTTTTTAAAATTATTTTATAATAAGAAAAATATAATATGGCAGAATTCTCTTTAAAGGTCTCGCAAAAGTAGAATTTCGAATCGAAATTTGTATCATATAAGTATCTATTATTCAAACATCCCCTTATATCTAGAAAATTCTAGTTGGTGAATAGATTATATTTGCTCTTAACAATAGTATATCCAGAACCCATGAGAGCAGATGTAAACTATTTTACGTTTTCTCTTGGGTATCCCATTGTGTGTGCGAAATATATAAATAATCGCCCTTAAACGTTAATGGATTATTCAAACTTCAGTTAAAAAACTTTATTTTATTTGCTATTTGCTTTCCATTGTGAGATTCAATTAAATATGCACAATTTAAAGTTTTTCGTTGTACATAATCTTATATTTTCGTATTTATTATTGAACATTTCTGACTATAATTGTGATTATTGGTATTATTTGAGTATTGCTAATCAATATTTAAATACATTTTAATCGCTTAACGTCTGCAAAAACAGATTCATGACACAGTACCCACAAATAGGGCCCGAGGTAGACCTAAGAACACTTAGAGCCATTCGTGTGCTACGGCCCTTAAAATTAGTGTCTGGAATTCCTAGTGAGTAGTTCCCATTTATATTTAATTTTTCTACTTGTTGTCACGTCGTTTCGACGCGAAAGTCTCCTCATTTATGGTTTATGGTTTCTATTTCTTTACTTAGTCGAGAAGTGAAATGGGCGAAATGTGTGGCTCAAAACGAGATCATTCATTTTGGCCATCGCTTTACTTAGTTTTTGTATTGCTTTAAACGTAATCGTATATAAAGATTGGTTTGCTGCGCATGATTGTCATGGACCCTAGCGACTTTCCACGACAACCGTGCCATAAATATGTGCAGAGCCATCAAAATTTCACTTACTAATCCAACATCTAATCTCCTTGAATCACTCACCCAAATTACGTCACGGAATGGATCTGATGATTGATGATTACCAAAAATAGGTTTACAAGTAGTTTTAAAATCTATTATCAAGGCGATGGCACCTTTATTGCAAATCGGTCTCTTGGTGTTGTTTGCAATCGTAATATTTGCAATCATTGGACTCGAGTTTTATTCGGGCGCACTGCATAAGACTTGTTATAGCTTAGAAGATCCAAGTAAGTTATAGTATTTGAATGCCCATCAATTGTAATGCCCGTCACCCCGTTAATACTTTCCCTACCCACGTAGACAAACTAGTGAAGGAGGGCGAATCAGAGACTCCCTGCAACACAGACAACGGTACGGAGAAGGCAGGTGGCTTTGTTTGCAACAACACCACTAGCATGTGTCTCGAGAAGTGGGACGGACCAAACCAGGGCATTACGAGTTTCGACAACATTGGATTCGCCATGTTAACGGTGTTCCAATGCATCACCATGGAGGGCTGGACATCAATACTCTATTGGGTAAGTGGTGATCACAAGGCTTTCTTTGGAATCTCTTTCCATAATATATATATTTCCGTTCCGGGTTTCTCTCGCAGACCAACGACGCACTAGGTTCAACATTTAATTGGATATATTTCGTGCCTCTTATAGTTATAGGCTCATTTTTTATGCTCAACCTAGTTCTTGGTGTCTTGAGTGGGTAAGTACAGCAGCAGCGGTTTGAAGACTTGTACACCAGTTCACGTTCGTACTCCTTATGATTTTGGTTAATTTTTATCTGGATCTGGTTTTCTGATATTGCATACATATATTTATGTCCCACTAATCGATGATTTCAAATCCAGTGGTATCCAGTGGTCGGATATCCACTAATCATTAAGATTCAATCTGCGAAAAGTCTTAAGCATATGTATGCATGTATGTTAAAACATTTTGGTTTTAATTTGTAATTATGTTTATAGTTTGTCATTTAATCCGAAATTTTATTTACGTAATAAACTATCGTATTTCCGAATTCAGAGAGTTTTCGAACGAACGAAACCGTGTCGAGCGACGCATGGAGTTTCAGAAATGCCGATTTCGGGCCATGTTTCAGACAGCAATGGTTTCGTACCTTGACTGGATCACACAAGCAGGTTTATACAAATAGATCTAAATCTAAGTGTAACTAAATAAACAACCATAATCAACCCGAAAGGCCCACACCGTGGACCGCCAGTCATTAAAAGTCAAAACAGTTCTTAAGATTAGTCTTAATATTACTCCCTATTCCGAACGAGCTCACTTTAACAAATAAAAAAAGAATCACCTATATAAGCCGAAACCAAAACCAACTTCCAAAAATATACCATATAAGTTTGATTACCATTAGTTACTATATACTAAAACACGAGCAATGTCCCAAGCTATAAAAAGAGTTATTGTTAATAGACATAATTAGTCACGGTCAACGGTCATGCGAAACGCTGTTATAAACCCAATGCAACCCAACCAAATAAAGAGTTCCCAAGTATTTTGCAGCGCCTATATATTTTCTGCATTTTTCTAAACCCAAACTGTATCCAATTTTTACTTATGTCTACTATAGCGATAAACTAAACTCCTCCATCAAACTAAATAAGCCTAACCAACCAAAAATAAATACAAAATACGATTAGCCAACCAAAATATATTTTTTACTACCAATTATTATGTCTTGCTGTTACTTCTGGCTAGAAAAGACGTCGGATCTTAATGCTCCCATACATTTTGACACCAGTGCACCAACCCAACAACAATGTTCTGTCCCTTCCGCGGATTAGCCAGCTATACCCCCATCACCGTCATCATTATCCCTGATTCGTGCCCGGAGTATGTGTGACTGGATCCCCGGGGGCATGGCCTGTGTATCACGCCATGCGTACTACTTCTGCTCGCTGTCTCCAACTATATCATCTTATATATACAATGATATGCTCGAATGCACATACATATAGTCTCACCAAATCGCTTCCCCGAACCTTACTCAAATAAGGTCACTCCAGGAGGCTATCTCTCTGTCGCCAGATATACATTACTCTTAATATATTTCCCGTGAATAATTTTCGTTTGTTCTGTTTGCTAGTTTTTTGTTTTTTAAAAACTAACCGACCAGTTCTTAATTTAAAAAATATGCCCTTATTTTGTGGTATTATTCGATTCTGCTAAGTTAATTACACTCGTACAAAACGATGATAAAAGTATGCTGCGCTACTGAAAAATATTTATTTGTTTTACCAACCAACCTATCAATCAATCCTGTTTTGGGGTTATCACATTCTATTTGAATATTTTTTGTAGTGAATTCGCAAAAGAACGAGAAAAAGTAGAAAATAGACAAGAGTTTCTTAAACTTAGAAGGCAGCAGCAACTAGAAAGAGAGTTAAACGGCTATGTTGAATGGATTTGTAAAGCTGGTATAGTATTTACCCTTTATCTTGTTTTTATATCTATCTTTATACTTCCTAATAATACTAATACATTTAATACAGTACATTCATTTTCACGCACACAAATTTCAAACACTAATCACAAATGGAAACATTCAAAAATAGACACAAACACCACACAAAATAGCTTTCATATCTATCAAGTCTTGATCATTTTCATGGCCTTTTAAGTTATAAAAAGAATCGATTGCGTCTCCTCTCGGAGAACGAAGGCAGTAAATATTTGTAATGAAATCTCTCTATTTTATGGCTATCGTAAACGAAAGTCGAAAGCCTAATCTGATCTGGTCTGATCTATGTATTATTTCCAAAACTTCTATATTTTTACGATGAAAAATTATTTGGCCCAAGCCCATTAATGTGTTATAATTTATCGATCAGTATTTGCTGTTGCAACTTTTCATAAGATCGAACTCAAGGTTAAAGCATGTGTATACTTATACACTATATACACTTACATATATACTAAGCGTATACTTAATGATCACTTATAGAAATAGTATACAAAATCACATCTTCCTTGCCTTTTCTCATCGATATTAACCATCCATTACGATTTACATTTGTCTTGTTAAATCTTGTTGTCACATGAAAATATAATTATAAAAACACAGTTTGATTTTTGTAATATTTAAAGAGCCAGCACCTTGGGCCTTTTCTGTACATCCCTCTCCTCATAGTACACAGCTTCGAAGTGTAAAGTGCCAAGAATAAAGTTAAAGTAAATGCCCCAAACATACATATATAGATGTAACATTTTTTGTATAAAGATATATATTTCTTATTTCTTTCGTATTGTATATCTTTTTGGCGATAATTCTAATTTTGCTTATGGCGAACATCTACCAATCCATGAACCTTTATGTTATTGCAGAGGAGGTAATACTAGCAGAAGAGCGAACCACAGAAGAAGAAAAAATGCACATTATGGAAGGTGAGTTTTTACGAATTTTCCATTTTTTTTGTTCACCATACTTTTTGACTACGCAAATGTCAATGTTATCAATGTTAAATGTAAATTCTTTCCTATTTCAGCTCGAAGACGCAATGCTGCCAAGCGGAAAAAGCTCAAAAGTTTAGGAAAGTCCAAGTCTACAGACACAGAGGAAGAGGAGGCCGAGGAAGATTATGGCGACGATGGTAAGAAAGATATGCAAAATGGTAACAACTTTTTTTTAGAAAAAACTTACAAAGATCTTCTTAAACTCCAACGACTGTATAAACCAGAATTTTCTAAAATATTAATTATTTTTGTCAAATATCGACCAGTCCAAGCCAGGCTAGACATTGTCTACCAGACTAGACAGTGTACGCTCAAATGACTTTAAATCGTTCTTAAATATGAATTAAGAAGCATCCTGAAAAAACACGTTGTCATTTTTTAAATATAAAACTTTATGGCTTTCGTCAACTTTATTTTCACGAAAAATGATTTATAACCTTTTAACATAGTCGTGAACTTTTGGTTAAGCATTTTAAATTAATTTAAAAAATGACTTTTTTGCAATAATTTAAAAATATTTCTTCATTTAAACTTATTTGATCTGTCCACAAACCGAAATTGATTATCTCACATATGTTCAAAATGTGTAAGTAAATTACTTTTTTTTTTTCAAACCGAAAATCTGTCCATATAACTCTCACTTCATAACTCACACAGTACCTTCATATAAAGTTGCAGTTGCTTAGTTGCAGCCTAGACTCAATTATTTTTAGCTTATGAGGATAAAAAATTGTAGTAAGTTTTTATTTCTGAAAACGAGAGAAATTATTTTTATTTTTTGAACACAGTGCCGTTCAATTGCAGTTTAAACAACTCACTGTCGTAAAAAAATAAGTAATAGGGATAAGAAAATAAACCTCAAAGACAAAAGTGCTAGAGAAACCATTACTATTGGCCCGTTCACCTGTACCTGTAGATTGAGAATTATCATGGTAGAGCAAGCTAAGCCACAAACCGAAATTTCAGCAAATTAGTGTCCTACAATCCGACATAATGTCAGTAAAATCGCATTTTGTACAGGAGGGTACATTAATGAAGCATATAAGAAATAAACCAATCTAAATTAAAGTAACACAACAAAATGCGTTCTATTGATAAATTTGTATCAATTTATTATGAATTATATGATCAATGTTCAAAGACCTCCTTCACGTTGTAAGTACGTTTGTGTCATTAAACCACAGAGCGTTTCGAACGAATAATGTAATTAATAAAAATTAATAATGTAATCATATTTGTAAGCCCGACGCAGATTACCAAAAATTCTTGCAGAAACGCTTGGATGAAACTTAAGAAGTGACTGTTTCTGTCTTCAGTGGAGTCTTGCCAACTCTTGTCATTTATAGCAAAAAAAAAAGAAAAAAAAATATAGCTAGGTTTCTTCAAAAATAGTAAATTAAAATAGCTGTTAATTTTTACTGTAAGTTTTTACTTCTTCGTTAAACAAATTTCTTAAAATGTTTCCAGTTTCTTCTTTCACGGAACTCAAATTCTTTCCTATTGTACCAATCTGTAAAAAACACTTAATTGGGACAATGAAAACAACATTTTTCATCCATATCTAAAAAATGTATGAATTTGCTTTAAAATTATTGAATGCATGCCTTGTGTCTAAAATAGAAAGTAGTGTGCTCATTTGCATTATATTTCTGAATTTTGACTTTGCCAGGTTCACCTGGCTAAAAACTCGTTCAACCATTGCATTTGACAATGGTAAACTTTCATTGAAAATGAAGCCAAATCTTTAAAAGGATTGTTTCCTTTATCGTCTTTATACATTAGAGCATTAAGTTTTAATATCGACTGGCAACAATTATATAAAATTATTTAAAATAGCTAAAGAATATCAAATTATTTTTGTGAAATAGCCAACCTGTCAAATAACAGGCTCTTGCAAAATTGAGTGCTTTCCAGTTTTAGGTCATGCAAAATAGCCAAATCTGGCTAGACAAAATAGCTAAGCTGGCAACCCTACTTTAGTTTTGTCTCGGAGTTTTAAAGTATGAGGTTTCGAAACGCACTGTGCCGAATAAATCAGAAGTGCACAAAACATTGGCCGTGTTTCTCTTTAGGTTAAGATGTTTCTGACTGTTCCACAGATTGCTCGGAAGAAAACGGACAAGAATTTCTATTCTCTTTACTCCCCTCATAGGTTATTTGAAAACTCGGTCGAAACCCCAAGGCAGCTGCACCGGATTCTGGCGGGCGGAAAAGAGATTTCGATTTTGGATCCGGCATACGGTCAAAACACAATGGTTCTACTGGTTCGTGATCGTCCTTGTCTTCCTGAATACCGTGTGCGTCGCAGTCGAGCACTACGGCCAGCCATCGTTTCTGACGGAGTTTTTATGTAAGTTCCTAGATATTGGTGATTTAGAGTCACTGGATGTCCCTTTTTATTACAGACTATGCGGAGTTCATTTTCCTCGGTTTGTTCATGTCGGAGATGTTTATCAAGATGTACGCTCTGGGACCCCGAATCTACTTTGAGTCATCATTTAACCGTTTTGATTGCGTTGTCATTAGTGGTTCGATATTCGAGGTTATATGGTCCGAGGTCAAAGGCGGCTCCTTCGGACTGTCTGTCCTGCGTGCCCTGCGTCTTCTGCGCATCTTCAAAGTAACCAAGTACTGGTCGTCGCTGCGCAATCTAGTCATCTCCCTGCTGAACTCAATGAGATCCATTATCTCGTTGTTGTTTCTGCTCTTCTTGTTCATACTTATCTTTGCTCTACTTGGCATGCAGTTGTTTGGCGGCCAGTTTAACTTGCCCGGAGGGACGCCCGAAACCAATTTTAACACATTCCCGATAGCACTGTTGACCGTTTTCCAAATCCTTACCGGCGAAGATTGGAACGAGGTTATGTACCAAGGCATCATATCGCAAGGTGGTGCCCAAAAAGGAATGATTTACTCTATGTAAGTGTTAGTTTTTAGTTAGTCTCATTCCACTCTTTATGTATCATGCACATTGTTTGCTAATTGGAGCCTCAGTGAAAGCGTATGAGTTTCCAGCTAACTGTGTTTCCGACTCTTAGTATGCAATCGAGATATCCTGCTTTTTTATACTTTCCGTCAGTTGTCAGTGATAGCCTTCCCTTTCCCCCTTAAACGTAAGAAAAAGAACACCAAACCCCTACTTATATTATAATTAAGCGAACTTCGAAATTCATTGAACGTCGAACCATTAATGTATGCAATCGACTGCGACCAAGAGCATTCATATTTTGGTCAATCAGACTTATGAGCTTGAAGAATTTTTTAGAAGAAGATAGAGAAATTCTGCAAGCCCAAGTCTCGAAAACTCGCAAAAGAAGAACTCATCATCCATCGAGCCTAGCAATCCGTAAGTGTAGACATTTGTCCCTCGAACATAGTATTCTAAGCCCCATTTAACATTTCTTTGCTTTTTCACTGTCGTTTCTATTTACAGCGACTTCATGGTTTGCGCTTGCGAACTTCAATACTCTCACGAGTCTTTCGAAGGCTAGTTACCCACGGTAGCATCGTAGTTTTCCCTGATTAAGTCTAGTCCTAGCAAATAATACTTATAGCCCTGCAAACTTACAATTATGTAGCTTATCTTTCGCAGCCTCATACCATCGGGGTGGTGCGTGGAGCTAATGATACAACCCACATAGATCGTACTGAGTACAGAGTTTTCCATCTGATTGGCTTTGGTATTCTTGATGCTCTTCCGACAGATATTTTATCGTTTTGGTACTCTTCGGAAATTACACGCTATTGAATGTGTTCTTGGCTATCGCCGTTGACAATTTGGCGAATGCCCAAGAACTAACAGCAGCCGAAGAGGAACAAGTCGAAGAGGATAAAGAGAAACAGCTGCAGGAGCTTGAAAAAGAGATGGAGGCGCTCCAGGGTGACGGTGTCCACGTAGACAACGGCGACGGTACCAACGCCACTACCAAGGCCAAAAACAAGCGCAAGGAAGAGGAGAAGAAGGAGGAGGAGGAAGTGACTGAAGGTCCCAAGCCAATGCTGCCATACTCATCGATGTTCATACTTTCTCCAACCAATCCGTAAATATTCAATTTAACTAACCAGCTCACAATTCCATGATATCATTAACGCTACCTGTAATCGCTTATGTAGGGCTCATTTTAGATGTAAGGTAATTGAGTTTTTTTCAGGCCCCATCCTGAGTTCTGGCTGAGGTCCTGGCTGGTGACCGACTCTAACATTAATTAGGCTTTACTGAACGCGTGTAGTTGCCAATATTAGTTAATATCACCCATAATAATAATCATAATAATAATAATGAAATCACTAACTGTTCCTAATACTTTTTTCCTTTTATCCTTTGTCTTTTTCGGAAATCATAAAATTTTATGTTGCACACAATCAACAAATAAATTATTGATTAAATCGAAACAAAATATGTTTGTATGTATGTTGTATGTATTAACTCTTGCGATTTCAATCATTAACCATTAATCAAAATCAAAAACCAATCATGAAACAAAAATCACCACGAAAAACGGCAAACATGGTAAATCATGCAAAACTCATAAACATTTTCGAAAAATGAACGAAAAAAAATCAACGTATTGATTTATAATTTTAAATAATAAAAATAACTATATACGATCTTAAAAATAACAAATTGCCAATTGGAACACCAATTTAAAAAAAAAAAAATTAAAATATTCAAACGGTACGTCAAAAATAATAACAAAATACATAAAACGTAAACGGATTCCAAAAATTCCGGAATCCCGCCAAAATACCCAATCCGAACAAAAATCCCGATCTTAAATTTTATCAAAAATTTCACAAATCAAATGAAAATTATCGAACTGCGACCGAATTTGATTTAATCGGAAATGTAAAAAATATAAAAAAACATGTCTAACGAATCATCGAAACCACCCAATTACCTATTCGTCAACACATATTCGATATCAATATACGATGAAAATCCCCGACTTATACAGCATACGACGCGGCGCCCATTGGGTTGTTAATTTGCCATATTTTGATTTCTTTATTATGGTCGTCATATCAATGTCATCTATAGCATTAGCAGCCGAAGATCCCGTTCGAGAGAACTCAAGGCGAAACAAAATATTAAATTACTTTGATTATGCATTTACCGGCGTATTTACCATAGAAATGTTGCTGAAAATTGTAGACTTGGGTGTGATCCTGCACCCGGGAAGCTATTTAAGAGAATTCTGGAATATTATGGATGCTGTGGTCGTTATATGCGCTGCTGTTAGTTTCGGTTTCGATATGAGCGGTAGCAGCGCTGGACAAAATTTATCGACAATTAAATCACTTCGAGTATTGCGTGTACTGCGTCCATTAAAGACTATTAAACGTGTTCCAAAATTGAAAGCCGTCTTCGATTGCGTCGTGAACTCATTGAAAAATGTTGTTAACATTCTAATCGTGTACATATTGTTTCAATTTATATTTTCTGTTATTGGAGTACAATTGTTCAATGGGAAATTTTTTTATTGTACGGACGAAAGTAAACATACTTCCGCAGAGTGCCAGTAAGTAACGTTTTATTCTATTCAACTTTCAATTGTTTTTTCGCTATTTTTGTTTTTTATTGTCTTATTCCGTAACCGTAACCTTAACCGTAACCGTAACCGTAACCGTTTCCGTTACCTATTCGTACTACTTATTAATCTTGATCCCAAATGATAAATAACTAGACCACATATATGTACTTATGTTGTAACGTCTCGGTATTGGGATCATTTTTAAAGAGGGGTCGACTATGATGCCACACATTTACGGTCCCTCAGTAGCCTCATATTTTAGGTTTCTTAATTTGCCAAGTCGATCACCTACCTCCTATATTTGTATAGTCGCGTTACACTATCGCGCTCTAGCTTTCCCGATCTCTCTAAAACACACGCTCTCTATGACTCTATCTCTCTTCCTTTTCTATCTGTCTTACTTTTTGATTAAAAATACGGAATTCTTTCTGCCTCGGCTCCAGTAACGCCAAATATTTAGACACATACGTACATTGCGTAGCTAGTACTGCTAGAACGATAAGATCACATCACCCACTCAAACTTCTTGCACTTCCTCAGTGAAGTCGTCGAGCTCCTCCATGTACATATATGTGTTATATAACCTGTATATCTAAGGCGCTACAACTGATCACCCAGCCCCTACCTCCCAGTACATTGATGTTTAGTTGTACAGTACCGACTAGTTTTTCATACATATCCAAATACGAATACCCATTTTAATGTTACCTATACTATATATACATATGTATATATACATAAAAGAAAGAGGATTGTTTCGTCATGTTGGATTCTTGAAAGAATTTTGTTACTGGAGTGACCCTAATATGGGAAGGAGAAATCATGGAAAGGTTATTTCGGAGCAATGTGTAAATACTATACAAAGTATACAAAGTTTGTGAATATAAGTGGCCTTGATGAGTAGCTATAGGATATACGATTTCAGTCGCGTAATTAATGTGATCCTTTTGTTAATCAAACTTTTTCCACAATTGTTTGGTTCTTTTGGTTTCCTCTTTTTTTATTTTTGAGTTTACTAAAAACAAAAAAGGTGCACTGATTTAACAGAATGTAAGAGTAGCATTTTATAGTTTCCCGCCCAGTTTTTTTTGCCTGACTTGTCTTACCAACAGTCACGCGACTAAACGGGCACCAAAAACAATAAAAAAAAAAAAAACGATAAATCAATATTAAAATTCCGGGCAATTAATCACTAAAAAAGGAATTAGAAAATAGAGAATGCGCCTACAAAGAATGCTAAACTAAAGCTTCCAGTCACCACCTGACTTAACCATTCCAGTTACGTTTTATTTCATCTAATTGTTTTATTAAAAAAAAACATAAGCTGTTTAGGCGTATTGAATTAAATGTAATAACTTTGAGAAGGAACCCCCGCGGTTAGCCTATGTATGTTTCGTTTATTTCAAATTGGGTATTAATCAAATACCAAAGAGTCCATATTACTACCAGAAGATTTCTTAATAAGCAAGCTAGGAATATATAGGACAGCGAAACTCATAGGTTAGATGTCCCCGAGAACTATTACCCAAAAATTGAAGACAACTGTCAGAGTTCTTTGTAGATCCCGATCCATTTTAATTTCGTCAAAATCATTTAGCCGTCATCTGTACATATATTCGTGTAAAAGCATATCTCCAAAGTTTCCGAACTTTTTCCTAAGCCAAATTAGGAACTGCCGTGTATTCGTATTGCCCGTCGAGACCAGGCATAATGCTAGAGTTAGAAACATTCATTGTAGGATTGTCTGTAGATGACGATTTTTTTCTTTCATGTAATTTGTGTTTACTAGTTCTAGTACTTTATTACAATCATCCAATAGCTGATCGCACTTGCGACTATCCGCCGATATAGATGAAAAAAGTGAAAAAGCCAGATACTTGCGGTGCACTCGATTGTTGTTCCGTTATAACACAGAGTATCGTTTGACCTTCGCATGCAATTACTATCGCCGACGATCTGCCGAAATAAAACCAATAAAACTCCAAAAAATTTAAAAAGAAGCTCTAAAATACATATGTACTCGTACATCTAAAGCCCACAAGAGTTAAACTGAACGTGTTATTTCTTTCAAAGCACAAGCTAAGCGATGAAGCGACTGCTGTCGCAAAATTACAAAAATTGGATCCTTTACCCTAAAAGATATCTGAGTTTACCTTCCATAATAATTATCTAATTCCAATTCGTAGAACGCACTCGCTGCATCGCTAGTGCCTTTTCACGCTATTTGGAATCCGCGAGAACAACTTATATGTAGAACCATTCGCTTGAGCGCAGCTGCTTTGTTACACATCACCGAACCGACAAAGGCCGACCCACCCAACCACTGAACTACACTCAAGGTCACTCTCGGGGTCAGAACGAACTTAATCAACTTGATGTTGTAGCCACTTCTTATCGTTAAACTTGGTTTTCGAGCATTTCTTTTTTGTACGCCTTTTATGTCAGACCGCATCGAGTGTTTATTTGGGCTGAGCTAAGTTAGAGTATATCTCAAGGACCAATTCCTACTCGTAAAGGTTTAATGCAGCAGAGTGAACAGGAAAAGTCACCTTTTCAACACAACCTCGCATTTACATATTAAATTACTAACCTCAACCCAGGAACCAGAAACATGCGAATATTGTAATGAAAGGGGCTTTAATCTTTTTTATGCACCATCAGCGATCTATCTTTTTTATATATTTCACTTTCGGCTTTATACTCCAGTCTCTACTCCAGATTCAATTCATTTTACCATCTTACCTCATGTGTTTATCGGACCTTTGTTTGGATGCCTTTTCTATTAAGTTGAGATTTTGTGTTTTTACTTTCGCTACCGTAGTGTATTGTGTGCAACCTTTATTTTTGTATGTTTTCCTGCCGAGTCTCTAATAAAGTTTTTAATCAATAAAAAAAACTTAAACACACAAACCCGCCACCTATAAAATAAACTTTTAAACCCCGACAAATCAAACAACCTCACTAAATGCACTCCAAAAGGGGCTCATACTTTAAGTACGAGGAGGACGAATTGCTGCCAAAACAGGAGCTGAGAGTGTGGAAACCACGAGCCTTTCACTACGATAACGTTGCCGCCGCGATGCTGACCCTGTTCGCCGTCCAAACCGGCGAGGGATGGCCACAGTAAGCCCACTTGTTGTTTCTAAAATTATTACACTTTAAATCCACTGCCTATTTATAATCTAATCTGTCACTCTGTCTGATTTTCGGGGCAGATAAGAATCTAGATCAAGGAAATAACTAATTCAAATTTTTTGCATGTTTTTTTTTCTGAACCCTTACCTTACAACCTCGTCCATCGTCCATCCAAATCAAAAATTGAAATCGAAACCCAAACCGAAACTTTAATCCAAACTGAAACCGAAATCGTAACCGATACCCAAAATCCACAAACATCGATTCAACAAAATTCAACGAATAGGGTGTTGCAACACTCTATGGCTGCCACTTATGAAGATAGGGGTCCAATCCAAAATTTCCGGATCGAAATGTCCATATTTTATATTGTGTATTTTATTGTGTTTCCATTCTTCTTCGTCAACATATTCGTGGCCTTGATTATTATAACGTTTCAAGAGCAAGGCGAAGCCGAGCTACAAGACGGTGAAATTGACAAAAATCAGGTGAGCCAGACCTATTAAACCCGTTAAGAGTTAATGTTTTGCGAGTCCAAATCTCCATCTACTATCTGTCTATTTCTCTTTAAATCTGCTTATATGTGTGTGTTTCGTGTGTTGTAATGTTAGTTATAAATGTAAAAATCAAAAGAATCAACCAAAACAAATCCAAAAAACTAAAACCTCTTAAAAAATTAAATATTAACTATTAGAATGCACGTATATGTCACTAATTCGTAAATATTTGCGGCAAACATAATTACCTACATAACAACATTCTGAACAAAACAACTCAACAAAACAATTTACATGAAAACAATGTACCACTAGTACACCGAGTACAGATGTCGTTCATAGAATATGTAATTGTTGAACTAACTTCAAATTCAAATCTATTTATATACTACACTAGTATATTTTAATGGGTATACTCCTTTGAGTGTCTTCTTTGAGTTTAGTTCGCCCCACTTCTTCCATCTAACACCTCCCATAGATAGAACCTATTTAAATACCTTTAATATTCCTGTATGTATTACCTAAGCGGCCGTTTTAGAGCCCCAATCAAACTCCAATCCAACCTCAAAAGTTGCGCTCTCGGCTCAGGAGCGCAAGGCTCCTTTTTATATTCATATTAGTTGTACTCATTTTATTTATATAAATAGTGAACATTTACCGGAAAGTAGAGATGTATTATATTTATGCGATATTCCTTAAATGTTTCCTGATTGTAGTGGTAATATTTAACGATCGATATCGTATAGTCCCTTCGACTTTGTATACAATAACAGAGACAATTCTAAGTAAGTATTTTTTAACATTCGCCGCAGAGGAATTTAAAACAGTGGTCGGCAGGGGTGTATTCCTGGGACATAGGAAATGTCTCTTCCCGAGCTCTGCCGCACACATACAGTATAAACGCATGAAACGTCATGCTCTCAGCCTTCTTTCTGATATTTGTTACTAATATTAATTCTTTAAAATTATATTAATGTATTCAGTACCGACCACTGATTTAAAACCTTAGTAAGAAATGTGTGTCAAGGTTTCATTTTCTTATCAGTTTTGGTTTAGGATTTCCAAATTTAATTTTTTAGCGTAAACCTCCAATCAAAATTATGTGCAATATTTGTAGAATTTGGCATGTATTAAATTTACGTAACGGATTATTTATTTAAATTAATATGCATTCAAAAAAAAATTCATGTAATAAAACTTGTATTTTTTTCCGACGAAAGCTGTTATGATAACCGCGTTTCATACTGACTAAGCAAATAAAAGGCCATGGCCTATACATAGATGTAAATTGCTACATATTGTTAAAGTTATACCCTAAAGTTGGCGTTTGGCTGATATTTACTTAATTGTGTAACAATTCATCAATAATTTGACATTAAATTTAATAAAAATGTATTTTCCTTTAGAAATCCTGCATTGACTTTACAATCGGCGCGCGACCCCTTGAGCGATATATGCCCAAAAATCGAAACACCTTCAAGTATAAAGTTTGGCGCATTGTCGTGTCAACGCCTTTTGAGTACTTTATTATGATGCTGATCGTATTTAATACCCTCTTACTGATGATGAAGGTAAATTTTATGAAGAGGAATCTTTTCTACAAATAAGACAGTGTATGGTTTTGCTGAGGTATCTTGGGTATCCTTATTAAGCCCAAATATGTTTATATCTGATTCTAAAAGGATCTTTTAAATTAAAGATATTTTTTAATGGCTAGTAATTTAATATGTACACAAACATGTCGACGCATTTCCGTGAAAGTATCGTAAGTCGCTTTTTTTCGAAATTGAGATTTTAATGCAAAATTGTTAGGCACCTAATGTCTCACTACCCTGTGAAATATTATAACTGAAAACCCTATAGTTCCGATAAAAATTAAGTTTCAATTCTATCGTATGTTACAGTGCTTTTCAATCTGCGCGCGAAAATATCGTATGTCCATACAAATTTTTTGCATGGAAATGTTTCAAACGCACAAAAATAAAGAAATACAATAACAAATGTTTCTAATCGCTTAAACATCTTATGATTTTACTTATTGTTTGTAAGAGATTAAATAAAAAAAAAACTTCCCCTGTAAAATTGGATTTTTCAACATACGATACTTTTGCGGAAATGCGTGAATGTATTGAATCTTACCGATAATATTACGATCGCGTTTGTTTGGTATTAATTTGAATTTTGAAAATGTGACAAGCCATTTATATTGTAAAATAATAATTCAGTCAGTTATAGGAATCTATAGATTAAAGCTTGTAATTCTTAATCTTTCTTACATACATGTTTTCCTTACACGTCCAAATTAATATTTTTCCAACATGAAATTTTTAGTAAAAAAAAAAAATTTTGTTAATATTTGGCTCGGTGCCATTTGGCTTTTTTTTAACACAAATGAGCGCATATACATTTTCAACAAATTTAAAATCTCTACAGTATCATAATCAAGGAGACATGTACGAAAAGTCGCTAAAGTACATAAACATGGGATTTACTGGAATGTTCAGTGTAGAAACTGTGCTAAAAATTATTGGATTCGGCGTCAAGGTGAGTAAAATTGATTTATATGAGCTTCATTTATCATTGAGAAAACAAGTAAAAACAATACAAGTATTTACAGAGATGCAAAAAAAAAAAAATCCTAAGGGTATAAAAATTTACGTATATCGCTCTTGAATATTTATAGAATTTGCTTTGGTACCAAAGTAGTACTTTAAAGGTAATGACAATAAAAAGCTAAATAACTCATTAAATATGTTTAGTCTTTGTTAAATTTTTTTTTTCATAAAGCTTACATGCCCAGATGATCGAAGGGCACTCGAGAAACGGTTTATTAGTATATGTTAAGCTATTTGTAATTTATTAAGCTAACAGGAGTTAGTAAGGAAATTTAAAATTCTATATTTTAAGAAGAACAGGAAAGAGATGTTATAGAGTAGAGACCATTGTAGTTCAAGCATAAGACCCTAAAAGGGTCGTGCTGCGCATATGCCGAACTTAGAGCTGGAAAATCATCGATGTTCACCTACATCGATGTTTCGATGATTTCAGAAAAAAACATCGATGTATCGCGATACATCGAACTTTCTAAGGGTGCACTTAAAAAATTTTTTCTCACACCATATCATATTAAAATATACTTATTTATTAAAAATAAATTATTAGAAGGTGTAATTTTTTTATAAAAAATTACGCTTTGTGTGAGATCCATAGTTTCCTTAATTATATTTCAAAATTCAATATGACTCTTAATTCAATATGACTCTTAAATACTACTCTTATATTAAAAATGAAACTTAAAGCTAGTCTTTCATAGAACGCAAAACTTAAAATGAAAAAACAATTGAAACGAAAATAAAAAACAGCTACGAGTTCTACTCAACAAAAAAAAGCGAAAAAAGAAAATTAAAACTGAATCCAGTCATTTTTGTTTAGAAACAAAATCATGTTAACATTCTTTTGTTTTAGCGAGCTTCGCTTCTCGCTTACGAGAAGTCCTGCTTTGCTGAAAATTCTCTCACTTTCTGTGGAAGTGGCCGGTACGCAAAAGTATTTAAAAATGCACTTTTTAAATGCATTGTCTGTTGATATCTGTAGAAAGAAGAAATTGGATTTTTAAGTTAGTTACAAACTAAATTGTTAATTTTTTGTACCTTCCAGTAATCTAATGGATTTTGAACAGGCTCCAAATTACTAGCATTTAAGTAATGCCGCAATGCTAATATTGAATCCACGCGAGGGCTTTGGACTTTGTGCGATTTGCTTGATTGTAAAAAGCTAAATAAAGCGGTGGTTTCTGCAGCTGGTTCTGGTGTTGGCGGGCTAGAACATGTTGGAGACTTTGTTAGAGCGTTGATGTGGGTCAGTTCCTCCTCTAAAGATTTCACCGTTTGGGAGGAGTTGAACGAATTCCAAAATCCTTCCTTCTTGAAATCCAATTTAGGATGCGAGCGCAGTAAGAAGACGAACGAGAGTGGCGCCAACCTTCCAGAATAGGCTGAGCGGATGCTCGCTAACTTTAAACGCCGAAGTAGCAAAGCCGAGCGGCCGAAAAAGAATCGGCTTGCGACCAACAAAACATCAGTTACTAATTAATAATCCTTTATATCCTTTATTATAATATTATAAACCTTTATTATAATAATAATAGTAATAATAATATTACTAATAGTAATAATAATTACTAATTATCCTCTTCTATTATGCTTAAATTAGTTGCTTGCTGCTTGACCAATAAAATTATTATTGATAATAATTTTTGGTGCACTTACCAAATACCAGCCAAGAAGTGATGAGTAAAAAGAAAACATCGAACATCGATGTTTGAAAACTTCGATGTTTCTCGAGTTTCAGAAAATATCGATGTATTGATACATCGTCGATGTTTTCTCCAGCTCTAGCCGAACTACAATGGCTAAGGAATAGAGGACTGATATTTCAAGTCCTTCTATTAGGAATGTTACAATTTAGGCGTGTTAGTAAAAGCTGGCTATCTACATCCCCATTAATTAGGTGATATAGAAAAACTACACCCAGCATTGTCCTACGATTTTTTAAGATAGGTATGTTTATTAGTAGGAGTATTCTACTATAATATGGAAGTTGAAGATTTGCATAACAGTTAACCCTCTAACTAAAAATGTAAAGAAATTCTTTTGTAATCATTCTATACGGTCCAGATGTACCAGATTCCATATATTGGGGACTCCAGACATATGAATCGTACTCCTGTATCGGAGCGACCAAAGAAATGAATAAGGTTTTAGGTTTGTAGGCGTCGTTAAATTCTTTTGAACACCTTTTGATGAAACCAAGGGCTCTTTTAGCCTTATTAACCATTAAGGAAATATGGTCGGCAAATTTAAGTTTAATGTTAATAGGGCGCCGAGATCATTAACCTATGTTAATTTCTCTAAGGCAATCCCATAAAGAGTATACGTAGCCTGAATAGGGCAAGAACGATAAAAAGACATAAGCTTGCATTTTGATCCATTAAGTATTAAATTATTAGCTAAACACCATTTTTGAAAGTTTGCAAGGTGAGACTGAAGACTGCATTGGGCAGAGATGGATTTGTACTGAAGACAAAGCTTTACATCATCTGAATACATAAGAACTAAAGAGTTCGTTAAAGCAAAGAGCAAATCTCTTTGAAAAGAGTAAATAATAACGGGCCAAGATGACTTCCTTAATAAGACTCTTTGTGTTCTTCCATCTAAGCAGCTGGAGATTAACGTTAAGAAGTCTGTAGAAAATCATAGCATATTCAGTTACTTAACAAGAGTGAGTGATTAACTAAATCAAATGGTTTGCTGAAGTCTGTGTAAATAACATCTGTTTGACATCCCATTCGAAACCCCTCTATGACAAAGAATGTCAACTCCAGTAAATTTGTGGTGGTGGAGCGACGCTTAATGAAGCCATGCTGACATGGAGAGATAAACGAAGAGCAAAGGTGTTGCAAATGAGGAGTAATTAATTTTTCAAATAACTTTGGAATTGCCGACAATTTTGAGATGCCTCTGTAGTTGGCAGCATCGGACTTTTTCAATTTTTTATGTAGGGGAATTATTAAAGATTCCTTCCACTTAGGGGGAAAAATAGAGGTTTCCAAAGATAAGTTGAAAAGTCTAAGAAGAGGTTTGCACAGAGCCCTGGCACAGTATTTTAGCACACAACCTGGTACTCCATCGGGGCCTGGCGAATAAATGGGTTTGACCTTTAGAAGATCAGATAATAAGCTATTCTCGGAGAAAAACGGACAGAAAATAAGATTAGTTGATTGAATGTTGTATGCGTAAGGCTGATCTGTCAATTTAGGCGGAGAATAAGTTGTTTGAAAAAATTCTGCGAATAGATCGGCAACGGCCTGATCATAGGTCGCAGATGAATTTTCAAACGTAAGCAAAGGTAAAAAAGATACTTGTTTACGCTTAGTGTTTACAAATTTATAAAACTGCTTTTGATCCTCAGTAAATTGTGTCCGGCAGCGGCGAATATAATTCCTGTAACATTCCTGTCAAAAAATGTATTTAAATTACAGTAAAATTTTTCTAAGGTGACATTAACATCGGTGCATGCCAGAATATCGGACCAATCATATGTATCGATAAGGCTATTAAGTTTATGAAAATCAGCTTTACGGGCGAATCTTTTTTGCCACAAAGGGAGACATCTGATCGATACCAGGAATGGTTTCGATTGAGACCTCCAGCGTGGGGTGATATGGATCCTCTGGGGGGGAAAGCTCTGGAGAGAGTGGTACCATCAGAATCAGATACAAAACATAATCCTAAAAGCCGACTTAACGAATTTCTAACATGGTTAATTTGACTTAAGGACATGTCAAACATGCCAGCGGTGAAGTCATGGTGATTAAAGATCTCCGGCCTTAGCCAAGTTTCTGTTATGGCTATAATAAGGGATGCAAAGAAAGAACTATCAGAATATAGTTTAGGGAGTTTGCTACATAGCCCCCTAGTATTAGTGTCGATATTAGTTTTTTGGGTTTGTCCTTGGTTTTGATATGGGGAAGTTTTACTGGGTTTAAAACTTTTTTCTTTACAGTACTACGCTGATGTTCTTGAACGAAAATGTTCTCTGGCCAAAAACTATGTGAACAAATCGTCTTGAACATCCGCGCGAGCAAACGAATTTTGAAAGAAGACGTGCGCCTTATATAATTATATTTATGTTTAGCTATGTCCTTCATTTTGATAACGGCTTTTGTTTTGGCTTTGATGGAAGTCGAGATATCAATCTCTGAAGTATCAGGGGCGAGCAGAGAAACAAATATGTGTTTCGATGGAGGAATCACCTGTAAGGGTTTTGGTTTCGCAGGTACGAGGACTGTAGCGCCATTCCGTACCGTTGGGCCGGACTGTGGAATACCGTGTTGGGTGGTTACGGGGTGTTTAACGGGGGTTTCATTCACTAGGACCTGTGGTATCATTTTAAGGGATATCAGACAATTGCTCAGTTTCCCTGAGAAGTTCGGACGGTGAATTGTTCTCAGTTTTAGGCCGTTGGGGGGCCAGAGATATGAGAGGCTGCCTTAATGTCGACTGAGGCGGTTCACAAACAGCGGATTTCTTAGGCTTAGGGGACTCATTTAGCAGCTGAAGGCCGCTAAACTGAGTGTCAAACGCACAGAGCTGGTCATTGATTTTACGAAAACCAGTGATCAAATCTTTAAATCCATTCCTTGTCTGTCTTATGAACGACCTCATTTCGTCTTGGACAGCACGACAATAATCACAACAATAAAGTAAGCCAGACCTACGGGAAATTCCATCCGAAACTGAGGCAGTGAACCCGGCACACTTGGCGTGTACGACGTTTTCACATAGCCAGCAATGGATGGTAGGCTGGGATGAGGAGAGTGTCTTGCTACAAGACTTTTTATATCCGGTACTCGTAGAGTACGTTCAGTTCGTTTATGTTTTTGGAAAATTTTTTGCCAAATTGTTCCAATGGCTAATGTACACCTACAAATCAAAAAACCGCCAAATCGGATAATTCTTAGAGATTTCTGCTTCCCTATTGAATTGGTACTAGTGACGTAGAAGTCGTAAGGGGCAGCCGTTGTTTTTTTTTTGCCCTAGCACAAAAGTATGCAACAAAAAATTGTTGCTGAGTGGGGTGGAAGAGTTAAGTACCGAGTATAATGTAGTCGGAAAACTCGACTTTAACCGTCCTTTCTTGTTTTGTTTAATCTTATTTTAATTTGCCGACTTGACGAAACTTTTTATGTTCTGATAAAATGGACGTTACATTGACTTTGAATATTATTATTTTTAATCACTTTAATTCATTTATATCCAAATAGGAAATTATATGATTTAAAGAATCAAAAAAACTATGTCTTAAGTAAAATATCTGCAAAATTTTTAACAATATGATTTAATTGAATCACTTTGTAGAACTTCTTCAAGGATCCCTGGAACATATTTGATCTGATCACAGTCCTTGGCAGCATTGTCGACGCCTTATGGATGGAATTTGGGGTAATTATTTGATTGCTTTTACCATAATCGGAGCAAAAATTTTTGTTGTGTTCGATTTCTGTAGGTTGTTATGCAAGGCATAAAATATATTTTAACAAACAATACCAATTTCATCTAACCTTTTTATTTTGCTGATATAAAAACACCATAACTTTGATACACAAACTCACGAATCTAAACAAAATAAAACACAAAGAAGCAAATATTTATAAGTACCAATATAAAAATCGTTACGGACTCGATCTGTATGGCATTCATATTTTAAAATAACTAAAACCGAAGTTATTTGCACCGATGACAATTTATTTAAGATTAAAACATGTTTAAAACGAATGCTAATTAAGTAAGGAAAACTGGTATTTCTTTCATTTTTAATTTCTCAAAAAAGGTATCAGTTTTTTTTTTTTAATTTCCAAGATTGTGTAGAATTTTATAAGGTCAGGTTTAACTCATATCAATTTAAAATCACTAAAGGAACAATATTTAGCGTGAACCTTATTAAGAAATCCATAAAATGCTTAGGAGTCAGCATATCGTAAAACGGTTTACATTCACATCTGTACATTACATCTGTTACCAATCGTATTGCTATGCATCTTAAAGCATATTTTTTAATGTTCTTTTTCTGGTATCGACAATTCTATTTAAACAAACAAAACAATTAAATGAAATATTTTAAAATGCAGAAATTAATAATCATATTTCTTTTTTGATTTTCTTTTCCATATTTATTTATGTACGAAAACCAAAAACCGAATGTGGTTTCAAAATCGGGAAAACCCAATCCGAATCAAAAAAATATATCGATGAAACAAATTAATATTTAAAATGTATAAAAATTACTCACGCAATAATATTTCCCCACACGATAACAAAAATAAACGACAACCCATGCACAAATCTGAACAAATGTGTCAACTTATATAATACACTTCAATCTTTATACGATTCCGTATGACTTCTATATGTATCGTTTATATATGCGAACCCAACGTTTCTTTTGTAATTGGTCGATCCGGGAATCAAACAAAATCAACGAAAATACACAAAAAAAAAAAAACAAATAATAAAAAATTCACATTTACATACATATGTAATTTTAATACAAAATACAATGAATGTCCAACGAACTCAAAAAAATGTCTTTTCGCTCACCTCCACCACCCCCTTTAACAAACCCGATTCACAAAAACCATCACCACTGCCACCACATCACCAATGATTTTGTATACAATACAAAATATAAAACTCATTAAACCAATCACATACAAAATTGAATCAATTATATGCAAAATGACCAAAAATGATTATCAATTCGAATCACCATCCGAAAACGAAATTATCTGAACACCTATCTGAATCTATTTGAACTGGAATATGAATCTGAACCAAAACTGAATACAAATCGAAAAAAAAAATCAATTGACCCTATATGATGAATTGTCTATCACTAAATCTCTCATCTTAATCTCGTCAATCCAACCTCATGCATGTGTATATCCTGCAACTGCAACGGTGTGTGGTCCAACAATTACATACGTGTGCACACACATATACACATGCATCAAATTGGCATAAATTTACGTACACACACATATGCGGCCCGCGCCCATTTATGTGTGGACGTGCTCTCATCTCCAACTACATCGATTACAACATGTACAACCAATCGACACAACCAGCAGCACGATGTAAGTACAAAACACGATCTACACGGATTCGAACTTGTCGATGTTTACGACTCAGTGAACTTAGATTCTTAAACTACTCAAGCCGCAAAATTATTGCTTCCAAGCTTGTTTAATCCAATCTCTCTATTTTTTTACTTTTATGATCTTTATTCGATTGCATTATACAATCTGTTTTATCTTTTAACATAAATATATCAAAATTAACTCAATTTTATTAGTTATGAGTATCACAATTAGGTAACTCATTTGCATTGTCACTCTTAAATCTTCCTTATCGGTTTACTATTATTTAGAATATAATATTGCGATTTTTACATCCTAGCGTCTCTTTCTCTGTTTCACCTTATCTTATTGTATGTATATTCGATCACTTCTTTTTCCTAACTGTTTATTGTGCAAAGTTACGCCGCAAAGTTATTAGCCAAGATGAGTTTTACGTCGTTATAAAAAACACTAAGCGCTAAAAGCGAGTCTGTATGTATGGCGAATATTTAAATTTTTACTGGGGTTTTACTTTTATTGAAATCAAATTTAAGGGGGGACATCTGAGTAAAGTTTTAAAAAAATCGAAAATATTTTTTTTCGCTTAAAAAATTCCTTAGGGTCTTAAAAATAACATATCAAAAGATAGAGTCCGGCAAAAGTGTCTGAGTGTCGAAATTTTCCATTCTGCGGCGATGCCTCACAGGTATATCCCACAGTACTTAAAACTTCAGACGCGTTTTTCTCGAAACCACTTTTTTTGAGTTGGCCGAACACATAACTCGAACAACTCTTAACCTATCGATCTAAAATGGACAGTATATTCAGAATACCTATGTCTATCGACACACGTAGGATTTTTTTTTTTTAATTGCTTACTTTTTTTTATCAACAATTTTGTGACGTTTTTTGTTCGTGAAAATTGAAAATTTTGTTCAATCACTCACCATTTTGCAAAAAATCAATATATCGAAAAAATCCTACGTGTGTCGATAGCCGTTGATGTACAGAAACTAACCAAACTTGATTTTTTGTTCTAGATCAAAAATTAAAGACGTTAGGTGTTCGGCCATGGACCCCCTTTAATAAAATAGGGCCTACGAATAAAGGCTGCAGAGCCGCCATTTTGTTTTCAATTTATTAAAAAAAAAAAAATTATTTTGTACTTTAAATATATTATAATTAAACCTCATTTACAAATTTTCTTTTGGCTTTTTCATTTGGCCAAAAAAATTCCAGAAAATCCGCATAAAATAATGCATCAAAGATGACTTTTTAAAATAGTTTTATGGGATTTCACACATAAATGCTTTAAAATTGGCTTACCTTTTAAGCAACTCGTATATTACCGTTTTTTTAATTTAAACAAAATGGTACCGCGTACGATACTGATCGTCCCGTCTGTTTCTTTTATTCACTTTCGTGCTTAAGAATTTCCTTTCGTTTAATTTGCGCATGGATACCTGGATAAAAATCCCACATAGACTGTAAAACTGAAAATGTTACCACCACAATTTGCATACTCATTGCGACTCATATCCACTAGTTATACCACTCCCATGAAAAACACAAAAACACAAAAAAAGATTGAGATGGTATAGTGCTTCAATAAAATCATATTCGGTGCATAAACTAATAATCCGAAACCAAGATCGAAGGCAACGTCATCATCATCTTTACTAACTCGCCTTCGGGTGTCGGATAGGTGGTTATTCTGTGAAGCGTTCGAGGGTTATCGGTAACTGTAAGTAGTCGTCTCCGGCACAATCTTCAATAGGCCCTATCACTATCGAATATGGCCCAACAAGTGAAGTACATAATGATTAATCAGTCTTTAAATCCTTTCTATGTGCAACTATCGATTTGAGCTTTATCACCTCGTGAAGCCGACTCAAGAGCATGACTTCAGCCTTTTTCTGCTTCTCTCTTTTGAGACCCAACCCAAACCCAATCTGTTTTCATCATTCCTGCAACTTTACTCTATGGACAACATTTTAGCAGTCTGTCGTAGTTATCAAATACATATATCTACTTAGGACACTAAATAAATTTTGAATATTTTCAAATATTTCTTCCCTTTTTTACATGAAACGAACTTAACCCCTTACCCATCACCACCACCAGCTTTTTCTGCCTAACACTCAGTTTTGCGATGCTCACATCTTTCAATTTCATGTTTGCAACTAAGTAGTGACCCAGTGGGCAGACGTCAATTGACTGCTGCTGCATGCAATTTTACATTCACACTCAACGATACATTCCACAGAGATAATAAATTGATGTAAGTTTGCTCAAAAATTTGAAATTTGAGCAAAGAGCACTTAGAGTTACTTAATTCTGTTAGCTTTGGCTTCTTAAATGCACTAACAATTCTTTGAATGGCTAATTGGCTGATTGAGTTTCAATGCTTTGGTCGACCAGCGACACTGTGTTTTTGTGTAAGATTTAAGGTTACCTCTTCAGGTTTCCAAGTTCCATGTAACTAGGTTCCAGGTCCATGTAAAGGCTTGTCCACTTCTGGTTTTTGTGATCGTGAGGTAACTTTCGCCTGCCTTTCAATTTAATTTCCTCGAGGGCCCTTCCACTACACACTTTTGAGTTCTGAATTATTTATGTTGCGACCTTTCTAATTTTTAATATACCCCGGCTAAAAAAAAACATGCAAGTAATGTGTACTTGTAGAATCAAACCTTCCCCAGCCAATCAGCCGAATAGAAACCATACCGACTTAGAAACTTACGGAGTGATATAATCTACCTAAGTATGTCCAAATAAGATGCAATTAAGAAAAAAAAACTTAATGCAGTCACACGAATACTCATATACACGATTTAGAATAAAATTGAGACTTTTACGATATTTATATTTACCGCTTTAGGATATTACCAGATAGAAGCTACCTACATACATCTATACAATCAAATTTATGCTACTAATTTTCAAATCTACTTTTCGTTTCTTTACTTTTCTAAAACAAATTATCTTTGCCAAACGACACAATCTTTATTAAAAACGCCGCCTTTCGAATTTGACCAAAACCGACCTGTGATCGAACGTCAAATATCTATACGTATGAATACAACTACAAATGAACTTAAATCAAACTAAACTAAATAAAAACCAATTGAGAACCAAAATCATGTTTCTCTTCGTATTCATTGCGACGATTTGAAATGTATCTGAATATTTGATTGAAATCAAAAATAAAATGCCAAATAATTGTTTGGCACCTACCAAACAACACCTACCACTACTGCTACTACCTTAAATAACAACATCTACAAAAATGATCGAACAATTACGTGTATCGTCTAATAACAATAAACCTATCATTCTCAATGCGGCTTATGAGTTTTGTAAACATTTATTTGTTTCAAAACAAATCCAAAATTAATTTTGAAAATGGTATCTGACTATCCACCAGGATGTAAGTAAACAAATATATTCTAACAACTTTTAATTTTTGAAATTCAACTAACGAACAAACAACAGTAACAATTTTATCAGAAACAGTACCAAAACAACACAACAGTCCCTATACATATATTTGACCAATTACCCTATTTATAGTTAATTCCAACAATAGTTTTCATGTTCAATTACTTAAGCAGATTGCTTCGATTTGTATTGGTTTGTGAACATCATATGTAGATAAAATCTTCTTAAATTGATTCAAAGTAGAAATCCAAGTCAACTTTTGGCATCTTAAACTCTACTTGGCTTTCTTTACTTTGATTCAAAGTAGAAATCCAAGTTAACTTTTGGCATCTTAAACTTTAAACCTACGTTTATACAAATATAGATGTGCATTTTTACATTCTGTATATTCGAATCGAGGTAAGAATATAATCCTGTGATTTATTAAACATCCTAGAATGCGGCATCAAGCATCTGTTTATAACCCGCGATCCCCACAGAACCCATTGATCATTTAGTTAAGCCAAAAAATCCGCTTTCTTATCTCTTGGGACCTATAGCCTCTGTAAATATTTTTCGATCGAAAAGTTGGTAACTTCTGCCACAAACCTTTATGCGAATATGTTTTCTCTTCAGCGACGTGTTCTACGCCAGTCTTGTGAAGCGTAGGAGCTTTGTGTCAATCTTAATGTTCTTCTGTCATTAGCCCTAGTCTCCGTAGAAGAGTTCAATTTGTTTCCATATCCCAAAAAATATTATATTTACTTATATTTGCATCATAAACATCACCAGTAGTATATACATATTTATGTAACTCCTCTTCTTTGAACGCGTCAAGCGGAGGCCACGGCGAGGCGGTATGCGGCCCGAAAGTTGCCGTGCCGGAATCTGGCACCTGCCGTCCGGGTGTACGGGTGCTTGCCGGCGGAACTTAGTCCCAAGGTCTGCACTCGCATATCCGTGACGCTTTGTGTTTTATGCAACAGATGATGTGTAAGATATTTTGGCCAAAGCCTCTATTATCAATGACGAACAGCTTGCTTTATCCTATAAACAACGTCTACACATCCCCCAATACTCCTACCACAACTGTACGACAACTTCGACTCCTCTACCTGTGACCGAAATATACCCCATATAGGGTTGAAATTTTTAACCAAGTTACTTACTCCCAAAAATTACAATCTTTATGAGGTAGAACAATGAAACCAACTTGAGGATTAATCGGCTGAAAAGGTCTTAGCACCTAGGGAGTTCGAAAAATTGCAAAATTTCAACCCTTTATACAAATCCAGCTCAAAAATTAAACTGTGTGCAGTTTAATAGAAAAAATATTACTATTACATATGTACATACTTAAGCTCTGCATGTGTCACATTAATATGGGATTATTAGCAAGAGACACAAAAATGCAATGCACAGCAAAACTAGCCAGAACTTAGAACCCAGACAATAGTCCTATAGGAATCTCACAAACAGCAAAACTGATACACTTAACGACACGAACGCTTAAACAGGTAATTGATATTCACCGAAAGAATGCTACTTAAATAGATGTTGCTTACATTTTGGAGTAAACACGATCAAAAATTTTCCACTCGTTGCAATTTATGTAAAATTTGAGACAAACCTTATTTAATCATAAACTTTCATTGAAAAATACCATCTTTATATGAATTGTCTATACTACATTTTTATGGATATAATGTCTTTTGGATCGCACTTAAGTATCATTTTTTCTTAATAGCGAATTGATTCAACTACTTAGTTGTAATACTTAATCCAAAGATTTTTACAACCTCGAATTGAATCTGTTTTCGCTAATACGTATTTACCTGTACCTTAACCACTTTAACTTACAATTAACCTACTAACCCAACATAACTAATACTGACATCAGTACTTATGTCTATAAATATCAACTAAGAGTACTTATACGAATACCTACTATTGACACCAACAAACTATTTACTTCTGCACTAACAACTTCTAAAGTACTCCTACTAACGGAGCGATTTTAACGATAACTATTAACCTTTAGCATAGATTGGAAGTGTAGTGTAGACGGATGACGACGATATCGAGCTCCTCGAGAGAGCGACGCATACACCACCTTCAACCCTTCTAATTCCAGTCTCTTTATCTGTTCTGTTCTCTCTCTCTCTCTCTCTTTTATTTTTACTCCTTTGTTCCTTTGGCCAATAATATTTTACAGTCGAACTCAATCAACGTCGGCTTCCTGCGTTTGTTTCGTGCGGCGCGTCTTATCAAACTACTGCGTCAAGGATATACAATACGCATCCTCCTGTGGACATTTGTACAATCATTTAAAGCACTTCCATATGTCTGTTTGCTTATAGCTATGCTGTTTTTTATATACGCTATTATTGGCATGCAGGTAAGTCCCGGATGTCGAATCCGTACCTCGTATACCCAGAAAGTAGACTGGACTCAAGATGCTAGGAAGTCATATGTATGGGGGTCTGATATTCATTGGGGTCAAGCCTAAAATTAATGGGTTTGTGTGAAGTTATTAGAATAGAGTCTATTGATTAGTTTTGGTAGTCGATCGATGTATGATAAAAAGTTCCGTAGCATCACGAGTATTGGATTAAATTAATGCCAATTCAAACCAATTATAATGTTTACATCAAACCAAAAGGTTTTCGGCAACATAAAGTATGATCCGGACACTCAGTTGAACCGTCACAATAACTTCCAGTCCTTCTCCGGTGGAATAATGCTGCTCTTCCGGTAAACGAGATCCGTAACCTATTTATTGTATATCTAGAAATTACTGGCATTATATTAAATGTAGAGTCTAAACCGGAAAGAAAAATTTTATTTACATGCGAGTGCTTTCGATTTCGCGCAAGAATATATATTTCGTAAATATCTCTCATGAATATCTCTAACGATCGATAGAGGATCCGACTACAACTCATCGAATCCGCCGTCGATCGCCTCAGTCATCCAGTATCTGTTTGAGTCTTATAAATGTTTGCAGTAAAAAGATCGAAGCATCCTTCTATGTACGTTTGAAGTTGAGTTCGGATGTCTCATATGCATTTTGTAATTAATCACTTTCCCTTATAGTTTAGTATTTTCGACTCAATCATTACATAAATGATCCATATTGGAAGTAGTTTTTCTACTATAACCAATTTTTATTTCATGTAAATACATACATATATGCAAGTTCTAGAGTGTAAAGTATTACTATTTATATTTGATTTTGCGTTAATATGGTTAGTTGGTTAACAGAAGGGCTCTAACAAAATCAGTAGTGAACTAAACAAGATGCTTAATCGCCCAACATTGCTACAATGCAAGCTAAATAAAATAAAACTCTGCCTAACTCATTCCTAAACAACTTTTAAAAAGCAGACGAAGCTATTCCCTAGATTTCCAAATAAAAAAAAACAGTTTGCACTTTAAAAATAGTTAAACGATGTCGAAACGTTCTTGGACTCCAACTTATCATTTTTTGTCAAAAGGAGGTTAGAGACAGAGACACGATTTATTACAATTATGTTAACTACAGCATATGGTGTATGGTTAGTGCTACAACATAGAAAAGAGCTACCAGTTGAAACCTTATAGTTCAAGTTTGTAGTTTCCAGTCATTTGGAAGAAAATTTTTAATCTTAAGATATTTTAATATAATTTGTTTTTATTGTATCTGAAAAAAATTGATGAGTAATATAATACTGTCAGAGATCAATTCTCCAAAGAATTTTATTTTTATACCCGGTATTCGTAGAGTATAAGGGTAACATAGAGAAGGAATCATCTCCGACCCCATAAAGTATATGCATTTTCTTGATCAGCATGAAAAATCGAGTGTATATAGATTTGTGCGTATGTCCGTATAAACGAGTGGATCTCAGAGACTATAAGAGATAGATCCCTATTAGGGATATAGGATATAGGATTTGGCTACCAAACTATTTCTATCGTTCAAATATATCTGAATTAATATATATAAGGTTACCTATAAAGTATACCATATTTATTCTTGATCAGGATCACCCTCGGAGTTCATACGAGGATGTCCGTCCGTCCTTCTGTCTATTTTTACGCAAACCGGATATTACGCGAATAATAATAAAAATTCTGTCGAAAATGAGATAGCAGTGTTTAGATATTTACAAATCAATTGCTATTTAAATAATTTGATAGATCGTGTTGCACGTGAGAATGCTATAGAATTTGGTATTTATATACAAAAATTTGATTAAAGTCTTAGTTTTGATTATACATTTAGAATAAAGTGAAAAGTAGTGTAATTGGGATGGATAATGTATGAAATCCAAATTCAAAGATACTGGATTCTAAATGTATTGTAAGATAGCAAGCAACTTTTCACACGTACATAGTTTGAAGAAGGTTCTACTGTAAATGCTAAGGGGTTTTCGTCGCTCTATAAGAATAATAAAGTTGCTGTATAAAGTTCATTTCCTGCTCGTCATGGATTTACACCTGTGTCAGGATACTAAGGTCTTAGAGGCGAATGGCCGCCGAATTGCAGTTGCAGTTCAAATAGTCATAAGAAAGTCTACGTGGAGTTGGAAATATTTTTGGTGTGGTTATCAATTTGTAAAATTTCCAGTTGATGATTTTGCCGAATTGAACTAAACAAATTATCATTACATTCTTTACCAATGCTTAAATCGTGCATAGGTGTTCGGAAATATCAAACTAGGTACAGTGGAAAATTCCATTACTAGGCACAACAACTTCCAATCATTTATTCAAGGCGTCATGTTGCTATTCAGGTACGTAACACAACAAATCTATTCCTTAGACTTCTTCAGCCACTTGCATTTTTACTGTTACTAGCCAAAAACCAGTTTCGATAAGAACTAGATGTTAAAATATCATTCTTTATCTTAAAAACTATCTTAAATAGATTTTTTCGAGTTCGCGACCACTAAACATAACATAAAATAACATTAGTTTGCGATTCACGGGGGACTAGCTCTCAGACTGGCAAGAACTCTCAGAAATTTCTATAGTCAAAAATTCAACACGAGCTCGTGTTTAGAGAATACATCAATCTATATATCAATAAGTTATAGTATAATTAAATAGACGTCAGTTAAAACAGATAGCGTATATTTTTATTTAGATTTAATACCATTTTTCGAGGTTCTTCCAAACAGATCATCGCGTCAATTCGATTGGAAGTCGATTCATTTTATGGTAACCCTACGGTGGGAAATGCATATATGAAAGTCTACAAGCACTTTTAAATTAACTTGACTCCAATAAATGCAAGCTTACATAATCGTGCATACATTTGTTTGGTTTAAAATTCAAAGTTTTTTTTCGTATCTGCGTAAGTAGTTTGAGTTCTAGTTATCACTATTTACAAAAACTGGCATATGTATACGTAAACATATATAATATATGTAAAAACTTGTAGCATTATACTAAAAAATGTATAATTTTTGAGACAAGCTTGGTTTGCCGAAGTTTGCACTTTTCGTTGAGATTTAAATGACAGTTTAATTGTATTTTAGTATTAATGTCAGATTATGCTATTGTTAAAAAATCGATAAATGGGGAACTTCTTACATTTATTGTTATAATATAAATAAACTTTTATTCTCTTATATTATTAAATTACTGATATATGGAAAATAGAAGGTTGCTGAGTTAGAATGAACCTCCCCATAGGGATTTACATATATGCAAACATATTTATGTATCAATGTAGTAGTTATATACTCCTAGGGCCTGAAATTATCTTGACGTACGTATCCACTTATAAACAAGAATAAATATATAATTAGAACCTGTTGATGTATGAGTATCTGTATGTAATTTAATATGTGGTCGACCATCCCATTACAATTCATTTATACTGCCCTATGTGCTAGGGATGGTTTTGGAATTTGTTTTCGTCTGGTTAAGCAATAATTATTACCTTGGTTTAATCATTATGGAGGTTAAATTTGAAAGAAAAATTTAAGTTATATGTCATTAAATAATTGGATAATTTTTGCAAATAGTTGTCAAGCCAAAATATCATCATAGCTTTTTTTTTGTAAGTTTATGGCTTTACTGTTCTGTAAAGCAAAAATAAGTCAAATATTTTAAAAGAAGTATAAAAATAGACAACAATTTTTCTCTGTTTAGGATTCATAATTTATATGCCATTTTACGTCACTACTGAAATCCATAAAACCCATTCAAAAATAACTACCCTTGTTGACACATTAGAACGGTTTTTAATTGTACATATGTACATAGACTATAGCTTAGAGTGTAGAATTGACTAGAAAACTCATAAATTCACAATCACATTTGATCACACTTAAAGCTAGTATTTAAAAATAGACCTACTTTGTAATGAGGCTCGGTTTATATACTGATTATACATCTTTTTCTGATTACTCCACACCATACATAATTAACCAAAGATGCGCGACCGGCGAGGCTTGGCCGAACATCATGTTGGCCTGCCTAAAGGGAAAGGCCTGCGACGAGGACGCCGAGAAACGTCCTGGGGAGTACTGCGGATCCACCCTGGCCTACGCCTACTTCGTATCGTTTATATTCTTTTGCTCCTTCTTGATGCTCAATCTTTTCGTGGCCGTCATCATGGATAACTTTGATTATCTGACGCGGGACTCCAGCATACTGGGTGCCCATCACTTAGATGAATTTGTGCGCATATGGGCGGAATATGATCCAAATGCGACGTAATTATCTGTTTAATATATACACATCTTATAAAACGCTTATACAAAATTAATTATTCGAGACTTTTTTTTAAATCTATTTCGTACAATGAAGTGGGTTGATTTAATGTAAAGAAACCCATTCTGTTGTACAAGATAGACGAAATCTTTTCATTCCCATCGCTCTGTGTCATTCGGTCAAGCCTGTAAGCCTGGACGTGACCTTATATTAAATGATTATTATTTGATCGTATTTGATTCATACTCGATGATCAACGGCAACGAGCTGACACGGGATTGATAAGGGATGTCTTCGGCCGGGCCGAAAATGAACACAGTTTATATATTGAGTTGCCGACACAACTATCACTCCACTAATTTATACTGTGTACTTGGAAAAATAGAGGGAAAATACACTACACGGAAATGTACGATATGCTGAAAAACATGGACCCTCCATTGGGATTTGGAAACAAGTGTCCCAACCGCCTGGCTTATAAAAAGCTAATACGTATGAACATGCCTCTAGACGATGAGTTGAGAGTCCAGTTCACCACAACGTTGTTCGCTTTGATTCGGGAAAATCTTAGCATAAAAATGCGAGCGCGTAGGTTTCCTATTTCCCTCCACCTTTCTTAATGTCTTTTCCACTGATGCTTCTCTAAACTAACCTAATCTCTTTACGTGCGCAGCTGAGGAGATGGACCAGGCGGACATGGAACTCAGGGAAACCATCACTAACATATGGCCCCTGCAGGCGAAGAAGATGCTAAACCTGCTGGTGCCGCCTAGTGACCAGCTGAACAAGGGGAAACTCTCGGTCGGTAAAATCTACGCAGGCTTCCTCATTTTGGAGTCATGGCGAAGTACGCGATTTGGCCAGATTGACTCGGGAATGCCGGTAAGTTGTCCCTGCCCTCCACTTTTTACCCACACAGTCTACCGTTCTACTCTATTTACGTAGAGCCAAAGATGAGTCTTAAGACCCAGAAGACCCAATATATATGTCAGTCAGACTTATTCAGAGTAGGATTCCCAAAGCCACCTTTAGGGGTAGCGTAAAGATAGGATTCCATGCAGGCAGAGTTACAGATCTTTATTTTGCTTTATTTTTAATTTGATTTTTTGAGTTGGCTGATCGCACCACCTGAACAGTGGATAATTCCAAAATTTACCATTTTCACTTATCAATTAGACAAAAATTTTATGTGCAATTGATCAACTGGATAAGCAGACATATTAAACAAGAAATGAGATAATTTTCATTGTTGGTAGATTAAGTCCCTTACCAACTCCACAACACTACAAAATATTCTTTAACATTTAAATAACTTGAAATAAATATGTGATATTATGATTTCTCTTCTCATACAATTGATAATGAACTCTAATTAAAAATGAAAAAAAAAACACACAATAAAAATTAATAAATCGAAATAACGAATAATATGCAGAACTGGAAGGAGGTATATAATTAAATTTATATGCAACCTCATGTTTATTACGTTTTTTGTATATACAATACATATATGTTGCGCACATACATGATTCTTTTGTATGTGGAACAATTAACTAAGATAAGACATGATATATCCATATATCCAAATAGATAGAACTTGTGAGATTAAAGCTGCCCATAACTTAATCGAAAATAGATTGAATTCATTCCTTATTCGGTGCATTTGAAAGTAAAGAAAATTATGGGCAGCTCCGAGGGATGCATCATTTTCTAAATCCTAAATCGGAATATTGGATATATAATAGTGGAAAATTGTACAAAATACAAATAGTGGAAAACGTGGCATCCCCAATTTAAAAAAAGTAATCTTACGTCCAATAATTTACAAAGTTGTCCAGTGCAGTAACGTACAGTACCGTAGAAGTCGAGTGTTTTTTAGTATCATATATTACTTAGCTTTGACTAATTATATGTTTGATTCTCGAGTTAACGATTCGTTTCGTTATAAGTAGATTTGAAAAAAAAGATAAACATACAATATAAACAAATCAGAAAATCAAAATATACACACACATTGTTCAAAGTATTGAAGTTTGCCGTTTGAGTTTGCACAATATAGATTGTTCAATCTACTACAACGAACTGGAGCCTTAATAAAGCATTCAAACCAAAGGCTTCAAACCAAACACATCCAGATGGGTAAACGTCTCAAAAATGTTACCTGTCATCTTGTTTCTGTGCACAATACACAAACTGTCCATTAACAATTCGTATTTTACTATTAAAAACAATTAATCAAATTAAAAAATAAACATATAAACACAATACTTACATAAATGGCCAATGGTAGCGGAAGAAGAAGGAAGACGATGACGAGCAAATTTATAGCCCGACCGCAATCGAGGAGCCGGTATATAATATTCTTAAATATGTATATACCCATTTATCCCTTTCGCTTTATTTTTCTTTCGCCTTTTGAAGCTCCTCGTTTTTCAAATGTTTTGCCGTACACTACTCTTGTATAAGTTACCACCATCTCGGCTAGAGGCATGTGTACATACCCCCCTAGGAATTCCGTGATAGGAATCCAGCATAAGCCTGACACCCACACAACCAAGTGCAGCCCTCTATAATCTTAATATACGCATATCTATATAACAAAATCCGTAGACGAACACCTAAAACAGTGCCTTTGCCATGTTTGTACAAAACACCCACTAGCCCACCACTTGCGAGTATGCTGATCATGAAAAATCGTCTCCAATTTGCCTTGCTTCTATCGTCGATTCTTAACATTCAAGCCTAGACAACATTGCGTGTATCACAACTTACAACAGATCACTGATCTTTAACTCACACAAATGTTATATGTCAAATTACCATACAACGTTAAACCAATTATTTACGTGGTAACTGGAAGACTGTAACAACTGGTGTGATGTTAGCGATAAAAATATTTTTTACCTAATTTAATAATTTGCTTATGCCTATTTAAACTTAACACTGCTTATGCTAAAAAAATCGAAAAATAGGCGGTCCGTAATGCCCATAAACCTTAATTAATTTGTATCGACGTGGTTACCAGATAATGTCTTAAAACACGGCTTCTTCATCTCATCGAGCAATGCTAAATTAAAATTTAGTACAATGAATCGATACATGAACAAAATCTAGTAACCTTAAACATCTAATTAAATCTAATAAAGGTCGATAACTAAAAGTTAACTTATGGCATAAACAAAATTTTTATTACAATAGATAATACAGATAATTATAACCCATTTGATATTGTTCAATTAATTTAATATTGTTAGCTAAATACTAACACGGTTCGAGCTATGCATATTAAATAAGAAACTAAAATTGATTGTCAGATATGTACTATTAAGAAATTTGGAAAAGAACTGTTACAACTTTAAGAACTTTGTAACTTTTACATTTTTCAGGATAGATCAATCTTAATATACAATAGGATAACGTGTTATGACAAAAGTCTAGTTCAAGAAATATATCTTATAGTTTATGCATGAAAAAAGACTCCAGCAATTTCAAATGTCCAGAGTTAGCTCATATTTCTCGTATTACGCTTTCTAAAACCTCACATTTTTAGTATTTTTTTACACAGCACTGATTTTTGGAACGACTGTTGCACCAAAATATAATCTAAAATCCTTAAATGAATCCTTTTTTGTATATGAAAAACTTTTAGAGTCGCTTAGCTATAAGATGGCCGTGAAATGAACCTCCTAAATACAATTTTTGGAAAAGTCCAGACGGATGTAGTATGATTAGGCAAATGTCCTATATTTATTTTTTTAACTAATTATAATTTGCAATTTAGTTTTTAAAATTTAAATTAAACTGCCAGCTGATTCGGCATGCTTAAAAAAGGAAAGCAAGCGCATGTAATGAAAAAATTTGGGAAAAAAATATAGCATATCGAGTAGGAGTTATTAAATATTGGTACAATTCCATCATTTAAATTAGGTGACGTTATTTTATCTTTCGTACTTTTAAAGATTTGATTTTTAAAGATGATCTTTTTTAAAAGATTTTAAGATTTCATTTATTTAGTGGTCAGTACAATTCGATCCGATTCAAAATCACATGTTTTGTCCACCATTTCTATAAATTGGCACACATACTAGTAATTGCAATACAAATAACTTTAATAAAAAATTCTTATAGCGCTAATTATTAGATTTTCTCCAAACCATAGTGAGTTGTAAATTGTTTGCGCATGCTAACCGTATCAAGCAAGAATCTCTTTTAAGCTTTTTTTTACATCTAATGCGAAAGCATCCAATACATTGTCTACCTCTTATGTAATACTTATATAATACAGACACGTTCCGCATAGAGCTTAACACATACGAAATTTCTATAATCTACCATACTATATATTCTCTAATATATATAAAAGCATATTAAGGAATTAAGCAAATGCTACTTTCCCTATTATAAATAAATTTGTGCGTACATATGTATATACCCAATATTATGCATATGTACATACATATATGTAATAACTTAAATACTTTTGATTATTATTTGAATCTTCTTTTGATTTCTAATTCTTTATCAATTCTTACATTTCATATTTAATGCTTATGAAAAATAAAACTAATAACCAATCATAATGCGTTGCAATGTTACCACATGAATATTCACTTTTCACCCAATTAAACAAATCAATTGAATTGAACAAATATCTGAAAAAAAACTGCATTCTACAATAAAACTAAAAATATATTACAACGAAACAAAAAAACAAAATTAATATTCATGAAAACGAACACAAAAACGAAACAAACCAAACGACAACAAAAACGGAACTAAACGGAACGGAACTTCAATGGCACTTCAATATCAATGCAAATCAAATCCAATTCACTTTTCAACTGTCTACTATCAACGACGAATCCGTGCAATCCGTAGAAACAGTCATTTTTTAACTGCCTCCTCGACATGGCCGCCCTTGACAAAGGAGGATCGCGTCAGGGTTCCATAAGTTTCGAGCCGAATGGGGAAGGAGCCGCCAACTCACAGACACATTTGTTAGCCAGCACGCACCACCACCACCTAAATGGTGATGCAGAACACAACAGTTTGGCAACACTAGCACGGCGGAGTACGATCAGAAAGCGATCAGTTAGGTAATTTAAACTGCTTCCTCTAAACTATATTCCGTAAAGTGCCAAGTACTATTGCCAGAGTACTATATTCACAAACAATCAACCATCAGCACTCTTATCGCATCGCATTCGCCTTCACTCATTATTATCATTAATCAGCCAATCAATAATCGTCCATCGCCTATCGACTATCGCTCATTACTAATTTCAGGAATTCGATGGCGAATAGGCAAGAGCTTCCCTCAGTTTGGATTTATATAATAAATCAATATTATCAATATAACTCAAAAATTCAATGATATCGATTTCTCCGAAAACTCCCACACCAAATCCCTATTTATTACGTTGAAATAGGGTCTTACCTAATATTACAAATAAACAAAATTATATTCGATATGAATGCATATTCCGTCTTACTTTCAGAGCTTAACCCCTTTTTATACCCTTGCAGAGGGAATTTTAATTTTGGTCAAAAGTGTGCAACTCAGTGAAGGAGACATCTCCGACCCTATAAAGAATATATATTCTTGATCAGGATCACTTCGTGAGTTGATATGAGCATGTCCGTCTGTCCGTCTGTCTGTTTCTCCGCAAACTAGTCTCTCAGTTTTAAAGTTATCGTCTTGAAACTTTGCACACACCCTTCTTTCCTTTGCATGCAGTATTTAAGTCGCAACGGCCCGGATCGGACGACTATATCCTGTAGATGCCATATAACTGAACGATCGGAAATAACCCAACTTTCGTGATTTTAAAGATAGAAATCTTAAACTTCGTACAAATTTTATATCTTATAGCTATATCTTATCTTCCGAACGATCGGAAATGGTTTTTGGTAGAAATACCAACATTGGTATTTTTGAAGACAGAAGCTTGGGACTTTTTTTTATACCCTTGCAGAGGGTATAATAATTTTGTCCAAAAGTGTGCAACGCAGTGAAGGAGACATCTCCGACCTTATAAAGTATATATATTATTTATCAGGATCACTTCCTGAGTTGATATAAGATTGTCCGTCTGTCGTCCGTCTGTCCGTCTGTCTGTTTCTACGCAAACTAGTCTCTCAGTTTTAAAGTCTCTCGTCTTGAAACTTTGCACACACCCTTCTTTCCTTTGCACGCAGTATATAAGTCGGAACGGCCGGGATCGGTGTTTTTAAAGTTAGAGAGTTCAAACTTAATATGAGAGCTATTTTTGGCAAAATAATGCTAAATTGGCATGCTAAAAAGGTAAGGATCGGCCGACTATATCCTATAGCTGTCATATAACTGAACGATCGGAAATGACCCAACTTTCGTGATTTTGAAGATAGAAAGCTGAAACTTAGTACAGATTAAATTTTTGGTCAATTAACCCAATAACTAAATTTTATAAGGATCGGCCGACTATATCCTATAGTGCCATATAAGTGAACGACCGGAAATGGTTTTTGGTAAAAATAACAACTTTTGTATTTTTGAAGATACAAACTTGATACTTTGATTGACCTTTATTTTTTATAAATTGGTTATATTATGATATTCTCATAAGGATCGGACAACTATATCCGATGTTTTCTAAATATATCCGGTTTTAACTGCAAGGGTATATCAACTACGGCTCCGCCCGAAGTAAGCTTTCCTTTCTTGTTTTTTAATAGCATGGTAAATATCTGTTGATCTTTTCCGATCCCATAAAAAAAAAATATTCGTCTATTTCTCCATTTGAACATTACATTCATACATACATAAATCCATAAATGTATATAGGTCTTAAAAGATTAGAAAGTTTTTTTTTAAACATTACAATATACACAAAAAACAGAGAAAAAAAGAAACAATTAAAATTTTACCTGACACAAAAACAATCAATTATCAATACTAACAGAATTTTCAGCTTTTGTACATTCAACATTGACATAAGTAAATTGTTTTTCTTCTAATTTTCAAATATTTCAGAAACAAAAAGGTGAATAAGTTTGATAAACTCCAAGCGGTAAACCAAAATAAAATTATCGAAAACTCCAATACATCAGAATAATTAATCATGTATTATATAAATATATGTGAATACTCTTTGTGTCCATAATGCGTTTCCGATATAAATGTTGTTCGCAAACCAATTAATGAAGTAAAACACTAGTACTTTTGAATATATACTCACTATAAGTATATGATGGGAGTACGTGCTGGCCATCTTCTTGAAAGTTCTAGATAAGTATCTGAACGTACACTTTGCGTAGATACACACAGATATTATAATCGTAGATTAAGAGAGTCCAGGACGTACTTCGAATCAAGCCTACTATAAGTCTCCACTTGGCGTTAACTTAATTGTTCCATATATACTTGTACCTAAATGTTGCATAGCAATTTTTGAAAGCGTTAGAAACGCCAATCTTGCCTTAGTACTCGTACTTAATGTTGTAATTTGATCGTTGATCGTTCTCCACACACATGTACATGTACTCCTATGTACGTAGAGGCGTTTGTTTGGTGAGCAAACTCTTAGAGTCGTAACAAACTGTCGACCAAAAGAAAAGAGGTCCGATATACAAGTATGTACCGGTCCGGCCTTCCTGATCCTGATCCTTTCCAAGCGATTCTCAAACCATTCTGTCGGATTCAACAGGCTCTATGCTGGCTTAAAAGGCAACTGTGGCCTTTAACCGATTTCCTATTTCCTCCCGGATCCCAACTTCCTCGACCTTTAAGCGGCTACATGCCTTGTAGTATTTGTCTCTCGGGAACCCTTGAGCCTGCGATACTCAACACAAATTAGTTGGTCAGGCCTTCACTTGCAGAAACTAACGTAAAACTAGTAATGAAAACTCGTAACTTTTGAACCCACATCTCAACAGCGGTGTATGGTTAGCACTCACAATCCCGCATCTTCGACCGGCACATATCAATTCATTCATTCATGGTTGGGTCCGCTCGGACTCAATCCTTCATTCACAGACCACAGAGACTCATAAATACGTCCCCAAAAAGCCGATCATTTCTATCGTTACCCGAGTTCATACCAGCTTACTCAGTTGGCGGTTCTAACTATTTTTACTTTCACAAATGTGTACAGTAACACAAGTAAATATAGGAAATCTTGAACTCCAACGAAGTTATAAGTTTTACCAACACCAACAGTAGCTTAACTAGAGTTTCTTTCCATAGAATTAAATAAAAACTCTATTCCGGCAAAAATATTACGCAGATTACTGCTCAAAAATCTTAACTGAATTAAGTTTGACTTTTGATTTCAAGCGCTATGTTTTCATAGACAAACACTCCTGCAACATATTTCCTCGTTTGAATCGACTTAATCGAACTACATGGAGTTACGAAAATTGTGATCTTTGCTGGAAATACACTTTGCGTCCACTGCAGGACACTGACGATTTCCTTCTGAATCCAAAGTTTCATGGACCGGACTGTATGAATTGAAGCATTGTCGTGTTGGAAATGCCATTTCGGATTCCCAAAAAATTTTTTAAAAACGTAATTGCGCTGTTTAAAACGCAATTGTAATTGTCTGCATTCAGGTTTATGGTTAAACACTGGAGTTTTCAGTTGCCGTAATGGGGTATGGCACCCCATACCATCACTCTTCTAACTCGACTATGCAAGCGATCCAGTTTATTTGTGATCGTCCTTACGTAGAAATAGTTTGGCATAAAAAAATTTTCAAAAAACCTTTTTGTACTGGCGCTAAAGAAATTCGAGATTTTTGGGGTGGGAGGGGGCGTGGCAAACTTTTGAAACAAACTTGAACTGCGTGGACATTGGGTATTTAGTCACTTTTTCGTGGTAGGTGAGTTCCAAATCAATTGAACAGTGATACAGGACCTGACTTCCACTCAAGAATGCACCATACTTTTATCAAAATACGATTGCTCACGTCTTGCATGTCTGTAAATAAATAAAATTCATTGTAAATATGCCTAGCATAGAAATTGTTACCATACTATTATGTTTTGCCTTAGGAACCTAGTGCTTTATTAATAAACCGCCTGCTTAACTTTGTACTATTGTAATTTTTGTAGAAAGTAGCACCATCTTCACCTATTTATACACCAATGATCGCGTAATATTTATTTTGATGTACTTTAAGTTATCCATTTGGTTTTTTTTTGTATACAAATATAGGACAAAATTCCAAAGGGTATCGAACAATTGGCACTTCTTGAAATTCAAAAAGAGTTTACAAGTAAAAACAAAAGTCTGGAGTAAATATATATTTAAAAAAAAAAAGTATGAAACACACGAAAAACAAATATCCAAAAGCCAAGCTACTTAACAGTAAATATTTATAGTATATATGTACGCCAAAGTAGTGTTTGGAATTGTTTAAATGTTATATGACCCATAATAGGCTTAAAAAATATTTTATCCAATATAATCCTGCATTGAGAACCTTTTAATTCTTCAATCTAGTATAATTAAGTTCGCATTTGAATATTTATTTTGTTGCAGTGCAGTAAAATTTGCTTTTATTTGATTAATATACCGTATAACCCCTCCCGTACAACAAATTTTATCGCAAAGTAAACATACATGTCTTAATGTATATTTATTTTGTAGCTTTGTATACCTAGCCACATTCATTTATACTCGCTCCTGTATGGGGTATGGGCCATTTGTAGTACCTACTTAACACATATGTGAGAAGATATAACTATAAGAAATAGTTCAACGAATGAATCCATGAGAAATCGGTCAAGAGGAATTTCAAATTAAAAATCACCTTTTTGATCCGCTACCTGTCAACCCAACCAACATTTAAACAAAGAATGTTTGGACTGATTTCGAATGGTAGCATTCATGTTGAAAAAATTGATATAGAAATTGGTTTTTCGAACTTTTTTGACTAGATGCTGGAGCTCCAAGACGCGTCGCGGCATCCCTCGCAGGAATCGCTCACAGGTGCCGATGCTAGCCATTTACACCCTGGACTTTCCTACATGAATGGTCATCGACAATCGCCGAGTTTAAGGTAATGCCAATGATTCTAGCCCCGGGCTCAGGCTCATTTCAAAAATTACTTACAGGCATAACGGCTCTCCGCTCGCCAGATCGCCGAGCCCTCGAAGGCGTGGCCATCAATACATACATCATGATATCGGGTTCTCCGATACCGTATCTAATGTCGTAGAGATGGTCAAGGAGACTCGTCATCCTAGGCATGGCAACAGCCATCCGCGGTATCCCAGAGGTATTTCTTGGATTAAAATAATTTGAATAAAAAAAAATTCCTCTTATGTATGTATGCTGGTTGTGCCGAAACCTCAACCCTTTCATGTCTAATCCAAATTAGTTTGTCCGCATTCCATGTCATTTTAAATTTTTCGGATTATCGATGAGCACGTCATAACCAGGAACTTGGCAGTGCCAGGGGTTTTTTTTTAATCTATTTTGTAGTTCTAGTGAGATTCAGATATTTATGTCTAAAAACCCATAGTCATAAATGAACTATTTCAGTATTAATATATATTCCAATAATAATTAGTTTGGTTTTTGAGTTCGATTCTTTTTATTTATTTTCAACTCAACCGCAAAGCCAAGAGAAAACGAATTCTATATACAATATTGCAAACATAAAATATGTAAACTGTTTTGCCCCGACATCCTTAATTATTACTTTTTTATTATTGTTGTTGTATGTACGATTTAGGTTCATGGTCAGCATCGACAAGTCCAGCCCGTTCGCCGTCGCCTTCTCGTTACGGTGGTCATTTGTCTCGCAGTAAACGCTCTCAACTGCCTTATCCCACATATGGGACAACCAGTCTATGTCAAAGGTCACGATCGCCGAGTCCCGCTCGACTTCAGGAGATGCGTGAACGAGACAGACTTGGTTATGGGATTAATATGGGTACATTTTTAGCATTTTTTGTTATTCAAAAGCCCAAAAAGATCAACGCAAAAACTCTTAAAATCAATTCAACTCAAATCAAACTCAAATTGTTTTCTATATATGCTAGTACTTCTTTCTACACAAATTTATTCAACCATTTCAACTTCTAAATACAGACATCAGATCAGACATGCTTACTCGCATCTATTTCGTATTCGCACCAAGTTGCCGAATATGTACATGTATTGTCATGCCCGACGTTCAATCAGTTATCAATCAATCAATCAATCAGTTATCAGTCCATCATAAGCTTCAAATAATTGAATAGTTACTCATACATCTCACACAGCTGTTCAAATCATTCAGATCTCCGATCGTCACATCGAAATAAATATTCAATTATCTGTAGTCGTACTCTGTTAATCTAGCAGCGTTCATTATTTGCATTTCTCTAGATGCTATTCTCGTTCCACCTTCTTATATTATAATCACATCTTGTACTAGTATGTACAGACATTCATCCTCATACTTTGACAAATACACCGAAACGGAGTCTCTGTAAAATTAAATCATTTTCGTAATGGTAGATAGAATACTAATACAGTCAAGGTTTTGGCGAGGGATTTACCAAAAGAGATATTCTACAATGGATTGCTTTTTATCCAAACAAAAAGAAACAAAACAGCTTATAGCCCCTGAGTCCTTTGTCGAGTAATTCTCTTTGGGAGCGTAACTTATCAGGTTTTTAATTTTTTTTTATATATATATTCTGTGTTTGTGTACATTAAAAATATCAAAGCTTTAACCATATATCCTTTAAAATTTTTTTGCAGGGACCGTAAATAATGATTATGAGTTTAAAAAATTAAAGCCCAAAACAGTCTCCAAAAAAATTGGAAAAAATTGTCATAAGTTAAATTTTCATGTCGAATTCAAAAAAAACAAGAAAGGAAAGCTAACTTCGGGCGGAGCCGAAGTTTATATACCCTTGCAGTTAAAACCGGATATATATCGCAAACATCGGATATAGTTGGCCGATCCTAATGAAATTTGGTAGGTTAGATGAACTGACCAAACCAAAACTAGAATCTGTACCATGTTCCAGCTTTCTATCTTCAAAAACAAAAGTTGGGTCAATTCCGATCCTTCAGTTATATGGCAGCTATAGGATATAGTCGGCCGATCCTTATGAAATTTGGTAGGTTGGATCAACTGACCAAAAATGGAATCTGTATTAAATTCCAGCTTTCTATTTTTAAAAACACGAAAGTTGGGTCATTTCCGATCGTTCAGTTATATGGCAGCTATAGGATATCGTCGGCCGATCCTTACGAAATTTGGCATATCGTATTATTTTGCCAAAAATAGCTTTCATGTCAAATTTGAACTCTCTAACTCTAAAAACACCAAAGTTATACCATTTCCGATCAATCAGTTATATGGCAGCTATAGGATATAGTCGACCGATCCCGGTCGTTCCGACTTATATACTGCGTGCCACCCTTCTTCGCACGCAGTATATAGTAAATGTGCACGCAGTATGTGCAAAGTTTCAAGTCGATAGTTTTAAAACTGAGAGACTAGTTCGCGTAGAAACAGACAGACAGACAGACGGACAGACGGACAGAAGGACAGACGGACAGACGGACAGACGGACATGCTCATATCAACTCAGGAGGTAATCCTGATCAAGAATATATATACTTTATAGGGTCGGAGATGTCTCCTTCACTGCGTTGCACACTTTTGGACAAAATTATAATACCCTCTGCAAGGGTATAAAAATAAATTTTTTTTCAATTTTTATGAAAAAAATAGATTTTTAATAATTAAAATTAATTTTAATAATAAAAAATTAGAAATAATTTTGTGGTATCAATTTTTATATAAAAACAAGAAAGCAAAGCTAACTTCGGGCGGACCCGAAGTTGATATACCCTTGCAGTTAAAACCGGATATATATCGCAAACATCGGATATAGTTGGCCGATCCTTATGATTACATCATAATAAAACCAATTAATTACAATAAAAAATCTAAAAAAAAGTCCCAAGCTTCTATCTTCAAAAATACGAAAGTTGATATTTCTACCAAATACCATTTCCGATCGTTCAGTTATATGGCAGCTATTGGATATAGTCGGCCGATCCTAATGAAATTTTGTAGGTCGGATTAACTGACCAAAAATATAATCTGTACCAAGTTCCAGCTTTCTATTTTCAAAAACACGAAAGTTGGGTCATTTCCGATCGTTCAGTTATATGACAGCTATAAGATATAGTCGGCCTTATGAAATTTGGCATGTCGTAATGTGTTGCCAAAAAAAGCTCTCATGTCAAATTTGAACTCTCTAACTCTAAAAACACCAAAGTTATACCATTTCCGCTCAATCAGTTATATGGCAGCTATAGGATATAGTCGGCCGATCCCGGCCGTTCCGACTTATATACTGCGTGCAAAGGAAAGAAGGGTGTGTGCAAAGTTTCAAGTAGATAGCTTTAAAACTGAGAGACTAGTTTGCGTAGAAACAGACAGACGGACAGACAGACAGACGGACAGACGGACATGCTCATATCAACTCAGGAGGTGATCCTGAGCAAGAATATATATACTTTATAGGGTCGGAGATGTCTCCTTCACTGCGTTGCACACTTTTGGACAAAATTATAATACCCTCTGCAAGGGTATAAAAATGTGATTTTTGTATATTATTTGAAGTAAAAAGCTGTTTATGCGAGGGGTATCTAAAGCAGTGGTGGGCAAACTCTCATTTTACATAGCACGCGAGTATAGGGTAGGAAATTCTGCCGCAGCGCTGCCGGCACACTGACAGTGTGAGCACTCTCAAATTTTTTTTAGAAGCTCTCTCATTTGCTCTCATTTTGATTCATTTGACAGCCCAAACTAAAAATCAAAATTTTTCCACTTAGAAAAATTTTCTCAGAAATTAGGTTGGAAAAAGTTTTCTTCATGGAGAATATAAATAGGGAAGCGTAGTTTTTCATTTGTTTAAGAAATGTTGCTAGCAAAGCTGTTTTTAAAATAAAATACTCAATTTTAGTGCCCAAACTTTTGAATTAACGAAAAATGAAATAAAAAAAATGTTTTTTTCGCTCAGTGAATTCTCTGCTCTCATTGTTTTTCTCTGCTAGGCACACACTCAAATTTTAAACATGTGTTAGTTTTGCCCACCACTGATCTAAAGGAATCGATGTGTGTGAAACCATTAGCGCAACACTCTACCATTCGGCCGCAAACAAAAAACGTGTGAAACTCGGTTGAATTCACAATGAATTTGGGTTAATAAAACTCAGTAATAGTAAAGCACTGTAGCCTGCCTGTAATACTCGAAGTAAATCGAAAAATTTGTTTAATACATTTGTTGTAGGTTTTTATACGGTTTAAGTGGTGCAATTACTTTGAAAAATAATTTGGGATGCAGTTTTGGATTTCCGCGGTTTGATATTTTTCCAAATTGACATGACCTCTCCTTCCATGTACGTGCGTCTTGACATTACCACCTTTTGTTCATCCCTGTTTTAATCGTTTTGTTATCCCATAAACTCCCTAGACCACGGCTGTGAATAAAACTTTCTTTAAAAAAATATCGAAGTCTATCCAAATCTTAATATTATGTTTCCGAAGGTTCACAGTCGTGTTATAGATATATATATTAAAACTAAACAGTCTTGCATGTCACTTACTAGTTAAATATAAACAAACACTCTTTCAATCACCGGATAAATTATTACTATACACAGTACCTTATAAATGCAATCACTATTGTTACTATTCAGTATTTTGCCGATTAAATGCATTTGAAATGTCACGTTTATAAAGGTAGATACATAGATTAAATGTTTTTCGGTTCCATTACGTCATAGACTAATGGGTTTTAAATGGGACATGTTACGGCCATGTACATATAATAATGCATGTCCCATTAGAAGCAGTGCTGTGTATAAAGAGGCTAAGAATCCTGTTCCAGTACCCGAATCAAACAACTCCCTTGGTCAATTTGCAATCTATAATGTTTGTTCGGTGGACAAAACCCGATTCTTGGCCAGAAGTTTGTTTCGTATACTACTTAAAAATGTTGAAACATTGCGCCACATCCTATTCAGTTTCGAGGCAGTGACTCAGTCCTAACCCAATACTTTGTGTTCCCACAGGTGGAACCCACGTTCAGCACAGCTATCCCACACTGGCATCCCGTCGAGCTGGCATCGGACGGCGGCTACCACCTACTCCGAGCAAGCCATCTACTTTACAGCTCAAGCCAACCAATATTAATTTCCCAAAGCTGAATGCAAGTCCCACTCATGTAAGTACCGTCGTGGCAGGCTTGAACCAGCAAGGACCCTCTATAATCCTCTATTTTTGCTTCCAGACGCACCACTCGACACCCCACAGTGTTCATTCGTTGCCGCACCACCGCGATCTTCTAAGGGATCCAAGAGACGTGTACTATAGCAGTAGAGACCGTGAGCGTGACCGAGAGCGCCTTAGGGACAGAGACAGGGACCGGGACAGAGACCGGCTCCACGAGTACCACCTGCGCTACGAGTACCGGGATCGGGAGCGCGAGTTGTACGAGCGCGAGAGGGATCGCGAACGGGAAGTAGAAAGAGAAAGGTAAGTGACATGATAAATATAAAAGGTTCAGAAAAAAGTCCTAATGCGTTCCTCTCAATAGACTGGAATACATAGCCCCGCTGTCGTTTGAACAGGCACTGGCTATGGGCCGAACAGGTCGTGTACTGCCATCTCCAGTCCTTAATGGTTTTAAGCCAAAGACCGGACTAAATACTCGACACTCAGATTCGGATGAGGAGGATTGGTGCTAGCAAAGGCTTTGATTGCGATCGCGTTATCGAAAGGATCAGATCTGGGTATAGCATCAGGCCATTTGCTCATCAATTTCAGCACCGAATTTAGATCACAATTTTGATACGATAAAGCACGGATACAGACATCACAGTCCGCGTCCCGCACCTCAAATTTACCTGCATCCCATGCATTTGCGTCACGCCAATACAAACTTAAACGCAACGACATCAGCACCTGCAATATCTTTATCAAAAAGGATATTGGCTAGAAAGAACTTACAGGCATTTAACCCGAATCGACAACCGCAATCGCAACAACAGAAATCGAAAAATCAGCAAATACAGCTGCACCAGAAGCTTCAGCACCACGAAATACCACAGAAATTTGAATGGAATGGACTCGAACCCTTAGCAATGGCACACTCGTTGCCAGAAACAAGAGTAGCATCGCCTCATTCTGATATTGATATCGAATTCAATAAAAAGTTAATAGGAAAAGGCAGAAATAAATTAAACACAGCAAAACCAATGAATAACACGAATGAAAATGAAGCAATGATATTAGGCGTACCCATTAACATAACGTCCCCTGTAGCTATTAAAAAGATTTATTCAGATACAGAAATTACTTATAATTACGAGATAGACAATGTTAGACTAGAAAAGGGAGCACTCCATAAGTATCACCAACCGGATCATACTATCCCATAGCAGCGAGTCGAATCGCACTACCTGCAGTGTTCGTACCATACGCTTTAGGGGAACCAGATACCAACAGATCTCCCACATGTCCTAGCCTAGCCTAATATTAAGTGAATGAGGTCTGAGAGTGTGGGCTATTGAAAAGCATGGATATGGATAAGGACTATAAATAGGAATAGGGGTAGAGTACACATTGTCATTACATGACGGGTAACGATAAACAACCCTTCGAAGTATAAACGAGAGAAAAATATTGTAGGTACACGCATAAATTTTAAGATATCTAGGATATAGCTCGATTTATCTTTAACCTGCAAGCGTTTTTGTCTTGTTTGTATTTAAAGTTGGTAATTCAATTATGTACATGTAAAAGGAAAATTATATATTCATTCTGTGTACATACCTCCTTTATGTAGGAATCAAATTTTTGGAAGAAATGTATTTACTTACAACTATGAACATACATATATATACCTTCTACCAAACGAACCCGATACCAAATATTTATTGATTAGCAAGTGAGCGCATTTTGATCCCATAAGGGTTATAATTAATTCGTGTACGTCCGAACAGACCGGATGGACTACTTCGATTAATACAGCTCCAAAATTAATAAGATAGACAACTTTATATTACTCTCATAAATTTAAATACCATTCCTAACTGCAACCCGCATACCCATCTGTGTAAAGTGTACAAAATATAGTTAAATATTTGCCTCATCCACTCCATATGACTGTACAGGCCATAGTGATAAAAAGCAGTAAATCCATGAATCATCATAAATCGAATTCAAAGTGCTATATTCACTTCTTTGATCTTTTAATGCTTTATCAAAGTAAAAGTGTTGTAAAAATTACGCTTTAAGCTAGTTTTTGTACTTCTTGAATTTTACTAATGCCTTAACTAGATCACACAGAGCCAGTGGGGAAGGTTTGTCCTTCGGACGGAACCGAAGTTTTATAGCCTTGCAATTTTTCCAATAAGTTAAATATATTTGCTTGTATTCTGATCAAGTTTTTTGCGGCTTTGGGATAAAGTGGTCCCATCTGAAATAATTTTATCCCAATTCAATTAGACCTGCGACTGATTTGGCGTCTATTCATACTACAAATGCCTGGAAGGATATACAATTGCGAGGGTCCAGTGGATATGAGTGGGTTGTCCCAAACGCAGCAAAAAATTAATTTATCTTCATCTCCTTGTATCCGTGTATTTATCTGTATAAAAATATTACAAAGCATATGGAACTCAAGACATCAAAATAGATAATAACATTTTCAAATCATACATGTACGCAGGCACAGGCACCCAAAATAAACGAAACCAGGGAAATGTTTAGTCACATCCCGATTCAAAACCAATTAGGCTATAAATAGACAAATCGTACATCTTTAATGGGGATATCGAAGAGCGCACAAATATTGTAATTTAAACAAATGAATCCATAAGTTAAGTTAATTAAATACGGCTAAGTTACGTAAATTTATACTCGGAATTTATTCAAGATTCCACATATAAATAGCATTTTAGAGTGGGAAAGAACACATTTGAACAGGAGAGGAGAGGAAAGTTAGCTTCGGGTTCCCATAGAGTTTGTACATTCAGCCTTATCGGTAATTTCGATGGCCCCAATATATTTTTTATTCGTAACTTCTTATTATTACTTCCCATTATGTTAATCGGAAAACTATGTATATTAGATTATATGTATGTAGCTCCCTAGACAATGGTTCAAGGCCTACTATTGCACTTTTTATACATTTTTTTATTAAATTAATCTATTGCTTCAAAAATTTACTTCTAGTGTTTTCAAATTTTCACAATTTACAGCTTCTTAAAAAGCGATGTTATTCATCAAATATTCAACAGCTTTAATAAGATAAGTACGCATTTCATAAAAATTAGATGCAAGGGTATACAAACTCTAGAATCTGCCAAAGCCAGCTCTCTTTCTGACTTTATGCTAATATCTTACGGATTATGACAAACTATTTTCATGATGGAATAAAAAAAGTCGTGTGGTTTTTTTTCTAAAGTTGTACTTAACGAAAAACTATTGGACTATTTTTATTCAAGTCCAAATCCTCAAAAATATCACTAAAAATTCCCCAAGGGAGCAGGCTAATTGCTAATTACGAGGCTAATTGCTACTGATGCCTTTATGGAAATCGTTTAGTTAGTTTATTGTTTATGTAATAAGTCCACTTAATACAAAGTAGCTCATCAAAAGGGATAATTGACCCCCGTTATACTTTACTAATATATCATTATCAAAAGTTTTAGTGAAATCGTCATCAATGTGGAGGGTTATATATATATTTAGTTAGAAAATGGAAAATTTTAAAATATTATACTTTGCCCCTAACTGGCCGATTTACCAAATTTTTTGGGCAAAATTGCAGAGGTCTCGACTTCAATGGGAACAGAAGCATCGTTGGGATGAGGTCCTTGTGCTTCAGGAAGAAAAAGTCGGGCCAGAAGGCAATAGGCTGTTCAGTATGTAAACCACGTCCCTCCATCTACCAGACTAGATGCCAAAAACAAAGTATCCTATACACAATTATTTATATGACAATGCTGCGTCGATTGTCCGACTTCGATTGTTCTTCCAGGTTCTGCGTTACTTTCTCACACCAAACCAATTTCCCAATCCTCCAGATGCTCGTACTCCTAGTCCCAGCCAGGTCCGAGGGGTAGAGGTTTGACGATCCGCAATCACTCGAGGTTCAGGAAAGTCGGAACTGGCTTCAGAAGGTCCTCTTCCCAGTGTTCATTCTCACGTGTTACATGTGGCTTATAAACTTGAAATTGGTCTGAACTTGAGCCATAAGTTAGCTATTTTTCCTGCTTACTGTCTGGCTTGAATGGTCGCTAAAGATACTTAAGTAGCTATACTTTTTTTTACAAATCGTCTAGATTCAAAGTGACATAATGAATTAAAACCTAACAGGTACAGCTAAAGTGTAATAATAATGCGTATACATAAATATATATATATATACATGATAGGACCTATAAGTAAATATTAATATTAATATTGTATCTTAATCTAGATATACTAGGTAATGACACAGTTTAATTAATTATTAAGAGACGCTAGAGTTAATTAAACTATATATGTATGTAACTATAAAGACGACTTGTAATTTATATACAAGAAACACATACATACACACATATATAATAACATAAATACCTGCCTTCAACAAATTTGTTAATAAAACTATTAATACTTTCTTATTTTACGTAAAGTAAAGGAATTACATAATAATAAAAAAAACATTGAAAGCCAGAAAAATTAAATAAATTTGTTTCACTTCCGATTTAATATTTATTTTTTAAAAACCGTTTACCTCTAAACTTACGGCCCTCAAAGATTTTACCATATTTAACATCTTTTTTATTTGTAAAAAACTATTTTTCTTTAATGAAAAATAATTCTACTATATTATACCCCGATGCGTTTTTAAAATACATTTAAAAATTTTAAGTTTTGGATTACTAAAATTAATCCAGTGTGCCACAAGGCACATAAACAATACATTTTTGTTTTTAGAAATGCATTTTATTTTAATAAAGCGAACTTTAATTTATTGAGCGCGTGACAAAATCTTCAACTTTTCTTTAAAATAATTTCTGAAAATAATTAATTTATCAATAATTTAATTTAAATTTTTCATTAAATTTTAATACCTTGATGTCGGTCTGAAAACCTAAACTTCAAATTAGAGTGGCATTTACAATAATAGTTTATGACAAATAACTTGGCATTACAAGTTTCAAAGATAGCTATCTTAGCTGGACTATAGTCTAAAACACCCCAAACAAGAAAGGAAAGCTAACTTCGGGCGGAGCCGAAGTTTATATACCCTTGCAGTTTAAACCGGATATATGTCGCAAACATCGGATATAGTTGGCCGATCCTTTGGGAATATGAATATATTTTCTAATTTATTACAATACAAAATCTAAAAAAAGTCTCAAGCTTCTATCTTCAAAAGTACGAAACTTGATATTTCTACGAAATACCATTTCCGATCGTTCAGTTATATGGCAGCTATAAGATATAGTCGGCCGATCGTTATGAAATTTGGTAGGTCGGATTAACTGACCAAGAATATAATCTGTACCAAGTTCCAGCTTTCTATCTTCAAAAACACGAAAGTTGGGTCATTTCCGATCGTTCAGTTATATGACAGCTATAGGATATAGTCGGCCGATCCTTACGAAAGTTGGCATGTTTTGCCAAAAATAGCGCTCGTGTAAAATTTAAACTCTCAAACTCTAAAAACACCGAAGTTATACCATTTCCGATCAATCAGTTATATGGCAGCTATAGGATATAGTTGGCCGATCCGGGCCGTTCCGACCTATATACTGCGTGCAAAGGAAAGAAGGGTGTGTGCAAAGTTTTAAGTCGCTAGCTTTAAAACTGAGAGACTAGTTCGCGTAGAAACAGACAGACAGACGGACAGACGGACAAACGGACATGCTCATATCAACTCAGGAGGTGATCCTGATCAAGAATATATATACTTTATAGGGTCGGAGATGTCTCCTTCACTGCGTTGCACACTTTTGACCAAAATTATAATACCCTCTGCAAGGGTATAATAAGTTGAGTAGAAATGCAAATAAATTACTTCATTTAATTTCATAGATTTTAATGTCAGTCGCATAAATATAATAACTCATATACATATGTCTCTATAAAGAGCGAATATTAAAGGTACTGTTCAATGCCCAGAGAAGTACCACTCGTAAACGAAAAGTGGATCACGGACAGGAGTGAGCTATTAAGAGAACTGGACTGGGTATTGGTGGTGTGTTTTTCGACAGGGAGCCCTAGCAAGGCAACAAGGGGCAGGGCTGGTAGCTGTGTAGCCCTACAGTTCACGACAATAGTTCAACCCCTGAAAAGAAGCCAGCTGACTGGGGGACATGCGCAATGATGGATGACTGGCATGTGAGAAACAACTGGCACTGTGAGTACATATTGATTTTAGGGCGTTTGTTCAGTAGCTGCAACAATTGTCGTTGGCATTGTCGGCTTTCTAGATCCAGAGCTGCAGCATTAAGGGACACTCCATCTCGATGATAAGTTAGCACTGGAAAATAGCTCTTTTATCCCGATTATTGCAACACTAGCTATGTACGTAATTGAGAAAGCTGACATCAGCGTCTAGTCCCCGGTACCACTGGGCATAAGGCGACTTGCACCATTCCCCACAGAGTCCCACACAATTAGGAGATTGAAATTTCCGTATGCACTAGCTATCCAGCATGGAGATACCAATTTCGAATATACTACTGCTGTGCTTGACCTTCCTGCTTATTGGCGGGGTACTAATGATTCTTCTGCAGTACTTGCTTTTCATTAAATTCTCTAACCTTCCCGACGAAACCGAGGAGCAGAAGCAGATGAATGCCAAATACTCGTTGCCACTGGTAGGTACACACTCCTCTACTTAAACTTTCAGTATCTAATTTTTTGTTCTTGAAGAACATTAAGCAAACAGCCCGAAAGCTAAAGGGACTGCCCAATATCAGCCCTGGGCCCGGCAATGGGTGCGAAAATCGGCAGAACACTCTGGAAGGAGCTTCGGCCCTCATATCGCTTAACTTTGTAATGCAGTTCCTCTTTCATGAGTTCAGAAACTCTAACCGGGTGCGCAAGTGGTTCTACCGGAAACTGTCGATCGAACTGGACGAGTTAATAACAAAAACGACTACGGGAAAGCTTCTTGACAAACTTACAGTAATTAAAGTCTCAAATGTTAAAGCCAGGATCTAAAAACCTGTGTCCTTTTAGATCAAGGAGCTCGAGTTGGGAGACCAGTTTCCGGACATCAAATCCCTTTCTGTTCAGAATGTTGAGCTGGACAAAGGGGAGAATCGTATTGAGAACCTAGACCTGCTATTGGATATAAATTACGTGGGAAACTTTTCCACTTCCATCGATGCCGACATGGTCCTGGGCAAAAAGGGTTCTATTATGTTGAAAGGTAGGTTATAGGAGTTTAGTTTGGAAACCAACAAACTTAAAATTTTGTTTATTGGGACAATTCGCATTTTAAATGTTTAAATGAAATTATTCAATTCATTCTTATTCCTAAAACTAGCCCCCAAAAAAGTATAGATAACAAGAAAGGAAAGCTAACTTTGGGCTGAGCCGAAGTTGATAAATGTACCCTTGCAGTTAAAACCAGAAATGTATCGAAAAAATCGGATATAGTTGGCCGATCCTATATCATGGCCGAGAATATCGTAATAAACGAATTCCCAAGCTTCTATCTTCAAAAATAAAAATGTTGGTATTTTTACCAAATACCATTTCCGATCGTTCAGTAACGATTTCCTGAATTCTCTAAAAACACAATAGTTATACCATTTCTGATCAGTTATGTGGCAGTTATAGGATATAGTCGGCCGATCCCGGCCGTTTAGACTTACAAACTGCGTGCAAAGGTTTGCAAAGGGTGTGTGCAAAGTTTTGAAACGATCTTTTAATTTTTTGGTTATTTTATAAATTTATTTATAAAATAATTTAGTCAGAATAATAACTATTTTAATTTAAGATTTTTAAGATTAACCTGACTAGTTTATAATAAGCAATGTACATAAAAGTGTGACGTACATATTATTTAATCTATTTTATGACGTGTTTGTTTAACACTTTGTTTGGTTGTATATATTTCTTTATTTTACATATTTCTATATTTGGTTATATTTTAGTGTCTTTTACATTAAACGGAGTTGTATGAAAATGATTTATTTTTCCAGTTAAGCAACTGTCCGGCATGGCGCGTCTGCAGTTCACAAGGAAACCTTACACGCATTGGTCGTTAAGCTTCTTGGGTGACCCAGAACTGATCCTCGATATTGAGTCCAAATACCAGGGACGGCAGATGCAGTCGAACATCACCAACCTTATCTCCAATCAGATTCGAAAAGCGGTGCGCAGGAAACACACTCTGCCAAACTATAAGCTGCGGTACAAGCCATTCTTTCACTGGACCGCCGAGGACGAGTCCAGTGACTGCGACATCCAGCCAAACGGGCTGCTGACCGTCCGGGTGGTTGAGCTATCGCGCCTTATATCCTGCCCCGAGATGGGCGACACATACTGCACCCTGACCTTGGCCCCAGTGCCCTTTATTGAGGCTAACCAGCGCGACAGTCGTCACGTTCTCATTTCGATGGATGTGTTTATACATAAGGCGAAAAATCAGCAGATTGGCATAGTCTTTAAACAGAACGGAAGCCAGGCAATACACATTGAATCGGTATTACCAAACACACCTGCCTGCAAATCCAACCTGCAGGCTGGGGACGTACTAGTAGCCATCGAGGGAAAGCCCGTGACGACGATCCAACAGATTGCCAAAGTGGTCAAGACCTTACAGGCTACCGTCTTCAGTCTGCGCATAGAACGGATTATTTCAGGCATTATCCGTAATGATGCAGTGCCTGAGGACCTGGACAGATACGACGATCTGTGTGATTTACTCCTCCCCAACCCTCCGAAGTCCGACACCATCGAACTCGGATCTACTGAGCTGGTTTCCAGGTGCTTGACATTTAAGTCCGGACTTGGTACTACCCCTACGAGCTCTCCGAAGAAGTCTAACCTCATTACCAAAGCCATCAAGAAAACCATGAGCCGTGAAAGTGGCGACAAAGAAAAGGATAGAGAAACGGATAAAGAAAAGGAAAAAGATAGGGAAAGAAACAAAGCGGAGGAGCCGCAACAAATAGGCGAGGAAGTCAATTACTTTTATCAGCATTCGACTATTGACTGCCCCTTTAGTCCATTGATCCAGATGGACGACACGTGCAGCTTCCAGCTGGATAATAATAGCCGTTTCCTCAACGTCTGTGTATTTTCCAAGTGCGCCGGCGAAAGCATTTTGTTGGGCTACAACAATGTCCCGATCAGCCAGGTCCTTGTGGAGTGCTCGGAAACGAGTCTAAACCAGTGCCTCCGGCAAATAGCTCTCAACCCAGCTACTCTGCAGGCTGCGTAAGTTATGGAGGATAATATTATCTTTAATATACATTAGTCTAGAACCTTTTCCTAGACGGTTAATAAATTTGATCTTTAACAGAAAAATGCATACACTATCCAATCAGTCCGGATTCAACCCAAATCTTTGTTTTGGGGACATTCTTTTCGGTTTCTCTTGGATAGGGAACCCCAACGTTATAGTGGGCGGATCCAAATCTCCCTCCCCGGCTAGGTAAGGCATAAAATCATATACAAACTACAAATTGTTTCCCAATTCCTTACTTTTTTAGAAACATATCGACAAGCGGAGACCAGGGCGGGCTAGAAATCCACTTATCGGAAACCATGAGCATGAAATCAGCTAGTTCCATGTCCGACACAACAGCTGTCTGGGGGTCGACTTCTGCTATGGTTATCCCTCGAGCACACAACTTTGTGAGAACTCATTTCCATCGAGCCACCCAATGTGACTTTTGTGGCAAGAAGATCTGGCTAAAGGATGCGATGCAGTGCCAAGAGTGTTCCATGTGCTGCCACAAAAAATGCATAGCGAAGTGCCAGAACGCCACAGTCTGTGGCCCGGTGGACTGCTCTGGATCCGTACCAGCTTCGACGCCAGCTGTGGCTCCATCTGTTGTTACCAAGCCGGAGTTTACCATCACTCAAGCGGATAACTTAGAAGTTCTCGATGATCGATCCAGTTCCGTCATAGACGATACAGCCGTAGAAGGGGCGGCCGGAGAACAAGTACAGGTCCAATGTGCGACACGCATGGACTTGCATAGGTCGAGTCTGACGGGGATGCTGGCGCAGGGAATCAAAAGACAGGCAAGCAACCTTGACATTCCAGGCATAGTGTCTTCACTGACGGGCAGTGGAGGCCTTCAAATGAACTCAAGGAGCCTCCCCCGAGTCCCCAGCATACGCCCTCGCGGTAATCTTTTTTCAATAAGCCTGACCAATTTTTAACGCGATTTCACTTAAAAATTTAGGAAATCATCGATGGTTGAGGACCAGAACCCTTTTGAGAGGGTTACCCAGTACCTAGAGGCTCTTCCATCTGAATGTACTGTCTTAAACTTTGATCAAGTTATGGACATTACAGAACCGATCATCCGGCACACTCAAAACGAGGATCTAATGAACTTAGCCAAGACATCTAGCAAGCAATTGTATGCGGCCTCCCCATCAGATGAACGGGTAGCCAAGATCAACGAACTGGTAAAAAAAATTCTACATTTTTATTGGATAAAGTTTAAAGACGCATTTTTTCCAGCTAAGCAAAATAAGGGTGGCGCTGGACACAGAGACGTCGCCATGGAAGTCCGCGCCCAATATAGAGAACAGTTCTGATGACAGAGTCCAGGCACTCAGTATTATTATGCTATACCTGTGTACGGGGCTGCAACGTGCCCAGGGTGGGGTCCCGGAATAGGATTATCCACAGGCACTGACGAACTAGGTGTATTCACATTTTTATTATTTTTAAGTAGTAGACTGGAAATGTAAATTTATGGCCATTTTAAATCCGTAAAATTATTTTTTAGCCCGGTATTCTTAGGTAATATTGCTGGGTGAAACCACTAACCATACAGCATATAGACAACCCATTTCATACAACGAAAATGGACGCAAAAATTTCTTGCGACAGGCATCGGCAGGCCCCAGAGCGGATTTCTTACGCTCTCTTACGCTCATTCTCGCATTAAATGTTTTCTGTTTCTCAGTCTCTAAACGGAGCGCGATGAAGAAGGTTGGCCTGCGCTTCGGTTGGTCTTCGTATGTATGCGTGTCACACATTTACATAAACGGGTGTATGTGTGCGTGCGATTTCGTTTCGAAGCCAGCGCACAAAACTTTGATTTTTCTTACTTTTCAGGCTTGCTACCCTAACCAAATTCGGGTATTCGTTATTTGATGAAATGACGAAAGAAATTATATTATTTTTTATATTATATTTTTATTATTTCAGCATAAATTTTTAATTTATTTAGGAATAAGAATAAGTGTTAGTAGTAAAATGTTTTCTGTATATATATTTTTACGAATCATTAAAAATCAATATACTGAGAAAGTGTCAGAGTATATTTAAGTCGGAGTCACTTAAAACGCCGATTGCTTTTAAGTTTTTGTTGTTCTGCAAGAGGCTTGTGCATGCCTACTCTAACGATAGTATGATTTTTAGGGGAGAGTGAAGACACGAAAACAGCTGATGGACTTGTTTACCTTTATTGTTTACAATTTTTCAGGCACTTGATATTATTTTGGGTTATTGTGAGATTTAATTAAATTATTGTCGTTAATTTAATAATTTCCTTATATATTTTGGAACTTTAAAAAGTCCCGGCCGTTTAGACTTACAAACGGAGTGCAAAGGAAAGAAGGGTGTGTGCAAAGTTTTGAAACGACCTTTTAATTTTTTGTTTATTTTATAAATTTATTTATAAAATAATTTAGTCAGAATAATAACTATTTTAAGATTTATTAGAATTTGAAGATTTATTTTATTTTAAGATTTTTAAGATTAACCTAACTAATTTATAATAAGCAATTTAAATAAAAGTGTGACGTACATATTATTTAATCTATTTTATGACGTGTTTGTTTAACACTTTGTTTGGTTGTATATATTTCTTTATTTTACATATTTCTATATTTGGTTATATTTTAGTGTCTTTTACATTAAACGGAGTTGTATGAAAATGATTTATTTTTCCAGTTAAACAACTGTCCGGCATGGCGCGTCTGCAGTGAACAAGGAAACCTTACACGCATTGGTCGTTAAGCTTCTTGGGTGACCCTCGATATTGAGTCCAAATACCAGGGACGGCAGATGCAGTCGAACATCACCAACCTTATATCCAATCAGATTCGAAAAGCGGTGCGCAGGAAACACACTCTGCCAAACTATAAGCTGCGGTACAAGCCATTCTTTCACTGGACCGCCGAGGACGAGTCCAGTGACTGCGACATCCAGCCAAACGGGCTGCTGACCGTCCGGGTGGTTGAGCTATCGCGCCTTATATCCTGCCCCGAGATGGGCGACACATACTGCACCCTGACCTTGGCCCCAGTGCCCTTTATTGAGGCTAACCAGCGCGACAGTCGTCACGTTCTCATTTCGATGGATGTGTTTATACATAAGGCGAAAAATCAGCAGATTGGCATAGTCTTTAAACAGAACGGAAGCCAGGCAATACACATTGAATCGGTATTACCAAACACACCTGCCTGCAAATCCAACCTGCAGGCTGGGGACGTACTAGTAGCCATCGAGGGAAAGCCCGTGACGACGATCCAACAGATTGCCAAAGTGGTCAAGACCTTACAGGCTACCGTCTTCAGTCTGCGCATAGAACGGATTATTTCAGGCATTATCCGTAATGATGCAGTGCCTGAGGACCTGGACAGATACGACGATCTGTGTGATTTACCCCTCCCCAATCCTCCGAAGTCCGACACCATCGAACTCGGATCTACTGAGCTGGTTTCCAGGTGCTTGACATTTAAGTCCGGACTTGGTAGTACTCCTACGAGCTCTCCGAAGAAGTCTAACCTCATTACCAAAGCCATCAAGAAAACCATGAGCCGTGAAAGTGGCGACAAAGAAAGATTGTTTCCGGTCTCCGCTTGTCGATATGTTTCTAAAAAAGTAAGGAATTGGGAAACAATTTGTAGTTTGTATATGATTTTATGCCTTACCTAGGCGGGGAGGGAGATTTGGATCCGCCCACTATAACGTTGGGGTTCCCTATCCAAGAGAAACCGAAAAGAATGTCCCCAAAACAAAGGTTTGGGTTGAATCCGGACTGATTGGATAGTGTATGCATTTTTCTGTTAAAGATCAAATTTATTAACCGTCTAGGAAAAGGTTCTAGACTAATGTATATTAAAGATAATATTATCCTCCATAACTTACGCAGCCTGCAGAGTAGCTGGGTTGAGAGCTATTTGCCGGAGGCACTGGTTTAGACTCGTTTCCGAGCACTCCACAAGGACCTGGCTGATCGGGACTAGACTTCTGCATGAATGTATCCAAAATGACAAATGAATCATTTATTCTAAAAGCGGGCACACTTTTTTTTTAGCACAGTATATTTGGGTATGAATGAGTAGGGTAGTATTTTTTGTTTTATTTGACAGCTTTCACACTCATTCCATAGTTGTACAGCTATTAATGAGTACAGGTAAATTAGTGTGCCGTAGTCAACTCACTGTACAGTGTTTTGGTGTTCAGTTGACTTACTGTACAGTGGGAGAAACTTCATGACTGGAACATACACATAAATATTTCTCGTGTTTATGTAATGTCTGATTAAAAAATTTATTTGTATTTTCGTTTCAAATGTATTTATTATAAAATAGTGTATTTACAAAATATTAATATTAAAATGAATGCTTATTACAATAATTATTTTATGTTATTAAATTATCTATATTTAAATTATTAATGTTGTAATGAAGGAACATTATTTTATTGACCATGTCTTCAGATGTGGCAATTTTTGCCCGTTTTTCGCAAATTAAATTTTTGGCAACAGAAAATGCCCTTTCCGATGCTGCACTGCTCGCGGGAGCTGCTAGTATCTTGCAGCTAATTTGATAAAGCAGCGGAAAATGGTCTTTATTTATTGACCACCACTGCAGAACATCAAAATCTTCCCTATTCGCTTTATTAACATTTTTATAAGTTTGAAGCTCATCCTGAATATCCGATAAAATATTGGTGCTTTGAATAGGTTCGAATAGTCTGCAAATATGTTGTCTATGACTGTCTATCTTGAGAGTTCATTGCATGAGCGTCGTTCTCCTTAAAATCCATATTTATGAATTTTTGAAAAAATATTTGTACACGTCAAATAGTTGTACACGTCAACAGACAAACTGTACAGTGTGTTGGAAAAGGCACAAATTTAGTACTCACTAACGACAAGTACAACGATATACTGTACTCACTCGAAGTGAGTACACTGAAAATGTTGTGCTACTTTGTTCCGACCTATAGAGTACACTGTACAGTATAGAATGAGTGCAGTGTTTTTAAAACACTACACTACTGTACAGATCTGTTATGTCACAAATGAGTACATTCATGCAGAAGTCTAATCGGGACATTGTTGTAGCCCAACAAAATGCTTTCGCCGGCGCACTTGGAAAATACACAGACGTTGAGGAAACGGCTATTATTATCCAGCTGGAAGCTGCACGTGTCGTCCATCTGGATCAATGGACTAAAGGGGCAGTCAATAGTCGAATGCTGATAAAAGTAATTGACTTCCTCGCCTATTTGTTGCGGCTCCTCCGCTTTGTTTCTTTCCCTATCTTTTTCCTTTTCTTTATCCGTTTCTCTATCCTTTTCTTTGTCGCCACTTTCACGGCTCATGGTTTTCTTGATGGCTTTGGTAATGAGGTTAGACTTCTTCGGAGAGCTCGTAGGAGTACTACCAAGTCCGGACTTAAATGTCAAGCACCTGGAAACCAGCTCAGTAGATCCGAGTTCGATGGTGTCGGACTTCGGAGGGTTGGGGAGGGGTAAATCACACAGATCGTCGTATCTGTCCAGGTCCTCAGGCACTGCATCATTACGGATAATGCCTGAAATAATCCGTTCTATGCGCAGACTGAAGACGGTAGCCTGTAAGGTCTGGACCACTTTGGCAATCTGTTGGATCGTCGTCACGGGCTTTCCCTCGATGGCTACTAGTACGTCCCCAGCCTGCAGGTTGGATTTGCAGGCAGGTGTGTTTGGTAATACCGATTCAATGTGTATTGCCTGGCTTCCGTTCTGTTTAAAGACTATGCCAATCTGCTGATTTTTCGCCTTATGTATAAACACATCCATCGAAATGAGAACGTGACGACTGTCGCGCTGGTTAGCCTCAATAAAGGGCACTGGGGCCAAGGTCAGGGTGCAGTATGTGTCGCCCATCTCGGGGCAGGATATAAGGCGCGATAGCTCAACCACCCGGACGGTCAGCAGCCCGTTTGGCTGGATGTCGCAGTCACTGGACTCGTCCTCGGCGGTCCAGTGAAAGAATGGCTTGTACCGCAGCTTATAGTTTGGCAGAGTGTGTTTCCTGCGCACCGCTTTTCGAATCTGATTGGATATAAGGTTGGTGATGTTCGACTGCATCTGCCGTCCCTGGTATTTGGACTCAATATCGAGGGTCACCCAAGAAGCTTAACGACCAATGCGTGTAAGGTTTCCTTGTTCACTGCAGACGCGCCATGCCGGACAGTTGTTTAACTGGAAAAATAAATCATTTTCATACAACTCCGTTTAATGTAAAAGACACTAAAATATAACCAAATATAGAAATATGTAAAATAAAGAAATATATACAACCAAACAAAGTGTTAAACAAACACGTCATAAAATAGATTAAATAATATGTACGTCACACTTTTATTTAAATTGCTTATTATAAATTAGTTAGGTTAATCTTAAAAATCTTAAAATAAAATAAATCTTCAAATTCTAATAAATCTTAAAATAGTTATTATTCTGACTAAATTATTTTATAAATAAATTTATAAAATAAACAAAAAATTAAAAGGTCGTTTCAAAACTTTGCACACACCCTTCTTTCCTTTGCACTCCGTTTGTAAGTCTAAACGGCCGGGACTTTTTTAAAGTTCCAAAATATATAAGGAAATTATTAAATTAACGACAATAATTTAATTAAATCTCACAATAACCCAAAATAATATCAAGTGCCTGAAAAATTGTAAACAATAAAGGTAAACAAGTCCATCAGCTGTTTTCGTGTCTTCACTCTCCCCTAAAAATCATTCTATCGTTAGAGTAGGCATGCACAAGCCTCTTGCAGAACAACAAAAACTTAAAAGCAATCGGCGTTTTAAGTGACTCCGACTTAAATATACTCTGACACTTTCTCAGTATATTGATTTTTAATGATTCGTAAAAATATATATACAGAAAACATTTTACTACTAACACTTAATCTTATTCCTAAATAAATTAAAAATTTATGCTGAAATAATAAAAATATAATATAAAAAATAATATAATTTCTTTCGTCATTTCATCAAATAACGAATACCCGAATTTGGTTAGGGTAGCAAGCCTGAAAAGTAAGAAAAATCAAAACTTTGTGCGCTGGCTTCGAAACGAAATCGCACGCACACATACACCCGTGTATGTAAATGTGTGACACGCATACATACGAAGACCAACCGAAGCGCAGGCCAACCTTCTTCATCGCGCTCCGTTTAGAGACTGAGAAACAGAAAACATTTAATGCGAGAATGAGCGTAAGAGAGCGTAAGAAATCCGCTCTGGGGCCTGCCGATGCCTGTCGCAAGAAATTTTTGCGTCCATTTTCGTTGTATGAAATGGGTTGTCTATATGCTGTATGGTTAGTGGTTTCACCCAGCAATATTACCTAAGAATACCGGGCTAAAAAATACTTTTACGGATTTAAAATGGCCATAAATTTACATTTCCAGTCTACTACTTAAAAATAATAAAAATGTGAATACACCTAGTTCGTCAGTGCCTGTGGATAATCCTATTCCGGGACCCCACCCTGGGCACGTTGCAGCCCCGTACACAGGTATAGCATAATAATACTGAGTGCCTGGACTCTGTCATCAGAACTGTTCTCTATATTGGGCGCGGACTTCCATGGCGACGTCTCTGTGTCCAGCGCCACCCTTATTTTCCTTAGCTGGAAAAAATGCGTCTTTAAACTTTATCCAATAAAAATGTAGAATTTTTTTTACCAGTTCGTTGATCTTGGCTACCCGTTCATCTGATGGGGAGGCCGCATACAATTGCTTGCTAGATGTCTTGGCTAAGTTCATTAGATCCTCGTTTTGAGTGTGCCGGATGATCGGTTCTGTAATGTCCATAACTTGATCAAAGTTTTAGACAGTACATTCAGATGGAAGAGCCTCTAGGTACTGGGTAACCCTCTCAAAAGGGTTCTGGTCCTCAACCATCGATGATTTCCTAAATTTTTAAGTGAAATCGCGTTAAAAATTGGTCAGGCTTATTGAAAAAAAGATTACCGCGAGGGCGTATGCTGGGGACTCGGGGGGAGGCTCCTTGAGTTCATTTGAAGGCCTCCACTGCCCGTCAGTGAAGACACTATGCCTGGAATGTCAAGGTTGCTTGCCTGTCTTTTGATTCCCTGCGCCAGCATCCCCGTCAGACTCGACCTATGCAAGTCCATGCGTGTCGCACATTGGACCTGTACTTGTTCTCCGGCCGCCCCTTCTACGGCTGTATCGTCTATGACGAAACTGGATCGATCATCGAGAACTTCTAAGTTATCCGCTTGAGTGATGGTAAACTCCGGCTTGGTAACAACAGATGGAGCCACAGCTGGCGTCGAAGCTGGTACGGATCCAGAGCAGTCCACCGGGCCACAGACTGTGGCGTTCTGGCACTTCGCTATGCATTTTTTGTGGCAGCACATGGAACACTCTTGGCATCGCATCCTTTAGCCAGATCTTCTTGCCACAAAGGGTGGCTCGATGGAAATGAGTTCTCACAAAGTTGTGTGCTCGAGGGATAACCATAGCAGAAGTCGACCCCCAGACAGCTGTTGTGTTGGACATGGAACTAGCTGATTTCATGCTCATGGTTTCCGATAAGTGGATTTCTAGCCCGCCCTGGTCTCCGCTTGTCGATATGTTTCTAAAAAAGTAAGGAATTGGGAAACAATTTGTAGTTTGTATATGATTTTATGCCTTACCTAGCCGGGGAGGGAGATTTGGATCCGCCCACTATAACGTTGGGGTTCCCTATCCAAGAGAAACCGAAAAGAATGTCCCCAAAACAAAGGTTTGGGTTGAATCCGGACTGATTGGATAGTGTATGCATTTTTCTGTTAAAGATCAAATTTATTAACCGTCTAGGAAAAGGTTCTAGACTAATGTATATTAAAGATAATATTATCCTCCATAACTTACGCAGCCTGCAGAGTAGCTGGGTTGAGAGCTATTTGCCGGAGGCACTGGTTTAGACTCGTTTCCGAGCACTCCACAAGGACCTGGCTGATCGGGACATTGTTGTAGCCCAACAAAATGCTTTCGCCGGCGCAAAATACACAGACGTTGAGGAAACGGCTATTATTATCCAGCTGGAAGCTGCACGTGTCGTCCATCTGGATCAATGGACTAAAGGGGCAGTCAATAGTCGAATGCTGATAAAAGTAATTGACTTCCTCGCCTATTTGTTGCGGGTCCTCCGCTTTGTTTCTTTCCCTATCTTTTTCCTTTTCTTTATCCGTTTCTCTATCCTTTTCTTTGTCGCCACTTTCACGGCTCATGGTTTTCTTGATGGCTTTGGTAATGAGGTTAGACTTCTTCGGAGAGCTCGTAGGAGTACTACCAAGTCCGGACTTAAATGTCAAGCACCTGGAAACCAGCTCAGTAGATCCGAGTTCGATGGTGTCGGACTTCGGAGGGTTGGGGAGGGGTAAATCACACAGATCGTCGTATCTGTCCAGGTCCTCAGGCACTGCATCATTACGGATAATGCCTGAAATAATCCGTTCTATGCGCAGACTGAAGACGGTAGCCTGTAAGGTCTTGACCACTTTGGCAATCTGTTGGATCGTCGTCACGGGCTTTCCCTCGATGGCTACTAGTACGTCCCCAGCCTGCAGGTTGGATTTGCAGGCAGGTGTGTTTGGTAATACCGATTCAATGTGTATTGCCTGGCTTCCGTTCTGTTTAAAGACTATGCCAATCTGCTGATTTTTCGCCTTATGTATAAACACATCCATCGAAATGAGAACGTGACGACTGTCGCGCTGGTTAGCCTCAATAAAGGGCACTGGGGCCAAGGTCAGGGTGCAGTATGTGTCGCCCATCTCGGGGCAGGATATAAGGCGCGATAGCTCAACCACCCGGACGGTCAGCAGCCCGTTTGGCTGGATGTCGCAGTCACTGGACTCGTCCTCGGCGGTCCAGTGAAAGAATGGCTTGTACCGCAGCTTATAGTTTGGCAGAGTGTGTTTCCTGCGCACCGCTTTTCGAATCTGATTGGATATAAGGTTGGTGATGTTCGACTGCATCTGCCGTCCCTGGTATTTGGACTCAATATCGAGGGTCACCCAAGAAGCTTAACGACCAATGCGTGTAAGGTTTCCTTGTTCACTGCAGACGCGCCATGCCGGACAGTTGTTTAACTGGAAAAATAAATCATTTTCATACAACTCCGTTTAATGTAAAAGACACTAAAATATAACCAAATATAGAAATATGTAAAATAAAGAAATATATACAACCAAACAAAGTGTTAAACAAACACGTCATAAAATAGATTAAATAATATGTACGTCACACTTTTATTTAAATTGCTTATTATAAATTAGTTAGGTTAATCTTAAAAATCTTAAAATAAAATAAATCTTCAAATTCTAATAAATCTTAAAATAGTTATTATTCTGACTAAATTATTTTATAAATAAATTTATAAAATAAACAAAAAATTAAAAGGTCGTTTCAAAACTTTGCACACACCCTTCTTTCCTTTGCACTCCGTTTGTAAGTCTAAACGGCCGGGACTTTTTAAAGTTCCAAAATATATAAGGAAATTATTAAATTAACGACAATAATTTAATTAAATCTCACAATAACCCAAAATAATATCAAGTGCCTGAAAAATTGTAAACAATAAAGGTAAACAAGTCCATCAGCTGTTTTCGTGTCTTCACTCTCCCCTAAAAATCATTCTATCGTTAGAGTAGGCATGCACAAGCCTCTTGCAGAACAACAAAAACTTAAAAGCAATCGGCGTTTTAAGTGACTCCGACTTAAATATACTCTGACACTTTCTCAGTATATTGATTTTTAATGATTCGTAAAAATATATATACAGAAAACATTTTACTACTAACACTTAATCTTATTCCTAAATAAATTAAAAATTTATGCTGAAATAATAAAAATATAATATAAAAAATAATATAATTTCTTTCGTCATTTCATCAAATAACGAATACCCGAATTTGGTTAGGGTAGCAAGCCTGAAAAGTAAGAAAAATCAAAATTTTGTGCGCTGGCTTCGAAACGAAATCGCACGCACACGTACACCCGTGTATGTAAATGTGTGACACGCATACATACGAAGACCAACCGAAGCGCAGGCCAACCTTCTTCATCGCGCTCCGTTTAGAGACTGAGAAACAGAAAACATTTAATGCGAGAATGAGCGTAAGAGAGCGTAAGAAATCCGCTCTGGGGCCTGCCGATGCCTGTCGCAAGAAATTTTTGCGTCCATTTTCGTTGTATGAAATGGGTTGTCTATATGCTGTATGGTTAGTGGTTTCACCCAGCAATATTACCTAAGAATACCGGGCTAAAAAATACTTTTACGGATTTAAAATGGCCATAAATTTACATTTCCAGTCTACTACTTAAAAATAATAAAAATGTGAATACACCTAGTTCGTCAGTGCCTGTGGATAATCCTATTCCGGGACCCCACCCTGGGCACGTTGCAGCCCCGTACACAGGTATAGCATAATAATACTGAGTGCCTGGACTCTGTCATCAGAACTGTTCTCTATATTGGGCGCGGACTTCCATGGCGACGTCTCTGTGTCCAGCGCCACCCTTATTTTGCTTAGCTGGAAAAAATGCGTCTTTAAACTTTATCCAATAAAAATGTAGAATTTTTTTTACCAGTTCGTTGATCTTGGCTACCCGTTCATCTGATGGGGAGGCCGCATACAATTGCTTGCTAGATGTCTTGGCTAAGTTCATTAGATCCTCGTTTTGAGTGTGCCGGATGATCGGTTCTGTAATGTCCATAACTTGATCAAAGTTTTAGACAGTACATTCAGATGGAAGAGCCTCTAGGTACTGGGTAACCCTCTCAAAAGGGTTCTGGTCCTCAACCATCGATGATTTCCTAAATTTTTAAGTGAAATCGCGTTAAAAATTGGTCAGGCTTATTGAAAAAAAGATTACCGCGAGGGCGTATGCTGGGGACTCGGGGGAGGCTCCTTGAGTTCATTTGAAGGCCTCCACTGCCCGTCAGTGAAGACACTATGCCTGGAATGTCAAGGTTGCTTGCCTGTCTTTTGATTCCCTGCGCCAGCATCCCCGTCAGACTCGACCTATGCAAGTCCATGCGTGTCGCACATTGGACCTGTACTTGTTCTCCGGCCGCCCCTTCTACGGCTGTATCGTCTATGACGAAACTGGATCGATCATCGAGAACTTCTAAGTTATCCGCTTGAGTGATGGTAAACTCCGGCTTGGTAACAACAGATGGAGCCACAGCTGGCGTCGAAGCTGGTACGGATCCAGAGCAGTCCACCGGGCCACAGACTGTGGCGTTCTGGCACTTCGCTATGCATTTTTTGTGGCAGCACATGGAACACTCTTGGCATCGCATCCTTTAGCCAGATCTTCTTGCCACAAAGGGTGGCTCGATGGAAATGAGTTCTCACAAAGTTGTGTGCTCGAGGGATAACCATAGCAGAAGTCGACCCCCAGACAGCTGTTGTGTTGGACATGGAACTAGCTGATTTCATGCTCATGGTTTCCGATAAGTGGATTTCTAGCCCGCCCTGGTCTCCGCTTGTCGATATGTTTCTAAAAAAGTAAGGAATTGGGAAACAATTTGTAGTTTGTATATGATTTTATGCCTTACCTAGCCGGGGAGGGAGATTTGGATCCGCCCACTATAACGTTGGGGTTCCCTATCCAAGAGAAACCGAAAAGAATGTCCCCAAAACAAAGGTTTGGGTTGAATCCGGACTGATTGGATAGTGTATGCATTTTTCTGTTAAAGATCAAATTTATTAACCGTCTAGGAAAAGGTTCTAGACTAATGTATATTAAAGATAATATTATCCTCCATAACTTACGCAGCCTGCAGAGTAGCTGGGTTGAGAGCTATTTGCCGGAGGCACTGGTTTAGACTCGTTTCCGAGCACTCCACAAGGACCTGGCTGATCGGGACATTGTTGTAGCCCAACAAAATGCTTTCGCCGGCGCAAAATACACAGACGTTGAGGAAACGGCTATTATTATCCAGCTGGAAGCTGCACGTGTCGTCCATCTGGATCAATGGACTAAAGGGGCAGTCAATAGTCGAATGCTGATAAAAGTAATTGACTTCCTCGCCTATTTGTTGCGGGTCCTCCGCTTTGTTTCTTTCCCTATCTTTTTCCTTTTCTTTATCCGTTTCTCTATCCTTTTCTTTGTCGCCACTTTCACGGCTCATGGTTTTCTTGATGGCTTTGGTAATGAGGTTAGACTTCTTCGGAGAGCTCGTAGGAGTACTACCAAGTCCGGACTTAAATGTCAAGCACCTGGAAACCAGCTCAGTAGATCCGAGTTCGATGGTGTCGGACTTCGGAGGGTTGGGGAGGGGTAAATCACACAGATCGTCGTATCTGTCCAGGTCCTCAGGCACTGCATCATTACGGATAATGCCTGAAATAATCCGTTCTATGCGCAGACTGAAGACGGTAGCCTGTAAGGTCTTGACCACTTTGGCAATCTGTTGGATCGTCGTCACGGGCTTTCCCTCGATGGCTACTAGTACGTCCCCAGCCTGCAGGTTGGATTTGCAGGCAGGTGTGTTTGGTAATACCGATTCAATGTGTATTGCCTGGCTTCCGTTCTGTTTAAAGACTATGCCAATCTGCTGATTTTTCGCCTTATGTATAAACACATCCATCGAAATGAGAACGTGACGACTGTCGCGCTGGTTAGCCTCAATAAAGGGCACTGGGGCCAAGGTCAGGGTGCAGTATGTGTCGCCCATCTCGGGGCAGGATATAAGGCGCGATAGCTCAACCACCCGGACGGTCAGCAGCCCGTTTGGCTGGATGTCGCAGTCACTGGACTCGTCCTCGGCGGTCCAGTGAAAGAATGGCTTGTACCGCAGCTTATAGTTTGGCAGAGTGTGTTTCCTGCGCACCGCTTTTCGAATCTGATTGGATATAAGGTTGGTGATGTTCGACTGCATCTGCCGTCCCTGGTATTTGGACTCAATATCGAGGGTCACCCAAGAAGCTTAACGACCAATGCGTGTAAGGTTTCCTTGTTCACTGCAGACGCGCCATGCCGGACAGTTGTTTAACTGGAAAAATAAATCATTTTCATACAACTCCGTTTAATGTAAAAGACACTAAAATATAACCAAATATAGAAATATGTAAAATAAAGAAATATATACAACCAAACAAAGTGTTAAACAAACACGTCATAAAATAGATTAAATAATATGTACGTCACACTTTTATTTAAATTGCTTATTATAAATTAGTTAGGTTAATCTTAAAAATCTTAAAATAAAATAAATCTTCAAATTCTAATAAATCTTAAAATAGTTATTATTCTGACTAAATTATTTTATAAATAAATTTATAAAATAAACAAAAAATTAAAAGGTCGTTTCAAAACTTTGCACACACCCTTCTTTCCTTTGCACTCCGTTTGTAAGTCTAAACGGCCGGGACTTTTTAAAGTTCCAAAATATATAAGGAAATTATTAAATTAACGACAATAATTTAATTAAATCTCACAATAACCCAAAATAATATCAAGTGCCTGAAAAATTGTAAACAATAAAGGTAAACAAGTCCATCAGCTGTTTTCGTGTCTTCACTCTCCCCTAAAAATCATTCTATCGTTAGAGTAGGCATGCACAAGCCTCTTGCAGAACAACAAAAACTTAAAAGCAATCGGCGTTTTAAGTGACTCCGACTGAAATATACTCTGACACTTTCTCAGTATATTGATTTTTAATGATTCGTAAAAATATATATACAGAAAACATTTTACTACTAACACTTAATCTTATTCCTAAATAAATTAAAAATTTATGCTGAAATAATAAAAATATAATATAAAAAATAATATAATTTCTTTCGTCATTTCATCAAATAACAAATACCCGAATTTTGTTAGGGTAGCAAGCCTGAAAAGTTTGAAAAATCAAAATTTTGTGCACTGGCTTCGAAACGAAATCGCACGCACACATACACCCGTGTATGTAAATGTGTGACACGCATACATACGAAGACCAACCGAAGCGCAGGCCAACCTTCTTCATCGCGCTCCGTTTAGAGACTGAGAAATAGTGCTGCAAAAACATCGGCACACTATCGATACTATCGATGTTTTTATTTTTTAAAGAAAATATCGATGTTTTTTTTGCGCTATCGATGTTTTGTTTGAATGGATTACCATCACAAAATGTACTAAAAGCATCCCTTAAGCCCTCAAATGTGGATAAAATAGTGTTTCTTAGCAAAAATCAATGGATAAACGAATAATTATTATTACTCTTAACATTTATTATAAGTGCAACGATCTCAACAGATCTCAAAGCAGAGCTTTTGGCGTTGAAGGCTGTTATTATTACTTTGTTGATTTGTTATTTTTGATTTGCTTACTATTCATTGAATTAAATTTATTATTTGTTTTGGTTTAGAAAAAAAACTCGCTTTTATTTAAGATTTTTAACTTGTATATCAAATAATTACAAAAAAATTGTTCTAAGCATCGATACTATCGATGTTTTTTTTTTAAAACATCGGAAACCTCGATGGTGCCAAACCTCGATGTTTTTGCAGCCCTACTGAGAAACAAAAAACATTTAATGCGAGAATGAGCGTAAGATGAACGAACGATGAGCTCAAGAGAGCATAAGAAACCCGCTCTGGGGCCTGCTGGGGCCTGTCGCAAGAAATTTTTGCGTCAATTTTCGTTGTATGAAATGGGTTGTCTATATGCTGTATGGTTAGTGGTGAAACTAAGTACTGAGAAACTAAGTACTTTTAAATTATCAGTCATATTTAAAATTATGTGTCAGAAATCATTTTAGTTTATAAGTTCCAAAGAAGACAACCATTAGAACGCGGAAGAAAGCGAATTTGGCACACTATACTCGAGTACCGCGTACATAATAGTCGAAACACTCGACTTTAGCGGTTTTTACTTGTTTAAATATTTACTCGTTTGTTCCTATCAAAGTAAACGCTTTTTCAGTTGAAAAAATGTACATATGTATACATAAGATACGGGGTAAGGGGCTATATACAGTTGTACCGCGCAAAAATATGGATTTTTATCGATTATTTTTTGACACCATAGAAAATATTTATGAAAAATGTTTTACCGACGTTGTTTAGTACATATTTCTGGGTACTTAATTATATTTTTTCATATGACATAACAAAAATGTTATAGCCGAATTCCCGGATCGTCTTGTTTCGATGGTGTCTTGCTGTGGACAAGATTTCTCGATAACGGTTCATCCGAAATCCAAAATTCAAAAAATTTTAGTTAGTATATTGTATTGTCTAGTCCGTGAACGAAAGATTTTTAAAAATTTTGATTAAAAAAAAAATGGCGACGTTTTTAACAAAAAATGTACTTTTTCAACGTATAAGATTTTTGTTTTTTGTGCTTTGAAAAAGGAGTTTTAAAAAACGGTTCATCCGAAATCCAAAATTCAAAAAATTTTAGTTAGTGTATTGTATTGTCTAGTCCGTGAACGAAAGATTTTTAAAAATTTTGATTAAAAAAAAATGGCGACGTTTTTAACAAAAAATGTTATTTTTCAACGTATAAGATTTTTGTTTTTTGTGCTTTGAAAAAGGAGTTTTCAAAAAAATAGAAAATCCCTCGTTCACGGACTAGCTAATATCATAATAAATAAGTGGTCAAAATTTGGTGTTGATCGGATTAGTAGTTTTTTAGTAATCGTGTCCACCGCAAAGGTAATTTCCCAAAAAAAAGATTCTGAGATAATCGCGTTTAAAGTTTCAAGTTTGTTTAAGTTTTATATGCAGATAGTGCGCTATAAATAGCTACAGCTTCGGTTTTAATGCTCCGATCGTTTTTCGTTTTGAATTTTTGTGAGAGTATTCCCAATAGAATATACTTAAAGAATATGCAATAAAAAAAAAATCGATTTTTTCATATATCACAACTGTATATAACACCTTAAACAAAAGTCAAAGTTTTCAGGAGCCTTTCTAACTAATGTTTGGTAGCTCATGAGTGAGTGAACAAAAAGGAGTTGTTCACTCAACTGAGCGAGCGAATATGTGCTTAGTTACTCTTTTTGTGCACCATGTTAAATTTTAATAATAATAATGATTTCATTGGTTATAGCATATTAAATTTTTTTTTTTAAACTCAATTATCCATGCATTTATTTTATTTAACTATTTTTAAATGCCCAATGAGGGAGCAAAAGTGATGCGACAAATTAAAATGTAGAAATATCGGTAAGTTTGAAAATTAAATATGTAACATAATCTATTGGCTTGGTAATGCACTGAACAACCAGTGAACATCTGAGCAATGAGCAACTGAGCAATGAATCAATTAGATCATCATCTAACATTTCTGTATTCATCATAAAGCTCAGAGGCCCAGACGACCAAGGGGCGCTCGAGAAACGAATAAATAGTAAATATTAAGCTAATTGTAATATATTAAGCTAGGAAGAGTTAGTAAGGAAATTAAAATTTAATACTTTGGAAAAAAAAGAACAAGTGAATATGTTCACTTAAAAGCACAGTATTTACACTACACTATTTCAAACATTTGACTTTATAAAACTATTTTTAAAAGCTTTTGCAATAAGCCGAGAAATATTCTTAAAACTTGTTTATTGTTATCAAAAATGAATACAAAATATATATATTTTTATATTTAAAAATTTAAAAAAATTATAAAATTGATTTTATGTACTTTTATGTTATGTACATATGTATGTATAATATTCCCGGGTTATTATTCGTAACTTACATACATAAAGAAAGATATTTCTTACAGTAAAATTTACTGAGTAAATGCTCATGGCTGTGTATCTTTACTTGAAATGTAGATAACGTACTTCTTATAAGGCCGAACATCAAACCATGTAAAAAGCTTCGATCGAACTTGCAAAGTTAAATGAAAAGCTTTAAAGCAGAATGATAATTACCTTAAAAGTTGTCTTTTTTTTTTTTATTGAAATCGTACCTATTTTTCATTAATTGGTGGAAAATTTTTACTTACAAGCATATATGTATGTTCTTTCTTTTGTCTTATACATATGTATAAACATTTCACTTAATTTAATCGGAAACAGCGCCATAAAATAGTTTTGAGTCCGTTCGCATACAAAATGAAAATTCCATTTTTGATTCTTCTTGTTAGAAGATTATTTTACCATATTTGTTCAGGTTTGTTCTTTTCTATATAAAAATCGGGAGTTTCCCCATTTAAAACTTTTTTTCCCAAATATTTTAGACTTTTAGAGCCATATTAACAAATTTATACATCTTCTACGCCTGCTGGAAAACAAAAATTCACGGACATCGAATTATATTAAAATTTTGCAAAAGACTAATTAAAAACTAAAAGTTTGGCTTATCTATTTGAGGCTTCGTCTTTTAAAAGACAATATCTAGCCTAATTAAAAATTTTTTAATTCTAATACCCATTCATTGTTACTGAAATGTGAAAATTAAAACATAAAAAGCGTATATTGGTTATAATTTCGAACACGTATTTTAATTTCTATACATCCAGAGGTTAAATATTACGTAAAACCATGGTATTGGCGCCTCCAATGTCCCCAAAATAATAAAATTATTTTTATTTGTTTCCACTGACAACAATAGAGAGTTCCGGTATCCGAACGGGAGATGCGTAAAAGTCGATAATGCACATACATATGTACATACATGTATACGTTTCCAAACAGATATTTCTTGTATTGGACCTTCGATTGCATAGACCGATTCTGAGTGATAAGTCTCCAGCTCTCTCTTGGGGGCTCTCTTTTTGCATTGAACTTTTACATTTTGACAGAATACGTAGACAGAATGGCAAGAGAAAGATAGACTGTTTATATCGGAGGCTATTGCTCTTCCGATGACAAGACGTTTTGGTTCGTTCAGTGATACTCTACGAGTGCCGTTTCCACGATCCAATACTCGGTACGCCCAATGCCTAGAATTTCTGTCAGGGGAAAGTAATCCTTGCCGTTATTATCAAAAAGCTTTTGTATGGTACATAGTAGAAACTACGGTGATATACGGTAAATAGAAGTCAACGATTTGATACTTTAATCTATTTATTTAAAATTTTTTTTTATAATATGTCACTTATTCATACTTATTCTGTCTTATTACTGAGGATAGTATGAAATATAAAAAAAACGGTATTCAATAATTGTTTTTCAAATTGAGTTAATCGTCCCGAATAATAATATTGCAATATAAACTCTATCCGCGTTATATTCTCTATTTATAAAAGTCTCAATTTAAAAAGAAGTCATTAAACTTAGATTTATTTAAAACTATCAATATTCAAGCTAAACATAGAGTAGAGTATCGGGCTTCTGGCATTTCGCGCGAACTGCCAATTTGTGTATTATATTTTTGTTTTTCGTGCCATTTTATTTTTCATTTGTTTTGTTATGCGCAGTTTTTCTTTCTTCTTCCGTGCTATAAAAACCGAAAGTAAAAAGCATTTTTAATATTACAATCCGCAGGAGAGCCACGATCAGTTGGTTGTGGAGTAACGGAAAATATTATACCGTAGTTCGAACTTAACTGGAAAGGCCTACGCAAGCAATAGTTATCGATATTTTTTTGAGTGAATCTATCAGTGAGCTCCGTGGTTAATTTGAATCTGGAAAAGCAGTGCGCGGAAAGTAAAACCAAGAACTGAAATCAGAAATGCGGCCTTTTGGCAATGATATCACAAACATCCCGCCTAACACAAACGGCGACAGTGGCGGCGGCAACAACGATCCCAATGATAATAATGGTAACAGAAACAATGCCAGCTCCGGGGGGCCAGACGGTGCCAGGTCCGACACAAATGAGGGAAACACAAACGACCGGCCCATTCCGGCGCACATAGCCCGTATCGGCGGCACATACACCTTTCCCCCTATAGCAGGTCAAGGGGTCATCCGTGTGGTACAGAGATGCGAGGACGCTAAGGAAAACCACAATTTGGGTAAGCATTCCATCACCCCATCATTTCCAACGAATCAGTTTCTCAAACAAATCTCATAGCCAAGTCGTAGTACGTAGTATGGGAAGAACCTATTTTGGCTATTGCGTACTGCCCTATGATTTGATTATCCGCCACCCCACGCCTCGCTTTCTCTCTATTTCTCTGTTGACCACCCCCTCATTCATAATGCGTCGCGGAATTGCATTGCCAGTGCGTCGCTTTCAATTCGAACAAAGAAAGATAACTTTCATTATTTCAAGTTTATATATCACATATTGCCAAAATCTTGCTGTTTCGTTTTATTTTATATAAGTTGTAACCAATTTGAAAAACAGTTTTTTACGTATTTATTTGGACAATGTTCAAAAAAAAAAAAAAAATTAGTTATTGCGTCACACGAAATTTCCGAGTTTTTAACGCTGAAAATTTGTATCTTTGCATCTGTGTTCTTCAATCTATGTATGAATAACATGTTCATATTTGTTTATTCATGGTACTTTTTCAAATCGAAAACAAAAGTTTTAATTTCGCGCACTCTATATTTATTTATCGATTACAAGAAAAGCTATCGAAAAATGTATTGTTTTCAGTTGTAGACTATAATTTATAAAAAAAATTTAAAAAGTTATAATAGGAACTTATAAAAGGAAACTATAACATATATTATGACAGTACTATTATAATGGATATGTATCATTTAAATTTTTATTAAAAAAGAATGATTTTATTACCGACATGGATATGTATCATTTAAATTTTTATTTAAAAAAAAATATTTTATTTCCGCAACTGTGACCGATTCTTAAATGGTATATGCAAAAAAGATTTTAATTTTTTTTAACCTTGTTCTCCCTTTGTTGAGAAATTTTGGAAATACATACTGATGTATAGTCCGGTTTGGTTACGTGCTCAGTTTTGAATATCGATATATATGTATGTAGATATTTTCATATATTGTCAGCAACCCTAGTGTTGACCAACTGTTAGATGTGTTAGGAAGAGGAGGTTGGCAAAATCTTTTGCGATCAGCTGTGCGAAATTTAGGATTAGAGAAACTCGATGGCGCACTTGGTGGTAAAGGTTATTCAGCAGTGCGAAAATGCTGCAGAAGAGGGCAACTTGGGTAAATATTACACATAGAACCAAAATTATTACACAAATATGTAATATATATCAAGTTGCTTTTATTTCCATAGTAAAAAAAATGGAAATTGTTAATCGAAACGTTTGAACATATTTACATACATACTATATATGTAAATAAAAAATACATTTATATGTATAGTATATTTATACACATGTACATGTATGGTATTGTACTTTTTCGCAGAAATATATGATTTTTCACCTCGTCATACATAGTGACTACACGGTGTACTTAAAAACAAAATTAGGTGCACATTCTTAAGATTTGGCTTGGTTAAACTAACTTATTATGTTAAGGTAAAATTCAGAAAACTTAAAGCTTAATTTTAAAAATATTTTTTTTTACTTCAATTTTTTGGGATTTATTTCACCAAACTAAAAGTCAAGTATATCTTCTAGCAGTTCAACACCGAATATACATATACTATGTAGAAATCCTATATTTTTCAATTTATGCGTATGAGAAATTACACCAAATTAATTCTGAAATATGTATTTATGTATGTATATTATAAAAAAAGTATTTTAGTTGAAATAGTGGCTTAAAAAAAAATCGTATTTTCCGATTTCAATCCAGATTTGTCCAAATGCGAGCTAGTGCAAATACCAGATGCAGTGTACCACCTGATGAGAAATACACAATTAAAAACCTGCGACCTAAGTGGCAATGTTCTCAAGAGTGTCATGCCCAAGTTCTCTATGAAGTTTAGCGCCATCACAGGTTGGTTTCTTTGTATCCAAAGCCAGTGTGATCTATTAATTTTAAATTATATGTCCAGATCTCAACCTCTCAGAAAATAAGCTGACGAGATTACCGGATGAATTTGCCAGCCTGAGCGCACTAGCTAGGCTCAACATATCCCACAACTCGTTTATTGTTTTGCCGCAGGTGGTTTGGAAGCTGCCGAGCCTTACTAGTCTGGATGCCAAGGATAACGCCATCCTGGGTAGGAGTCGGTCATTCGTGTGCATTTTAGTAATTTAACAATTCTTTTCCATGCAGAGATCGACACCGACGATGGTATAGCTAGTGACAGTTTGGTTTCCGTAGACTTACGCAACAATCCGCTGAGTAGGAACTGCCGACGCAAGCTACAGGGTTTCCAGACTTCCTTTCTACTTCAGATGTCAAATGACGTCGACGACGATTGGTAGCAGAGCCGGTATCCTCCAGACACAAATCAAAACCAATTTTGTTGTCTTCATTAAGGGAACTCTCATTACCGAGTCAATCTTGGTCTCCCTATTTGCTTAAAAGGGCTAAGCTCGGTAAGCCTGGAAGAAGTCCTTAGTGATTTAAAATAGTTTTGAATATGCATTTTAAGCATAGGTATAGGCATATTAACGAGAAGGGTGGCTCATTTTCTACATGCCAGCCGATGTCTCCCATACTATCGATTGCAAGATCACCTGAAATGAGTCTGATAGAATGAACTTTTTTTAATCTTTTTATATTGTTTTGCATTTGTTTTTCGTTCCTCATATTACTTTCCTTTTTTACTACTTCACAAATCAAAAATCATACTTATGGGTTTACCCAGTGTTTCCAATATTTTGACGGTTAAAATTAATTATAATATTTAATATGGCAGTTGTTTTTAAAGTGTACAAAATAAGAGGCTTAAAGAAAATGTGGTATAGACATGAAAATGAGATGTATTAGATGCCAGAGAATGTCAGAGGTTAAAAATAAGAGCATCAGGAAGTAAAAGGATGGAATAGAAAAAGGACCTTATTTTATGGCTTTTGATATATTGAAACATATGCATCTGCCATGATTCACTCACTATGTATGAGGAATTTTGTTGAAATGCCTTTTACTTCCCTTATTATCCCGCATTGCGTAGTTCGTGCTAGCTTTTTTTTGTCACCCTTCCAAGTAGCAAATATTATTTTAAAATCACTTTGGCAGGTTTCCAAAGCTTACCCGGCTAAGCTAATGTACATTTAAGAATTTATTACTTGTTGTAAATAAATCTTGCCCTTTATACATTTTTTGTCAAAGAACAAATGTAATTAAAAAGAAATTATTAAAAAAAAGTATAAAAAAATATAAATAAAAACTTTAGATCAGTGGTCGGCACTGATCAATACATTGCACAGTGGTCGAGCTTGTATGAAACCGCGGCCATAAATACTTATAGATGTGCTATCGCTATGAAACTTTCACCAAAAATCTAGAAAAATATTGTAAACATATGATAAAAAAATTTACAAGATCGGTCGACTACATCTTATAGCTGCCATATAACTGAACGATCGGAAATGACCCAACTTTCGTGTTTTTGAAGATAGAAAGCTGGAACTTGGAACAGATTATATTTTTGGTCAGTTAATCCGACCTACGAAATTTTATTAGGATCGGCCGACTATATCCTATAGCTGCCATATAACTGAACGATCGGAAATGGTATTTGGTAGAAATATCAACTTTCGTATTTTTGAAGATAGAAGCTTGGGACTTTTTTTTAGATTTTTTATTGTAATTAATTGGTTTTATTATGATATTCTCATAAGGATCGGACAACTACATACGATGTTTGCGATATATATCCGGTTTTAATTGCAAGGGTATATAAACTTCGGCTCCGCCCGAAGTTAGCTTTCCTTTCTTGTTTTTCAAAAATATTGCTACTTTCCGCTTGACGATTTGCCAAAATGATGCAAGCTTCTTACAAACATAGTTTTTTTGTTTTGGCAATTTTTCCAAATCCGGCTTATATCCCTTATTCTCCATGTCCTTAATTCTTTGGGTAGGTGTACCGCATTCCTTAAGCCAAATGTTAAAAATATGCTTTCGAGAATACTCGCATTGACTTTGGTTATCTTGGAAAAAAATTAACTAGTTAAACAAAAAAATAATCTTAAAAAAAAAAAACACAAAGAGAAAAACGAAAGTACAAGACACTTAAATGGCAACAACAACATAACAGACACAGAACAAAAACGTGCTTCTCACCTAGACATAGATGGAAAATGAGGTTAGGTTGCATTTTGTAATGGCAAAAGTGCTGCGGCAGGCTTCCGCAGCTGAAGTAAACATTTTTATAATCTTTAAAGATTAGTCTATAACACCACATAAATTTCATTTGGGGGCAACCGGGGAAAATACTTAAAACTTTACATAAAAATTGTAACGCACAACATATGTATACGAACTAAAAAGACGCACATGTTTAATAAAGATTTACACGAAACACAGCACAAATTATATATATATTTATCTGTAAAAATAAGGTATATACCATTATATACCATATCATTCCAATTGATTTTGGTTTAACAGTGTTTTATAATATATTTAAGATTTTTGAATTTTGTGTGTGAACTCCACTGCGGACAAACTGAAAGTGCATAAATATGAGTACGCTTTTGTCATGCTGTTTTTAGAAAGTTCTGTTAGAATTTCCAAGCAGACAATATTGCTTGGTAAATTTTGGACAATCAGCTGATAGTAAAACCGGGTTTCGCTTGAATAGCTCAAAATCAATTTTTTTATTTTGGCCTATGGCAGCGACCACTGTGCATTGGTATGATTTTAATGCATACGGATTAGTAACGAACAGCAGAAAGTAGGCTGAAAGCATGACGTTTCGTACATTTATGCTGTGTAAATTAACAACACAGTACCAGTTCCGATATAAGAAATATAACTTTATTAATGGTTGGGGTTATAAGCACAACATTCATTTTCTTCGTCCTCATTCCGACTCTCCCAAAACGGGGAGCCTCGAGATCAATTTGGATGTTTATTCTACCATTGTTTTTGCAGTTGGCGGTCAGATAGGGGAAATTTGTTTATATCTGACTCAAGCTTACAAGGGTGGGAATGCTTACGTTCTAAGAGTTCGTGAGAACCTGGCTTGCCGGCAAGCCATAAGCCGTCATATATTGTTTATTATATTATACAATATTACATACATATGTATATTGTATAGTATTAATATAAGTTATGAAATCAAATTTTAGTTAAATTGTATGTACTGCAGAGCTCGGGCAGAGAAATTTTCTTTGCCCCTGGAATAGGGCCAACAGCCTGAAATCAGTGCTGTTGAAAACTGTTGATGTTGACGCTTACTTGAGCTTGCAATTTTAGTTTTTGAGTGCTGTTTTAAAAACGATAAAAGTGAAAGATTATTGAACAAAATAAAAATTTGTAAAATAAATTGGTTTTGATTTTCTTCATATGAGTGAAATTAGAAAGTGCACTTTTATGCGCTTTTGAAGAAATTCATATTTTAAGGAGGCAACCTCGAAACCTTTTATTGTGAATCTGTTTTCTGTAAGATTAGTGGAAGATCGATCTCTGTAATCTTAAGCACTATAGCACTTAAGGAGGGGGTCCGGGTTAACGTCACGGTTTGTGGTTACGGGGGTCTAACCTCGTGTCATGGTTTCTCACGCAGGGGGGAGGGGGTCAAAAAAGGTCTGAAATTCGCGTCACGCAATATATGGACGGCCCCTTTTGTAAGACTTATCTCATGCTTTTTTGCTTAATTTGTATACAAAATTTAAAACAAAAACAAGAAAGGAAGTCTAGCTTCGGGCGGAGCCGAAGTTGATATACCCTTGCAGTTAAAACCGGATATATATCGCAAACATCGGATATAGTTGGCCGATTCTTAAGATTAATTCATAATAAAACCAATAAACTGCAATAAAAAATCTAACAAAAAGTCCCAAGCTCCTATCTTCAAAAATACGAAACTTGATATTTCTACGAAATACCATTTCCGATCGTTCAGTTATAATGCAGCTATAGGATATAGTCGGCCGATTCTAATGAAATTTGGTTGGATTAACTGACTAAAAATAGAATATGTACTTAGTTTCAGTTTTCTATCTTCAAAAAACGAAAGTTGGGTCAATTTCGATCGTTCAGTTATATGGCAGCTATAAGATATAGTCGGCCGATCCTTATGAAATTTTGCATGTCGTATTCTTTTGCCAAAAAAAAATTTTTGCTATCATGTAAAATTTGAAATTTGAATTTGTAAAAACACCGAAGTTATACCATTTCCGATCAATCAGTTATACGGCAGCTATAGGATATAGTCGGCCGATTCCGGTCATTCCGACTTATATACTGCGTGCAAAGGAAAGAAGGGTGTGTGCAAAGTTTCAAGACGATAGCTTTAAAACTGAGAGACTAGATTGCGTAGAAACAGACAGACAGACAGACGGACATGCTCATATCAACTCAGGAGGTGATTCTGATCAAGAATATATATACTTTATAGGGTCGGAGATGTCTCCTTCACTGCGTTGCACACTTTTGACCAAAATTATAATACCCTCTGCAAGGGTATAATAATAAGCATATCGGTTGTATCCCATTCAACAAATGGCGCCACATCTCACATCACTTTACATGTAGATGGAGCTCACAAGGGTTAAGTTCTACCACTAACCATACAGCATATAGACAACCCATTTCATACAACGAAAATGGACGCGAAAATTTCTTGCGACAGGCCCCAGCAGGCCCCAGAGCGGATTTCTTACGCTCTTCTACGCTCATCGTTCGTTCATCTTACGCTCATTCTCGCATTCAATGTTTTCTGTTTAGAGGTGGAGAAACATCGATGTTCGCGGACATCGATGTTTTCAATGTTTTTGGCGCAAAAAAGCACTTAATTTTGTTTTTTATTTAAAACATCGATGTTTCATCGATGTTTAAAACGCGACAACGAAAGAGGAATAGCCGAGTGGTAGAGTGCTTGGCTTGTGTGCAAAGTAAAACGAGTTCAAACCGGGCTCGGGACATCCATTTTTTTTTAATTTTAAATCTATTTATATTATAAATTTATTCTTTTAATGTTTTTTCCTAAATTTATAATCCAATAAAAAAATACAAAATTGTAAAATCACCTTAACATCGTCTCAGTTCGTAGTGGAACCCGCTGTAAAAATGTCTATAAGTGCGGGTTCTACGGCATTTTGGCAGGCCGCGTCGTGGAACCCGCTCTCAAGTGTTTTCATTTTTTCCGTCGTGGAACCCGCTGTAATAATGAAAACATTTGAGAGCGGGTTCCATGTCAAACGGCTGGCAGATGAGAGAGGGAAAGAGAGAATTCTATTTTTAGATCGTAACATCTTTGGAACGATGAAAGTTTGAAACGTTGTAACCGAACCACTGTGAGAGTAAAGAGATCAGAAATATCTTCTACTATCCTTACTCGTCAGCTCTGTTTTTGGTATGGATTCTAGCGCCTCCTTTAACACCAATTTTAAGTATCATAAAATCAACTTCGAGGGTAGCCTAGATGGATAGTGCGCGGTCCTTATTCATGGGGTCCTGGGTTCGACTTCAATAGCGGGCGGTTGTTTCAATTTTGATAAAGTTTTAGTTTTATGATTCTTTTCATATTTACTTTTTTTTTTTTTTTTTTTTTACTTTTAATTTTTACGTTATTATTATTCTATTACAATTGTTGTAAAAATAAGTGACGGACGTGTCGGATGACAAAATGCCGGAAGGACTCCCTTTAAAATTTTATTAGCCGGACATAATGAAGAACAAAACAATTTTAAAATTGTAAAATTAAAGAAAAATATTATAATTAAGGAAAAATAAAAAAAAGTAATTATAAAAGAACGAAAAAGTTCATAGTCCTTACTAGGATTTGAACACAGAAAAACTACACATAGAGTAACTACTCTATGCATTACGCTACCATCCTGTCTCGATCTGCAGCGATCCAAAATACTATTTGTTCTACCAACTACCACATCGGCGCATCGAAAACAGAAACGAGAAATTGAAATTGAAATTTGGAAGCCAAAACATTTTTACTCCGTCGTGCGAGCAGTCACACATACACACATGGGTTCACATTTTTGTTGACGGATACATGTGAAGAGTTCTAAAAATAGAATCGTATGCATGTGCGTTCCCCCCTCACCAACAAGCTCGACGCAAAAAGTTGACCGTTTTGGGCTCTGATGTCCCATCTATGTACTTTATAATCTTTGGTTCTACGTATGTATATATACAAAAACGCTATTCAAGCAAAAACGAAAGCTCCGTGAAGTTTGCTGCAGAGTTTTGGAGTCTAAAACGATTTAAATTCAAACTTTTGGAGGTAGTTATGAATTTTAAAACAAAATGCAGCAGTTTGCACTATTATACATTAGGTACATTAGAAAATATTTTACGATTTAGATAAATTAAACAGGTAGATATAAAAATCTATTTATAGTGTGCAACGCGGTAAAATGGACCCAAGGTATATAAATTCATGATCAGCATTACTACACATGACTCAATAGGAAAATTCGATTCGGCAGGAAAATCGATTTTGATTATTTAAATCTTTATTGTATGTATGTACATTTTACATGTACAAATACACACGTATATTAATTATGTCCTATATCTGCTATTACAATTTCTTTATTTTTTTAATTTGTCCAAGACATCTATAATATTTTCCTAAGTTTTATGTGTGAATGGAACTAATGAGGTAAAAACTATGTATTTATAATCGACGGCCACAATTTCTATAGAACCTATGTACATAAATAAAATTCTTAAACCTTATTAATCAAACTTTAGACTCGACTTCTAAAATCAAGATATAATAAGCTAGAAATTGAAAAGAAAGACTCCCATTTTACTTTTTGTTGTTTTTATTACGGTGTTATTTTAATTGCGGTGTTAGGAAATAACTAAAAACAAAATTATCATTGTTTTCGTTCCTTTAAACAGGTCGAGTTTTTTTCGGGCGCCATCTAATAATGTTCTTATGACAATTCCACTTTAAGGTTTTCACTTGGAATAGAATTATTTCACAAAGTTTGGACAAAACATTCGTGCAAAAATTTTCCTAATTCCAAAATATATTTTTTTAAAAGATCTACCAAACGCATAAAAAAATCTTTTCTTTTACAATCACGTTAAGGTGAAGTTTATATTATGTGTATATTATTGAAAGTGACAAAGTTTAAGTGTGTCCTTAGCTGAGCTTCTACAATTTTGGGCCAAAACACGATGCCCTGATGCCCAAAAATCTCTTTCGGCCAAGGGTCAACCTCTTGTTAAATGATTTACGTAAGCTCTTCCCAGTTTCTGCTCTCCTGCTCTTTTGACTTGGCTAAAAAATACAAGCTTGCCCAAAAACAATTAAGCAAGCAACAACCTACATAACAGGTTTGGCAACAGTGCGAGAGGTGGCAGATACCGATCGTGCGGCTTGTTCTTCTTCCTTCACAACTTGGCTTAAACCATATGCACAATTACATATACATGCATATACATATATATACATAAATATGTACATACTTCTACGTACATACTTAGGGTCAGCGCGGCTTAAGCCACCGCCTGTTCTCCGCCTTAGTAAATTCGTCGCGCATCGCTGGGCCTGGATGGATAAAGAGAATAAGAGAGGGGGCACAAAATAAACAGCAAAACCCAGAAATAATAGATATTCAGAGAAGGGGTTGGGATGATGGAAATGGGAGCTGAGTTGCCACCCTCTTTATGTTAAAAATTTTACTTCCACCAAATTTTTATAAATGCTTCTATTTTTTTCTAACTTGTTGGCCTTTTAATTTACATAATTTTGTTCAACTAAATTTCGGTTTTTTGCCAATTATTTCTCACTGACCTTCAAGTCGCAATTTTGAGTTTTTATTGCATTTACCCTTGTGGGGGATTCCTAAGCTCCTATAGAACTAAAAACATTAGTAGGACACACTATTAATAAATCTTTAGTATAATATTGGTTTTCGGGATTAGTAATGTTCGCGATTATTTCATAAAAATAAGATATAAGCCCAGCACAAAACATATGTATCTACGAGCATTTGTAACCCAAATACCCTTGACTTGTACGAATTGGGAAAAATAATCTCGGTTCATAAACAAATACATTTTATTTTTCACATTTTAAATTGTTACAAAACCCCAAAGTCAATTAAAATAATATATTGATGATACATATTTCAACTAATTCAGAATACCGCACTTTATACTGTATACACTACGTATAAATACATTGATATCAAGAAGTATAATAAGTATATATCAAGGAGTTGAGGATTATGAGGTACGTAAAGTTTACTATGTAAACATGTGTAATATTATTTCATTAATAACACCGAAATAATGCAAATATTAGATATACGTTAGTGTGTTATTGTTAAAATTAGATAATTCATTACAGAAATGGCCAGCTCGACAACTCTGCATCGCGAGAGCGATTTATCCAGCGGAGAGAGTGGCTTGGTAAGTGCATGTACTCAGCTGGGACTTGGCCAAAAGCTGTGTTGCTAGAGCGGTGGGATCGGGGGACTTGGCCAAGACAGGTCTGAGGCTAGCAACATCGGGGTCGTCTCCTCAGTCGATAGCTGGTAATACTCAAAAAACGCGCCCGGGCACAGAGTGTTGGCAACGCGAGTCCAGTATAGTTTCGTAAATATTCGGAAAAACTACATCTTTAACTAAATACAAAAAACATCAACTATCGTTTAAACAACAATTTATCGGAGTGGGACTTAAAAAGAGTATAAAAGATTATTTACGTTTTAGCTTAAATGCATATGTATATTTTAATGTTTTTTTTACAATAACTGTGGAACACTTTTATCTCGGATTTTTAGAATTTGAACCAAAAGAACCTCACAAAAATTAAGGCTTTTTAAGATAAGTCTTACTTTTTTTAAGTTTTTGTTTTGTTGTTATTGCCTCATTGCGTATTTATCGACGAAAAGTGGAGCAACCTTCATAAATGGATGTTGCTTTTGTTTGCTATTTAAACTGTTTTTTTCTGTGTGCTACAAAATATAAAATAATTAAGTAGTGACGAAAGAAAACTAAACAACGTGATGCATCTAATTAGCTTGCATGTGAAACTTCCAGCTTTTTAACGTTTATTGGATACCATTAATCATCGCCAAAGATCGAATTTCTCTTCCTGGAATTCGCAAGACTTCTGACATACTCTGAGACATACATTCTACGTGGTATAAATACTGATGACTTGTTTCTTGATGACTTGTTTACAATAGAATCGCTTTCTCGCGACATCAGGCAATAATGATCTGATTCTTGCCTGAGAAAGTGGCATTCGATTGATTTCGAGGAAGTTTAAGTGGCGCCGAGTGTCTCAATAAGTCTGATCCGAGAGTGATCTCATCATTTTTTTGTGGCCGCGTTATACCATTTTACCATTATACCAAGTTATACCATTTCCGATCAATCAGTTATATGGCAGCTATAGGATATAGTCGGCCGATTTCGGTCGTTCCGTATAGAGTCGGAGATGTCTCCTTCACTACGTTGCACACTTTTGGACAAAATTATAAATCTCTGCAAGAGTATAAAAAAGAGAAAATGGATTTATTTTCCAATAAGTATTATTTACATGTTTGTATAATACAGATATGTATATATATACATATGTATATACCCTAATTTTCTACGTTTTTGTACTTTTCCATTTGATTTTTAAGACAAGATTGATAAATGTCAAAAAGTCTTTCTAAATGACGAAAAAAATCTTCATTTTAATATAAAGGTATTTAATGTGTAGATATGGAATTACGGGATTATATGCAAGTCTGCAAAACTTTGAAGCGGGATATTGTCTTTAACTCTTGGGTTATTATAAAAAAAATAAGAGTTTCCTCTTTAAATATCCCAATATTTTATGAGACGGTGTTCGTATAGAATTTCCGGTCTCAGAGCTTATTCTATTTAGTTAATAAGCTTCCTATAGAGCAGATACAAGTGGATAAAGTAGTAAAGGCGTTGGCTGCCGAGGTGGAATGTCGCTCCGCCTCTTTCTAGCTGACGCACACCAGCTTCCCAAAAAAAAAAAAAATTAAGAGCGATTAGAGCCGCTTTTCAGCGCATGCGTTGCCCGAGTTCTCGTAACCTGCGCACTAGAGCTGGCAATGTCTGTGTGTAAGTCACAAAGAGGGCTCTTTTTCATCAACTAAAAGATGCATTGGCATCGCGTAATCACTTCACAAAGCTTAGCTCTCCGGAATGGAGTGGAGTGGTTTCAAGTGAAGTGGTGGGCATTGAGACGCGACGGGAGTGGGCGGAGGTCGCTCGCTCAGTGGTCCGGTCGTTCGGGGAAGCGAAAAAAATGAGCAACAAGGTAAAATACCAGTTTGGCTTCAACCAAGCTGAGCGACAACACATGCTCATCTACTGAAAACAAACATTGTTGTGTGGGTCTGTGTGAGTAAATACTCGAATATATACATGTATCTATGTATGTACATATGTTTGTAGGTATTAATGTACATTTAGGAATTTATATAGACATAATCTGTGAGACGAGCTCTCTTAAATAAAGCCAAATATTGTATACTCTTGCCTTAATTGGCATGGCCCATGTTACTCTTACAACTCGAATGAAGTTTGTTTTTCCCGCAAAAGATAATGCCGGCTCAAATTTCGATTTTTTTCTAAAGTGTAAAATTACACATTACACATTACAGATTACACATAAAAAATAAAAAAAAAATTACAGATTACACATAAAAATATCTATAACGCTTTCGATATGGAATCTTTTTAAGTTTTATTGGCAGAATTATGGATTAATTTGACAGCCAACCACGAACTGATGAGGTGTCCCTTAATGAAATATGAAAAAAACTTAAATATTTTTGCTATACTTCAGGAATTACAAACCATATTAATGGGTTCATGTGCCATATGCGTATAAACAAGGCTTTGCCATCTGGCTTTTTGCATTCCGATTATAATACTTTTAACCTTCTGTAATGATCATTAAATTTGTATTATTATTATTTTAGCTGTTATTTCTTATATAAAAGTAGTCGCGCTCCAAAAAAAAATATTGCAAACAAAAAATTTTTAATCTTAAATAATCCAAAATGACTTCCCAAATTCAAATAAAAATATAAAAATAAAAATAAAGCTTAATAGATATTCTTACAAAAATAGTTATTTAACATGTTTTGAATTAAAAAAATTCTTAAAATATTTTAAAGTAAAAGTTAATCAAAAATAGTACAACATACAACCTAATCAAATATATCTGATAACGATTAAAATAGCCATATTACTCAGACAAAAAACGTTTTCCTTGGAAATAAGTCTTGTTTTAAACTCTTGATGTAAACCTTTGACATAACCATAAACTATTAGTTCAATATACATATGAGGAACCAAATCAATCGATATATAAACTGAGGAACCAAATCTGCATTTGATGTATTCCAGACTCTTTAGAATTTTATCAAGAATAAAACTATTAAATTTTAGTTTAAAATCATAATTATATTTTACAATACTTGTGATAAAATATGATCTAAAATAAAAGAAAGGGTGTAGGTCATGTTCCAATCCGCTAGCTTCAGATTCAGAAAACAATATATAAACAATGGTAGTCAGATTCAATTTGACTTTAGATAAATGTTTTTTGCTTCATATGTATTTATTATTAGGCTATGATTATTGTTAAGTGACTATGAGTAGACTAAGTTTTAATCAAAAGAAACTATAAACTTTTTCATTTGGGGTTGCTGGAAATTTTTCGCCAACAAACCTAATGTTAGCCTTACGTTACCTTATGTTAGATACGTGACTCATAAGACTGATACCGCAAATGGGCTTCTATATGTACATATGTATAAAAATTGAATAAAAGCCAGAATTCTTAAGCGAGCTCAGCTGCCAGTTACCTTTTCGCGGCCTTATCTAAACGGCTTTCCTACGTGCGTTGTGATTTTGCATCACCATCTATATATGTATTTGTATCTGTGCCTGTATCTGTATCTTAAGCTGTGTAGGTAATGTATCTGCCGTTGGCGTTGGCTTTGCAAAAACTTGTTTGTCGAAAAATGGTAAACTTAGGTCGAGCAGAATTTTAACCACAAAGCCAGCAAAGCCTCCACTGGTGACTTGGATTTTGCTTAAGTTGAGTTGGCTTTGTTTAGTCGCCAAACAATAAATCCGGGGGATTCGTTTCAAGGCGATCGTCTGACAAATATGGCAAACATACGTAGGTGTCTCGACTTAATTGATCTGCGAAAGTCAATACTGCCGAAGTTTGATTGTGGATTTGGGTTTGCTTATGCAAAGACGTCTTTGGAAAATGTATCCATACCTGGATTCGGATGGATACATGCGCAATTATTTAATAAATTTGCAATACCCGTCTTATTTTAAATGTATTTATCAATAAACCTTACAGGGCAGATGACGACAGTTGTAACAGTCATTGGGTAGAGAGAGATCTGTTTTCATAGCCTTGGAGCTATTTTGTTCAGATGTCAGGTTTTTGCCACATAGCCATTAATAACTTCTACAAAATATAACGTAAAAACAAAACAAGAAAGGAAAGCTAACTTCGGGCGGAGCCGAAGTTTATATACCCTTGCAGTTAAAACCGGATATATATGGCAAACATCGGATATAGTTGGCCGATCCTTATGAATACATCATAATAAAACCAATTAACTAAAATAAAAAATCCAAAAAAAGTTCCAAACTTCTATCTTCAAAAATACGAAAGTTGATATTTCTACCAAGTACCATTTCCGATCGTTCAGTTATATGGCAGCTATAGGATATAGTCGGCCGATCCTAATGAAAGTTGGTAGGTTGGATCAACTGACCAAAAATAGAATCTGCATTAAATTCCAGGTTTCTATCTTCAAAAACAGTTGAGTCATTTCCGATCGTTCAGTTATATGGCAGCTATAAGATATAGTCGGCCGATCCTTATGAAATTTGGCATGTCGTAATGGTTTGCCAAAAATAGCGAATTTTTAGCGAATATGAATAATAATATATATTTTTTTATTCGGATAAGCCGAATTTCTCGAATATTCTTTCTATTAAATATTATATAATATAGAAACAAATATCTTTTTGTCAAATTGTAATTGTATAAATTGTCAAAGTCGGTTTTTCCGAAAATCTTGTTGAAACTCATTGTAAGACGCGAAAATTTAGGACGAAGGCCGACGGGCTAACGGCTTTTATCTATTTTTCCTCCATTATCTATTTTGCTTATTTTATCTTGTTTTTTTATACCCTTGTAGAGGGTATTATAATTTTGTCCAAACGTGTGCAACGCAGTGAAGGAGACATCTCCGACCCTATAAAGTATATATATTCTTGATCAGGATCACCTCCTGAGTTGATATGAGCATGTCCGTCTGTCTGTCTGTTTCTACGCGAACTAGTCTCTCAGTTTTGAAGCTATCGTCTTGAAACTTTGCACACACCTTTCATTCCTTTGCACGCAGTATATAAGTCGGAACGTCCCGGATTGGCCAACTATATCCTATAGCTGCCATATAACTGATTGATCGGAAATGGTATAACTTTGATGTTTTTAGAGTAAGAGAGTCAAATTTTATATGAGAGCTACTTTTGACAAAATAATACGACATGCCAAATTTCATAAGGATCAGCCGATTATGTCTTATAGCTTTCATATAACTGAACGATCGAAAATGACCCAACTTTCGTGTTTTTGAAGATAGAAAGCTGGGACATGGTACAGGATATATTGTTGGTCAGTTAATCCGACCCACTAAATAACGATCAGCCGACTATATCTTATAGCTGCCATATAACTGAACAATCGGAAATGGTATTTGGTAGAAATATCAACTTTGGTATTTTTTAAGATAGAAGTTCCGGACTTTTTTTAGATTTTGTATTATAATAAATTGGATGATATTATCATATTCTCATAGGGATCGGCTAACTAAATCCGATGTTTGCGATATATATCCGGTTTTAACTGCAAGGGTATATTAACTTCGGCTCCGCCCGAAGTTAGCTTTCCTTCCTTGTTCTTTATATAAATTATGTCGTCTACGCTCTCAAAAAGAGCTGGAAAAGAATATAATACCTTTCAATTATAATTATGTGATTATAATTTTATAATTATATTTTTATAATTATAATTATAATTATGTGGTGTGATAACAAATTGTTTCTTTAATAAAATAGAGCAAAACACACTTTTATTTTGTACCCATAGCATTGTTCTGACAATTGTTTTATATACATCTATATATTTGCCAATAAACCAGCTGCAATGTCAGCAGAAAATCGAACTCTGTTTGGTTGAACTCTGTTTGGTATTGCTGTTACCTGAATAACGCAGTCGCACAGGTGAAACGGCAGCTGAACCACTTTAGCATTGATCACTTCCAACCTTAGGCAAAGCCAATGCAAACGTCGGTTTCTATAAATAAAACACTGGTAATAATGGAAAACTAACAATATAGGGAAGAATTTGGACCCAACCCTCATTATAGACGAAATATCTTAATATGTATATTAAGTTATGAAATCCTATTCCATGAAGTCATGGTGCAATTTTTTTTAGTTTAGTTAAAGGGGCCTTTATGATTCTTTATTCGAATTTTCAGATTATCAGAAATAGTGAGTTGCATTAAGTGTTAAACAACGTTAATAACGTTAATAACGTTAATAAATAAAAAGTAAAAATATCTACACATCTATTACAGCCCCCCACGTTTCGAAATGAACACGGACTCAAGGCTTTCTTTGGCCGGAAGTGGCCAGCGGGTCATAGTCTCCGGGTTCCTGCTGCTGATTTGCAGTGGCCTGGCGATGGGTCAGTCCAATTACGTGCAGCATGGTGACAGCGGCAACTATACCACTAATGGCTTGCCAGAGGAGGCCACACTGGACGGCAAGGTAAAGAAAAATCCATAAATATATAACGAGTATATAATCCAACGTACTTCATATGGATATTGTGGTCTTCCAGTATTCAATGGTTTTATCCGATTTTTTATTAAAAATCCACAAGTACTAGCATTAGAGAAGCTCAAAAGACCATCCCTGGTCATGCAATGCTTTTCTCTACGAAATAGGTAGCTATTCATGTCAAAATCTTGCTTTAGTTGCGTTTTAACAATACCGTGGGACACATTTTTTATGGGATCGTAACATCTCTGTGGCTCTGGGTAAAAAAAGCACGGAAAGCATTCGGAAGTGCACCCGTGAGGAAACCGAGTAGCTCAGATAATATGTTAATATACAAATGGCTGATGGGAACAAGATACAATGCCACAGTAGAAATATAAATGTGGGTGGGAATCTGGGTGCGCACGAGCAATAAGCAATTTGTTTTATGTCTTCATCCTTTTCAGGTGACCAAGCTAGACGACATAAGCCCTCTCATTTTCCTCAACCGCACCAAGGCCGCTCTCAACTGTGCCGCCGGCTCCATGCAGGTAAGTCACTTCTCCGTTCCGTCGACCACAACAATAACATACGGGTTTTCACAGGTTGATCTGAAGTTCAACGATGCGTTTCATGGCATCATACAGGCTGACTACGATCGCAGCAGTGCTTGTCGAGTGAGCGGGAAAGGAGCCCTTAGCTATCGCCTCGAACTGCCGCTAAAAGGGTGCGGCACTATTCAGGTGAGTATCCATTTCCTCCATCATAGCATCCTGATCCATAATTCCGAGTTACGTAGAACCCCACCCGTGTGTTTACAAACAATATTATCGTGCGCTTTCATGCAAACTTGGAGATGGACGGAGATGAAATTATAACGATCGTGTGCCGATACCCCCGCCGGTGCCATCACTGCCACCAGCGCTCCCAGCGCCCATGTATGTGGTATAATCTTTAGGAAAAGATCTATTGTTTTCACCCAAATCTCACCCACAGCCTTAATCCCATTGCCACCGGGTCGATACTACAGCCTCCGCTTAAAGTATCCAGATCCTGATGATCATCTGCGCCATTATGTTCCTTACATTGCTGCTTCTGGGTTTGGCTGTCTCCTACTACTGCCTTCGCACTCGACCCATTCCCGTAGTGCGACGCTTGCCCATGAGCATGGGAAGTGGTTCCGGAAATCACCAAACTAAGCGGCAGCAGCTTCGGCAATATAAGCGCCTTCGAGGGCGTGAAAATTCCTCGCGCTCATGCTGCCTTGCAAGCGGTGTACAGCTCTTCTGGCAGCGAAGGGCACTCATCCCGTCGGACTACCCCAGCGAGTCTCATTCGGAGATTGAAGAGATCGACACCCGTTCCCTGCCCTTTAGCTCAGCCGGTAGCTTCGAGAATCGTGCTTTTGTCCAGGAGACCTCCAGCATTTACAGCGACCAATATTCACCTGCCCAAGAAATGCCGGCTGCTAACGCTGTGATTACCACGACATCGACCACTCGGTATGCCGCACCAGTTCTGGAGGCAGTCGCCACTGCTTCGCCCAAATTCGATGTTCTGGTGCGTGTTAAAAAGTCGCCACCTCCACCCTCGCCAGTTACTTCGGATACGGAGAGCGTTGCAACCATGTTGCCGGATCGAAACAACCTTCAACCATAATGGAGGCCTATGAGGATCGAGAGAGTGTTTTGACCATGGACTCACTGCCACCCCAAGTTGATTCAATGCACTCGCAGTTCTCATATGTGCCTGAATTGCACCCTGCTCCACAAGCACCTCCTTTAGTCGTCGCCGAACCTAAGTTCTCTTTATACACACGCACACACCATGAAGTGGTCGACGGTCGTCCGGAGACTTGGTCGGACTTTACCGATGGTCCGACACCCAGCGAGGTCACCAACATGTCTTCCGAGGTACCCGATGTGGCCATTGACCAGATGCACTACTACGAGGACGAGTACGTGCCTGCTGGTCCTGTAGCGGCACCAGTTACCTCTCACATCGTGGACGACGTCTACTTGCGAACGGTCACCGAGAAGAAGACAATTGAAGACATAGAGAGCCACAAGCGACGCGTGACTGAGTACAAAAACAAACCCAAGGCTCCTTTACCGCCCCCACCAGTGGACCCCAAATTCGATGTCCGTGTGAGGAAGTATCCTACTGAGCGCGAGCAGCAGCAATGGGAGAACTTTTCAGACATCTCCAGTGCCTCTGGAATGACCCTTACACCTAAAATGGAGCGCAGCGAGCTGACTGTGCCTGGAAATGGAGCCTCCAGTTCAGATTTATGATAACAAAGTGAAACTGACTAGTCCAGAGCTGGTAGGTAACATGAAGCCGATCGAGGTGCCGCCACAAGACAAGGATGTACCCAACTGGGACGTTCTTATTCGCATATTAGAGGAGCCAGAGCTGGTAGAGGACACTGACGATGCTAGTTCAGTGCGGAACCTCAGCTACGATGACCGGGCGAAGTGGAAGGAGATCATCACAACCCAGTCGTCCTTGCGTACAATGCTCACAGAGGCGGTGGTTCGCGAGGACTTCGAACGCATTCGACAAGATACGCGATACGAGCGCATTTTCGAGCCGCAGACTTGGGACGTAATCATCCGCATTCTCGCCCCGCCCGGAGACGACGATCCCGATGTGGAAATGAGAGCTCCGCGGCGCGGCAAAAAGTCCCAGCCACAACCGTGGGACACGCGCTCCCGTCGAAGCTCTCTACCCACGCTCTACGAATACGACAGCGATGGCGGTTCCAGTGTGCGAACCATTCGAAACGACCCAAGTATGGGATTTACAGCCGGACATACAGGCATCCAGGGAGCTTTCAATTTGCAGCGCTCGCGACGCAGCTCACGCACTTCTTACCAGACCGATCACAATGACTTCCGTTCTATGTCAGAGGTGACTGTGGATTTTGGCCGTCTGAATGTGGACCATCCGGACAACGTGAGCGATGCAAGCTCCTATTACCCCATGCCGTACTACGATGATGAGGACCGGCGATCCTTCCACCGCTCGCTCAGTCACCCTTCTCTGGCACGTTCCGCCAGCGAGTTCACCGAGCACTGGACCGCCCCCGACGTCCTGGAGGTGTCCTCGCGTGAGGGCACTCCTCGTGCCCGCCGTGCTTTACAGGTATAGTCTCCTCACATATACTTTTAAGAGAAATATATTATACAGCCTTTTCTTTACAGGCACGTGCTCCCACGCAATTGGAAGTCACCTCGCCGAGGCAAGGGGAACATGTGCTCGCCCAGACTCAGTTGAGGAGTGAGTATGTGGAGTCTCACCGAACCCTGTACCACGCCGAGAAGGAAATGCCCTTGCCTCCGCCCAAGTGGTAGGATCGCATAAGTTAACCCTCCACTAAACACAATTTTCCCGGATTGGTATAAATATATACTTTCGAATTTTTCCTTATTTTCCTTATTTCCTCGAATTTTTCGACAAACCTGGCCCTGGTCCAAATCTTTTTGGTATCGGGCATCTATCCCTAAATATCCCTAACATAACTTATAAATGTGCCAATTAAAATTGCCTGATATATTTTCATAGATAGGAATCGCAGTAGAAACTTCAGCGTCGAAATATTTATTAACTGGAGGGTCTTGTTCTAGCTAATATTTTATTCCGCGCATATTTTTATTGGAGGGCTCTTGTCTTTTTGAATTCGCTTCTTCCATGCTTCACTGAGCTTTGGCTTGATATCGCATGCAACTAAGAATATGATAGCACTTTTTAGATATTGAATTAGCGCGATTTGCAAATGGTATTGCATTCTTTTCCCGAAACTGTAATACATTTTGTTCTAAGCTAAATTTTACAGGCTTTCGTATTTTATCTAAAAATATATAGCCGGTATATGCTGTTTAAAATTTGTGTTCCATACAGAAAAGGGGCACCTAATTCACATGACTTTTGTAGAAAATATTCACATTTTTTGGCAAAAGTATAATAATCCATTAAGCTGATTATACTATTTCTAAAACTATAAATATATTCAAATTTTGTAAATTCAAATCTTTTTATTTGTAACCGCTGTTTAATTAAACCGCAATTTTCGTCCATATTAGAGGATTGGGAAAATTTATTGATTTTATTTTCCAACTTAAGGTATTTTATCGAATGTCCACACAGGGCATTCTAGTTTTAATTATATATGCAAAGTATTATTTACATCAAATCCCAAGCGCTTCAATGCGAAAGAATAAACTGCCAGTTAGGTTTTGACGACAATGCGTATATTAATTTTTTACAAAAAATAGACTCTAGAAGAAAAAAATTAGCAGGTTTTAAATAAAATATTGTGGCAGATATATGAGCTCCATAAGCTTGGGATGAATAGTGGTATTAAATACGCAAGGCGGATCGCTTATATAAGGGCTCTCAAAATGTTCTAATATTTTTTTCGTAACATAGTACTAATCTGTCCAAAACATATATTACAAATGTACTATATTTTTATTCTAAGCGAAGAACTATAATAAAAGCTAATATACCATGAAAAATTATATACATACTAAAACTGCAATTAATGTTGCTTTTTGGATAAAAAATCTTGGAAATAGATTTTCCAATCTTTTGGAAAATAAAGGTAAAAGTCGAAGAGAAAACATTCTCTTTCGGTCACTTTCTTTGCAGCTCTTTTGGCTTCCGCGAGATAATTTCTCAGGAACAGACACGAGCGTGGCGGCCCACAAAAAGTGCACTGCACTGCCAGCTGTTGGTTAATGCAGTCCTGACAGTGTGAGGCAACGAAGATGGAAGGGCGTTTTTGGTCAAGTCAGGACCAAGAGATGGCGCTACCAAAAGCGCCCTTATTTCCTTTTATTTCCTCATACAGGTAGAAATCACAGCTCACCAACCACTACGACTTCCAGGAAAACTTCCATTAAGCATCCCAATCCTAAACCCCTAACCTTTAATACTAGTCCCGCACGGAGCAGGAGCCTAGAATACTACCGGGACAAGCTCTGGTTTGTCGTAAGGGGCGACTGACAGGGGCAATTCAATAAAAAAAAAATAAAAAATTGTAAAATCACCTTAACATCGTCTCAGTTCGTAGTGGAACCCGCTGTAAAAATGTCTATAAGTGCGGGTTCTACGGTATTTTTGGCAGGCCGCGTCGTGGAACCCGCTCTCAAATGTTTTCATTTTTTCCGTCGTGGAACCCGCTGTAATAATGAAAACATTTGAGAGCGGGTTCCACGACAAACGGCTGGCAGATGAGAGTGGAAACGGAGAATTCTATTTTTAGATCGTAACATCTTTGGAACGATGAAAGTTTGAAACGTTGTAATCGAACCAATGTGAGAGTAAAGAGATCACAAATATCTTTTACTATCCTTACTCGGAAGCTCTGTTTTTGGTATGGATTCTAGCGCCTCCTTTAACACCCATTTTAAGTATCATAAAATCAACTTCGAGGGTAGCCTAGATGGATAGTGCGCGGTCCTTATTCATGGGGTCCTGGGTTTGATTTCATTAGCGGGCGGTTGTTTGGATTTTGATAAAGTTTTAGTTTTATGATTTTTATTTTTATTTTTTTTTTTTTCTTTTAAATTTTTACGTTATTATTATTATTTTTAATGGCATTCTATTACAATTGTTGTAAAAATAAGTGACGGACGTGTCGGATGACAAAATGCAGGAAGGACTACCTTGAAATTTCATTAGCGGAACATAATAAAGAATACAACAATTTTACAATTGTAAAATTAAAGAAAAATATTACAATTAAAGAAAAATAAAAAAATAAATATAAAAGAAAGAAAAATTTCAAAGTCCTTACGAGGATTTGATTTTGAACACAAAAAATTACACATAGAGGTAACTACTCTATGCATTACGCTACCATCCTGTCTCGATATGCGGCGATTAAAAATACTATTTGTTCTACCAACTACCACATCGGCGCATCGAAAACAGAAACGAGAAATTGAAATTGAAATTTGGAAGCCAAAACATTTTTCGTCGTGCGAGCAGTCACACATACATACATATTCATATAGGTTCACATTTTTGTTGACGGATACATGTAAAGAGTTCTAAACATAGAATCGTATGCATGTGCGTTCCCCCCTCACCAACAAGCTCGACGCAAAAAGTTGACCGATTTGGGCCCTAATGTCCCATCTATGTACTTTATAATCTTTGCTTAGAGTTAGACCAGTGAAGCCCTGGGATAGGTAACTGTATTCTGGCACCTGAGTACGTGGAGGGAACTCCCGCTGAAATGGCTGCCAGGCTAATGCAGCTTCATCCCCCGTCTCGCTAGAATTTGGCAAGTCTCAAGAAAACGCTACTCAGGCGTCGCCACTAAGCTGGCCGTGCAGGTTTAGATGTACCCTACCTGACCAACTCGGATCTGGCTACACCTCGGAAGGGCTAGAGTCATCTCTACCATGGGATCAATAACGCGACTACACAACACCTAAGGACAACGGCTCAGGAGTTGGGCATTAAAATGAGCAATTTAACAACTCACAATTCAGATGGAGAGGCGGCTTTCGCGAAAAGCTGCGAAATAATAAGACCACCCAGCAGCAAGCTGCGCAGAGGAAAAAACTGCGCAGAGGAACCAAAGTCATTTCGTTGTCGAATCGTCGTCGCATGCAGACGTGTATTTATTGTGCTCCGGGAAAAAAAACATTCAACAATATCAAAAGTGCAGTGACTGGTTTCGTAAATCAACAACAACGCGAAAAGACGCTTTCAGCGATGAAATCGCTAATGTTTATATTGATTAATTAATTAATTAATATAAAACATAACATTTAAAACTCGAACAATATCAATTTCGATTGCAATGAGTCTAAACGACGTTAGCACACAACGTCAACGTGAGCAAGACGAGAGACGGCTCTCAGTACAAAGAAACAACGCTTACTTCACTTTCAAAGCAACCGAAAGTAATGCAAGCTCATCCCAAACACGGTCAATTACCCCAAACTTGGCCGAATTCTTAAACGTAGAGAGCGTGAGAGCGCGTTCTTGCTCCCCCTCGCTACCATCGATGTCTCTGCAGCCAAAGAGCGCAGTAACTAGCACCGCAACCTCTTTGACAACGTCAACCGTAACAACAACAACAACCGCTACTGTAACGACAGCGCGTTTAACGACGTCATCAGCTAGCAACGCAAACATTGATACTTCAGCCGCTGTGCTGCCCGAAAAGAGAACAAAAACAAAGAAAATATCAAGCCGGCTGTGCAGACTGGTATGGATCGTTACATCCAAATCAAAAGGAAGCTGAGCCCCCTAAACTCCCAACGCAAAATAACCCGTGGCAATGCTAACATAGCCGCAATAGAAACGCCCACGAACTCAAACCGTTTTAAAATCTTGGCAGACTATGAGGATGACGCAGAATCTACAGAAGTCGAAAAAGGAAGCCTAAGCCCCCGCCAATATACATACGAGAAAAAAGTTCCAACGTTCTTGTCAACAAAATTATAGAGCTCATTGGCAAGGACAACTTTCACATAATACCACTCGTAAAGGGCAATATCCAGGAAACAAAAGTTCAAACGAAGTCTGAAGATAATTACAGAGTATTATCAAAATACCTCACCGACAAAAAAAAAAAACTTTTATACGTATCAGCTAAAAAGCAGCAAGGGCTTGCAAGTCGTACTTAAGGGCATAGAGCCCGAAGTACCGCCTGCAGAGATAACAAAGGCGCTACAAGAGAGGGATTTAGCGTTAAGACAGTGTTCAATATCTCTAACAGGGATAGAAAGCCGCAGCCACTCTTTAAGGTTGAACTCGAACCACAAATGAAGCCCCTCAAGAAATACGAAGTGCACCCTATATACAATCTTCAGTTCCTGCTGCACCGCAGAATTACAGTTGAGGAGCCGCACAAACGCAATGGCCCGGTACAATGTGCGAACTGCCAAGAATATGGCCATACAAGGTCTTACTGTAAACTGCGCCCAGTTTGTGTAGTTTGTGGTGAGCTTCATGACTCCACACACTGCCCAGCGAGCAAAGATGACCAAAACTCGAAAAAGTGCGGCAACTGCGGTGGAAATCACACTGCTAACTATAGAGGTTGCCCAGTTTATAAGGAGCTGAAAAGTCGTATCCACCAGAGGGGATTTACTGCCCGCACCCAAAATAATCAGTTCATAGCCTCCAGGTCAAACCCTGAAGTCTTCTTCTCGACTGCAGCCAGATCCTCACTAGGACTTATAAACTCTGACAAAAATGTCACATACGCAAGCGCTTTAAAATCAGGACTGGCTACCCCAGCCTCAAAAAAGCTCACTGCCGCAATCAGCACACCAAGAACCGAACACGGCTCAGCAGTATCAACTCCCGGAGCAGTCAAAAAGTAACTTTGAAGCTATGATATGCAGTCTACAACAAAGCCTTACGGAGTTCATGTCGTTTATGCGTACAACTATGCAAGATCTAATGCGAAACCAAAATCTATTAATACAAATGCTGGTTTCTCAACAATCCAAATAATGACTTCCTACGAATATCTACATGGAACGCTAACGGCGTTTTGCAGCATAAACTCGAGTTAGCGCAATTCCTACTAGACAATCAAATCGACGTAATGCTGCTTTCAGAAACACATCTTACGAACAGATACAATTTCCAACTACGAGGATATTCATTCTATGGAACAAATCATCCAGACGGTAAAGCACACGGCGGGACTGGAATTTTAATCAGAAGCCGTATCAAGCACCATTATCATACGAAGTTTGCAAAAAACTACCTACAGGCCACATCAATAAATATACACCTAAATACTGGCAAGCAATTAACTCTAGCTGCCGTATACTGCCCCCACGCTTCACCATAGCCGAAGATGAGTTTATGCAGTTTTTCAACTCACTCGGAGACCACTTCATAGCAGCAGGAGACTACAATGCCAAGCACACACTGGGGATCTCGTCTTGTGACCCCAAAAGGAAAACAGCTCTATAATGCAATTATCAAAGCTAAGAACAAGCTAGACTACGCTTCTTCTGGCACACCAACATACTGGCCGGCAGACCCAAAAACTTCCCGATTTAATTGACTTTGCGATTACCAAAAACATTCCTAAAAATCTGATATGCGCCGAATGCCTTTCGGATCTTTCATCTGATCACTCGCCTGTCCTTTTTACTCTACTCCAACACCCAGGAACATGGGATCAATCACCAAATCTGACCTCGCATAAAACCAATTGGGTTAAGTACAGGAAGTACATCAGCTCACACATTGAGCTGAGTCCTCACCTCAGCGACGAAGCCAACGTAGACAGTTTTGTCAACTCGCTGGAGTCTGTACTCGTCTCTGCAGCTCGAGTTTCAACACCTCAAATTATAAACACACAACGCAATCAAAGAAGACAAATCTACAAATCGAACAGCTCGTCCTCGAAAAGCGACGCTTACGTCGAGAATGGCAATGTCACAGATCGCCATCTGCTAAGCAACGCTTCAAACATGCCTCACGTCAACTTGATCAAGCTCTACAGCAAGAAGAAACGTATGTCCACCACCGCTACATAGAGCAATTGTCAACTAACAGTACGAAACACTCACTATGGAGAGCTCACCCAACTCTGAGCTCACCGAAAAGAAACCGTGATGCCTATTAGAAATTCCACAGGCGGGTGGGCGCGCAGCGACGCAGACAGAGCCAGTACGTTTGCCAAACACCTTAAAAATGTCTTCCAACCAAATCCTGCCACCAATGCGTTTACTTTGCCGACTCTATCAGATGAGCCCCAGCCTCAACATGAGCCGATTGAGTTTCGCCCAAACGAAATCGTTAACATCATCAAACGACAACTGAATCCGAAAAAATCCCCGGGCTGCGACCTCATAACTCCCAAAATGATCATTGAGCTCCCATACTGTGCCGTTTGCACTCTCACCCAGCTATTTAATGCCATCGCAAAACTTGGCCACTTTCCAGTGAGATGGAAAAAGTCAATTATAATAATGATAGCAAAGCCGGGAAAAGACCACACTATCCCCACGTCGTATAGACCTATAAGCCTACTCTGCCTATCTAAACTCTTTGAAAAATGCCTAATGACTCGGATAAACACATACCTGAGAATCCATGAAGGAATCCCGTCACACCAATTTGGGTTTCGTGAAAAGCATGGAACAATTGAGCAGGTCAACCGGATAACATCCGAAATTCGGAACGCGTTCGAAAAACGAGAGTACTGTACTGCCATATTTTTAGATGTCTCTCAAGCATTCGATAGAGTCTGGCTGGAAGGTCTAATGTACAAGATCAAGACAATGCTCCCCTACAGCACCCACAAGATTTTGGAGTCTTACCTTCACGACAGAAAATTTGTCGTGAGGTGCAATACCGCTATATCCGATGAGTACACTGTTGGAGCTGGAGTTCCTCAAGGCAGCGTGCTAGGGCCAATATTATATGTCCTCTACACAGCAGATATCCCGACAAACACACGTCTAACAACATCCACGTTTGCCGATGACACAGCTATTCTTAGCCGCTTAAAATGCCCGATTCAAGCAACTGCGCAGCTAGCTCATCATATGGTCGATGTCGAAAAATGGCTGTCAGACTGGCGAATTAAAGTGAACGAACTAAAATGCAAGCATGTTACGTTCACTCTGAACAGGCAAAACTGCCCGCCGATAACATTAAACAACACTCTACTCCCACAAGCAAACGAAGTAACATACCTAGGAGTACATCTCGACAGAAGACTCACATGGCGCCGGCACATTGAAGCCAAAAGAACACACCTAAAGCTAAAAGCCAGCGGTCTTCATTGGCTTATCAACGCTCGGTCACCTCTTAGCCTTGAATATAAAGTCCTGCTGTACAACTCGGTACTAAAACCTATATGGATGTACGGCTCCCAGTTATGGGGGAACGCCAGCAATAGCAACATTGACATAATTCAAAGAGTTCAGTCATACACCGCGACTTAAACATTCGACCAGTCAAAGAAGCGATCGCAGAACAGAAGGTAAAGTACTTAACCAAGCTATCGGTGCACCCTAACCACCTGGCGAGAGGTCTAACAAGGTTGAGCAACCAATCACGCCTTCGTCGCAATGACTTACCCACCCAGCGACCGACCTGAGGAACGCGCAATCAGAATGCAGTCTTAGTATACTGTTAGTTAAATTTTAATGTTAAGATTCGTCAACTTATTGTTAGTCTCAAAATTAAGAGTAGATTCAATAAATAAAAGCAAAGCTATAAAAAAAAAAAAAAAGAAAAAAGGGACCAAAGTTCGCGTTCTGTAGCAACACCGGGAAGGAAGCGGGACACGTAGCTGGAAGTGGGAAATGTCCGATATTTTGGAGCGCACTCTCACAAAGGAAAACTGATGATATGCATCCAGCTCAACCTTAACCAATGCGAGGCGGCACAGTCGCTGCTTAGGCAGACGGTCAGATACAAGCAGATACAGGAACCGTATACGAGTATGTCAGGAAACGAATGGCTGGCAAGTTGCTTTAAGGAAGCGGCTCTATTTTCGACGGAGATGGCTCCTCAGGACATTAAGACATCCAGCGAAGGTTCCGTCCGGGCTAAAATAAATGGTGGTAAAAATAAATGACCTTTGTAAGCAGCGCACTAATAAGAAGGTGCAACTGGAAGGTCAGTGATGCTTTTGCATTCAGCGACCCCTATGCCATACACTTCAACCTTAGAGAGGTAAGTAGAAAACGGATTCCCAAGGTAACAGGACTAAAATGAAAAGACACGCGTTTGGATCGAGAAGCACTCTCGGTAACTCTTTAACGCTGAACTGGGCCTCATCATCCTCCCCGAAGGGAGCAGCGAAGTAACTTTCAGGATCATTAGCAGATGCCTGCAGTAGTAGGAATAAGATTAAGTGTTAGTAGTAAAATGTTTTCTGAATATATATTTTTACGAATCATTAAAAATCAATATATTGATTTTATTGCTTTTAAGTTTTTGAATGATGAACGAACGATGAGCGTAAGAGAGGCGTAAGAAATCCGCTCTGGGGCCTGCTGGGGCCTGTCGCAAGAAATTTTCGCGTCCATTTTCGTTGTATGAAATGGGTTGTCTATATGCTGTATGGTTAGTGATGCTACCTAGCAACGTTCAAAAAAGTCATGAAATTATAGTTTTAGATGATATTTTTAGTCAGGGCCTCTCCCAAGTGATTAATATTTTTAATGATTTATCCAAAATTCTTGATCTTATATTTTTAAATAATTTGGTTAATAGTAAAGTAGAATTATGCAATGTTCCATTAAATCCTTGTGATATGCACCACAAGCCGTTGGTAATTAATATTGAGTTTTATAGTTTTTTGCCTTCTGCTTCACCCATTCTATATTATCATCTGAATAATACTAACTTGTCACTTATTAATGCCTCTATTTCACCCTTTGATTGGGTTTCCCGTTTTTCGGATGGCTCAATCGATGATTGTTATACTAAGTTCTTGGTTGCCCTTTTTAATATTATTGATATTTATGCCCCTGTGAGGGTACGAAGATCCTATAAGATTCTCTGGTATACAAAAAGTTTAAAAAACTTAAAGAATAGAAGAGATAAGCATTAAAAACGATTTAAAAAGACAGAGGAGCCTTGAGCAGAAGAGCTGTACCGGAAATTTAAGCGGGAATTTGAATTCCTTAATAAGTTCCTTCACCATCAGTACATATCCGATGTCGAAGCTAGTCTTCGATCCAATCTCAAAGCTTTTTGGCGGTTTGTTAACAGAAAAAGTCAAAATCGGACATACCTTCATCCATATAGATAAAGAAAAGTGGCCAAAAAAATCAAGGACGAGGAAACTAAGGCGAATGAAGCAATGTGACGAATATCAACAAGGATAATACTGGACAACAGGATGACCTACGGAGAGGACACGTGGAATACGCCACCATAAGAGCAGCACTGTCACGGATGCTGCCATTTAATAACAGCGATAAATTTGAGAAGATGAGACAAATAGCTGGTGCAGACCCTGGAGATATAAGATCCCAAATCCGCGGCCGCCATTCGGATCAATCCGCCTACCTTGCAGGTATGCCTGATCAAACAGCAATCACCAGCTCCATGGTGACAATCAGCAGTAACTCTACTACTAGTGTTATGCACCATTACAAACACCAAAACAATCTTGTGCAATACCTCTACTTACACCGTGGCTGCGACTGCGGCCAGCAGCATATGCTCAACTACGTCTCCGCTGACAAATGTATCAACTCTGTTAGCGAATAAACCAAGTAAATGTCTGTTCCAAGCTTCTGGACGAAAAGTCAGCCGAAAACGAAAAGACGTGACTCAGCCCTCTTTACCTGTCTGCACTCCGCCCCCGATCCGCAAAACTAAGTTGCAGACCACAATGGCGACCAACAAGCCGGCCGATTCTTCCTCTGCAAACGCATTGGGTAACAATCGATTCACAATTCTGGCTGCTGAAGCAGAAAAAATGGAACAGGACCTGGAGGATGTTGACTCTATCAGTGGGGATACAATTCCACCTGGTGGTGTCGATCATTCCGCAAAATCCAACAAGATACCTGCTATTTGTGTACCGAACGTAAGCGATCCGGTCTTATTGGTAAAGTCTCTTGATCATAGCATTGGCTCCACTAACTACAACATTCGCACTTACAAATTTGGCGTTTCTAGAATATATACAGCCAACTCTGACGCTTTTAGGGTAGCTGTAAAAACACTGACATCGCTTAACTGCCAATTTTGGCACCATCAGCTAAAACAAGACAAGGCCTTCAGAGTAGTTGTCAAAGGAATCCATTCAAATATTCCGAAATTACAGATTGAAAAGGGATTTACTGACAACGGCTTTGAGGTCCTTAACATATACTATACCTTAACAAAAAGACAGATTGGAAGAACATAGAGGTTAACGAAAATGATAATGAAGCCACAATAAATTTTAAAACTAGGCAAAACTTGTTTTATGTCAACCTAAAGCAGGGTGCAAACGTAGCAGATTCCCTAAAAATAACAAATCTTGGGAGATATAGAGTCACTGTCGAGCGTGCTTCCCGCAGAAAGGAATTGCTTCAATGTCAAAGGTGTCAAATTTTTTGGGCACTCGAAAAACTACTCGAAAAAAAACTACTGGGTTCTGGACCCAGTTTGTGGTAAATGTAGTGGGCCTCACGCTACTGGTTCCTTACTCTGTGTGAGCGACACATACTTGTGCGTAAACTGTGGTGGTAACCACGCCACGACAGATTCAAGCTGCCCAGTCAGAATAGTGTAATAAGTTCTTCAAAGGCAGGATCCCATGTAGTATATTCTCCAAAGGCTCTTTATTTGGTTTTAGGTTTTTATTGGATTCGGAGCAGCTGTTGTTGCCGCTCCGAGCTCATGGGAGTTTCTTGTTTTACAAATTTACTTATGAGTTAAAGGAAGTCTAAGTCTCGTAGCTGCGCTGCGCTATATAATATTTATATATGAATATATATTTATGTTATGTTCGATTAGGCGGAGGTATGTGGACATGCATAAGGTCCACTCGTGTTACGTATATGCGGACATATGCACTTTTCGGCGTACAGCAAAGGCACAGCGGGCGGTTCATATTTCGGTGCACTTAAGTTTATGACCGAGACCTTGGATAACATAAACACTGCGACAAAGTGTTACAGTGTGTACCCTTTAAGTACTCTTGGTACAGTGGGTGGTCGATATATATATATGATATTAATAGTGCATATATGTGCATATTACATCTCCCTCCTTTAGAAAAATAACGTAATATAATGAAGTTATTTTCTAACATAGATTGTACAAAATTTAATAAATAATGTTAACAATAAGTTTTTTTTTTTGTACCTATCTTCGTATCCTACCGACTAGCGGTCCTACGCGACATTTCCGGCTTCAGAACAATATCGGAGTACCCCGCCCTCGTTCTAGCCGGAATGATCTCAATCGATATTCTGGCTAATGAAGCGGATGAAATCTACGCATCCAATCAACAACGGGGAAGAAACTCATCCCGGGAGGCCATCAAGAGTTCAGGCCGACATGTGGCATTATCCACCGCAGGTGAGGTGGGAGGTACACGGACGCACAGGCTAATCTTCAACATCCAGGATTGGATCGAAAGAAACAAATTTTCTTTAGGCCACGGGGGGTACAGAAAATATCTTCACATATTCGGTCATGATGATGGTGGATGGTGGGGCAACCATGTTGCTTGGTGGGTTTTATTTTGAGCGAAAAAAATAAAAATCACGAATAATCATAATTTTTGAGTTTTATTTTTTTGCTAAAGCTTAATGATTATGTGTGATTTTTATTTATTTTTTTGACCGCGCATACGCGACTTATATTTTAATGAGTAATGCACCAAATGAAATCAGTTCCCCCGGCATTCGTGGAGTAAAGACGTGTGTTCGATAATTACCTCTTTCAATCCGTTACCGCTCGTGTGTACACCTTGCATACGAAGTCTATTTTCGACCACTGCAAAGCAGTGGCTGCTATTGTCGAGAAATCCAACAGCGATAAGCGAGACTTAAAGCGTGGTGTCTATACCCCTCGCTCTGCGCGTTGCGTAAGCGGGAGGTTGTTTACAACTTATTCTGCAGACTTTGATTGAACTATGAATATCATGTCCTTTATACGTCATAAGTATAAGATATATATAAGATAAATTTAATAAGAGCGATAAATTTGAGAAGATGAGACAAATAGCTGGTGCAGACCCTGGAGATATAAGATCCCAAATCCGCGGCCGCCATTCGGATCAATCCGCCTACCTTGCAGGTATGCCTGATCAAACAGCAATCACCAGCTCCATGGTGACAATCAGCAGTAACTCTACTACTAGTGTTATGCACCATTACAAACACCAAAACAATCTTGTGCAATACCTCTACTTACACCGTGGCTGCGACTGCGGCCAGCAGCATATGCTCAACTACGTCTCCGCTGACAAATGTATCAACTCTGTTAGCGAATAAACCAAGTAAATGTCTGTTCCAAGCTTCTGGACGAAAAGTCAGCCGAAAACGAAAAGACGTGACTCAGCCCTCTTTACCTGTCTGCACTCCGCCCCCGATCCGCAAAACTAAGTTGCAGACCACAATGGCGACCAACAAGCCGGCCGATTCTTCCTCTGCAAACGCATTGGGTAACAATCGATTCACAATTCTGGCTGCTGAAGCAGAAAAAAATGGAACAGGACCTGGAGGATGTTGACTCTATCAGTGGGGATACAATTCCACCTGGTGGTGTCGATCATTCCGCAAAATCCAACAAGATACCTGCTATTTGTGTACCGAACGTAAGCGATCCGGTCTTATTGGTAAAGTCTCTTGATCATAGCATTGGCTCCACTAACTACAACATTCGCACTTACAAATTTGGCGTTTCTAGAATATATACAGCCAACTCTGACGCTTTTAGGGTAGCTGTAAAAACACTGACATCGCTTAACTGCCAATTTTGGCACCATCAGCTAAAACAAGACAAGGCCTTCAGAGTAGTTGTCAAAGGAATCCATTCAAATATTCCGAAATTACAGATTGAAAAGGGATTTACTGACAACGGCTTTGAGGTCCTTAACATATACTATACCTTAACAAAAAGACAGATTGGAAGAACATAGAGGTTAACGAAAATGATAATGAAGCCACAATAAATTTTAAAACTAGGCAAAACTTGTTTTATGTCAACCTAAAGCAGGGTGCAAACGTAGCAGATTCCCTAAAAATAACAAATCTTGGGAGATATAGAGTCACTGTCGAGCGTGCTTCCCGCAGAAAGGAATTGCTTCAATGTCAAAGGTGTCAAATTTTTGGGCACTCGAAAAACTACTCGAAAAAAACTACTGGGTTCTGGACCCAGTTTGTGGTAAATGTAGTGGGCCTCACGCTACTGGTTCCTTACTCTGTGTGAGCGACACATACTTGTGCGTAAACTGTGGTGGTAACCACGCCACGACAGATTCAAGCTGCCCAGTCAGAATAGTGTAATAAGTTCTTCAAAGGCAGGATCCAATGTAGTATATTCTCCAAAGGCTCTTTATTTGGTTTTAGGTTTTTATTGGATTCGGAGCAGCTGTTGTTGCCGCTCCGAGCTCATGGGAGTTTCTTGTTTTACAAATTTACTTATGAGTTAAAGGAAGTCTAAGTCTCGTAGCTGCGCTGCGCTATATAATATTTATATATGAATATATATTTATGTTATGTTCGATTAGGCGGAGGTATGTGGACATGCATAAGGTCCACTCGTGTTACGTATATGCGGACATATGCACTTTTCGGCGTACAGCAAAGGCACAGCGGGCGGTTCATATTTCGGTGCACTTAAGTTTATGACCGAGACCTTGGATAACATAAACACTGCGACAAAGTGTTACAGTGTGTACCCTTTAAGTACTCTTGGTACAGTGGGTGGTCGATATATATATATGATATTAATAGTGCATATATGTGCATATTACATCTCCCTCCTTTTGAAAAATAACGTAATATAATGAAGTTATTTTCTAACATAGATTGTACAAAATTTAATAAATAATGTTAACAATAAGTTTTTTTTTTTGTATTTTTATATTCGGTATGCTTATTTTTCTCTTTTTTTTTATTTATGTATGGCCATACGTGATATATTTATGAAATGTTAATTGATTATGAAATAAAAAGTTTTAATCTATCTTTATGTACTATTTGTTTTTTATTTTTATTGTCTAATATAGTTATATTATCTCTATCTCCTATTTGTTCTACCTTATAAGGACCTGTATATTTAAAATCTAGTTTATGTCCTGTTTCATTTTTCAATAAAACCTGATCTCCTATTTTTAAATCAAAATCCAAACTAGTTTTGTCGTACATAATTTTTTTGTTTTAGCTTAAGAGCTTCTAGCATTAGTCTAGCTCTCTTAAATGCCTGCTCTAATCTAAATTTTGATTCCTTATCGTGATCTTCTATATTGTAAAGGGGTTCTATTATATCTACGCTATTAAAATGTTTTAATAGATTTGACGTTTTACCAAAAACTAATTCATATGGACAATAGTCATGTGCCATAGAGGGTGTTGTATTGAAACAATAGGCGAAGTATTGTAGCCATACGTCCCAATCCGTTTTGTCGACTGAGATGTATGAACGAATATACTCATTGAGTGTTCTGTGGCTTCGCTCCACGGTACCTACAGTTTGGTGATGATGTGCAGTAAAAGTTATGTTATCAATATTTAGATTTTTACATAAATTCCCAATAATTGAATTTTTATATTCCGTTCCCATGTCCGTAATGAACGTCTTCATTGGACCGTACTTTAGAATAAAATTTTCAAATATAGCTTTTGCTACTGTATATGCACTTTTATCTGGTATTGGTATTGCTACTAAGTATTTAGTTAAATCGCAGATGAGTGTTACTGCGTATTCGTTTCCATTATCAGATTTGGGTAGTGGACCAATCGTATCCACAATTACTCTATCGAAAGTTCTTTGCGGAGTTTCGGTTATGGTTAATGGGGTCTTAGTGGGTTTAGTCGTTTTAGACTTTTGGCATTTAGGACATTTCTTTATGTACTCTTGTATGTCTTTGGACATATTTTTCCAGTAATAGTGTCTCTGGACCTTGGCCAAGGTTTTTGTAATGCCTGTATGACCACCTTGTATAGGATCATCATGGAATGTAGACAATATAGCTTCTTTTTCTTTATTATTTTTTATTACGGTCACCGGGTTGAGTAGCGCTACTCTTAATGATTTCAGTATATAATTGCCCATATTTTTAAAATTATCAATTGAAACATGTTCAAAGATATTTTCCCACGGTGCCACTTTAAGTTGGCTGATTTTGTGCATACCGGCTTGCTTTTCAAGCCTTTGAAAGAATTGACCTTAGTCAAGGGTTCCATTAGTATACAAAACGCTAACATTATATCTTGCTGTAATTTTCCTTCCGTGCTTAAATAAACACATAATGTCATTTACGTGCAAGGTCACTACTTTACGTACTTCATCATTATTAATGACTTCATATACGTTGTGCTTTGAAGCTTTTTCTATGGATTGCTTATGCAATTCTATTTTTTCTTTTCCTGCGCAGGATTTTTGTCTACTTTGGTTTCTTGTAGTGACTTTCAGAATTTTAATATTTAAATTTATGTTTTTCAAGTCTGTTTTTGTTATTCTAGATAGCGCATCGGCCTCATAATTATCTTTACCCTTTAGATACTCTACTGTAAAATTATATTCCTCTAATTCAAGTCTCATACGTGTTAGTTTGGAACTGGGGTTTATCATTGAAAATAAATATGTAAGTGCTCTGTGGTCTGTTTTGACAGTGAAGTGTCTACCATAAATATATGGTCTGAAGTATGTTATTGCCTAATGAATAGCTGCTAATTCTTGTTCTGTAGTGCTCTTGTAGCTTTCACCTTTCGTAAAGGATCTTGATGCGTATGCAACTGGGAGCTGTAATCCATTTTTATTCTGAGTTAGTACTGCTCCACAAGCGTATTTGCTAGCATCTGTAATTATGCAAAATTCTTTGCTAAAATCTGGGTATTGCAACAGAGTTGGGTTTATTAATGCTGATTTTAAATGTTCGAAAGCGTTTTGACATTCTGTTGTCCATTCGAATTTTACATTTTTCTTACATAATCTAGTTATGTGACGGGAGTACTCTGCAAAATTCTTTATGAAACGTCTGTAATAATTGCAAAATGCGACGAATCTTCTAGCGCTGTCCACATCATGTGGGACTGTGTAATTTTGAATGACGTCGTATTTTTTGTCGTCGGGCAAGATTCCTTTATTTGTGCATTTATGTCCTAAGAAAGTGACTTCATGCATGAAAAATGAAAATTTTTCGGGATGTAACTTTAGGTTGTGTTTCCTACATTTCTCGAAAACATCAGTTAGGTTCTTGAGCATGTGGTTTTCGGAACAACCTATGACTATTAAGTCATCCATGTAAAGAAATGCTTGGGAAGGCTCCAATCCAGAGAAAGCTATAGTCATCATTCTTTGAAAGGAGTTTGGCGCTATTTTTAAACCGAATGGTAATCTCGTGAAACGATATGAACCATTGTTCGTTGAAAAGGATGTTATATCTCGTGAATTTTTTTCGAGTTCAATTTGGTGAAAACCGGACATTAAGTCGAGACATGAGAAATACTTTTCTCTACCTTGTTGATCTAAAATGTCATCAATTCTAGGGAGTGGAAATTTATCAGACAAGAGTTTTTTATTAATTTGACGATAATCTATTACTAATCGCCATTTTTTATTTTCTGAATTTGAGAGTGACTTTTTGGTACTAGCAAAAGTGGGCTATTATAAGGTGATACAGAGGGTTCTACTATTTTATCATTAATGAGTTTTTCGACTTGTTTTTGAATTTCGTCTTGTTGAGTATGAGGGTTTCTGTAATTTTTAGTATATACGGGTTCATCATCACTTATTCTCAGTTTTTGTTTATAGAAATTATTTGTAGTGATCGCTTTGGTTTCTAGTCCGAATACATACATCACTATACTGGGTGCATAATTTTGTAAGTTGGTCATTGAATTGAGGTGGGAAGTTTTTGTAAGTTGGGATAATACAGTTTTTTTACGGTTTTCGGGGTCTGTTTTTACTACATCGTAGTTTGAAAGTGGTTCATGATGAATATTTTTAATATTAACTACCTGATCTTTATTTGTGGTATTTAGTAGTCTTATGTATGCATTCTGAACTGTTGCTATGGTATTTGCTATATAGATTCCTTTATGAATCTCTTGATTCGGAATCAATACACTATTTTCTTCGGAATTTATCTTAATTTTTTGGACGACTTGGGATCTTGCTGGCAGAATTAGGGAGTTGTCGCCAGAACTGTATGTTATCAGAACATAAATTGGATATTTGAGATTATTTGGTCTAATTTCAAGCCAGTCTTCTTCTAATTGACAATTGTATCTTTTGATAAAATCTATTCCCAGTATCCCATCACAAGGAATAGCGAATTGCACATTTACTATATGGAAATCATGTGGGATGATGTACTTAGAAGTCTGAATTTGAATAGAAGTTATGCCTTTTGATTTGGTAACCTCTTGGCTTATACCCTGTATGTTTATGATATGATAATCTTGAATGTTTTGAAAGTTATCAGAATTTTCCTTTAATATGGCAATTTCTGCACCTGTATCTAGTAGAAAAACTAATTCTTTTCCTGTTACTGCATTTACGAAACTAACGAATGTACTTTGACTGAGATTTATAGTGTGAATCTTGTTGGTTTTTACTGACGTGTATCTAAAGGTGTTTGGGAGTTTTCCGAACTCGTTTGGGCTAGTCTTACATTGTTATTTTGGTTATTATTATTATTATTATGGTTATTATGGTTGTTTCCCCCACGGCTATTTCCGCCGCGGTTGTTTCCACCACGGTTATTCCCGCCGCGGTTGTTGTTTGTGTAATAACCGTTATTCTGGTTACCGTTATTTCTGTAGTAGCCATTGTTTTGATTATAACCGTTATTTTGGTAATATCTGGTATTATTATAATTACCTCGATTATTACCTCTACCACGATAATTGTTTCTGAAATTATTACTGCGATAATTATTTTCTCGTTGGGTGTACAATATTGAATTGGCATTACCTGTCATTTCAGTACTACATTGTATGTACTTTGTGACGGCTTCATTCATAGTTGTGAAAGTGCCTGCTTCAATATTGTTTTGAGGCGGCCATGCTCACAATTTTTAACCATTGTGGTTATGGCCTCCTTGGTACTGAATTTGTCAGCGTGTTCGGCCGATAGGCCTTCGTCAATGTATGAAGCTTCTAGGAGCTTCCTTAAGTTCTCTATTTCCGTCGTGAATTTTTCGCGGTTTTGCCTTTCTGGGTCGTTTTTGCCATTTTGGCTTTAATTATGTCAGAGGTTTCTCCGACTATAGTGTCCTGTAGTTTTTTGATTATTGCTTGTACAGTTCTTTCATTTTGGACTCTGTATAAAGTTGATCCAATTATTTTGGATTTTATTACTTTTACAGCCAAATTCTCGAATGTGCCTTTAGTTAGATTAACTAACCTCAAAGCTGTTACAAATCTTTGAAGATGTAACCTTTGCCCGTTAAATTCCGGTATGGCATTCGATATTTCTTTAATGTATGCCCTTTGGGCAATGCTCTCGTCAGCCATTGCGGTTGGTTTTAATTCTACAATGCTGTCGTTAAACTCAGAGTCGGACAAGTCCTGGTATGATAATTCAGATTGAATAAGGACTGCCGGAACCGTAAGGTTATTAATATCGCTTTCTTCTATTTCTTGTTGGTCAATTTCTTCTTTTGCTTCTGGTTCGTCACCAGCTTCAATTGTTATTGAAGTATTTAGAATAGTAGGTATTGAAATATCTAGCTTGAACCTTTCCTTAACAGATGTTAGATTAGATCTTAGTCTGATCAAGAACTTTGATACTCGAGATCAGTGATCCGGATTTAACTTTTCTCTGTGTTCATATATTTATATTCTAGCTTCATTAAAGCATTTAACTAATATTTCTACGTGTTTATTAACCGTTGTTTTTTGTATCGGTCTATTCTGTGTGAGTGACTTATGAGATTTGTCGAATTCTGCTTTAATGCTTGATAGTTCTTTCGATAATTCATTCCATTCCATTATATTAAGGATATGGCTTATCTTTTAGAAACCATCATAATAATCGTTCTACCTAAAAGTGGATGCTCGTCTATTCTTGATTTTACTAGCACACCCGGAATTGTTGTTAATACTATTCCTTTTTGGGTTGCGGTGCAGTGAAACAATGCACTATGGTCCAAAAGACCAAATTTTTGGCATAAAATCTAAAAATGACCCAAAGATTCTGAAAATTTGCACAAATATCAGGGAGGATAAAATAGAATTTTGAAAAAATTGGGTGTTAATTTGACCACGCTTTCTCCCCGCCCCCATGCAACTGACAACAAAATTAATCATATGTATTTTTAAAAATATTTGAACTCAAAATTTTATTATTGTAAATATTATTATAAACAAAGTTTAGATTTCCTGAAGCTTAATTTCTGGCTTTTCGGTGAAACCCTTTTTTTTAAGTGTAATTTTCCTTTTTTATGATAAATTTATTATTTTTATGAGGACAAAGTTTAACAAATAGTAAAGTCGTCTTATAAAACAACACAAGTAAAAAAACATTATACTTTTTTAAAATATATTTTTATCATTAATAATTTTCTAATTACTAAACTAATTTTCATTTTCAATTTCTGTATTCAAAATAATATTATCTAAGCAAACAAAATCGTCTTCGTCTGTTTCTCCATCCGGCCTTCTGATCGTATATAGTTCTGGATCAGGAACTTCGAGTAGATCGATTACTTCTTTTGGGAGGGATCTTTTTGGTTTTTTTTCTCCCTTTCTTTAAAAGAAATTGTAGAAAGAAATGGGTCAGAAGAGTCCAGTGCTCGATGAAAGACGTCTTCAATATTTGCTAATCGGCTGCATTTTCTGGGATGAGACTTTCGATCGCTCTTATACAATTTGTTTCTCGCTTCAGATGCGTTTTCTCCAAGGACACCAATTGGAACCACAAACGTGTTCATAATTTGGTAGCCATGTACCAATATTTTATGTACGGTTGGGGACATTGGGTACCAAGAATACAGTTTCATATATAAATTAAAAAATTTGTTACACAAAGATTTGAATTTTTCGGAGTCAATAATATGCTCAGATGAAATAGCTATTAAAATAATATAAAAATTATAGATGAGATTATAATCCAAATCCAAGATGGCAGAAAATATTTTACTATTTGAGAATGCCCGTCTTGCGGTATTTCCGTCATTGCTATTACCGCTTCCATTTTGTTTTGGGGTATCTACATTAAGGCCAAGCTCAGTCCACAACTTCTCTTGTATCAGTTTCTTACGCAAGGATACCTTAAGCTTTTCATCCCCTTTGACGTGCCATGTCTTTGATTCAATTCTATAGGAAATTCGCAGAGAAAACTCCATAAACCGTATCCATGCATGAAGCGGACTCACTCCATATTTTAAATTTTCTGGTTTCACATTAAAAATCGGCGAGTTAAGATCTGTTGTTTTAAGCAATTGAGTAGGCTTCGCTCCACATAACGGACATGATTGGCACGAATTGGTTCCGGTTAAAATGTTTAAAACCTTACCATCGATTAAAGTCATATGTGTTTGGTATTCCACAGTTATTTTATTGATTTTGTAGCTATAAGATAATACGTTTAGGTTTTTTATTTCCGCGTCCAGATTTTTTTTCTCCTTTAATATCAGTTCAGTACTTTCCTTCACGAACTCAATTTTCAAAGGGCGACAAAATCTCACTGACTGTGGAGTCCTATTCATCCAAATAACCCGATGACCCTGATCTATAAGCTTTAACGGTATAACTGATTTAACAAAAAGCGAATGATTTAACCCGACAGATTCGTTCAATTCAAATCGTTGCTTATACGTGCTGTGCCCCATCGTAGATGCGGCACCCAGTAGACCCATCGAACCCATAGCTCACAATTAAGGTGCATTCTGTTGCATCTGGCCAAATATCCAAAACTTCCTCTTGCATTGCAAGTATGCGGTGAGCTGTGTGATCCAGCAAATTTTGCAATGAGACTTCCGCTTTCGTTTCACAGATTTTAATACCCGGTGGTCTGCATTTCAATTTGGATTCGGCGATTTGATGGTATGAAGGGAAAATATCACATCCTTGTTGCTTATTTAGTGCTCTTATATTAAAATATTGCTGCTTTGTAAACCCATTTTCAATAAAGAATGCCTGTGCACTATCAGGACTTAATGGAATCGGCTCATTCATATTAAGTTTTTTTTTTAAGACTTGTATGTCTTCACTGCTTTTGGCTTTGTTTAATAAAAAGGCTACTTCTGGTTTCTTAGACTTTTTTGCTGAAACGGAGGCTGCGTGTAAAAGGAAAGATGTTGAATGAGCTTCTTCTGAGGCCAGCTCAGATGCTAATTTTCTTTTAAGGCGAGGTCCTGCGTCTTCATAATTTGTCTTTTTTCTCCCAGTTTTCGAAATTACAGGTTGCTTGTCAATGCGTATAACCATTTTAGAACCAAACCATTTTGAGTGAACTGATTTCAAACGCTCTAACATACGATTGCATTTCGGTAAGTTTCTTTTAATATAGTTAATGAAATATTTAACTTTGTTTAATATTTCCTCCATATGGTCTTCAGATAAGTCAATTCTGTCGCTTTCTGTTATTCGTTTTATAACAAAACCTCTAACTGCGTCGTCTTTACGATAGCTCTCATCCCAAACTTCGAGGAGCGCTGCATGAGAAAACTCATAAACACTTGCAACATGTATTTTTTTTTCGAAAAGGGGCAAAAACGGGCAAATGCCATTACTAAAAATTGATTTTATAGACATTTGTTAACAACATTACATTTTTACCTTCAAGGCACTTGGAGGCACTTAAAAGAAAACCTTTACAGAACACGTGTACTTTTGTTAGAATATCCTAGAACAACACATTTGCAACACATTGAACAAAACAACACAAACATAGATAAAAAAAAGAAAAACGTTTAGAAATTATAAATTTACATACCTTGGCCTTTATTTTCCATTAAGACACTTTTACCTTTTAATGTTTACTTTCAATGACTCACTAGCTGCAAGTTGTGAAAATTTTCCCGCTTTTTTAGGCTAAAACAAAACGACACTGAACAGCTGACTTTAAAAGCGCGCCAAATATTATGGGTATTGCGAAAAAATCTTTTCAATTTTTTTTTATATCATTTTAATATTGAAGATACAAAAAAAATAAAACAAATAAAATTATTTCATTAAAAAAAAGTTCATTTATGCCAAAAATTTGTGCTTTTGGACCATAGTGCAATGGTGAAACGTGGCAGTTAAATGTTTCTATATAAAGTATTTCTAACTCATACACACTAACTGGGGTTGTTGATACTAACTGCTTAATCCTTTCTTGGAAATAGGGGTCCTTTTCATATGCTTTGTCTATAGCTCTTTGTGTAGTCATACTGGAATTATTTTCTTTTAAACTTTCTTCATTTTATTTATTTTTTTTATATTTTATTTTCATTTTTTTGTGAATATTTCATAGGTGCCTTTTTTATTTTTTATATATAAGTAAATATAGATTGATTTGTAGGTAAATATAGTAGTAGTTAGTTATCCCTTGCTGCAGTCGATGATGCTGCAGACGCCGGAGATATTTGTAAGATGATTTCCCCTTGCGGTTGCAGGGGGGTGTTGCCACTCCTTATAGGCAGTGGTTGAGATCCCTGGCGGTTGCCGGGGGGGATCCTTCCTGTAACAGAAGTTATGATGGGAGCACTTGCCCCGTTGTCACGGCCCTTGAGGCGCGGTGACCAATTCAACAAATGAATTTACAAATTAACGGCAGTGCCGGAGATTGGTTTTATGCTCTTTATTGTATGAGACTCTGACACAAACTGAAACTTAAAGCTAACAAAAAGTATTTCATAGCGGCCACGCAAATGTGCAGTGCTTGCCGCTATGCATGGGCTTCCGGCCAGACGCTATGTCAGCAGTTTGGCCAGAGCGAGCTCTTAAATAATCGGACATTGCCGCTCCTTGGTTAACTTCAGTTAACTACTCCCCCCTCAAGAATGAGGCCGCCCTCGGCCGACCCTATTTGGGCAATCATCTCCTTCAGCTGGGCCGCGGTTTTTCGGGCCTGAGTGACTCGCCGATAGGTCAAGCCGATGCAAATTAGAGCGCAGCATATTGCTCCCGCTATGAACACCAACTGATGTAGTCGCTGGTGATTAATTTCCTTCCCGAACTCTTTGATGTGCTCCAGATTACGTTCACTCAGTCGGTGAAGGTATGGAAGGCTAAGAACGTCACGTTCCATGGTGATGTTCAGGGAAGGTGAGCTGGCCACTCCTGGAGCCCTCTTCTGGGCCGTGTCATGATTGACCAATCGGGTTTCATTGACCATGGCACTCTTTTCAAACGTGATGAGAAATGTGCCTTTTATATGGGCACAGGTGCCATTGTCCACACACACGTGAGCCGAGCGATCATTCACAATTACTATTCCTTCATCAACATAAGTGATGGGATGCAAATCGCTTTGCTGGGTCTCGCAATGCGCCGTGCCTCCAGCGTGAAGCTCTTGGGCGCATGATCTTCTGCGAGCCAATCGGCAAAATGTAGCTCCTGATGTCGGGGAGCACTTTTCCACGGTGTGGATCTCACTGTTGCATTCGGCAATGACGTTATCCTCCAGCCTGAGCATGGTGTCGTGATGTGACACTGGGAAAACGGTAATCTTGCTGCAGGCCGACTTTATCTTTGGAAACTTAATAATAAAATGTAATATGTTATCGGACTGTAAGATCTTAACGGACGATACGGACAAAACATCCCTAATCGCGGTCTCGGTGGGCTCTTCCATCCACACACCTTCCAAGTCTGCATGATCTAGGATGCTGGGGCTAACAATATTAACTTTGGCAAGTGCCACTGCTAGCATCAAACCCTGTAGCTCCATTGCTATCATCCTATTTCGAGTTAAAAGCATCTCGAATAGGTGCCCAGTATCAATTTGGGACTTTTTTGCCGACCTCAGAAGTTGGTTGACGGTATCGGAAATTTTATTGATTTGAATTTGTACTTTGTTGTTAATATTAATCTGCCTATTGTTTGCATTTGTTAATTGGAATTGATTAAATTTAATTTTTTCAAAATCTTCTGCGTCCGGCGTTCCTGCCACCACCTTTAGCGCAGTCCCTAAGAAGTCTAAACTTCTTGCCACTCTATGATGGACGCTCAAAGAGTCGAGCATGTCGCGTAAGTGGGCGACGTCAACAATCAGGAGTTTCTGCATGTGGGATTGCGGGAACATGACGGTCATCCCATTAGTTTCTTCGATGACGCGCCTATATTCCGAGAGATTTGCCGAGTGCTTTATAAAGGCAAATTCCTCCCATATCAGGATTCGCCCATCAACGATGGGGATATATTTGGCTTTGGAATAGTCCGTGACGCGTGCCGAAGTTGTGGCCAAAAGGAGAATCAGGGATATGGTTGAAAACCTGTAATTTTGATGTGTTATGAATTTTGTTGAAGTTGGGTAGCCCACCACCAAAGCATGATTAAAATAATAAAGGGCGCAAAACTTATGCCTAGTGGCTAGAAAAAAGATAATGAAAAGTGAGATTATCAGGCGAGCGATAACATGGTCGCGCTCGGCCTACCTAAGGTTGTCTTTGTGGACCACCCTCCCTTAATGAGGACTGTCCGCTGTCCCCATGTCCGCTTCAACGGTTTTCTCTTCACATAATGGTGAGAGTTTGTTGCCTAGGCGTCTGTTGGACTTCACTAGGACTTTTTCGCCAACCTCGAATACTCTATTTTGGCGGGAAGCGTTTTCTCTGTCCCGGAGCTTGTCTTGGGCGAGTTTAATTTTATCTTGAATTTCATATTGTGGCTCACTTGATTGTGCCTGAACCACGTCAGCCGGTCTCTTGTCGATGACCGAGTGGATGGACTTGTTATATCTGGCAGTGGCCAGAAGTATCAGCTCTACGGTATCGCTGATGCCTTTATCGATTTTAAGACATCTAGCCAGCTCTACCAAAGTGCTGTGGAAACGCTCCACTTGTCCATTGGAGACACTGTGTAGGGGCGGAGCATTTGAGATGCTAACGCCGAAATGGTTTTCCAGCATGGTCACGATGGTGTGCGAGTTCAACGATGGTTCGTTGTCGCAATATACGACCTTGGCCTTAGGGAAAATATTCATCAGCTGTAGTAATGCTGGTTTGAGATCCTCTATGGTCCTAGAGGGAACTGGTTGGACTACGGCAAATTTCGAGAATTTGTCGATGCACGTAAGGAAATATTTTTTATCCGTGGAGAAGATGTCTATGTGCAGCATTTCTCCTACTCGAGATGGGATTGGGGTTTCGCCAAGCTCTTGTTTCTTCGGATGCCTGTCGTATTTTGCCTTGGCGCAAGTCTTGCACGAAATGACTATTTCGGTCGCTAGCTTGGCCATTTTCGGGAAGTAGTACTCGGAGAGTACCTGCTTCACGTTTTCTTGGGCAGATCTGTGAGCTCTGTTGTGCTCGACAGTAAGAATTTCCCGCCTTTCATCAACTGCAAAAATGTCCGTTACTCGGTTTTTGCAGTGCCAGAATCTGGTGGCAGGGAATTGTCGGATTAGTTTGTCCTGTATCACTGCGAGCGTATGCAGATCGCAATGAATGGCGTTTACACCTTTAGAAACTATTATGGTTGCGAGCTCCTCCAGCAATGACTCCTCGTGAGTGAAGTCAATAATATGCCGTCTCTTGTTTCCAAAGAGAACGAAGTTCCGCTTTGACGGAGAGCGTGCTTCCTCCAGAATTATCTGGTTTTGAAAGCAATTGAGGGGCTTGTCCGTGGATTGAATTGTGTGGGTAAGCGACAGCTCACTGTGAATTGTGGCCGCGCTTGAGAATGCCTCCTCTTCTTCTACAACGTTGAGTTGTTGCCTCGAGAGGGCATCTGCAACTAAGTTGGCCTTGCCAGGCATGTAATGGACTTTGGCACCACACTCATCGATGCGTTCTTTCCATCTTTTAATTTTTGTATTCGGATTGGAATCCGATACCGCGAAGGTCAGCGGTTGGTGGTCAGTGTAGATGTTTAAATCTTTGACCCCATAAAGGTAGTGGCGCAGGTTCTCTAGCGCCCAAATTATAGCTAACAGCTCCCTTTCGTTGGTAGCGTAGTTAACTTCTCTGTCCTTTAAGGTCCTAGAGATCATAGTGATGGGGCGCCCCTCTTGTGAAAGCACTGCGCCAATGCCATATGCTGAGGCATCTGTCGTTAGATCAAACGCCTTTTTATAGTCGGGGTACCTGAGGATGACATCCTCAGAGGCCAGGATGTTACGTAGCTTTTCAAAAGCTTGCCGTTGCGGCTCGGTAAACTGTACCTGGATGCTTCTGGATCTGTGTCTGCTGACATTTCCGAGCTCCCCTTTTATGATGCTCGAAATGGGCTTAGCTATTGATGCAAAATCTTTAATAAAGCATCTATAATAGCCAGCCAAGCCCATGAATGATCTTACTTCGAAAACGTTTTTGGGCTCAGGGAATTCTTTAATGGCCCTGACCTTTTCCGGGTCTGTCGTGGTCCCCTCGTTGGTGACTACAAACCCCAAAAATTTTACGCTTTTTTTTTAATCGAGCGTTGTAAAGTATTTGGCTTTGCCTAAATTCCCTAGTATCATAGGCATAATTGGCATAGGGTAGCGATCCGGTATTGTCCTCTCGTTCAATTTTCGAAAGTCTAAAACTAGCCGCATATTACGATTTCCAGCCTCGTCGGTGCCCTTTTTGTCTACTACCCATATTGGGTTATTGTAGGGGGATCTCGACTTCTGGATTATGCCGTTTTTTAGAAGGTCTTGGATTTCGTCATTGACGAAATCTGCCGCTCCCATCGGATACGGATAGGGTCTGGCATAAATGGGCTCCTCATCGACCGTCCTGATGGTGGCTACCACAGACGTGTTGTAAGGTAACGCCTCATTTGGGCTTGCGAAGGCGTTTTTCCTGTCGCTTAGCATTTTTGAAAATGCTTTTCTGACCAAAGGTGGTGCGCTAGAGCAGTCCACCTCAGTGAAATTTACATTGGGACATGATTGGAACTCTAGCTTTTCCGTCTCGGTGCCCCATCTGAGGTGCCCGGAAGCTAGGTTAAGTGATGCCCCTGCTTGTTTTAGCAGGTCAAGTCCGATGATGGCATCAAAGGAGGACAAATCTGGTAGAATGAAGAACGTAGCCTTCAAGTTAAACATGGAAACAAAGCATTTTTTTGTTATTGTGGTGACGCCATGGATGGAATGTACCGAGAATGGCGAATCTACTGGGCGGACGCCTTTCAACCCCTCGTATGGACGGATGAAATTTTTTGACGCGCCCGTGTCTATTAAAAGCTTCATTTCTACACCTGCTACTCTTCGTCTGATGACGGGTAGCAGGGACTTTCCCCTAAAAAATTTATGACGTCCGAATCGTAATCATTAATAGCGTCGTCGTCAATTTCCTGGACCGCGCTTGAAGCTGCGGCGGCATATTTGTTCCCAGTATCGCTCGCGCTCTGCGCGACGTGATTAACCCTCTGTCTTTTGTGTGGGGCAGATCGATCGGACTCAGCCGGCTTCCTGTTTTGGTACGCCGGGGCCTGGGATGGCCTAAGCATTTTGGACAGCGATGGGTCGATGTCCATGGGTTCAGGAGCGCCTCCACTGTGTGGGGCCGAGTGTACTTGCGCCTTGTGTTGTTTGACGTAGTACGGATTTTTTCCAGCATTTGTTTGCGCAGAGGCCTGTCGGTACTCTTGCGCTTTCGGGTGCTGTTTCCTATCTTTATCCTCTTGGCTTTTGGCAAATGAAGCCGCGAAGGAGTATCTTTCGTGGTTGGATTCCACTTCTTGTGCCAAAGCGAGAGCTGAAGGCATATCTTTCGGTTTTGCCGAGAAAAGGACATCCGTGAGGCTGCGCTTAAGCCCCGAGATAAATACTCGGAGTGCGTCATCCCGGAATTTGTCACACAAAACTTTTGCCGCCGAGGCTTCGTACGACATGGTAGCTTTGTTGGTGAGCAAGGTGAGTTTTTTCTCGATCTCGTCGTAGTATTGGAGAAGGGTCATATTTCCCTGCCTAAGAGTACCCATTTCCTGCTCGATAACGTGCATCTGCCGCTTATCATTGTACGTAAAATCGAGTCGATTTATAATCGCGTCGAAATTTAGTACAGTGCCAAACGAAGACAGTACGGCATCGGCAGGGCCCCTTATTTTATTCCTAATAATAATAACCGCCTGATAATGGCGCGAGCTATGTTCGTAATTTCTGAAAATGTAATATGCGGCTACTGCCGCTTGTCTCCAGGAGACGTATGCTTCCTGTGCTCCCGAAAATTCGGGGAGGGACTTGACGGCGTCTAGGGGCTCGTCACACCTAATGTCGTTCCTAATTTCTATAGGCTCATATTTTTTTATTTGGGGAGCCTCCGCTTGGGCGGGGGCGATTTGTCTTTCGTTGACCAGTTCGGTCAGACGGTGTATAGCCAGGCGCATTTCGTTTTCTCTGCGCTGGTGTTCGATATTGGCTTCTTGAACAGCATGTTGAACGGCCGCCTGTATGGTGGCCGTCATCTGTTCCATGCTGAAAGCCATGTTCGCGAGTATGGGAGCGCTAGCGTTGACGCTTTTAGGGGTGGAAGATCTGGCCGGCCCTTCGGTCTCCGACTCAGAATCGCTAGAGAGTTGTCTTATGTTTCTATATTGTTGAAACGGATTGCTCATGTGGAGCTGCGGCTATAAAGTCGCCCGAAAGAAAAAATATTTATGTATGAATTATGTGCCGATGGAGGCGATTGGAATGGTGAAGGGGCCGCGGGGGCTGAGCTGCCGCTTCAGTTATGTGTGCGGGCTCGTCAAGTTGCGCTACTGCTGTGTCAAGTAGCGGTAAGGCGAGGGGTGCGCGGGGACTGAGCCGCCGCTTATGCAAACAGAGAAAAAAAACAACAAAAACAATAAAGTGCCACACTGCATGCGCGGCCGTATCGTGTTCTCGAAAGTGGAGTGGGGAAACAAAACGGAAAAGAAAAATAAATAACCAAAACTACGCGGCTAATACCAAGAATTCTTGTGTAACAAAAAAAGACATATAAAAGCTGAATTAAATACACGCAATTATATAAATTATTTCCGATTGAAATTTAAAATTTTCCGCCAGCGATTTTTTGGTTTTGGTTAGGAATTTTTATTCCGCACTTTTTGTGTTATATAGAATATTCATTTATTTATTCACAAAAACAAAAATGCAAACAATATTGGGACAATAATTGGTTCACAAATGAAATGGTTTAAATATTTTATAATAGGTAAAAAAATGTTAATGCTAAACCGTCAGCCAACTAATAAAGATTATTAAAAAATTTTTTTTTTTTTTTTTTTTATTTTATGGGGCTGCAGTTTTTTATTAGCGTAAGGCACAATATTTTACTATTCTTGTCTTTTTTTCTTTTTTTATTTTTTAATACACAAAGAAAAATTCATGCAGACTTAGAAAACTGTGTAAATAAAAGTGCTCACTTACATGGTTCTTTTACGATGGGCGCCAGTAAATATAGATTGATTTGTAGGTAAATATAGTAGTAGTTAGTTATCCCTCGCTGCAGTCGATGATGCTGCAGACGCCGGAGATATTTGTAAGATGATTTCCCCTTGCGGTTGCAGGGGGGGTGTTGCCACTCCTTATAGGCAGTGGTTGAGATCCCTGGCGGTTGCCGGGGGGGATCCTTCCTGTAACAGAAGTTATGATGGGAGCACTTGCCCCGTTGTCACGGCCCTTGAGGCGCGGTGACCAATTCAACAAATGAATTTACAAATTAACGGCAGTGCCGGAGATTGGTTTTATGCTCTTTATTGTATGAGACTCTGACACAAACTGAAACTTAAAGCTAACAAAAAGTATTTCATAGCGGCCACGCAAATGTGCAGTGCTTGCCGCTATGCATGGGCTTCCGGCCAGACGCTATGACAGCAGTTTGGCCAGAGCGAGCTCTTAAATAATCGGACATTGCCGCTCCTTGGTTAACTTCAGTTAACTTATATATGTGTCTAAAAATTAATTTTTATTTTTTTTGTTATATATTTATATATTTGTATATATATTTTTTATATTTTATCCAGATCGATAGCCTGGCTTTTATTAATCGCTCTTTTTGCTATACATTTATTATGAAAAATGTATGCTTTATACAAAATGAATGCGATCAATATGAATACAATAATTGATAATAGTATAGTTGTTAATTCTGTGTTCATAGTGTTGGACTCAATTTTATTTATTACATTGGCTGTGGAGTCCACTTGTTTTACGTCTACTAAACCCATTTTGGGTATTTTCTCTAGAATTGGTATATAATTTTTTGTGTTAATAGTATGATTTAATTTATTACTTTATATACTTTACTTTAATGCAACTTTAATGTCGCTCAATTTTACAAAGGATTTTTATATATATAAAAAAAAATATGCATCGCAGTGCAATACAAAAAAATATGCAACGCAGTGCATGGGGAAAAAAATTTTTGCGCCCTTGGTAGCGCTGTCGGGCAGCTGTTGTTGCCGCTCCGAGCTCATAGGAGTATCTGATTTTACAAATTTACTTATGAATTAAAGGAGGTCTAAGTCTCGTAGCTGCGCTGCCCAAAGCGGCAGCGGAGAGACGGTTATGTATTCTTAAATATTTATGTATGAATATATGTTTATGTTATATTCGATTAGGCGGAGGTATGTGGACATGCATAAGGTCCACTCGTGTTACGTATATGCAGACATATGCACTTTTCGGCGTACAGCACAGGCACAGCGGGCGGTTCATATTTCGGTGCACTTAAGTTTATGACCGAGACCTTGGATAACATAAACACTGCGACAAAGTGTTACAGTGTGTACCCTTTAAGTACTCTTGGTACAGTGGGTGGTCGATAAATATATATTATATTAATAGTGCATATATGGGCATATTACAATAGAAAAAAATAAAAAACAAAAGCCGAGGCCTAGACTCCCGACAACCAATCATCCAGCACGCGCTTCGCGTGGATTCATATCAGCTGAAGCCTTAAGAACGAATATATCGTATGCTGATATAGCTCGACCCAAAGAGAGTCCAGCAAGGACTGGCTCAACTCTGCAGACTGACGCAAGCTCTCCTTCTGACCCTAGGCTCAGCCATAAATTCACAGCGATAGATATTGCCATCCGCGACATCAATTCCAAACTGGACACTCTGTTTAAGCTGATGCAGGAAAATGCAGAGTCCAACAAGGCTTTCAGAGAACTAGTCCAGGCTCTTATTGCGCGATTGCCGAAATGATTCAACCATCGCTAAATATCGGATTGAAGAACGCTCGTGGACTAGTCAGAGTATCTGAAGAGCTTCGATTATTCCTCAGCGCTCATAACATAGACATAATGCTTGCCACAGAAACACACATGCGCGCTGGTCAGCACATCTACTTGCCAGGCTATCTCATATACCATGCTTACCACCCCAGTGGCAACAGCAGAGGTGGCTCTGCAGTTATTATAAAGGATTCCCTAAGTCACATACCCCTGCCCTCCGTCTCTAGCAACGACAGACAGATAGCGAGCGTCCAATTACAGACTTCGGAAGGGAATGTTAGATTAGTGGCAATATATCTACCTCCATCTGAAACATGGGTTCAATCAGAATTCGAATCCTTGCTGGCCGAATTTGGAAGTAAGTTCATTGCCGGCGGTGATTATAACGCCAAACATGCATGGTGGGAAAACTCACGAGCCTGTAGAAGGGGTAAGCTGTTGCAAGAAGTCATTGCGGGCATTACCAAGTACTTTCCACGGGTGAACCCACTTTTTACTCATATAACCCCCTACTAACACCGACAGCGCTTGATTTTTTCATTATCAATGGATACGCTATCCATTTCCGATTTTTTCATTACCCGGATCCTCGGATCACACTCCTATAATGGCCATACTGCACGCAACACCTGAGAGAAAACCACAGCGCTCGCGACTCCTTGCCAGAGGTGCCAATTTAAACGCTTTCAAAGTCCACCTAGATCAGCTGAGCGAGGTTAGCATAGAAATCCAGGAACCTTCTGACATTGACAATGCCGTCAGCCTTTTCATGTGCATGATAAACCAGGCTGCTGAGATAGCTGCACCCAGCAACCATCAACATACAGAGACATCTATACATCCCCAACTACCACCCAGAATTGGTGCGCTCCTCAATCTAAAGCGAAGAGTAAGAAGAAAATATTCAAGAACGGGAGACGTCCGAATCCATCAGATATATAATCGGCTGGCTGACTGTCTAAGTAAGGCGCTCGCCAGAAGAAAACAAGCATCCATAGACAGATTTTTGGAAAACCTAGACACAGATGCTAGTTCTAACTACTCGCTGTGGCTTATCACAAAACGGTATAAGGCTCAGCCCACCCCAAAATCAGCCATAAGAAATCCCTCAGGTGGCTGGTGCCGTACGAGCCTAGAGAAAGCTGAAGTGTTTGCTAACAACCTTGAGCAACGCTTCAAGCCTTACGAATACTCGCCTGACAGTATACGTCGACAAGTTGAAGAGTTTCTAGAATCTCCATTTCAAATGAGTCTGCCTGCTAATCCTGTCTCACTGACAGAAGTGAAAGACCTTCTAAGTAAACTCTCGCCAAAGAAAACTCCTGGTGAAGACCTTTTGGACAACAGGACGATCCGACTTTTACCGGATCAAGCCTTGCAATTCCTGGTGACGTTGTTCAACAGCATACTAACTGTTGGATACTTTCCGAAAGTTTGGAAATCGGCAAACATACATATGATCCCAAAACCTGGAAAATCGCCAACTGATGTGGACTCATACAGGCCCATTAGTCTTTTACCATCCCTGGGAAAAATCATGGAAAGGCTGATCCTGAACAGGCTACTTACTCTGGAAAATGTCACCAGTGCGATCCCGGAATTCCAGTTCGGCTTTCGTCTTCAACATGGAACTCCTGAGAAATTGCACAGAGTTGTTAACTTTGCCTTAGAAGCCTTTGAGAAGAAGGAGTATGCAGTAGCTGCCTTCCTTGACATTCAGCAGGCTTTTGACAGAGTATGGCACCCTGGGCTCCTGTATAAAGCCAAAAGTCTTCTTACGCCACAGCTGTTCCAGCTCGTAAAAAGCTTCCTGGAAGAACGCACATTCCACGTATCTGCTGATGGATACAAGTCGTCCTGACCAAAAGCAGTAGTATCTTGGCAGCCACTTTTGCATTGCAGGAGTATCTGGACGCATTTCACCAATGGGCCACGAACTGGAACATTCGTGTAAACGCAGACAAATGTGCCAATGTAACTTTGACCAATTGCCGACGTACCTGGCCAGGAGTCAACCTCAACGATAACCCAATCAGAGCCATTCCTGCATACAAGTACCTCGGTGTCACCTTGGACAAAAAACTCACTTTTGGCAGGCACATTACCTGTATCCAAAACTCTTTCAGGACTAAAGTGGCTCGGATGTCCTGGCTCCTCACACCACGCAATAAGCTAGCGCTTGGATGTAAGGTGCAGATTTACAAGTCTATACTAGCGCCAAGTCTTTTCTACGGACTCCAGGTTAATGGCATCGCTGCAAAAACCAACCTGAACAAAATCCGGGTTTTGCAAGCGAAAACTCTTCGAAGGACCTCTGGAGCTCCGTGGTTTATGCGAACCAAAGACATCGAACGAGATCTCAACGTGCCTAAAATCGGAGACAAGCTCCAGGAACTTGCTCGGAAATACATGAAACGTCTAAATGAGCACCCCAACAGCCTAGCTAAAAAACTTGGTAACGCTGCTATCAGGAGCGCTGATCCAATTAATCGAGTCAAGAGAAGACTAAAAAGACACCACCCTCAAGACCTTCCAAACCGGATCTTGACCTAGCCGTTTCGTCACCCTCGACATAATCATAAATAAAAATAAGTTAAAATAAAAAAACCATTGAATCACCTCTTGCCCTAAGTAACGCTTAGACTAAGTATTTTAAAAAAAAATTTGTAAAAAACGATTAGATTAAGCTGTCAATTTGGTAGTAGTGCGCTAATCTTAAGAATAAAATTTCAACATTAAAAAAAAAAAAAAAACAAAGTAAAATACAGCACTAGTTAGTATTTAAACTTTATTTATTGGTAAATGACTCCACTTAGAGGTTGCCACAAAAAGTTAAGTTAAAACTACACTTAAAATTTATGGTCTTTTTGTTTGGATTTAAGATCTAAGTCCTAGGTGTGATCTGATTTCAGAGTGCAGAGTCTGGATTCAAGTGGTTAAGTGGTTCCTTGTTTATGGTTGAATCTTCGTATTGGCTCTGCATATTCGTAATTGGGTTTTATAATTTCCAGAAGTACGCTATTGTTTAAATTAAAATAGATTGCAACGTTGGCATTGTGTGATGGCTAGAGCCTAGTGATGACAATTGTATAATTCCTCCACCTCTAGAAATTCTATTCACATTAATTTTAACATTTTTTTTTCTTGATTTTAAGTAGGAATAAAGTATAGATGTTATAATAATCATAGTAACAAAAATTTAAATAACGTAGCTTTCTTTTTTATGGAACTTTAGTTCTGTTACGTCTTCTAAATTTTCAAAGTTTTGTAGTGATAAATTTTCAAAGTAATAATGTTTTTGTATGACTGGTTCAATAAGTTTGTTGCATAGAAAAATCGATCAAAGAATTCTATCTATTCATTTGAAAAGTTTTCTGATACAATTTGAACTTGGCAATTTCTAAATTTTATTAGGTAATTTCCATTAAGTGTTATTTCTCCTTGGTCGCAATTTTGTTTTAGTCTTCCGTTTTTTGCGTTCCTTAGTAATGTTGTTTCTTCATTTATTTGTTCTACGCTGGGATTGTTATTAAATGCAAATCTGCAATTATTTAAAAGGGTACAGCTTTTGCTTAACTTTAGTTCTTTTAAAATTACATTTTCTTTAAATTCATGAGTTTCATTATTTATTTGTGTAGAGAGTAAATTTTTTTGGATCAATTTCAATATGTTTAACATTTGGTATTGGGGTAATTAATTTGATATCTGCTTTAACATCATTTTTGACTCATTAACATCATTGAAGGTTGACTTCCCTTCAATACTGCTGGCCTAGAGACTCAGTCAGTGTAATTATTAATAAGTGATTTAACGACTAAGTGTCGGAGATTCATTTGTATGAGCTTGTGCTCTTGATTTATTGAATGTCAATTATGAACTGAAACTTAAAGCTAACAATAAGTGGACTCATAGCGGCCTCTGCAATCGGCAGAGCTTGCCGGCTATGCACGAGCTTCCGGCCAGACGCTGTGTCAGCAGTTTGGCCGGAGCGAGCTTTAGGGCGATCGGTCATTGCCGTCCCCCAGTTGGCTTAGTTAACTACTCCCCCCTCAGGAATAAGGGGCCCTCGGCCGACCCTATTTGGGCAATCACTTCCCTTAGTTGGGCCGTGGATTTCCTGGCCTGGGTGACTCGCCGATAGGTTAGGCCTATTTAAGTCCAGCAATTAGGACTATTTGGAGTGAGCGATAGTCGTTGACATCCTCCCTGAATCTTTTGATGTGCTCCAGGTTACGCTCACTCAATCGGTGAAGGTAAGGGAGGCTAAGTATGTCATGTTCCAGGGTGATATTAAGGGAGGGCGAGCTAGCCACTCCTGGGACCCTTTTTTGGGCCACGTCATAGCTGGCGTATCGGGTTTCGTTAACCGTGGCACATTCGGCAAAGGTGACGGGGTGAGTCCTCGTAGGTGAACGCAGGTGCCATTGTCCACACACACATGAGCCGGGCGATCGTTGATGATGATGATACCTTCGTCCACGTAGGTGATCGGATGCAGGTCGCTGTGTTGGAGGTCGCAATGTGCAACACCTCCAGCGTGGAGTTCTTGGGCGCATGATCTTCTTTGCGCCAGTCGGCAGAAAGTGGCTCCCGTTGTTATTGAGCAATTCTTGACTGTGTGAATTTCTCCGTTGCAATCCGCAATGACCTGGTCCTCCAGTCTAAGCATCGTGTCATGGTGTGACACGGGGAAAACGGTGATTTTAATGCAGGCTGATTTAACTTTAGGGAATTTGATTATAAAGTGCAAAATGTTAACGGACTGTAATATTTTGACAGACGCAACGGACAGAATGTCTTTAATGGGGGTATCGGTGGGTTCCTCAATCCACACATTTTCCAGGTCTGACTCGACTTTAGCAAGAGCTATTGCGAGCAATAAATTCTGCAGCTCCATTGCAATAACAGCTCATACAGATGTCCCGAGTCAATTTGGGAGTCTTTAGCCGACCTCAGAATTTGATTGACAGTGGCGGTGATACTATTGATTTGTTTTTGTATTTATTATTAATGTTAACCTGTCTATTGTTTGCATTTAAAAGTTGAAATTCGGTAAGTTTAATTTTCTCAAAATCCTCCGCGTCTGGCGTTCCCGCCACTACCTTTAACGCCGTCCTTAAGAAGTCTAAACTCCTAGCTACACTATGATAGATGCTCAATGATTCGAGCAGGTCACGCAGGTGAGCGACATCTACGCTCAAAAGTTTCTGCATGTGCGACTGGGGAAACATGTCAACCATGCCACCCGTCTCTTCCACCACGCGCCTATACTCAGAGAGATTTGCTGAGTGTCTCACGAATGCAAATTCATCCCATACTTAAATTCGACCATCAATTGGGAATGTACTTGGCTTGCGAGTAGTCCGTGACGTGTGCCGATGTTAGGGTCAAAAGGAATAACAGAGGTACCGAAGTGAACCTGTAATATTCGGATTTATTGTAGTGTTTTTCAAAATTTACGTAGCCCACCACCAAACATGTAAAATAAAGTGTAGTGAATAAAATGAGTATAATGAATAATATAAGTATAATGTATAATGAACATAAAAATAATGATAATAATAAAACGTATGCCAAATGGCTAAAGGAAATGGAAAAAAACTATGCCAAGTGGCTAGAGATAAAAAAATGAAAAATATAAAAATTATCAGACGAATGTCGGTATGACCAAGCTTCGTCTACCTAAGGTTGTCCTTGTGGACCACCCTCCCCTTAATAAGGACTGTTGTCCCCATGTCCGCTTCCACAACTTTCTCTTCACACAATGGAGAGAGTTTGTTGCCTAGTCGCCTGTTTGATTTTACCAGGACTTTTTCGCCAACCTTGAACACCCTGTTTTGTCGGGAAGCATTTTCCCTGTTCCTGACCTTATCTTGGGCAAGCTTTATCTTATCCTGAACCTCATAAAGCGGCTCATCCGACTGTGTTTGAACTACATCGGCCGGCCTCTTGTCGATGACCGAATGGATAAATTTGTTGTATCTGGCAGTGGCCAGCAAGATAAGCTCGACGGTGTCACTAATACCTTTATCGATTTTAAGGCATCTGGCGAGCTCCACTAGAGTGCTGTGGTAACGTTCCACTTGTCCGTTTGAGACACTGTGGAGGGGCGGTGCGTTTGAAACGCTGACGCCGAAATGGTTTTCCAGCATGGTCAAAATAGTGTGCGAGTTTAACGATGGTTCGTTGTCGCAATATATGACTCTGGCTTTAGGGAAAACATTCATCTGCATTAGTAATGCCGGTTTGAGATCCTCTATGGTTCTAGAAGGAACTGGTTGGACCATGGAAAATTTCGAGAATTTGTCAATGCATGTAAGAAAATACTTTTTTGTCCGTGGAGAAAATGTCTATATGTAGCATTTCCCCCACATGAGATGGAACTGGCGTCTCACCAAGCTCATGCTTCTTGGGATGTCTATCATATTTGGCCTTAGCGCATGTCCTACAATTAGCGACGATTTCGCTCGCTAGTTTAGCCATTTTTGGGAAGTAGTACTCTGAGAGTACCTGCTTCACATTTTCCTGGGCCGATCTGTGAGCCCTGTTGTGCTCAACAGTGAGGACTTCTCGTCCCTCGGCGACTGCAAAAATGTCCGTTACACGGTTTTTGCAGTGCCAAAACTTAGTGGCCGGGAATTGTCGAACTAATTCGTCCTGTATCATCGCGAGCGTATGCAAATCGCAGTGAATGGCGTTTACGCCTTTAGGAACGATAATATTCGCGAGCTCTTCAAGCAATGCCTCCTTGCAAATGAAGTCGATGCTATGTCGTCTCATGTTTCCAAAGAGTACGAAGCTGCGTTTAGACGGAAAGCGTGCTTCCTCCAGAGTTATCTGGTTTTGAAAGCAATTCAAAAGCTTGTCCGGGACAGCTCTCTGTGAATTGTAGCTGCGCTTGAAAAAGCTTCTTCCTCTCCCAGAACGTTAAGTTGCTGTCTTGAGAGGGCATCCGCAACGAGGTTTCCTTTGGCGGGCTTGTAAAAAATTTTGGCGCCGGACTCGTCGATGCGAGCTTTCCACCTTTTTGATTTTCGCATTCGGATTTGATTCCGATACTGCGAAGGTCAATGGTTGGTGGTCAGTAAAGATATTGATATCTCTAACTGCATATAAGTAATGGCCAATTTGGCCAACGCCCAGACTATTGCTAACAGCTCCCTTTCATTGGTAGCATAGTTAACCTCCCTGTCCTTTAAGGTTCTAGAGATCATAGTGATGGGCCGTCCCTCTTGGGATAGCCCCGCGCCGATGCCGTATGCTGAGGCGTCTGTCGTTAGATCAAACGCCTTTTTGTAGTCTGGGTACCTGAGGATGACACCCTCTGAAGCCAGAATATTACGCAGTTTATGAAAGGCTAGCCGCTGCGGCTCGCTGAACTGCACCTGGATATTTTTGGATCTGTGTCTGCTGACACTCCCATTTTCTCCTTTGAGAATCTCCGAAATGGGCCTAGCTACTGACGCAAAATCTTTAATAAAGCATATATAATAACTGGCCAGGCCAGGGAATGATCTAACCTCAAACACATTTTTTGATTCAGGGAATTCTTGAATGGCCTTGATTTTTTCTGGGTCAGTGGTAGCCCCTTTTTGGTGACTGTGAAACCCAAAAAGCTAACGCTCTTTCTGAAGAACTTAGACTTTTGTGTTGATACCCTCATGTTAGCCTCGTATAGTCTCTTGAGAACCCAATCTACGTGCTGTATGTGGGAGTTTTCATCCTCCGAGAAGACGATTACATTATCAACATAAACATAGCAGAATTTACCGATCTGCTCTCGCAGTATGTCATTTTTTAATCCAAATGGCATTCTGCGAAACTCGTACTTTTCTCCGTTAACGGAAAAGGAAGTATTTTCGCGGTCGCGTTCTGCCAGCGTGATTTGGTAGCCAGACTTCAAATCAAGTGTAGTGAAGTGCGTGGCCTTGCCTAAATTCCCTAGTACCATAGAGATATTTGGCATGGGGTAGCGATCTGGTATCGTCCTCTCGTTCAATTTGTCCAAATACGAAAGTCCAATACGAGTCGCATTTTATGGTTGCCCGTTTCGTCGGTGCCCTTTTTGTCTACTACCCATATTATTGTAGAGGGTTATTGTAGGGGGATTTCGACTTTTGCATTATGCCATTTTTTAGCAGCTCTTGAATTTCGCTATTGGCGAAGTCAGCCGCTCCCATTGGGTATGGGTAGAGCTTGGCATAAATGGGCTCCTCATCAACCGTTCTGATGGTAGCTACCACCGCCGTGTTGTAGGGTAAAGCCTCATTGGGGTCCGCAAAGGCTTTTTTCCTGTCGCGGAGCATTTTCAAAAATGCATTTCTAACTAAAGGTGGTGGATCTGAGCAGTCCACTTCAGTAAAATTAACATCGGGGCAAGTTTGAAAATCAATTTTCTCTACTTCCGTGCCCCATTTGAGCTGGCCGGAGGCCAGACAAAGTGAGGCCCCTGCCTGCTTTAGAAGGTCGAGGATGATTATTCCATCAAAGGAGGACAAATCTGGTAAAATGAAAAACGTGGCCTTCAAGTTGAAAATTGGCACGAAGCATTTCTTCGTGATTTTGGTGACTCCATGGATCGAATGAATCGTGAATGGAGTTTCTACCGGGCGGACGCCTTTCAGTCCTTCGTATGGTCAGATGAAATTTTTGGCCGCGCCCGTAACGACTAGGAGTCTCATGTCGATCCCCACTACTCTTCCTCTGATGACGGGTAGCAGGGATTTACCCCTAAAAAATTAATGGCGTCCGAGTCGTACTCGCTGATGGCATCGTCATCAATTTCTTGTGCCGCGCTAGAGGCAGCTGTGGTGTACGTATCACCAGTTTTGTCAGCGCCCAGTGGGCAATGTGATTTACCCTTTGCCTTTTTCGTGGGCGCGACTTGTCGGATTCCTATTTTGGTATGCCAGCGCCTGTGATGGTTTTAGCATCCTAGATATAGAAGGATCAACCTCCATAGGTTCTGGCGTGTTCTCGCGGCGCCTGTCATTGTGCGGGGCAGAGTGCACCTGAGCCTTATGTGTTTTAGTAAAATGTGGGTTTTTACCCGCACTTACTTGAGAATGTGCCTGATAGGGAGTTTGTTGGCGTTCTTGCGCCTTTGGAACCTGTTTCTTATCCCTATCTTCCAGACTCTTTGCAAACGATGTTGCGAAGCTGTACCTTTCATGGTTTGGTTCTACTTCCTGGGCTAATGCCAACGCCGTTGGCATGTCCTTCGGCTTTGCCGAGAAAAGGACATCGGAGAGACTGCGCTTGAGGCCCGAAATAAATACACGGAATTTGTCGCATAAGGTTCTTGCCTTACGACATGGTAGCTTTATTGGTGAGCAAGGTAAGTTTTTTCTCAACCTCGTCATAGTACTGTAGGAGTGTGAGGCTTCCCTGTCTGAGGGTGCCCATCTCCTCGATGACGTGAATCTGGCGTTTGTCACTGTATGTGAAGTCGAGACGGTCTATGATCGCATCGAAATTCAACACAGTGCCGAACGAAGATAGCACTGCATCGGCAGGGCCTCTTATTTTACTCCTGATTATAACCACTGCCTGGTAGTGGCGTGAGCTATTTACGTATTTTTCAAATATGAAGTATTCTGCTTTTGCTGCTTGTCGCCAAGAAACGTATGTGTCCTGTGCTCCCGTAAATTCGGGCAAGCATTTGACGGCATCTAGAGGCTCGTTGCATTGAATGTTGTCTTTAATGTCAATGGGTTCGTAAACTTTGAACGCAGGAGCTGCAACCGGCGCGGGTGTGACTTGCACAGCTGCGACTTGAGCGGCCAATTGATTTATGGTTTGGCGCATATGTTCTTCCCTACGCTGATCTTCGTCAGCCTTTTCTTTTAAGGAATTGGCGATGGTGGCCTGAATGACCGCCTGACGCAGCTCCGCATTTATGGCCATATTTGTGTTAGGAGCGGCACTAGTAGAAGCCTGCATGGGCGTAGAGGTTATAGGTTTCCTATAGGTATCCTCACTGTCCGACTCTGAGTCGCTATTTGGCCTTTTATCCCTGTAAGCTAGGAATTGGGAGCTCATGGGTGGCTAAGTTAAATTCCACTAATAAAGAGTTGCATGTCTAAGCAGCGATACATAAACAAAATTGCCACAATAAATGAGGAAATGAACGAAGCTAAACAGAATCGGAATAAAGTCAAAAGATCTCGGCAGCCGAGCTGTCGTTGTGGTAAACAAATAAGCAAAGCTACAAATAAAAAATATATGAACGTCGCGGTGTCGGGTACGAGCACCGTGGAGTGGGGAAGCAATAAAAAAAATAATAAAAACCCAAAGATTGTTGCGAAGCTAACACCAAGAATTTAGGTGTAAGCAAAAAATGTAATGAAATTAAATTTTAATAATTTAACGAGACAGAATACGTCGCCGATAAATATTTTTAAATAAATTCACGATTTATTAATACTCCAGCAGCGTTCTTGCGCTAATGTGGAGATATAAAATATGTGTGTTTAAATATATGGCTACACGTAAATGAAACTCATAATTCTAATTTATTTAAATTATATGCAAACAATACACAAAATAGCACACGTAATATCACCAACACTTGTCAAATAATAATGAGTATGAGTACGAATTTGTGTTTGTGGAGCTGCCGAGAATACTCTGGCAGCAAGTTATTTTTCATTAAAAAAAATGTAAATGCAAATGCAGACACCGGGAAATCTTTTTGGATTGAAGTGCTCACTTACATGTTTCCCGATTTATTTAATAAATGGGTAATTTTTGTTGGGCGCCAATTAATGTAAAGGAGGTGCAAGGGAAGAACTATGTTGATTCCCTCGCCGCTGTCTCCAATAAATATTAGCCGGATGGCTGATGACGAATATCCAGTGCGCTGCCGGTTGGCTGGTTCCGGTTACTCCGTGTGCGGCCGGTGGGCCTGGTACTTCCAATGCTGAGATAGGAAGATTACGTTGGACGGTTGACTTCCCTTCAATACTGCTGGCCTAGAGACTCAGTCAGTGTAATAATTAATAAGTGATTTAACGACTAAGTGTCGGAGATTCATTTGTATGAGCTTGTGCTCTTGATTTATTGAATGTCAATTATGAACTGAAACTTAAAGCTAACAATAAGTGGACTCATAGCGGCCTCTGCAATCGGCAGAGCTTGCCGGCTATGCACGAGCTTCCGGCCAGACGCTGTGTCAGCAGTTTGGCCGGAGCGAGCTTTAGGGCGATCGGTCATTGCCGTCGCCCAGTTGGCTTAGTTAACTACTCCCCCTCAGGAATAAGGGGCCCTCGGCCGACCCTATTTGGGCAATCACTTCCCTTAGTTGGGCCGTGGATTTCCTGGCCTGGGTGACTCGCCGATAGGTTAGGCCGACGCAAATCAACGCGCAGCAAACTGCTCCAGCAATTAGGACTATTTGGTGTGAGCGATAGTCGTTGACATCCTCCCTGAATCTTTTAATGTGCTCCAGGTTACGCTCACTCAATCGGTGAAGGTAAGGGAGGCTAAGTATGTCATGTTCCAGGGTGATATTAAGGGAGGGCGAGCTAGCCACTCCTGGGACCCTTTTTTGGGCCACGTCATAGCTGGCGTATCGGGTTTCGTTAACCGTCCCTGCAGTTCTGAGCACTAGTTCGTTGCTGGTGAAATAAGCACTTACCACCCTGCAGAACTGGAGGTGTCGATTGGCCATGGGTAAGTGCTTACCTCGCCGATCACTACATGGGTACTTACTAAAGTGACCCTATAGTAAACGACGGTCGAACCACCTAGTCGACTCGAGTTTGCGATTGACCCTAGGTAAGTGCTTACCTCGTCGATCACTACATGGGTAATTACTAAAGTGACCATATAGTAAACGAACGTCGAACCACCTAGTCGATTCGATTTAGCGATTAGCCCTGGGTAAGTGCTTACCTCATCGATAACTACATGGGTACTTACTAGATTAACCCTATAGTAATCGAACGTCGAACCACCCAGTTAATAAATATATGCGCATTAACGCATAAGTACAAAATAACGGCAAGCATCGCTTTTCTTTTTGTTATTTTGTGGAAACAGCATACACAAGATTAAAGACAAAACTTTGATCATGCTTTACATCGCTGTTTGTTTACACGTCTTCGGTGCACTGCTTACAAAAACAATTGTCCAGAAAGAACAGTTTGTTTTATTTTGTGCTACTCTTTCGCTCAAACGCAGCTGTGTTTGCTGGCTTTCAAAATTTTTGCAAGCATTTGAGCTAAGAAGTGCAAAGCGGATCAATCGATTATTAGGTGAGTGACTTAAAAAACAATATATGTTTGTAATATAAAATATGTTTATGTTTATTTTATGTATAAATATGTATAAATATATTTTAGCTAATGAAGTGGTCTGGGCGTATAATGTGGATGGCGTTCAGGGGAAAGGTGCCCGAAGAAAAGAATACAATTTTTTTGGCGTTATAATCGGTGAGTATTTTAAAAGATAATTGTTTAATAATCATTATACACTTTAATCTATTAAAACTTATTTAATCCTTTTTATTTCTAGATTCAATAACTGCAGTCGGCGGTATTGGCCCAGGTGAGGAACAATTGAGAAAGGCCCTGCAGCTCCAAAAAAAGAGATTTTAAAAACTCAAGCAGCCTAAAAGTAATGAAAGTACAAGCCCCGTTATAAAAAAAAAAAATTTTAACTAAATAAAAACTGTAATTGCAATTGTACATGTTTTTTAATTTATAATGGCAGGCCCCTCCATGGGGTCCAATGTAAGTACCTACTTCACCGACCTCTTCATGGGGTCCGATGTAAGCACTTATTTTACCGGCCGTTCCATGGGGTCCCATGTAAGCACTTATTTTACCGGCCGTTTCATGGGGTCTAATGTAAGTAGTTTCTTTAAAGACCCTAATATGATGCACTATTTCACTAGTTCGTGGGTAATCGAGGCGGTGGCGATTGACCCTATTTGCGGACATTTCATACAAAAATGGAAATTAAAAAACGCATGGCTAGACGCCACTTTGTACGCCAGCAACGAACTAGTGCTCAGAACTGCAGGGCAGCAGACCACCACTACTTACAAAGTGGCGTCTAGCCATGCGTTTCTTAATTTCCGTTTTTGTATGAAATGTCCGCAAATAGGGTCAATCGCCACCGCCTCGCTTACCCACGAACTAGTGAAATAGTGCAACATATTAGGGTCAATAAAGAAACTACTTACATTAGACCCCATGGAACGACCGGTAAAGTAAGTGCTTACATGGGACCCCATGGAACGGCCGGTAAAGTAAGTGCTTACATTGGACCCCATTGAAGGGTCGGTAAAAGAAGTGCTTACATCGGACCCCATTGAAGGGTCGGTGAAGTAAGTACTTACATTGGACCCCATTGAAGGGTCGGTGAAGTAAGTACTTACATTGGACCCCATGGAGGGGCCTGCCATTTTAAATTAAAAAACATGTACAATTGCATTTACAGTTTTTATTTAGATTAAATTTTTAATTTTAATTTTAATTATAACGGGGTATATTCTTTTATTACTTTTAAGCTGCTAGAGTTTTTGAAAAATCTTTTTTTTGAAGCTGCAGGGCCTTTCTTAATTGATCTTCAGCTGGGCCAATACCGCCGACTGCAGTTATTGAATCTAGAAATAAAAAGGATTAAACAAGTTTTAATAGATTGAAGTGAATAATGATTATTAAATAATTATCTTTTAAAATACTCACCGATCATAACGCCAAAGAAATTGTCTTCTTTTTTAGGGCAGCTTTCCCCTGAACCCCATCCACATTATACGCCAAGACCACTTCATTGGCTAAAATATTTTTTAAGTTTTTTAATGTTCCGCCATTTAATATTAAATTTTTAATTGCATCGATCTGTGAAAGAAATAGATATTTAACTAAAAGAACATTTTTTATGTGCTTATATGTACATACATAGAGCTCACGGTTAGCGATGTTTATTTTCGAATTAACCTCAATCAGAGCTTCTACGGTCTGAATGGGAAATTGGCATGCCAACTTCTGCCTCTGTCCATGGTCCTTGGTCATCCCTTTAATGGAGGATGTTTGCTCCGAAGAAGCTTCTACAAGGATCTCTATTTTTTTTCCATGATTTTTTGTTCAGCTGAAAATAAATATATAAATATTGTCGCGGATCGATTATCGATAGTTTAGTATTAAGTATTATTATTGAAATTTGGTATTGTGCCCTCATGAAGAGATTGGGCACACTAGGTAGATAATTGGTGAATTTGGTGGTGAATTTGTCGTCGAAAGCCATGGAGTGTGGGAGGTTATACTGCGGTAATGTTTATTATTATTATTAGCATCTTTTCTATAACTTGTACTTCCACTAGAATAAAACATACATATACACGGAGCTACATTGGTGTTTTAAGGCGGGTTGCCCCATCGCCGCCGTATGTTTAAGGCAACTCCCACCCGAGCGACGACAGAAGCTTTTATTCGCAGTCAGGCGACTGGCGACTTGGACCAGGAGTAGCACCCTGGCGAGAGGGTTGATCTTGCGCAGACAGCGCAAAGTGCATGGACGACATGATGCAGCGTTCGCCCAGAAGGAGTCCTCGATTAAACGAGAGACAGGATATTGTGACGCAAATGGATGGCAGCGTATTGGTTCCGCAACCGAGCGCAGGGACGCCGCAAGATGGCGGCCGAAGCAGTAAAGCCCCGGTGTCATCTGCTCAGCCGGCAGCATCTGGAGCCGCCAACAAACCGAAGGTGGCCGACCTCTTGGAGAGGATCGCCGAGCTGGAGAAGGAGTTGGAACGCGCTCGTAACGTGGAGCGCACTGACCCCGTTATGTCGAGTGAGGTTGGGGTAGGTCAGCAACCGCCATTTGCAACCGGCCTGACCGTACCTAACCCAACAAGTGTCTTTCATATGGCGTCAGGGAGACTGCCATCTTGGAGCGGATCCCAAACGGTACCGTGTACAGTTTCGCAGAACTGTGCCACAAGGACTACTCACGCATCGCCATTTTACGCTACCGGCACTACGGTTCCAGCGCATGGTTTCGGGCTACACAACGAAGCGGCCGGCGGAACATCGGTACGAGCGCCTTCTCCTGGATACGGTGCTTGGGCGTCGAGTATTGGAGGAAATGCAAGCTGGGCCCCACGAAAGCTTCCTGAGCTGCCTACGTTTGGAGGGAAGCCAGAGGATTGGCCCATCTTCTATTGCGCGTTCACGGAAACGACGCAAGCATATGGTTGTACGGACTTGGAGAACAACCAAAGGCTACTGAAGGCGTTAAAGGATGACGCGCGTGAGACGGTCAAGGCGCTGTTGATTCACCCCAGCAATGCGAATGCAGCGATGGAGCAGCTGCGTTTCAGATATGGACGACCAGAGCAACTAATACGCAGCCAGCTCAACAGCCTTCAAGATGTGCCCGCAATTTCGGAACACAATCTAGGAAAGCTCGTCGCATACGCCACACATGTGAGTAACCTCAAGGCCTTCTTGCAGTCGGCGAAGGCAGAGCAGCACCTGGGTAACCCTACCCTGATGGAAGACCTTGTGGCCAAGCTCCCGATAAGCAAACGAGTGGAGTGGGCAAGGCACGCTTTAACTATTCAGCCCTTTCCCACTATTGTGGACTTTAGTTCGTGGTTGATGGAACTAGCGAACGTGGTCTGCATGGTGGCGGACATTGATGGAAAGGAGCCAAGGCGTCGATTGCTTCATGCCAGCATCGAACACGAGCAGGACGAGCAACAGGAGAGCTGCCTCAGGAATTGCCCAATATGTGAAGGCCTTGGACAACATGCAGTTTGGGACTGCCAACGATTTATTGGAGCCACGACTACAGACAGGTGGAGGCTCGCAAGAAGACATCGCTTGTGCTTCATGTGCTTGCAAAGCGGGCATATGACTGGATCGTGCGCTGCGTCAGGAGAGTGCCCCATGAATGGATGCAGGAGGAAGCATCACCGTCTTCTTCATGAGGCAAGCAATGAATGCTTCAGGAGATCGCCACAGCGAGGCGGCCATTGGAGAAGCTACAACCGGGACCGACAGGCAGTCGAACCTAGGGAAGGCGTCCGGTTCAATGAAGGAGCAGCGTCATCCGTGGGTGCTCCTGCGACGCCGGAAAGGAATTTGAGCTGTGTCGACGAGGACCGAGAACGACTACTGTTCCGTATATTGCCGGTGACGCTATACGGAGGTGGGAAGCAGGTGGATACGTACGCTCTCCTGGACGAAGGTTCTTCGGTGACGATGATCGACAAAGAGCTGGTTGCAGAGCTAGGCGTACAAGGAGTACGTCGTCAGCTGAACATTCAATGGTTCGGAGGTATGGCCGCAAGAGAGCCGTCGAACGTGGTACGTCTGCAGATTAGTGGAGCCGGCAACTCTTCTCGACATGTGCTGAGAAACGTGTATGCCGTTCCGAAACTGAGTTTGCCGATGCAGAGCCTGCAACGAAGAGATGTCAGGAGCGTGAACAAGTACGCTCGATTACCAATGAAGCCTTACGAAAATGCAGTGCCCAAGCTACTTATTGGATTGGATCATGGGCATTTAGGATTGCGATTGAGAACGAGACGCTTCGCCAGAGAGGGACCGTACGCCGCCGCAACCGCATTAGGATGGGTCGTTTTTGGGCCTGTAGAAGGACGACGAGACACGCCATCACAGCAGCCTTGTCTGCTAGCCACGTCGTTGGATGATAATGTGGAACGGATCGTCGAGGACTACTTCGAGATCGAGAACTTCGGTGTGAAGGCGGCGCCAGCGGCCGCAGCCAGCGACGACGTGAGGGCTCAGAAGATCTTGGAGGACACTACGGTGCGAGTTGGCCGCCGATACCAGACGGGATTACTGTGGAAAACGGATAACATCGTGCTGCCTCGTAGCGTCTGGAGCGACAGGAGATCGCTATGGGAGGCGATAGGATATGGTACTTGCCACATTTTGGAGTGGAGATTCCCAACAAGCCAGGAAAGATTCGATTGGTATTCGATGCAGCGGCACGAGTTGGAGAAGTATCGCTGAATTCTGCGCTGAGCAAGGGGCCGCAACACTATAAGGCCTTGGCATCTATCCTCTTCCATTTTAGAGAAGGTGCTGTCGGAGTCTGCAGTGACATTAAGGAAATGTTTCACCAGGTGCTGATCCGACCCGAAGATAGATGTGCGCAACGATTTCTGTGGAGAGATGGGGATAACCAACGAGACCCCGACGTTTATGAAATGTGCGTGATGACCTTTGGAGCTGCATGCTCACCGAGTGCGGCGCATCATGTGAAGACAGCGAATTCCAAGCGATTCCAGGATTCGGATCCCAGAGCAGTCAAGGCCATCGAGGACTACCACTACGTGGATGACTACGTGGACAGCTTCGCCACAGAGAGGGAAGCTATCGAAGTATCTACTAGAGTAAAGGAGATACATGCAGAAGGCGGTTTTGAGCTTTGCAAGTTTTCGTCTAGTTCGCCCACAGTAGAGAGGTTGCTCGGACCCAGTGACCACGCCCAGAGTATTGGATGGGGTGAAGCCGAGCAAAAGATTTTGGGAATGCGGTGGCAGCCAGCCACGGACGACTTCAGGTTTCGAGTGAAGTACCACAAAGTTGCCTCCATCGTGCCCCCATCCGATTGGAAGAGAATTGCCACAAAAAGGGAATTCTTGAGTATGGTCGTGTCAACGTTTGACCCCTTGGGATTTCTGTGTTGCCTAATGGTAACAGCGAAGTTGCTGTTGCGAGAAGTCTGGAGAAAGAGGATCTCATGGGACGAGCCACTACCGGCTGAGATGTACAACGCCTTTATGGATTGGCGTAAGGAAATGAATAAAGTGGAAAACTTTCGGAGCCCACGTCACTATTTTGGATCTGGACTGGTGAAGACTATCGAGATGCACGTTTTCGTGGATGCAAGTCAGTCGGCATTCGCGGCAGTGGTCTACTGGAGAATCACGTATGAGGACGGCGACGTGCAAGTGAGGTTCGTGTGCGCAAAGACAAAGTGTGCACCTATGCGAACGATGAGGATTCCACGGTTGGAGCTGCAGGCAGCGGTTGGAGCTGCAGGAACGAGATTGATGGACACAGTCAGGCAGGACCATAGTGTGCCCATTGCAGAGATTGTGCTATGGACGGATTCGAAGACAGTGCTGCGTTGGATTGGCAGCACGCACAGGCGCTACAAACAGTTCGTAGGGAACAGAGTAGCCGAGATTCTGGAGTCAACGAAGGTGGCCCAATGGAGATGGCTACCGTCCGCCGACAACGTGGCAGATGATGCGACTCGAGCGCAATGCAGCGTAGACCTGAGCGAGGAGTCACGCTGGTTAAAAGGACCGGCATTCCTGAGGAGATCACCGAGCTGCTGGCCGGGAAACGCACCTACCGACGAAGCGGACGCAGAGGATGAAGAGGAAATGCCGAGTGAGTTTGTGCTCGTTGGCACGAGTGACACGTTTATATCCTTGCAGAGACTCTCAAGCTACAGGCGATTGTTGAGGACTACGGCCTGGGTCCTAAGGTTCACTCGTCGATGCCGTGGACAACGAGACGAGCATGAGAACTACGGCCACACTGCAGCTGAGTGTGAAGCAGCTGAGGACTTGTTAGTCAGTATAGCACAACGTGAGGCGTTCCCCGACGAGATTCAGGCCGCAGAGAATGGCCTGGATGTCGCTAAAAGAAGCGACATATGTGGACTGGCGCCATACCTAGATGGCAATGGAGTCCTGCGAGCGTATGGCAGGATTGATGCGGCGCTATGTTTGCCGTACAGCGCCAGGAGGCCTGTGATCCTCTCCCACCGACACGGTCTCACCGAGATGATTGTGCGCGATGCCCATGTGAGGATGAAGCATCAAAACGTGGATGCTACGATGACGGAAATCCGGACCAGGTTCTGGATTACGAGCCTGCGGAGAGTGCTTCGCAATGTGATCTCGGGATGCAGCGAGTGTAAGCTAAACAGAGTACGACCGATGGCGCCGATTATGGGACCTCTGCCAGAGGATCGTTTGGAGGCCTATGGCTGGCCGTTTAAGAGCACGGGCCTCGACTACTTTGGACCACTGCTAGTGACCGTTGCTCGGCACCAAGAGAAACGATGGGTGGCCTTGTTTACATGCCTGACGACCAGGGCGATCCACTTGGAACTAGCACATGACCTGTCCACGGACTCCTGTGTAATTGCAATCAGGAACTTCATCTGCCGTCGAGGGCCTGTACATAGACTGCCCAGCGACAACGGCAAGAACTTCGTTGGAGCTGACAGGGAGGCCAAGAGATTTGCGGAGATCTTCGAACCCGAGAGGATCCAGTCGGAGCTGTCAAGTAAGGGCATTGAATGGATCTTCAATTGCCCAGCGAACCCTTCAGAGGGTGGAGTCTGGGAGCGAATGGTGCAGTGCGTGAAGAGGGTGCTGCGTCAAACAGTGAAGGAAGTGGCGCCGAAGGAGCACGTAATGGAGAGTTTCCTGATAGAGGCGGAGAACATTGTTAACTCTCGTCCGCTCACCCATTTGCCAGTGAGTGCGGACCAGGAAGCCCCTCTTACGCCAAACGATTTTCTCAAGGGAGCAGCTTGCCCACCGGATACACCCGGCCTGGATGGAGGCCTCATTAAGGAAGGAGCTACGCGAAAGCAGTGGCGCGTGGCAAGGATGCTGAGGGACCGTTTCTGGAAAAGGTGGGTCTTGGAGTACCTTCCCACGCTGACACGGAGAGAGAAGTGGTGCCGCAGAGAGAAGCCGATTCAACGAGGAGACATCGTCTTCGTTTGCGATCCAGCCGTTCCGCGTCGAGACTGGCGGAAGGGCGTCGTGGAGGAGGCCTTTACTGGAACGGATGGTGAGGTCAGACGAGCCCGCGTTAGGATCATGGATGGAGATCGGACTCGCTGGATAATGCGCCCCGCTTCAAAGTTGGCGGCTTTGGATTTGAGTGAAGGGGTTCTTCACGGAGGTGGGGATGTCGCGGATCGATTATCGATAGTTTAGTATTAAGTATTATTATTGAAATTTGGTATTGTGCCCTCATGAAGAGATTGGGCACACTAGGTAGATAATTGGTGAATTTGGTGGTGAATTTGTCGTCGAAAGCCATGGAGTGTGGGAGGTTATACTGCGGTAATGTTTATTATTATTATTAGCATCTTTTCTATAACTTGTACTTCCACTAGAATAAAACATACATATACACGGAGCTACATTGGTGTTTTAAGGCGGGTTGCCCCATCGCCGCCGTATGTTTAAGGCAACTCCCACCCGAGCGACGACAAATATAATATAATATAATAATGAATATCAAAATAAAAAAATCAGTAATCAATCAAACATACTCATACCTTTTAAGGTCCTTACTTCGTCCACAATTTTTTCGAGAGCCTCTTTTGTTTCGACTGCAAATAAAAAACAAATTCAAATTGGCCGAATTTAAAAAATAACTTAGACTCTCACCTCGAGAGGAACAAACTTGTTCGGTGAGATCCGAAATAATCTTCTCAAGGCGTTCAATAATCTCTCCACATTTGCACGATTTCTTATCTACAAAACAACAGTTTTAATAAATAATTTGCTACAGCTGTCTTAAATATTTTTTTAAACTTACCAGTTTTTACGAACTCCAATCGCTGAATTTTTCTGGCTGGGCTGTCCGACATCGTCTCGTTTTTTGATTCGGTTAAACAGATAAAAGTACGACAATATCCTCAATCATCAATATGGTGAAGTAACGGAATTATAATCATATCCTTTAAATATGGTATTGCGACTGCTTTACAAATCAACTTGTTTAATTCAAAAATTTCTACAGAAGATAAGGGCTCCGCATCTACTACGTAAATACCCAAGTCAGAGGATCTTATAGGCTCCGTATAAATATTCCGTACATTCGTGAATCGTCTACCTCTAAATGTATCTTCCATAATTGATTCTATTCTAATAGGAATGTCCCCTTCGATGTAACAATAATTGTTTGGTTCCTTTTGCATTAATGTGCTTCCTTTAAATATTATTACATTTTTTCTTTTTTCGGTCTCTAATGTCTCTTGGATAGGTTCTTCGTCAATTCTCCGGTGAATTTGCTCTAAAATGTTTGTTGGCTTTCTGACAAAATTTTTTAAATGTTGCAAATAATTTTCAAAAGCATAAGCAGAGCCTTTAACTGGATAACCAACCTGCTCCACTGTTTCTTTAACATGTAGTAAGCTATGTATGTTATATGAAACACTATTTTCTCCAAATATAATTGGAAAATTAAATAGGTTCAACATTCGCTGATATGGGCAGCAAAGAATCCTATATGCACAATGCAATAACAAAAACACATAATATTGGTCGTCAGATAATTTCATTTTTCATTTCCCGTATAAAGTAAAAATTGTCTAAATTCCGTTGCTTTCCAGTTGTATAGTTCACTTAAGGGTCTTGGCTTTCTTGCGAATTCTTTAGGCATCTTTTTGCGTGTGTCAATTAATTTTTGAGAAATTTTAGATTTCTTGTCGTTTGTCAATTCATTATAAGTCTTATTTGTTATCAATCGAACAAGAAATTTACGCATGACTCCTAAGTCAAATAAATGCATGCAGTCTAGTGGAATTTGGGAAACCATTTTTACATTCACGGTTTCAAGGGGTGTCATTTTTGTCAAATATTGTTTTAAGTGATGATCGGAATTTTTCTTACTTTTGAAGTCCTCGTCAGTTATTAAGTCTTCACTCTTTGTTGTGTATGTTAAAACATTATTTATTTTTTTTCCGACTTGTATGCATTTTGAACATCCATGCGAAGATGTATGTCCGGGAGTCCCACTGATGTAAGCCCTAGCTGGTGCATCACAAACAATAGCCCTTAATTTTAATTTTATATTTGATTCGTCTGTGTCAATTCCATTTTGAAGAAGATCTTTTAGCTCACAAATAAAATGGCTTAAAAATTCGTCCAGATTATTGGGCTTAGATTTTCCCAAAAATATTCCAACAGGGAAAATAGGAGAATTTGTAATATTTGTCACTTTTATTAAAATTGGCCATAGTTGAGAATTTGAACTTTTGAATAAAGGAATTCCATCAATGTTTATGTCAATAGTTATGTCGTCAGTAATATTAATTAAATTCAAAAGCTTAGCAATCTGAGTTTTAATGCCAATGTGCAAATAACGGCCACTACTCATTTGCATTATTTCAGCTTTTTTAGGCGCACTGTATTTGTAAAATGGTCCGACATCTAAACTATTTTTTTTTAGTATTCGAACTAAATCAATTGCACAGTCACGCGTTGGCCTATGTTTTAGAAACCATTTTTTAAGATCGTCATTTAAGTTATTGTAACCGTCGTTTCTTTTTGTCTTTAGTTCATTGTCAATATTGTCTTCATAAATTATTTCCCCAAAAAAATTAGCTTCACTGTCATTATTTACATATTGTAAATTTTCTCTAATAATTTCTTCTTCTTTGGGCACATTTTCGTTCTCCACTGTATAAGTTAATTTTCCTTTATATTTTTCTTTTTGCTGCTGCTTAAGCCTTCTTCTATGTCGTTCACTATACATTATTGTAACTGCCGTACTTTTATTGTTTAGTTAATATTTACACATTAGTACACATAGAAACAAATTACAAACATATTTTATATTACAAACACATATTATTTTTTAAGTCACTCACCTAATATTAGATTGATCCGCTTTGCACTTCTAAACTCAAATGCTTGCAAAAATTTGGTCAGCCAGCAAGCACAGCTGCGTTTAAGCGAAAGAGTAGAACAAAACAAAACAAACTGTTCTTTCTGCACAATTGTTTTTGTAAGCATTGCACCGAAGACGCGTAAACAAACAGCGATGTAAAGCATAATCGAAGTTTTGTCTTTAATCTTGTGTATGCTCTTTCCAAATAACAAAAACAAAAGCGAACAAATACAAAAGCCAACAAAAGTAATTTTGTACTTATGCTTTAATGCGCATATATTTATTAACTGGGTGGTTCGACGTTCGATTACTATAGGGTTAATCTAGTAAGTACCCATGTAGTGATCGGCGAGGTAAGCACTTACCCAGGGCTAATCGCAAACTCGAGTCGACTAGGTGGTTCGACCGTCGTTTACTATAGGGTCACTTTAGTAAGTACCCATGTAGTGATCGGCGAGGTAAGCACTTACCTAGGGTCAATCGCAAACTCGAGTCGACTAGGTGGTTCGACCGTCGTTTACTATAGGGTCACTTTAGTAAGTACCCATGTAGTGATCGGCGAGGTAAGCACTTACCCATGGCCAATCGACACCTCCAGTTCTGCAGGGGTGGTACATTCGGCAAAGGTGACGAGGTGAGTCCCTCGTAGGTGAACGCAGGTGCCATTGTCCACACACACATGAGCCGGGCGATCGTTGATGATGATGATACCTTCGTCCACGTAGGTGATCGGATGGAGGTCGCTGTGTTGAAGGTCGCAATGTGCAACTGTAATACGATCCTCCTGGCAGGATCGCCATGTAATACATTCCCAATAGAAGGCTCTTGATTCGGTTTCTTGGGTTTTTTTTATTTAGTCGGAGCAACTGTAGTTGCCGCTCCGAGCTCAAGGGAGTTTCTGGTTTTACAAATTTACTTATGAATTAAAGGAGGTCTAAGTCTCGTAGCTGCGCTGCCCAAAGCGGCAGCGGAGAGACGGTTATGTATTCTTAAATATTTATATATGAATATATATTTATGTTATGTTCGATTAGGCGGAGGTATGTGGACTTGCATAAGGTCCACTCGAGTTACGTATATGCGGACATATGCACTTTTCGGCGTACAGCAAAGGTACAGCGGGCGGTTCATATTTCGGTGCACTTAGGTTTATGACCGAGACCTTGGATAACATAAACACTGCGACAAAGTGTTACAGTGTGTACCCTTTAAGTACTCTTGGTACAGTGGGTGGTCGATATATATACATATGATATTAATAGTGCATATATGAGCATATTACATCTCCCTCCTTTTGAAAAATAACGTAATATAATGAAGTAATTTTCTAACATAGATTGTACAAAATTTAATAAATGATGTTAACAATAAGTTTTTTTTTTTGTATTTTTATATTTGGTATGCTTATTTTTCTCTTTTTATACCCTTGTAGAGGGTACTATAATTTTGTCCAAAAGTGTGCAACGCAGTGAAGGAGACATCTCCGACCCTATAAAGTATATATATTCTTGATCAGAATCACCTCTTGAGTTGATATGAGCATGTCCGTCTGTCCGTCTGTCTGTCTGTCTGTTTCTACGCGAACTAGTCTCTCAGTTTTAAAGCTATCGTCTTGAAACTTTGCACACACCCTTCTTTCCTTTGCACGCAGTATATAAGTCGGAACGACCGGGATCGGCAGACTATATCCCATAGCTGCCATATAACTGATTGATCGGAAATGGTATAACATTGGTGTTTTTAGAGTTAGAGAGTTCAAATTTGACATGAGAGCTGTTTTTGGCAAAACATTACGACATGCCAAATTTCATAAGGATCGGCTGACTATATCCTATAGCTGCCATATAACTGAACGATCGGAAATGACCCAACTTTCGTGTTTTTGAAGATGGAAAGCTTAAATTTAATACAGATCCTTTTTTGGGTCAGTTGATCCAACCTATTAAATTTCATAAGGATCGGCCGACTATATCCTATATCTGCCATATAACTGAACGATCGGAAATGACCCAACTTTCGTGTTTTTGAAGATAGAAAGCTGAAACTTGGTACAGATTCTATTCTATATTCCGGTTTTAACTGCAAGGGTATATCAACTTCGGCTCCGCCCGAAGTTAGCTTTCCTTTCTTGTTTTTTTTTTTTTTTATGTATGGCCATACGTGATATATTTATGAAATGTTGATTGATTATTAAATAAAAAGTTTTAATCTATCTTTATGTACTATTTGTTTTTTATTTTTATTGTCTAATATAGTTATATTATCTCTATCTCCTATTTGTTCTACCTTATAAGGACCTGTATATTTAAAATCTAGTTTATGTCCTGTTTCATTTTTCAATAAAACATGATCTCCTATTTTTAAATCAAAATTCAAACTAGTTTTGTCATAAATAATTTTTTTGTTTTTGCTTATGAGCTTCTAGCATTAGTCTAGCTCTCTTAAATGCCTGCTCTAATCTAAATTTTGATTCCTTAGCGTAATCTTCTATATTGTAAAGGGGTTCTATTATATCTACGCTATTAAAATGTTTTGATAGATTTGACGTTTTACCAAAAACTAATTCATATGGACAATAGTCATGTGCCATAGAGGGTGTTGTATTGAAACAATAGGCGAAGTATTGTAGCCATACGTCCCAATCCGTTTTGTCTACTGAGATGTATGAACGAATATACTCATTGAGTGTTCTGTGGCTTCGCTCCACGGTACCTACAGTTTGGTGATGATGTGCAGTAGAAGTTATGTTTTCAATATTTAGATTTTTACATAAATTCCCAATAATTGAATTTTTATATTCCGTTCCCATGTCCGTAATGAACGTCTTCATTGGACCGTACTTTAGAATAAAATTTTCAAATATAGCTTTTGCTACTGTATTTGCACTTTTATCTGGTATTGGTATTGCTACTAAGTATTTAGTTAAATCGCAGATGAGTGTTACTGCGTATTCGTTTCCATTATCAGATTTGGGTAGTGGACCAATCGTATCCACAATTACTCTATCGAAAGCTCTTTGCGGAGTTTCGGTTATGGTTAATGGGGTCTTAGTGTGTTTAGTCGTTTTAGACTTTTGGCATTTAGGACATTTCTTTATGTACTCTTGTATGTCTTTGGACATATTTTTCCAGTAATAGTGTCTCTGGACCTTGGCCAAGGTTTTTGTAATGCCTGTATGACCACCTTGTATAGGATCATCATGGAATGTAGACAATATAGCTTCTTTATCTTTATTATTTTTTATTACGGTCACCGGGTTGAGTAACGCTACTCTTAATGATTTCAGTATATAATTGCCCATATTTTTAAAATTATCAATTGAAACATGTTCAAAGATATTTTCCCACGGTGCCACTTTAAGTTGGCTGATTTTGTGCATACCGGCTTGCTTTTCAAGCCTTTGAAAGAATTGACCTTAGTCAAGGGTTCCATTAGTATACAAATCGCAAACATTATATCTTGCTGTAATTTTCCTTCCGTGCTTAAATAAACACATAATGTCATTTACGTGCAAGGTCACTACTTTACGTACTTCATCATTATTAATGACTTCATATACGTTGTGCTTTGAAGCTTTTTCTATGGATTGCTTATGCAATTCTATTTTTTCTTTTCCTGCGCAGGATTTTTGTCTACTTTGGTTTCTTGTAGTGACTTTCAGAATTTTAATATTTAAATTTATGTTTTTCAAGTCTGTTATTGTTATTCTAGATAGCGCATCGGCCTCATAATTATCTTTACCCTTTAGATACTCTACTGTAAAATTATATTCCTCTAATTCAAGTCTCATACGTGTTAGTTTGGAACTGGGGTTTATCATTGAAAATAAATATGTAAGTGCTCTGTGGTCTGTTTTGACAGTGAAGTGTCTACCATAAATATATGGTCTGAAGTATGTTATTGCCTAATGAATAGCTGCTAATTCTTGTTCTGTAGTGCTCTTGTAGCTTTCACCTTTCGTAAAGGATCTTGATGCGTATGCAACTGGGAGCTGTAATCCATTTTTATTCTGAGTTAGTACTGCTCCACAAGCGTATTTGCTAGCATCTGTAATTATGCAAAATTCTTTGCTAAAATCTGGGTATTGCAACAGAGTTGGGTTTATTAATGCTGATTTTAAATGTTCGAAAGCGTTTTGACATTCTGTTGTCCATTCGAATTTTACATTTTTCTTACATAATCTAGTTATGTGACGGGAGTACTCTGCAAAATTCTTTCTGAAACGTCTGTAATAATTGCAAAATGCGACGAATCTTCTAGCGCTGTCCACATCATGTGGGACTGGGTAATTTTGAATGACGTCGTATTTTTTGTCGTCGGGCAAGATTCCTTTATTTGTGCATTTATGTCCTAAGAAAGTGACTTCATGCATGAAAAATGAACATTTTTCGGGATGTAACTTTAGGTTGTGTTTCCTACATTTCTCGAAAACATCAGTTAGGTTCTTGAGCATGTGGTTTTCGGAACAACCTATGACTATTAAGTCATCCATGTAAAGAAATGCTTGGGAAGGCTCCAATCCAGAGAAAGCTATAGTCATCATTCTTTGAAAGAAGTTTGGCGCTATTGTTAAACCGAATGGTAATCTCGTGAAACGATATGAACCATTGTTCGTTGAAAAGGATGTTATATCTCGTGAATTTTTTTCGAGTTCAATTTGGTGAAAACCGGACATTAAGTCGAGACATGAGAAATACTTTGCTCTACCTAGTTGATCTAAAATGTCATCGATTCTAGGGAGTGGAAATTTATCAGATAAGAGTTTTTTATTAATTTGACTATAATCTATTACTAATCGCCATTTTTTATTTTCTGAATTTGGGAGTGACTTTTTTGGTACTAGCAGAAGTGGGCTATTATAAGGTGATACAGAGGGTTCTACTATTTTATCATTAATGAGTTTTTGGACATGCCTTTGAATTTCGTCTTGTTGACTATGAGGATTTCTATAATTTTTTATATATACGGGTTCATCATCAGTTAATCTCAGTTTTTGTTTATAGAAATTATTGGTAGTGATTGATTCGGTTTCTAGTCCGAACACATCACTATACTGGGTGCATAATTTTGTGAGTTGTTCTTTGAATTGAGGAGGGAAGTTTTTGGAAAGTTGGGATAATACAATTTTTTTTCGGGTTTCTGAATATTTTTAATATAAACTACTTGATCCTTATCTGTGGTATTTAATGGCCTTATATATGCATTCTGGGTTGTTGCTATGGTATTTGCTATATAGATACCATGCTGAACTTCTTGATTAGGAATTAATACACTGTCATTTTCTGAATTCATTTTAATTTTTCGGACGACTTGGGATCTTGCTGGCAGAATTAGAGAGTTATTGCCAGAGCTATATGTTATTGGAACATAAATAGGATATTGGAGGTTATTTGGTCTTATTATAAGCCAGTCTTCAGACGGCTTGAAGTCTAATTGACAGTTGTATCTTTTAATAAAATCGATTCCTAGTATTCCATCGCATGGAATAGCTAACTGAACATTTACGATATGGAACTCATGTGTAATTATGTATTTTGAAGTTTGAATTTCAATAGAAGTTAAACCTTTTGATTTGGTAACTTCTTGACTTATACCCTGTATGTTTATTATTTGATTACTTTTGATGTTTTGAAAAGCATCAGAATTTTCCTTTAATATGGAAATTTCTGCACCTGTATCTAGTAGAAAAACTAATTCTTTTCCTGTTGCTACGTTTGTGAAACTAACAAATGTACTTTGACTGAGATTTATAGTGTGAACTTTGGTGTTTCTTACTGTTGTGTACCTAAAGGCGTCTGGGAGTTTCCCGAATCTGTATGGACTACCCTGACGTTATTGTTATGGTTGTTATTGCTATGGTTGTGGCTATTATTGCCATTATTATTATGGTTTCCACCACGGCCGTGTCCGCCGCGATGTTTCCACCACGGTTGTTGTTGTTCATGTAGTTATTGTTATTATAGTTATTGTTTCCGTAGTAACCATTATTTTGGATATACCCGTTATTGTTATATCTACCTCGATTATTACCTCTACCGCGATAATTGTTTTTGTAATTGTTACCGCGATAGTTTCCTCGATAGGCGTATAATATGGAATTTGCATTGCCTGTCATTTCAGTACTGCATTGTATGTACTTCGTGACGGCTTCATTCATTGTTGTGAAATTACTTGCTTCCAATATTGTTTTAAGTCGGCCATGCTCACAATTTTTAACCATTGTGGAGATGGCTTCTTTGGTGCTGAATTTGTCAGCATGCTCGGCCGATAGACCTTCGTCAATATACGAAGCTTCTAGAAGCTTCCGTTGGTTGTCTATCTCTGTTGTAAACTTTTCTGCCGTTTTTCCTTTCTGGCCGGTTTTTGCCATTTTGGCTTTAACCACGTCAGATGTTTCTCCGACTATAGTATCTTGCAGTTTTTTAATTATTGCTTCTATAGTCGTTTCGCTTTGGACTCTGTACAAAGTGGATGCAACTATTTTGGATTTAATAACTTCTACAGCCAAAGCTTCGAATGTGCCTTTCGTTAGGTTGACTAACCTCAAAGCTGTTATGAATCTTTGCAGGTGTAACCTTTGCCCGTTAAATTCTGGGATGGCACTCGATATTTCCCTAATGTATGCCCTTTGGGCAATTGTTTCGTCAGTCATTGTGGTAGGTTTTACTTCCAAAATGCTGTTGTCTAAATCTGAGTCTGTGTAGTCCTGGTCTGATAATTCAGATTGAATAAGGACTGCCGGAATTGTAAGATTGTTTATATCTTTTCCTCAATTTCGGGTTCCGTGGAGATAGGGTCATCAGTTTCAGCTTGTACCTGAGATGATAAATCTGAATATTTTGACTCTTCACCAGTTTCTATTGTCAGGGGTGTGTTCAGGATCGTTGGTACTGAAATTGTTAGGTCGTACCTTTGCTTTATAAATATGAGATTGTCTCTTAATTTATTCAGATATTTTGACACCTGAGACCAATGGGCTTTGTCTAGCCTGTCTCTTTGGTCATGTATCAGTGTACGCGCTGTATTGAAGCGGTTTACTAATATTTCTGCATGCTTATTCACAGTGTTTATCTGTGCTGGCCTAGGCCTTGATAATGACTTATAAGATTTGTCAAAATCAATTTTTATACCATGCAATCTTTCATAAATTTTCTTCCATTCCATTATCTAATAAACTACGGATATAATATTATCGGGATATTTTCTTGATATATTCATTTATTTCTGTTTCATTTCTATTTTATTAGACATAAAAATAGATTATACTTCATTCTTTATAAAAATATATTCTGTACTTTAATATAGCATACTAAAAATAATATATCTCCATGTGGATATACAGGTATTATAGGTAGGTGTTTTATTTATTAACGGAACATCTTTTTAGTAATTATTGTAGGCATTATTAGGCATTATTATTAATTATTGTAGGCGCTTCCTGTTTTTTTTATTTTTTATATTTTGTCCAGATCATTAGCCTGGCTTCTGTTTATGGCTCTTTTAGATATACATTTGTTGTGAAATATATAAGCCTTATACAAGATATATGCGCTCATAATTAATACAATAATAAATAATAAGATGTTCGTTAGTTCTAAATCAATGGTTTTGGATTCAACTTTGTTTATTACATTAGCGGTGGAGTCCACCTGTTTTACGTCTACTAAACCCATTTTGGGTATTTTCTCTAGAATTGGTATATAATTTTTTGTGTTAATAGTGTGATTTAATTTATGATTTATTTGCCATTCAGTTTGGCTCATTTACAGATTTGGCTTATTTGGCTATGTGTATATTGCTTTTTTTTTTTTTTTTTTATTTGTAACTTTTTTTTTTTATGAAACCTGCCTATTTTTCATTGTATATATTTTTTTTTTTACATAATAACCTGCCTATTATTTGTATGGTTTTCAGGCCACACGCTAATCGGGCAACTTTAATGTCGCTCAATTTTACAAAGGATTTTTATATATATATAAAAAAAATATGCATCGCAGTGCAATAAAAAAAAATATGCAACGCAGTGCATGGGAAAAAAAATTTTGCGCCCTTGGCAGCGCTGTCGGTTCACTTTTCCGGGCTTAGCTTGGAGCGCTAAACGGGGCCGGTGCTGGCTGCACAGGCGTTTCTTCTTTATTGAGATGTTGGGGCACCGGTGCTGGCACAGGTTTGCTCGCAGAAGGGTGACTCCAGGGGTCCTCTGCAGTCATTGGGGCATTTTTTCTTTTTCCTTGGTAACTCCTGTTTTGGTGGTGGATTTTGTATTATCTTTTCTTTAGATATATTAGATATTGCAGGGTAGGTGGATGTGAGTGTGGCAGTGGTTTTATTTTTTCTTTGGGTTAGAAGGTTTTTAATATGTTCAACTTCGGCGTGCATTTTCACCGAGTTGTTCCATTCTACTTTACTTCCGCTATTTAGTAGCTTCAGTAATTCAGCCTTTCTGGCTTTTAACCGTTGTACCACGCCACTACGCTTAGCACACATCACACTCTACTTACTGCGATATTTTGTTTTTGGAAAGTCAAGTTCAGCTCGTAACTTTTGCCTTGTTGACAACGCTGGAGGGGATTTATTTGTATAAGAGTATATACTCTTTATACTTTGTTTTGTACATCTCCGCGTTTACCCATCACTGCACTCTGCTCACTCGGATTAATTTTTGTCATAAATTCCAAAAAACAATTTTCTTGTTTTTTCAGCAAATTTCAAAAATTTTTTTTTGTGGTTTTTTTTTTTTTTTTTTTCTCCTGGGTTATATCCTTTTAGGTGTGTCCTTCGAATCCCTCGATGTCCTTGCAGATCCTGTCACGGTCGCCATGTAATACGATCCTCCTGGCAGGATCGCCATGTAATACATTCCCAATAGAAGGCTCTTGATTCGGTTTCTTGGTTTTTTTTTATTTAGTCGGAGCAACTGTAGTTGCCGCTCCGAGCTCAAGGGAGTTTCTGGTTTTACAAATTTACTTATGAATTAAGGGAGGTCTAAGTCTCGTAGCTGCGCTGCCCAAAGCGGCAGCGGTTATGTTATGTTATATTTATGTTATGTTCGATTAGGCGGAGGTATGTGGACTTGCATAAGGTCCACTCGTGTTACGTATATGCGGACATATGCACTTTTCGGCGTACAGCAAAGGTACAGCGGGCGGTTCATATTTCGGTGCACTTAGGTTTATGACCGAGACCTTGGATAACATAAACACTGCGACAAAGTGTTACAGTGTGTACCCTTTAAGTACTCTTGGTACAGTGGGTGGTCGATATATATACATATGATATTAATAGTGCATATATGAGCATATTACACAACACCTCCAGCGTGGAGTTCTTGGGCGCATGATCTTCTTTGCGCCAGTCGGCAGAAAGTGGCTCCCGTTGTTATTGAGCAATTCTTGACTGTGTGAATTTCTCCGTTGCAATCCGCAATGACCTGGTCCTCCAGTCTAAGAATCGTGTCATGGTGTGACATGGGGAAAACGGTGATTTTAATGCAGGCTGATTTAACTTTAGGGAATTTGATTATAAAGTGCAAAATGTTAACGGACTGTAATATTCTGACGGACGCAACGGACAGAATGTCTTTAACATTTTCCAGGTCTGCATGATCTAGAATGCTAGGGCTAACGATATTGACTTTAGCAAGAGCTATTGCGAGCAATAAATTCTGCAGCTCCATTGCAATAATCCTATTACGAGACAATAACATCTCATACAGGTGTCCCGAGTCAATTTGGGAGTCTTTAGCCGACCTCAGAATTTGATTGACAGTGGCGGTGATACTATTGATTTGTTTTTGTATTTATTATTAATGTTAACCTGTCTATTGTTTGCATTTAAAAGTTGAAATTCGGTAAGTTTAATTTTCTCAAAATACTCCGCGTCTGGCGTTCCCGCCACTACCTTTAACGCCGTCCCTAAGAAGTCTAAACTCCTAGCTACCCTATGATAGATGCTCAATGATTCGAGCAGGTCACGCAGGTGAGCGACATCTACGCTCAAAAGTTTCTGCATGTGCGACTGGGGAAACATGTCAACCATGCCACCCGTCTCTTCCACCACGCGCCTATACTCAGAGAGATTTGCTGAGTGTCTCACGAATGCAAATTCTTCCCATACTAAAATTCGACCATCAATTGGGAATGTACTTGGCTTGCGAGTAGTCTGTGACGTGTGCCGATGTTAGGGTCAAAAGGAATAACAGAGGTACCGAAGTGAACCCTTTAATATTCGGATTTATTGTAGTGTTTTTCAAAATTTACGTAGCCCACCACCAAACATGTAAAATAAAGTGTAGTGAATAAAATGAGTATAATGAATAATATAAGTATAATGTATAATGAACATAAAAATAATGATAATAATAAAACGTATGCCAAATGGCTAAAGGAAATGGAAAAAAACTATGCCAAGTGGCTAGAGATAAAAAAAATGAAAAATATAAAAATTATCAGACGAATGTCGGTATGACCAAGCTTCGTCTACCTAAGGTTGTCCTTGTGGACCACCCTCCCCTTAATAAGGACTGTTGTCCCCATGTCCGCTTCCACAACTTTCTCTTCACACAATGGAGAGAGTTTGTTGCCTAGTCGCCTGTTTGATTTTACCAGGACTTTTTCGCCAACCTTGAACACCCTGTTTTGTCGGGAAGCATTTTCCCTGTTCCTGACCTTATCTTGGGCAAGCTTTATCTTATCCTGAACCTCATAAAGCGGCTCATCCGACTGTGTTTGAACTACATCGGCCGGCCTCTTGTCGATGACCGAATGGATAAATTTATTGTATCTGGCAGTGGCCAGCAAGATTAGCTCGACGGTGTAATACCTTTATCGATTTTAAGGCATCTGGCGAGCTCCACTAGAGTGCTGTGGAAACATTCCACTTGTCCGTTTGAGACACTGTGGAGGGGCGGTGCGTTTGAAACGCTGACGCCGAAATGGTTTTCCAGCATGGTCAAAATAGTGTGCGAGTTTAACGATGGTTCGTTGTCGCAATATATGACTCTGGCTTTAGGGAAAACATTCATCTGCATTAGTAATGCCGGTTTGAGATACTCTATGGTTCTAGAAGGAACTGGTTGGACCATGGAAAATTTCGAGAATTTGTCAATGCATGTAAGAAAATACTTTTTGTCCGTGGAGAAAATGTCTATATGTAGCATTTCCCCCACATGAGATGGAACTGGCGTCTCACCAAGCTCATGCTTCTTGGGATGTCTATCATATTTGGCCTTAGCGCATGTCCTACAATTAGCGACGATTTCGCTCGCTAGTTTAGCCATTTTTGGGAAGTAGTACTCTGAGAGTACCTGCTTCACATTTTCCTGGGCCGATCTGTGAGCCCTGTTGTGCTCAACAGTGAGGACTTCTCGTCCCTCGGCGACTGCAAAAATGTCCGTTACACGGTTTTTGCAGTGCCAAAACTTAGTGGCCGGGAATTGTCGAACTAATTCGTCCTGTATCATCGCGAGCGTATGCAAATCGCAGTGAATGGCGTTTACGCCTTTAGGAACGATAATATTCGCGAGCTCTTCAAGCAATGCCTCCTTGCAAATGAAGTCGATGCTATGTCGTCTCATGTTTCCAAAGAGTACGAAGCTGCGTTTAGACGGAAAGCGTGCTTCCTCCAGAGTTATCTGGTTTTGAAAGCAATTCAAAAGCTTGTCCGGGACAGCTCTCTGTGAATTGTAGCTGCGCTTGAAAAAGCTTCTTCCTCTCCCAGAACGTTAAGTTGCTGTCTTGAGAGGGCATCCGCAACGAGGTTTTCTTTGCCGGGCTTGTAAAAAATTTTGGCGCCGGACTCGTCGATGCGAGCTTTCCACCTTTTGATTTTCGCATTCGGATTTGATTCCGATACTGCGAAGGTCAATGGTTGGTGGTCAGTAAAGATATTGATATCTCTAACTGCATATAAGTAATGGCCAATTTGGCCAACGCCCAGACTATTGCTAACAGCTCCCTTTCATTGGTAGCATAGTTAACCTCCCTGTCCTTTAAGGTTCTAGAGATCATAGTGATGGGCCGTCCCTCTTGGGATAGCCCCGCGCCGATGCCGTATGCTGAGGCGTCTGTCGTTAGATCAAACGCCTTTTTGTAGTCTGGGTACCTGAGGATGACACCCTCTGAAGCCAGAATATTACGCAGTTTATGAAAGGCTAGCCGCTGCGGCTCGCTGAACTGCACCTGGATATTTTTGGATCTGTGTCTGCTGACACTCCCATTTTCTCCTTTGAGAATCTCCGAAATGGGCCTAGCTACTGACGCAAAATCTTTAATAAAGCATCTATAATAACTGGCCAGGCCAGGGAATGATCTAACCTCAAACACATTTTTTGATTCAGGGAATTCTTGAATGGCCTTGATTTTTTCTGGGTCAGTGGTAGCCCCTTTTTTGGTGACTGTGAAACCCAAAAAGCTAACGCTCTTTCTGAAGAACTTAGACTTTTGTGTTGATACCCTCATGTTAGCCTCGTATAGGCTCTTGAGAACCCAATCTACGTGCTGTATGTGGGAGTTTTCATCCTCCGAGAAGACGATTACATTATCAACATAAACATAGCAGAATTTACCGATCTGCTCTCGCAGTATGTCATTTTTTAATCCAAATGGCATTCTGCGAAACTCGTACTTTTCTCCGTTAACGGAAAAGGAAGTATTTTCGCGGTCGCGTTCTGCCAGCGTGATTTGGTAGCCAGACTTCAAATCAAGTGTAGTGAAGTGCGTGGCCTTGCCTAAATTCCCTAGTACCATAGAGATATTTGGCATGGGGTAGCGATCTGGTATCGTCCTCTCGTTCAATTTGTCCAAATACGAAAGTCCAATACGAGTCGCATTTTATGGTTGCCCGTTTCGTCGGTGCCCTTTTTGTCTACTACCCATATTATTGTAGAGGGTTATTGTAGGGGGATTTCGACTTTTGCATTATGCCATTTTTTAGCAGCTCTTGAATTTCGCTATTGGCGAAGTCAGCCGCTCCCATTGGGTATGGGTAGAGCTTGGCATAAATGGGCTCCTCATCAACCGTTCTGATGGTAGCTACCACCGCCGTGTTGTAGGGTAAAGCCTCATTGGGGTCCGCAAAGGCTTTTTTCCTGTCGCGGAGCATTTTCAAAAATGCGTTTCTAACTAAAGGTGGTGGATCTGAGCAGTCCACTTCAGTAAAATTGACATCGGGGCAAGTTTGAAAATCAATTTTCTCTACTTCCGTGCCCCATTTGAGCTGGCCGGAGGCCAGACAAAGTGAGGCCCCTGCCTGCTTTAGAAGGTCGAGGATGATTATTCCATCAAAGGAGGACAAATCTGGTAAAATGAAAAACGTGGCCTTCAAGTTGAAAATTGGCACGAAGCATTTCTTCGTGATTTTGGTGACTCCATGGATCGAATGAATCGTGAATGGAGTTTCTACCGGGCGGACGCCTTTCAGTCCTTCGTATGGTCAGATGAAATTTTTGGCCGCGCCCGTATCGACTAGGAGTCTCATGTCGATCCCCGCTACTCTTCCTCTGATGACGGGTAGCAGGGATTTACCCCTAAAAAATTAATGGCGTCCGAGTCGTACTCGCTGATGGCATCGTCATCAATTTCTTGTGCCGCGCTAGAGGCAGCTGTGGTGTACGTATCACCAGTTTTGTCAGCGCCCAGTGGGCAATGTGATTTACCCTTTGCCTTTTTCGTGGGCGCGACTTGTCGGATTCCTATTTTGGTATGCCGGCGCCTGTGATGGTTTTAGCATCCTAGATATAGAAGGATCAACCTCCATAGGTTCTGGCGTGTTCTCGCGGCGCCTGTCATTGTGCGGGGCAGAGTGCACCTGAGCCGTATGTGTTTTAGTAAAATGTGGGTTTTTACCCGCACTTACTTGAGAATGTGCCTGATAGGGAGTTTGTTGGCGTTCTTGCGCCTTTGGAACCTGTTTCTTATCCCTATGTACCTTTCATGGTTTGGTTCTACTTCCTGGGCTAATGCCAACGCCGTTGGCATGTCCTTCGGCTTTGCCGAGAAAAGGACATCGGAGAGACTGCGCTTGAGGCCCGAAATAAATACACGGAATTTGTCGCATAAGGTTCTTGCCGCCGCGTTGTCGTACGACATGGTAGCTTTATTGGTGAGCAAGGTGAGTTTTTTCTCAACCTCGTCATAGTACTGTAGGAGTGTGAGGCTTCCCTGTCTGAGGGTGCCCATCTCCTCGATGACGTGAATCTGGCGTTTGTCACTGTATGTGAAGTCGAGACGGTCTATGATCGCATCGCATCGATCGCAACACAGTGCCGAACGAAAATAGCACTGCATCGGCAGGGCCTCTTATTTTACTCCTGATTATAACCACTGCCTGGTAGTGGCGTGAGCTATTTACGTATTTTTCAAATATGAAGTATTCTGCTTTTGCTGCTTGTCGCCAAGAAACGTATGTGTCCTGTGCTCCCGTAAATTCGGGCAAGCATTTGACGGCATCTAGAGGCTCGTTGCATTGAATGTTGTCTTTAATGTCAATGGGTTCGTAAACTTTGATCGCAGGAGCTGCAACCGGCGCGGGTGTGACTTGCACAGCTGCGACTTGAGCGGCCAATTGATTTATGGTTTGGCGCATATGTTCTTCCCTACGCTGATCTTCGCCAGCCTTTTCTTTTAAGGCATTGGCGATGGCGGCCTGAATGACCGCCTGACGCTGCTCCGCATTTATGGCCATATTTGTGTTAGGAGCGGCACTAGTAGAAGCCTGCATGGGCGTAGAGGTTATAGGTTTCCTATAGGTATCCTCACTGTCCGACTCTGAGTCGCTATTTGGCCTTTTATCCCTGTAAGCTAGGAATTGGGAGCTCATGGGTGGCTAAGTTAAATTCCACTAATAAAGAGTTGCATGTCTAAGCAGCGATACATAAACAAAATTGCCACAATAAATGAGGAAATGAACGAAGCTAAACAGAATCGGAATAAAGTCAAAAGATCTCGGCAGCCGAGCTGTCGTTGTGGTAAACAAATAAGCAAAGCTACAAATAAAAAATATATGAACGTCGCGGTGTCGGGTTCGAGCACCGTGGAGTGGGGAAGCAATAAAAAAATAATAAAAACCCAAAGATTGTTGCGAAGCTAACACCAAGAATTTAGGTGTAAGCAAAAAATGTAATGAAATTAAATTTTAATAATTTAACGAGACAGAATACGTCGCCGATAAATATTTTTAAATAAATTCACGATTTATTAATACTTCATGCAGCAGCATGTGGAGATATAAAATATGTGTGTTTAAATATACGGCTACACGTAAATGAAACTCATAATTCTAATTTATTTAAATTATATGCAAACAATACACAAAATAGCACACGTAATATCACCAACACTTGTCAAAAAATAATGAGTATGAGTACGAATTTGTGTTTGTGGAGCTGCCGAGAATACTCTGGCAGCAAGTTATTTTTCATTAAAAAAATGTAAATGCAAATGCAGACACCGGGAAATCTTTTTGGATTGAAGTGCTCACTTACATGTTCCCCGATTTATTTAATAAATGGGTAATTTTTGTTGGGCGCCAATTAATGTAAAGGAGGTGCAGGGGATGAACTATGTTGATTCCCTCGCCGCTGTCTCCAATAAATATTAGCCGGATGGCTGATGACGAATATCCAGTGCGCTGCCGGTTGGCTGGTTCCGGTTTCTCCGTGTGCGGCCAGACGCTGTGTCAGCAGTTTGGCCGGAGCGAGCTTTAGTGCGATCGGTCATTGCCGTCGTCCAGTTGGCTTAGTTAACTTATATTATAATATTTTTGGATGATTCTATGTTTTTTTTAAAATAGTTTAAGTTTTTATTAATTCATTCATTAATTTTTTCTGAGAAAAAGCGTGATGAATTGTGTTTGCTCATTTATTAATAGTGTCGTTAAAATTTGTATTAATGCAAATTTGTTTGTTCAGATTCAGATTGTTTTGATTGTGCTTATCTGGTCTAAAATATTTTAGTGTTTTAATATGTCTTTCCTCTTCTCATTGTCCATTATTCCAAAAAGCCATTTGTAAAGTGTGCCTGCACCATTAAAAAGTCCACTCCTTGCTCTTGAGGTTGGGGTAATTGATTTGATTTTGGCTCTGATTAATTCTATTTCTTCAAGTGTCATTGATAGGATTATTAAAATAATCAATAAAATATTCTGTAAATATGGATGAAACTTATTACTACGCTTGTAAAACATTTTTTTGTTTAATTCAAAACATTTTTATATGTATAATTCTTCTTCAAAATAGTTTTAAAAAATATATTTTTATTTGAGTTCCGGTTTTGATAGTGTGATTCTTTAAAACTGCTTAGAATTTCAGAACTAACTTATCTTTGGGGCTCTAAGTTCTTTTTATAGCTACCATTGCTGAAGCTTTTTGCAGATCAAAGCTCGAAAGAAGCTTTTCTCTCTGAGAGGTTTTGTTTTCTTACTTTCAGTTGCCAGTTGCCTCAGTCTCAGTTGCCATGGAAGGCTTTGGGTCTCAATTAATCGAGGTGACAAGAAAATGTGAAATTTCCTGTGATGTGGGTTCCCATTTAAGAATGGTTTGAGCTGTTTAGTTTTAATTCACTTAAAAGGAGTGAAAAAGATTTGAGTCGGGATATCTGTTTACCCAAATATTGTTTTGGTTTTCAATCTGAAGTGACTCTTAGTAATTGGAAATCTGAAATGAGGCTGTTTTCAGCCAAATGTTTATGTTTTTATAAAAAATTGGAATGAGGCTATTTGCAGCTGGGCTACGAATTTCAAAACAAAAGGCTTCAGCTTCGGTTTAAAAAATGTACTGATATACACTTAAAGAAATTCTGTTGATATGTTACTTCCCCATCCTTAAGAATTTAGCCTGTCCTCAGGCGGTTAATTTGGGGTATAACTGTAGGTCATGTTGTTTATTTTCTGAACTTTTAGTTTCTTCTTCGGGACTAATAACATTTTTTTTTATAATTACTTATTATCCTTTTTGGGATGTAAAATATAAATCAATCAATATAACTCAAATATATAATTATAATAATAATTATTATTGCTAGTAGTATTAATAAAATTGTTTGGGTTGTAAAATATTGTTTTGAATGGTTTTGGAATATTTCGTTGGCTACGATATAGGATAAAGGTTCGAGTTTAGTTATGTTGTTGTTTACATAAATAGTTCGGGTGATTAAATCTTCTATTTGTATAGAACAGTTGAATGTTTTTATTATATTGTTTCCTTCTGCTATTAGATCTTTATTTATACAATTCTGATTTAACAAAGTTTTTGGCAAATTCCATGTTATTATAATGTTGGGTTCAATATAATTTAATTCGAAGTTCTTGTACATTTCTATATATATCTACATTCTGTATTTGTTTGTCTTAAGAGACCTATTATACATTTATTTTTTACTATTTCTTTCGTTTTAACTTTAAAGACTTTAAAGACATGCAATGTTTCGGTTATTATATTCTGATTCTGATCCGGATACGGTAACATTTTATAAATGGGGGTTTTAATAATAGTACGAGGAATATGAGAAATTATCAATATTTAGTTAGTGTTAACTTGAAACCAAGTAGATGTTTTGATATTTAACAATTTTTCTGAATTAATATGTTTAAGCGGGTCATGTTTTAGGAGCTTTGGGTTGAATATGCCTAATCTTGTAAATTGCATTCCTAATTCAATGTCTTCTACGTATTCTGTAAATTCTTGTAAATTGAAAATAAGGATTGCTAACCGTTGGTTTTCGTTTTGGTTTCCATTTAAACGATTAACTGTTTCTATTCCTTTATTAATTGCATCAGTTACTTTATTTAATTCGTTGATCTGTATACTATTTTCAGACAAATTATCAATTTTTGATTCTAATTCTTCCCTATCTTGTTGATCCAATGTGCCAAATATGATAAATATTTATAAAAGGTACCTACGAAATTTGCAAGTCCGTTTCGTTGAGCAATTTTGATTCCGTTTATTTCTCTATTTAATTTTTCTTTTAGATATTGATCCAGATGTTCAAATTCTCGTGTTTGTTCCATTAGATTTTGATAAGTTTTTTTAGTTTTAGTTAAATTGACTGTGAGACAATGATATTAATAATTAGTGGGCAGATCTATGTTACCTGTTTGGAAAATTAAGTATCTATTTTTGGCTTGGATTGAATTGATATCTGTATTCTGACACACGGCGTGATATAAGTTAATTTTAATAACCCTTTTACTATTACTTCTTACTTTTACTCAAGCCCGTTGGGGCAAGGATCCATTGATAACAGATTGGGTTTATTAGGTTTTTTCATTTATTTCACCTAAACCTGTTAAGGTAAATGATAATATAAACAATGTTACAATTATTATTTATTACACAGCTATGGCTGCGGAGTATGATTTAAAAACTAAAAAAAAGGTCGGATCTGGCTGCAGCTGGAAGTCTTCGTCCGGTCGCAGCGCTGTCGCCAAAGTGCCGGATCAGCAATTTTATCCAGTTGCTAAAAATCACTCGCTGCGCGAGTGTTCTGGCTGGGAACCGTGGGGTTGTCTCCAGAGTGCGGAGTCGGCGGTTTCTTCGTTGCGCATGTTGACCACTTCTGGTCGGGCTCCGGGTGATGTTCCCCGGAGTGCAGGGTCGGCAGTTTCCCTTTTCCGTGTGTTGGCCACCGGATGTGGCCATCTCCTCCTTTTAAGTGGTCGCCGTCCCGGTGACCCGATGGTTCCAAGTCATCGGAAACTTAATGAGAAAATGAATGATATCGGAATTTTGAAAAACACTTATACTAGATACTTCTAAAATTTCTATTAAGCTAATGTAATGTTCTATTAATAATTTTAATAGGCTGTTTGTCTCTAAATTTCCCAATGTCGGAGCTATCTAGAATTACCGGACTTACAATGTTTAATTTTGCTAGGGTTAAGCCCATTAGAATGTTTTCCAAATCAGTGATAACGATTCTATTTTTAGCTAGGATGATTTTCAAAAGGTGTGTTTCTTTATTTGTCTCGAACTTTTTAATTTGGTTCATAGCGCTGGAAAGTTCGTTCAAACGATCTTGGAATTTAATATTTAATTCTGTTTGTCCTTCATCTGCTCTCATTAATTGCTCTTGGTTGAATTTTACTTGTTCCCAATCATTAAAGTCGGGTGTACCTGCAAAAACTTTTAAGGCTTTAAAAGTTTCCGATTAAGTTTATACTTTTAGCAGCCCTATGATGGATTTTTAGGGTAGCTACCAACTTGCGAATATGTCTGATGTCCGTTGTTATAACCGGTAGTCTGTGGTCGTCGGTGAATGTTCGTGTTAGTTCTTCTGTCTGGTCGGCGAAGTCCTCGTAGGTCGTCACGTTCGTTGCATGTTGTAAGTATCCAAAAGATTTCCAGACTACAATGTCACCGTCCTCTATGGGGATGTAGTCCGCGTTCGGGTAGTCATTTAGTTTCTCCGTCGCGTCCGTCCTAGCAGCCGTTTATGCCCAGATTATAATGTATTTTTCTAGCCTAGGAAAATATAGATGAATATAAAAAATGTAAAAAATATAAAAAATGTAAAAATGTAAAAAGAGTAAGAGTTGTGGGGAGCCTAGCGAAGGGTGATTAGCGTAGGTTGTCTTTATGGACCACCCTTTCTCTAACTAAGACCGTTGTCCCCAGGTCAGTTTCAATTGTTTCCTCTGAACATAGTGGTGAGAGCTTGTTACCTAGTCTTTTATTTGCTTTTAAACTTTTTCGCCTACCCGATAGTCCTTAAATGTCCTATTCTTGTCTACATGGTCCAGCGTCTTCTCCTGTGCCTGTTGAATTTTCTTACTAATTTATCTGTCGATTTCCATGGGCTTTGTGTGAACTATTTCTGATGGTTTTTTGTTTGTGACTGAGTGGATTGAGTTATTGTATTAGTTGATTGCTAAGAGGATTAGTTCTATGGTATCGCTTAGTTTGCATCCAAGTTTTCAAGCATCTGGCTATTTCAGCTAGAGAGTGCTATGAAATCTCTCTACTTGGCCATTTGATGTGCTGTGTAGAGGTGGAGCGTTGGAAATGGTGATATTGAAATGATTTAACAAGATTTTTTTAATAGTCTCGGAGTTTAATGATCTTTCGTTATCGCAGTAGATTGTTTTGGTTTTCGGAAAGAAATTTATTATTTGAAGTAAAGGTGCTTTTATGTCTACTATGGCCCTTGATGCGACGGTTTGCACTATGGCGAATTTTGAGAATTTGTCGACGCATGTAAGGAGAAGGGTTCAATTTGTTGAGAAAATATCGATGTGTAGAATTTCCGCAACGAATGAAGGTATAGGAGTTTCTGCGGCCCTTTGTTTTGATGGGTGGCGTTTGTATTTTGCCATGGAACAGGCTTTGCAGTTTGATCTTATTTCTGTCGCTAACCGAAGCATTTTTGGGAAGAAATAGTCCTCAAGGATTTGTTTTACATTTTCCTGTGCCGCTCGGTGAGCCCTGTTGCGTTCCGTTATGACAATTTCTTTCTGTTCGGTTAAGTCCGTTATGTCCTGTACAAAGTTTTTCGTGTGCTTAAAAGTGCTAGGGAAGGACTCCACTAGGCGGTGTTGGATAAACGCTAAGGTTGGTAGTATCGCGTTTACTACCTCTGCGTTTACAACATCTTGTAATGCTTCCATCAGATTTTCCCGGCAGGGGGTTTTGATTATTTGTCTGACTTTTCTTTTAAACAAGATGAATGTATCCACTGAGAAACTTTTTCCGTGCTCAGTTATTATTTAGTTTCGGAAGCAGTTTACCGGATTGTCGGTTGTCTCGATAGTGGGATAGTGGCTAAGTCCGATTGTTGTCCGTCTTCTAGGGTATTAATGTTTTGGCGAGATAATGCGTCTGCCACGAAATTTTCTTTTCTTCCTTTATAAATTAGTTTTGCACCATGGTCGTCAATAATCCCTTTCCAACGCTTCAGCTTTGCATTGGGATTTTTTTTTGAGAAGGCAAAGGTAAGTGGTTGATGATCGGTAAAGATCTGCAACCCTTTTGCTCCGTATAAGTAACTCCGGAGGTTTTTAAGTGTCCACACAATGGCAAGGAGCTCTCGCTCATTGGTTGCGTAGTTTTTTTTTGGCTATCACGAAGCGCGCGTGATATCATTGTAATTGGGCGGCCATCTTGAGATAGAACTGCCCCTAGTCCGAAGCCTGATGCGTTCTTACTTAAATCGAATGACCTCTTAAAATCTGGATATGAGAGCAAAACGTCTTCCGATGCCAAGAATTCTCTCAGTCTGTCGAACGTTTCTTTTTGTTCTTTGGTCATGTTGATATCAATCTTTCTCGATTGATATTTACTAACCTTCCCATTTTCTCCCTTTAGGATGCTTCTTAGGGGTCTTGCGATGGTCGCGAAGTTTTTAATGAAGCACCTGGAGTAGCTAGCTAGCCCCAGAAAAGATCTGAGGTCAAAAAGTGTTTTTGGTGGGGGAAATTCCTCAATAGCTGTTACCTTTTCAGGTGAAGTTTGGAGTCCCCCTTGTGTCACTATGAAACTCATAGTGACGCTCGTTTTGAAGAACTTCGATTTCTCTTGGGATACTCTCATACCATACCATGTTTTTGAGATTCCCTCTCTAAGGACGTTATCAATAGCCCTTTGGAAGATGCCTGGGGCGTTTTTAAGTCCAAATGGCATTCTGCAAAATTCGTATTTGCCATTGTTTACGGAGAAGGCTGTTCTTTCCCTGTCCTTTTCCGCCAGCTCTATCTAGTGGAAGCCTGGTTTGAGGTCAAGTGTAGTGAAATACTGTGACTCGCCCATATTTGACAGTATTGTCGAAATTGTAAGGATAGCATATCTATCGTCTACTGTTTTCTGGGTTAGTTTTCTGAAGTCGATAACTAATCGCTTCTTCCTAACCCCATTCTGGTCTATGCCTTTTTTATCTAAAACCCACGTAGGGTTGTTATATGGGGATCTGGATGGCCGTATTACGCCATCCGCTAGAAGTTGTTTAACCTCTGCATTGACGAATTCGGTTACACCCATGGGGTGTGGGTAGGATTTGGAGTACACCGGTTCCCCATCAGTTTTTATTGTTGCTATAGTGTTTATGTTAAATGGAAGTGCTTCGTCTGGGTCAGCGAAGGCTTTTTGATTTTTATACCCTTGCAGAGGGTATTATAATTTTGGTCAAAAGTGTGCAACGCAGTGAAGGAGACATCTCCGACCCTATAAAGTATAAAGATGAGGATCACCTCCTGAGTTGATATGAGCATGTCCCTCTGTCCGACTGTCTGTCTGTTTCTACGCGAACTTGTCTCTCAGTTTTAAAGCTATCGACTTGAAACTTTGCACAAACCCTTCTTTCCTTTGCACGCAGTATATAAGTCGGAACGGCCCGGATCGGCTGACTATATCCTATTTTTTTTTTTTTTTTTATTTTAACGTTGTTTTTATTTCTTGAATCTTCTCTTTGCGAGACTAACAAGAGGTGTATCAAATCTTATATTTTTAACTTAACTAACAGTCATATTGACTGATACGGAGTTAGACGGCCCTAAAAATCGATTGCTGGGTTGGGAGGTCGTTGCGTCTAAGGCGGGATACGCTAGAAACCCGAGTCAATCCCCGAGCGAGAAAATTTGGGTGCGAAGACAGTTTTTCTTTGTATGACTCTTTTTGCTTCTGGATTTCGTCTTTCACTGCGAGGATGCCCAGATCCCGGTGGATGTTTTCGTTGCGAACATACCAAGGTGCCCCTGTGATAGTTCTCAGGATTTTTGATTGTGCGCGCTGTATGATGTCTATGTTGCTGCTGCTCGCGTTCCCCCACAGCTGGGAGCCATACGTCCAGATTGGCTTTAGGACTGAATTGTACAGTAGTAACTTGTAGTCCAGGCACAGTGGCGATCGTGAGTTTATGATCCAGTGGAGGCTGCTGGCTTTCAGTTTTAGATGCATCTTTTGGCATTCGATGTGCTTGCGCCAGGTAAGTCGTCTGTCAAGGTGAACGCCAAGATACGTTACGTCGTTAGCTTGAGGGATCTGCATACCGTTTAGTAAAAGCGGAGGGCATGTTTGTCTATTAAGAGTAAACGTTATATGTTTACACTTTTGTTCGTTTATTTTAATGCGCCAGTCGGACAGCCACCTTTCCACTATTGTGAGATGATTAGCCAGTTGGATTGTTGCCTGCGTTGGGCATCTGGAGCGACTAAGAATAGCGGTATCATCGGCGAACGTTGACGTTGTTAGTTGTGCGCTCGTAGGAATATCCGCAGTATACAAAACATATAGACACGGCCCGAGTGCGCTTCCTTGTGGAACTCCAGCTTCGATGGTGTAGTCGCCCGAAGTAGCTGCGTTGCATCTCACTGAGAATACCCTATTGAAGAGGTATGATTCCAGTAGCTTGTGGGTGTATGTTGGCAAATACGTTTTAATTTTGTGCATGAGTCCGATGAGCCAAACTCGGTCGAAAGCTTGAGATACGTCGAGGAAAATAGCGCTGCAGTATTCTCGTTGTTCGAAGGCTGAGCGTATTTCGGATGTTAATCTGTTCACTTGTTCGATGGTTCCATGGTTTCTTCGAAAGCCAAATTGGTGTGCCGGGATGATATTGCAAGCTTCCAAATGTGGTATTATGCGAGTTAACAAGCATTTTTCAAACAGTTTAGACAAACAAGATAGAAGGCTTATTGGTCTGTATGATGACGGAATTGTGTGGTCTTTTCCAGGCTTCGGAATCATTATAATAATGGATTTCTTCCACTTTTTTGGGAAATAGCCAAGATTAATGATTCCATTAAATAGTTTGCAGACGACCTCTATAGCGCATTTTGGAAGTTCGATCAGCATCTTTGGGGTCAATAGGTCACCACCGGGAGCCTTTTTTGGTTTTAGCCCTCTTATGACTTTTTCGATTTCGTTCGGCCGGAATGGAGGTGCGGCTGGCTGAGGGGAGGACTCTGGCTGAATTACTGGCAGGAGGAATGAATTTGAGGCTGGGTTTGGCTGGAAGACACTTTGGAGATGTGTGGCGAATGTTTCAGCTCGGTCTTCGTTGCTGCGAGCCCAGCATCCCGAAGAGTTTCTTATCGGGGTGGTCGTTTCAATTGGGGCACTAAGATTTGGGTGGGCCCTCCACAGGGGGTACTTTGTGCTTGTTGGCGAGAGATTCTGGATGTACCTCAGCTGTGCATTTTCTTCCTGTTGGTGAAGAGCCTGGTCGAGTGATCGGGTTGCTTCCTTATTTGAAGCTGGCGTTGTTTTGAAGCTGGTGATCTGCTGTTTTGCCAATCACGACGCGTGCGCCTCTTTTCTCGCACGAGCTGTTCGATTTGCTGATTAGATTTGAAGTGTTTGTTTCGGTCTACTTCTTTCCTATGAGGAGTAGAGATTTTAGCTGCCGCATCGAGTACTTCTTCCAGGGCGCTCGTAGTGTAGTCGATGTCCGATTCCATGTTAAAATCCGGGGCGAGTTCTATGTGGGCACTCACGTACTTTTTGTATTTTAGCCAGTTTGTTTTTGTCGTCGTCAGACTGAAGGGGTGTTCGGTTATTTCTGGGCTTTGAAGAAGCGTTAGAAGCACAGGCGAGTGGTCTGATGATAAGTCCGAGACTGCTTTGGCACTTATTAGATTGCGAGGTATGTTTTTTGTCACTGCAAAATCAATAAGGTCTGGGAGCTTTCGTGAGTCTGTTGGCCAGTATGTGGGACTTCCAGGGGAAACGTAGTCCAGTTTATTTTTCACATTTATAATTGCATTGTACAATTGTCTTCCTTTGGGAGTCACTAGACGTGATCCCCAGTGCGTATGTTTGGCGTTGTAGTCTCCTGCGGCTATAAATCGATCCCCAAGTGAATTGTAGAAGTCCATAAATTGTCCTTCCGAGATTGAGAAGCGAGGAGGGCAGTAAACGGCAGCAATTGAAAGGATTCCGTTGCTTGACTGAATTTGTATCGATGTGGCCTGCAAGAAGTTTGTTGCAAACCTTTTGTGAAAATGGTGTTTAATTCGTTCTCTGATTAGAACTCCAGTTCCGCCGTGGGCTTTCCCATCTGGATGATCTGTGCGGTAGATTGTGTAGCCTCTTATATGAAAGTTGTATTTGCTTGTAAGATGCGTTTCCACCAGTAGCATAACGTCAATATGGTTTTCGGTCAAGAATTGTGACAATTCTAGTTTATGCCGTGAGACACCATTGGCGTTCCACATTGATATTCGTAGCGCCTGCATAGATTATTTGGACTGTTGTGCTACGAGCAGCTGTATCACCATCTTCTGGTTTTGAACAAGCGTTTGCATGGTCGTTTTCATGAATGACATAAGCTCCATCATACTTTGTTGGAGGGTAAGCATCATAGTTTCCGTTTTGCTGTGTGGCTGTTCTGGGGCCTGTTGAGCGCTTTGAGAGTTAGGCTGAATTGGAATTTCCCTTCCAGATCGTAGAGCATCGGCATAGGAGAAGCCGTTGGTGGTGTTTAGTGGACCGAATGAGGATCTCGCAGCTTTGGCGAAGAAGACGTCTGGCGTGGTTTTTGACGAAACGTACGCATTCTGTGGATTTTGGTTGCGCGTTGCGGTCGCTTGACGCATGCGACTCTTTAACTCCTTATACACAATACATCCTCTATAGTTTGCCGTATGGCTGCCTCCGCAGTTTCCACATTTCTTCACGGTACTGTCCTTGTTTGTAGTGCAGCAAGCGGACTTGTGGGCGTCCCCGCAGACTACACAGACAGCCCGAAGTGTGCAGTAAGACCTTGTGTGTCCATACTCTTGACAATTAGTGCATTGCACTGGACCGTTACGTTTATGTGGCTCTTCAACAGTGATTTTCCGATGCAAAAGATATTGCAGGTTGTAGATTGGGTGGACTTCGTTCTTCTTCAGCGACCTGCTTTCAGGCTCGAGCTCGACCTTGAAGAGGGGTTGTGGCTTTTTATCTTTATTTAGAATGTTAATAACATTCTTGGCGGCGAAGCCCTTTTCTTTAAGGGCGGTTTTTATTTTCTCGACGGTAACATCAGGTTCTATTCCCTTTACTACCACTTGTAGGCCCTTACTGCTTTTCAGCTGGTACGTGTAATAGTTTTTCTGTACAGTGTCCAGATATTTTGACACTATTCGGAAGTGCTCTTCAGTCTTGGTTTGCACCTTTGTTTCATGGATGTTCCCTTTGATAAGCGGAACAACATGAAAGTTTTCACCGTTCCCGATCAACGACGCAATTTTGTTGACCAGGGCACTCGAGCTTTTTTCCCTAATATAGATTGGAGGGGGCTTGGGTTTTTTTGCGGTGTCTTGGGCTGGTTGGTTTTCCTCAGCCTCCGCCAGTAGGGCAAATCTGTTAGTAGTGGATCTGTCTGGTTCATTATCGTTATTCAGGACACGGTTAATTTTTGTTTTGTTGCCTGCCGGATTACTCTGCGGGCTAAGCTTGCGCTTAATTTGGATGTAGCGATCCATTCCAGTCTGTGTGGCCGTTGCCGCTTTGGCACTTTCCGAGGTTGTTGTTTTTGTACTCGCTGTAGTCGTTGACGTCGTGGTACTTTGAGTTGCAGGGGTTTTCGCTGTTGTTGCAGAAGTTGTAGCGCTGCTTGTTGTTGGTGCGAAATTTGTTTCCGATATTGGAGGGGGTTTTACACTGCGAACTCCATGACGCGGGAGTCGGAGTGAGCAGAGCGGGTGAGCAAGACCGTGCCCTTTGGGTTTCAGCGGTCAGTAAAGCCGGGTTGCTTTTAAGCGCCGATTTTTCCACTTCGGTATCGCGGGTTGAAAAGTAAGAGTAGAAGCCGTTTCTTTGGTTCACTGAACTTCTACGCTCGTTCTTTTGGTCGTTGCTCAATGAGCTCATTGCGTGGTACGTATTTTTTTTTTTTCAACAATGCACTAGTTTTGGTTTAGCACATTACAACTGTTATAAAAAAAAGCTTGTCTGTCGCTTTTAATAAATTGTATTTCAGTGTCTTTTCGCTTATATTGGCGAAAATATAAGCGAAGTGAAGTTTTCCCGGAGCTCGGACAAAGCACGTCCGCTCAGTTCGGTAGTTCGATTACGATCCATCCCATTACGACTATATCCTATAACTGCCATATAACTGCTTGATCGGAAATGGTATAACTTTAGTGTTTTTAGAGTTAGAGAGTTCAAATTTTACAAATTTTTTTAATTACATTTTACTTTGGTATTTTTGAAGATAGAAGCTTGAGACTTTTTTTAGATTTTGTATTGTAATAAATTGGAATATATATTTATATTCCCATAAGGATCGGCCAATTATATCCGATGTTTGCGATATATATCCCGTTTAAACTGCAAGGGTATATAAACTTCGGCTTCGCCCGAAGTTAGCTTTCCTTTCTTGGTAAGAATCATTTTATCAAAGGTGGCCCTTATTGCCACGGGGACATCTTCGTCATTAATTTTAATAAAGTTGACGTTTTCTGCCCTAGTAAATCGGATTTTTCATCTCCGTTGTTTGGGTCTCCAGAAAAATCGAGTTTCGCATTCGCTTGTTTAAGCAAGTCGAGACCGATAATACCGTCGAATTCTTTGAGGTTATTTAGAGTAAAAAAGGGTTTTTTTATTTTAAACACCGAAACTAAGCACTTTTATCTATTTTGGTAAAGCCATGGATTGACTTCACTGCAAAAGGTTTCTCCGCTGCCACGATGCCTTTCAGCCCCAGGATTGGAGTAATGTAATTTTTTTAGGTCGAGCTTCCTGCTACCGTACGTGTAATGTAGGGGAACAGGAATTTTAATCTAAAAATTTACACGAATCTTTTTCATTAAGATCGTCTTCTATTTCAGTGGCACAGGCTTGAGCAACGGTGGCAACTTCTGGCATGAAGTTTATTTTTTGTTTAGTTGACTGTCCTTTATGGCATGCTGTGGGCCGAGTAAAGAGCCTTCTAGAGAAGGGGTCGACCTCCATTGGCTCTGGTGCTGGTTGACCCTGATAAGTTCCCGAATTTGTGTGGGGTCTCTGTCTAAAGGATTTTAGGGATTTTTTGGGGATTTTTCCAACCGGCTTGTCGCTGGTTGTTCTGCTTGTGTGTTTTCTCCTCATTATGTCGGGCGAAAGTGGCCGCAAAAGCACTTCTTTCGTTGCTCGATTCAGCTTCTTGTGCTAATGCTTAGGCTGATGGCAAGTCCCGAGGTTGTGCCGGAAAGACGGCTATTTTTACGGATTTTTTTAACCCAGATATGAACGCATGTAAAGCGTCATTTCTGTGCTGTTCATTATTGTTTTGTTTGTTAGAAGCGTTAGCTTTCGTTCTTTTTCATCATAGAATTTGAGCAGTGGTACCTCTCCCTGTCTTGACAGACTTAATTCTTGTTTGATATCGTGCGTCGGAGTTTTGTCCGCGTACGTGAAATTAAGGCGTGCCAATATAGCATGAAAGTTTAATACTGTATTGAAGGAGGATAGCACTGCGGCTGCTGATCCTCTCACTTTATTTTTTAGAATACCGACGGCTTGGTGTCGACTACTACCGTCGAATAGTTCAAATACTGGCAGCAGGGGGTGGCAGCTTGCCTCCAGGAGATATAATTTTCCTGGCTACCATCAAATTCTGGAACCGACTTGACCATATCAAGGGGTTCGTTGTACTGTATCTCAGGTTTCAATTCGATTTACTGTTTGAACTGTTTGAATTGGTTTATAAGTTTGAATTTGTGGGGTGCTATCTTTTGTTTTGAGTGATTTTAACTCCCCTATAACTGCAGCTAAGTTTTTATCGAATAGTTCCTGTTGTTTTTGGAGCATTTGTATTTTTGTGTCCAAAAGCTTCCTATACTCTGCAATAACCTCATCGTCTGACTCGGATTCTTTATGGTTTCGGTATATGGGGTCATTACTTAATTTAAAAAAAAAAAATTAGTCCATGGGCAGTCGGAAATTTTATTTTTAAATCTACTAAATAAATATATTTATGTTTAATATTTTTTTTTTGGAACACCCATAAAAATTCAAGTAAGAGCTTTTTGCTTTATTTAAATACAGCAAATTGTTAAAATAAAATTAAATACAGTGTTGAGGTCGAGGCGAGGTTGTGGCACGATTTTTTAAGCAAACATGGATTTGGTAGTTCCTTCCTTTATTTAAACTCAAATCATGGCGCGCGAGCTAAAAACTTCGTCGTTTTCCCTCGCCTCGTTAGCTTCACCTAGCGATCGCAAACGCCTCGTTCTTCCGCCGTTTTTCCGTATATCGATAAGCTTACGTCTAGCGTTTTTCAAAACTTATTCTAAACATTATTCAACACTAATTTTAACGATTTCATTTTTCAAATATAAACTTAAGGGGTATTCTATAACGGCGGTAACATTCCCTCCCCCGTAATTTATCCCGATCCGTGGTCAGTTACCATTCTCCAAGCCGACGTATAGAACTGCTACTTTTATTGCTGGTCTTTCTATGGCACCATGCTGCTTCTTGATGGTCACCCACCGAACTTGTCCATCGTTGGCCATCATTGCGTCAGTCACGCGTCCTTTTAGCAACAGGTTCCTAGGAAGAAGCTCATCCACGACTATGACGATGCTTCCGATGGTGATTGGAGGCACCTTCTCAAACCATTCTCTCTCTCATGGTGCGCCTGGTTAATACGGGTGCATATTCCTTAACCCATCGTTGCCAAAAGCGGTCTCCGAACCGCTGAGTCTCGTTCCATCTACGCTTCAGATTCATTCCCTCTTTTGGCAGCGGCTTGTATCCGTTCGGTGATCCTAGCAGCAGGTGGTTTGGAGTCAAGGCAGCGTCATTCTCGGAATCCAAACTTACGAACGTGAGAGGTCGCGAGTTGATGATAAATTGCGCCTCCATCAGTGCGTTTCTCAACCCTTCGTCGTTGAAAGAGTAACTTGGGCAAATGTTCTTCAAGATTTCTTTCGTTGTCCGGACGAGTCTCTCCCATGCTCCACCCATGTGCGGTGCTCCTGGTGGGTTGAATTGCCACTTTATGCCGTCGAACTTAATAGTGATCTTGTCGTGCTCGATCTTTTTCAGCTCCTCGCTCACGGCTTTTTCCGTGGCTCTGAAATTTGTACCGTTGTCTGAGAATATTTCCCTCGGTGTCCCTCGAAGGGCCATAAAATTGGCTAGGCACATGATACATGAACTAGTATCTAGACTGTAGGCGATCTCAAAATGCACCGCGCGCAACGTAAGACAGGTGAACAGAGCTACCCATCTCTTCTCTTTGCGCCGGCCGACGTTCACCAATAACGGGCCAAAATAGTCAACGCCTGTATAGGTGAACGGCCTCTCGAAGCTTCCAACTCTTGCCCTCGGGATCGGTGCCATCTGGGGTGGTCTGGGAACTGCTCTGTCGGTCTTGCATCGTTGGCATGTGTTTCGCACAGATTTGTGCAGTACTCGTAGCCGGCTGATATAAAACGAATTTTTGATGTCGTTTATTACAGTTTCGTGAGCGAGATGGTGATACTTTTCGTGGAAGCTCCTAACTATGAGGTTGGTTATCCGGCATCCATGAGCTAGTATGATGGCGTCCTCAGCTATGTCAACTGCGTTCAATCTGCCTCTAGTTTGTAGTACTCCATCGTTGTCCAGGTATGCGTTCAATCCGGCTAATCTGCTTCCCTTGAGGAGCGCCGTTCCCGCGGATAACGTTTTTAGTTCTGCTGCGAAGGCGATGGATTGAGATTGCTTGTATAGCAGCATCTTTGCCTTGCTCACATGAGCCATTGTCGTGGTTGCTGGCATATCTAGTCCGGCATATTTCGCTCGCAGCCGATCAATGAACAGGAGTACTAGCGCCACAGCTCTGTATAACCGCCGCCAATTTGAGAAATCGTTCGCGTTGAACATAACCACTGAATTCGTATGCGTCGTCATCACATGCTTCCGGAACTCCGAGGTATCGATGATGCTCTTCTGCTTCTTGGTTATTGGCCAGTTGCTCGTGACGTCTCTTGTTGGGTTTGCCCGGTGACCTTGGTAGCTCCATCTGCTACGTTCAGCTTTGAGGGAATCCACCGCCATTGCTCGACCAGTGTTGTTTCCAGAATTTCGGCGACTCTGTGCATCACGAACTGATGAAAGTTGCGGGGGTCTATGGTTAGCCACTGCAACACTGTCTTGGAGTCCGACCAGTATGTGGCGTTGTCAATTCGTAGGTTGCGTGTGCTCATCACCTTTTGGGCTAAGCGTGCTCCCATAACTGCTGCCTGCAGCTCAATACGCGGAATCGAAAGTGGTTTTAAAGGTGGGACCTTAGATTTCGCTATCACCAAAGATACGACGACTCTGTCATCCGTTGCCACGCGCAAGTAGCAGACTGCAGAATATGCTTCCTCGCTGGCGTCGACAAATGCATTCGAATGTATGGATTCCAATTTGACATGGCTCCAATGTGGCTGGGGAAAAGCATCTAGGGACCTCGAAAGTCCTTATGTCTTGCAAAATGGTTTTCCATTGGCGCCATTCTTCTAGAATTCTCTCAGGTAGCTCCTGATCCCATTCAATTTTTTGCCGCCATATGCACTGGAGAAGTATTTTTAGTCCAATCGTCTGGCATGATAAAAATCCCAATAGATCGAAGATCGACATCAAAACTTGTAATACTTCTCGCTTGGTGGGGACTACGTTTTCCGCCAGCACATCACGCTTCAACCTTGAAAATCTGCAGATAAATTTTAACATATCATTATGTGGGTCCCAGAACATACCGAGTATCTTTTCTGTTGCACAAAAATCCACGGGCTTTTGGGTTCCAGCGTTGCCATTATCCTGCAAGCTTTTGAGAACTTCTTCCGAATTCGACGACCAGTTACGGATCTCGAATCCGCCTCTGCGATGGACTTCTATGGCTTGTCTGGTGATCTGGATGGCCTCCTGTTCGTTCCTCATGCTATCGATGAAGTCGTCAAAGTAGTGCTACCTTTGGATGGCGTTTAAGGCCAATGGGAACTCTTCTTGGTGATTTCCGCGTTCTTATCTCGAACGAAGTGCGCTATAAAAAGCGCGCAGCTAATCCCAAAAGTCATAGCTCGCGTGACATAGGTGTCTACTTTGTCGCTGCCTTTGTCATACCACAAAAATCGCTGTGCCTGCATATCCCTCTCGCGAATGTTGATCCTGTGAAACATTTCCGCAATGTCACCGCAAATCGCTATTTTGTTGACCCGAAAGGCTAGCAAGACGTCTATGAGTGGGTTCAGGCAATCTGGTCCCCTGAGTAGGTAGTCATTAGGCGCGTATCCGTGTGCCTTTGTGGCTGCATCCCATACAAGCCTAATATTTTTCGGCTTGTTTGGATTCAGCGCTATGAATATCAGCAGATACCATGTACGGCTGTTCTCCCGACTGGTTTCTTCCTCGGATAGCTTAACCGCGTATCCTTTGTCTTGGAGGTTCCTGATTTGGGCTTCAATCTTTTCGTACAGATCTGGTTCTTAAGAGACCTTTTTCCTCATGCAGGTAAGCCGCTTCAGAGTGTTACTCCGGCTTTCAGGGAGTTTGTCGATACCACCGCGCCACGGAAGTCCAACTTCATATTTTCCGGACTTCTTTTGGCAGGTGCTTTCCAGAATCTTCACTGCCAGCTCATCTTCAGCTGAGTGTATCTTTCGTGGTACGAGTGCATCAAGGTTGAAATGATCCTTGATGTCGTCATGGAGTTCTTGCCAGTCGCAGTCGCAGTGGTGCATGAAAACGGATCGTTGTGGGTTCGCCGATCCTTGGATGCTCCATCCTAGCATGCACTTCGATGCTATCGGCTCGTTCCATTTAGCAAAGTCGGCTGGGCCGACGAGCCGGTTCCGATTAGCAAAGTCGGCTGGGCAGAGTAGGACCGTATCGGCAAGTCTTTCAAATGCTGGAATCTTTCGCATAGCTCCTTTATGTTGACTGTCTTTTTGAACGGTCTGGACGTTGTTCAACCTGTAAACCTTATCGCAGCTAATTTCCGAGATTTGGACGGATGCTTTCACGGATCCACTCTCGAGTCGAGTCGTCTCTGCGGTCCACTGCAAACACATTGGCGCTGCCTGGCCTTGTATTCCCAATCTTTGGAGTACGGATGCGTCTGCTAAGGTCACGGATGATCCTTCATCTAAAATGGCGTAGATCTCGGTCTGCCTGCTGCCGTAATGCAGCTTGACTGGAATGATGCGAAAGAACTGACTTCCGTGGTTGTCGTCTCGATGCGTACACGTGAGTACGCATCGAGACGACAACCACGGAAGTCAGACTCTGTGGTCTGTCTTGGCCGATTGTGTTAGGAACATATTCTGTATGAAGTAACTCATGGTGTCTCCTTGTACAAATTAAAACAAGTAATATTCCAATTTGTGTAAATTGATAATATTACAAAGCCGGCTGGCTATGCCTCCGTGGCAGGGGTAGAGCCGGCTGATTAGGTATTGGTGACCGCCAAGGTTGGCAGCCACTGGAGAATCGGGTGGTCGCTTCGACTTCCTTCCTCAATTGATTGTCCGGGCCGGCAGTCGGTCACTGCCGCTGGTTGGATATCCGTGGCGAGGGTCGGCGGAAGGTAACTGCCGCTGGTGGCCCACGTCGCTGTAGATTCCAAGGGATGGTCGTACTGCTCCTATGTTGAGATAGGAAGATTACGGTGGAAGGATGACTGTCCTTCGATACCACTGACCTAGTGACTCAGTCGGTATGATAATTAATAAAAGAGTTAACGGCTAAGTGCCGGAGTTTCATGCATGAGAGCTGCTGCTCTTTATTTCTTGAATATCAAATATGAACTGAATATGTGAAAAGAACTTAAAGCTAACAAAGGCTCACAGCGGCCACGCAAATATGCAGTGTCTGCCGTCTGTGCACGAGCATCCGGCCCATTGCTGGGTCAGCAGTCTGGCCGGAGCTTCATTATGATGTTGACTGTGATCAACGACTCTGGTCTGGCTGACCATAGTTAACTTACAGCCATTAATTCCACAGTTCCGGTTCGGCATCTGTTCCGGTGTACCTTGAGGCAGCAGAAACAGGCTTTACCCGCTCTGATTACCTGCCACCTGTGCTTCCGGTTCAAGGTTCGAGAATACCTGACATTGTGCTGAGTTGTGACTCGGGTCGCCGCAAGCTGTTTGTCCTCGTGCTGGTCCAGTCTCATCTGCCTCTGCCTTGTCCGGGCGGCGACTGTTGTGGGAATGGAATTAACTGCGCCAGTTTTGTAAAACGATGGCGCCACCACTAATGACGCTGCCTCTGCGATTTTATACAGCCAATGTTACTTGATGCCTTGACTGCGGCCACTCTATCGTCGCGAGGTTGCATTGCCCAGCTTGTGTTGGTTGGGAAGCTTATCTACCAGGTCCTTGACCAGCATTGGATTGTTGAGATGCGCCTTCAGATCGCACGCCTCCATAGTAGCACAGACGTTTCGCACTGCCAGCGCGTACTCTATTATCGCCTCCAATCTGTCTTTGGGTGGTGCCAGTCATCGCACCTTTTCCACCATTCTTTCCATTCTGACCAAGTCACGAGCTTTCCCTTTAAGCGACTTTTGTAGACGTAGCATGTTTTCCACATTCGTATATCCCGCTGCTATCGTACTGTGTTCAAATGTGCTGATAAATAACGGCCAGTCCTCAGGATCCCCGCTGAATGTTGGAAGGTCCTTGGGTATAGCTTGCCGGGCCACTATTTGAGTACTTGTAGATGAATCTGTGGCTCGAAACATCCCAGCTACCGCTACGTCAGCGGTATTCATCTGCATGAGAATTTTGTACTTTTCTTCTATGAACCTTGCCTCAGACTGTCTTTTTTCCTCGAGCATATTTAACAAGAGTTGATTTTTGTTCATGTCCGGATTGCCTTCCCAAACATTCATGATCTGTCGTCCTCTACGCCGGCACACTCGAAATGGTACTACCTTCCGCAAACGTCGTACTGTACCCAATTTTCTGACGCTGTTTCGTTTTTCTTCTCGCAAATTCTGCACACTTCAACGTTCATGCTTCGCCTTGTCCGCCGTGCGTGCAATAATGCGTCTGCTTTTCTTCTTCTTGACTGCGTGCTTACTCGACCTAGCCTGTGGCTGCTAGGGACGCGACGCCTTACCTCTGCCTTTATCCGCAAGAGTTCTGATTTTCCCCAAGAATGGCGTGCTCAACTCAACCTAGCCTTGGCTGCTAGGGACGCGACGCTTTCACTTTCGTTCCTTCCAAAATTTGTCGCTTCCAGTCGGTCTAGCTGTTGTCTGCTAGCGACGCGACGCTGTTTTTCTGCCTTAATCCGCAGATAACGAAGTTTTGGAGGAAGTTTTTTTAGAAATGTTGAGGTCTGGGCGAGGTTGTGGCACGATTTTTTAAGCAAACATGGATTTGGTTGTTCCTTCCTTTATTTAAACTCAAATCATGGCGCGCGAGCTAAAAAACTTCGTCGTTTTCCCTCGCCTCGTTAGCTTCACCTAGCGATCGCAAACGCCTCGTTCTTCCGCCGTTTTTCCGTATATCGATAAGCTTACGTCTAGCGTTTTTCAAAACTTATTCTAAACATTATTTAACACTAATTTTAACGATTTCATTTTTCAAATATAAACTTAAGGGGTATTCTATAACGGCGGTAACATTCCCTCCCCCGTAATTTATCCCGATCCGTGGTCAGTTACCATTCTCCAAGCCGACGTATAGAACTGCTACTTTTATTGCTGGTCTTTCTATGGCACCATGCTGCTTCTTGATGGTCACCCACCGAACTTGTCCATCGTTGGCCATCATTGCGTCAGTCACGCGTCCTTTTAGCAACAGGTTCCTAGGAAGAAGCTCATCCACGACTATGACGATGCTTCCGATGGTGATTGGAGGCACCTTCTCAAACCATTCTCTCTCTCATGGTGCGCCTGGTTAATACGGGTGCATATTCCTTAACCCATCGTTGCCAAAAGCGGTCTCCGAACCGCTGAGTCTCGTTCCATCTACGCTTCAGATTCATTCCCTCTTTGGGCAGCGGCTTGTATCCGTTCGGTGATCCTAGCAGCAGGTGGTTTGGAGTCAAGGCAGCGTCATTCTCGGAATCCAAACTTACGAACGTGAGAGGTCGCGAGTTGATGATAAATTGCGCCTCCATCAGTGCGTTTCTCAACCCTTCGTCGTTGAAAGAGTAACTTGGGCAAATGTTCTTCAAGATTTCTTTCGTTGTCCGGACGAGTCTCTCCCATGCTCCACCCATGTGCGGTGCTCCTGGTGGGTTGAATTGCCACTTTATGCCGTCGAACTTAATAGTGATCTTGTCGTGCTCGATCTTTTTCAGCTCCTCGCTCACGGCTTTTTCCGTGGCTCTGAAATTTGTACCGTTGTCTGAGAATATTTCCCTCGGTGTCCCTCGAAGGGCCATAAAATTGGCTAGGCACATGATACATGAACTAGTATCTAGACTGTAGGCGATCTCAAAATGCACCGCGCGCAACGTAAGACAGGTGAACAGAGCTACCCATCTCTTCTCTTTGCGCCGGCCGACGTTCACCAATAACGGGCCAAAATAGTCAACGCCTGTATAGGTGAACGGCCTCTCGAAGCTTCCAACTCTTGCCCTCGGGATCGGTGCCATCTGGGGTGGTCTGGGAACTGCTCTGTCGGTCTTGCATCGTTGGCATGTGTTTCGCACAGATTTGTGCAGTACTCGTAGCCGGCTGATATAAAACGAATTTTTGATGTCGTTTATTACAGTTTCGTGAGCGAGATGGTGATACTTTTCGTGGAAGCTCCTAACTATGAGGTTGGTTATCCGGCATCCATGAGCTAGTATGATGGCGTCCTCAGCTATGTCAACTGCGTTCAATCTGCCTCTAGTTTGTAGTACTCCATCGTTGTCCAGGTATGCGTTCAATCCGGCTAATCTGCTTCCCTTGAGGAGCGCCGTTCCCGCGGATAACGTTTTTAGTTCTGCTGCGAAGGCGATGGATTGAGATTGCTTGTATAGCAGCATCTTTGCCTTGCTCACATGAGCCATTGCCGTGGTTGCTGGCATATCTAGTCCGGCATATTTCGCTCGCAGCCGATCAATGAACAGGAGTACTAGCGCCACAGCTCTGTATAACCGCCGCCAATTTGAGAAATCGTTCGCGTTGAACATAACCACTGAATTCGTATGCGTCGTCATCACATGCTTCCGGAACTCCGAGGTATCGATGATGCTCTTCTGCTTCTTGGTTATTGGCCAGTTGCTCGTGACGTCTCTTGTTGGGTTTGCCCGGTGACCTTGGTAGCTCCATCTGCTACGTTCAGCTTTGAGGGAATCCACCGCCATTGCTCGACCAGTGTTGTTTCCAGAATTTCGGCGACTCTGTGCATCACGAACTGATGAAAGTTGCGGGGGTCTATGGTTAGCCACTGCAACACTGTCTTGGAGTCCGACCAGTATGTGGCGTTGTCAATTCGTAGGTTGCGTGTGCTCATCACCTTTTGGGCTAAGCGTGCTCCCATAACTGCTGCCTGCAGCTCAATACGCGGAATCAAAAGTGGTTTTAAAGGTGGGACCTTAGATTTCGCTATCACCAAAGATACGACGACTCTGTCATCCGTTGCCACGCGCAAGTAGCAGACTGCAGAATATGCTTCCTCGCTGGCGTCGACGAATGCATTCGAATGTATGGATTCCAATTTGACATGGCTCCAATGTGGCTGGGGAAAAGCATCTAGGGACCTCGAAAGTCCTTATGTCTTGCAAAATGGTTTTCCATTGGCGCCATTCTTCTAGAATTCTCTCAGGTAGCTCCTGATCCCATTCAATTTTTTGCCGCCATATGCACTGGAGAAGTATTTTTAGTCCAATCGTCTGGCATGATAAAAATCCCAATAGATCGAAGATCGACATCAAAACTTGTAATACTTCTCGCTTGGTGGGGACTACGTTTTCCGCCAGCACATCACGCTTCAACCTTGAAAATCTGCAGATAAATTTTAACATATCATTATGTGGGTCCCAGAACATACCGAGTATCTTTTCTGTTGCACAAAAATCCACGGGCTTTTGGGTTCCAGCGTTGCCATTATCCTGCAAGCTTTTTGAGAACTTCTTCCGAATTCGACGACCAGTTACGGATCTCGAATCCGCCTCTGCGATGGACTTCTATGGCTTGTCTGGTGATCTGGATGGCCTCCTGTTCGTTCCTCATGCTATCGATGAAGTCGTCAAAGTAGTGCTACCTTTGGATGGCGTTTAAGGCCAATGGGAACTCTTCTTGGTGATTTCCGCGTTCTTATCTCGAACGAAGTGCGCTATAAAAAGCGCGCAGCTAATCCCAAAAGTCATAGCTCGCGTGACATAGGTGTCTACTTTGTCGCTGCCTTTGTCATACCACAAAAATCGCTGTGCCTGCATATCCCTCTCGCGAATGTTGATCCTGTGAAACATTTCCGCAATGTCACCGCAAATCGCTATTTTGTTGACCCGAAAGGCTAGCAAGACGTCTATGAGTGGGTTCAGGCAATCTGGTCCCCTGAGTAGGTAGTCATTAGGCGCGTATCCGTGTGCCTTTGTGGCTGCATCCCATACAAGCCTAATATTTTTCGGCTTGTTTGGATTCAGCGCTATGAATATCAGCAGATACCATGTACGGCTGTTCTCCCGACTGGTTTCTTCCTCGGATAGCTTAACCGCGTATCCTTTGTCTTGGAGGTTCCTGATTTGGGCTTCAATCTTTTCGTACAGATCTGGTTCTTAAGAGACCTTTTTCCTCATGCAGGTAAGCCGCTTCAGAGCGTTACTCCGGCTTTCAGGGAGTTTGTCGACTTCATATTTTCCGGACTTCTTTTGGCAGGTGCTTTCCAGAATCTTCATTGCCAGGTCATCTTCAGCTGAGTATAGCTTTCGTTGTACGAGTGCATCAAGGTTGAAATGATCCTTGATATCGTCATGGAGTTCTTGCCAGTCGCAGTCGCAGTGGTGCATGAAAATGGATCGTTGTGGGTTTGCCGATCCTTGGATGCTCCATCCTAGCATGTACTTCGATGCTATCGGCTCGTTCCATTTTCATTCGCGGATCTTGCGAGGGACTACTAGCTTCCAGTTATTGGTTCCGATTAGCAAAGTCGGCTGGGTTGAGTAGGACCGTAGCGGGAAGTCTTTCAAATGCTGGAATCTGTCGCATAGCTCCTTCATATTGACTGTCTGTCTCGGTAATGCTAGGTTCTGAATGATCTGGACGTTGTTCAACCTGTAAACCTTATAGCAGTTCATTTCCGAGATTTGGACGGATGCTTTCACGGATCCACTCTCGAGTCGAGTCGTCTCTGCGGTCCACTGCAAACACATTGGCGCTGCCTGGCCTTGTATTCCCAATCTTTGGAGTACGGATGCATCTGCTAAGGTCACGGATGATCCTTCATCTAAAAAGGCAAAGATCTCGGTCTGCCTGCTGCCGTAATGCAGCTTGACTGGAATGATGTGAAAGAACTGACTTCCGTGGTTGTCGTCTCGATGCGTACGCACGTGACTCTGTGGTCTGTCTTTGCCGATTGTGTTAGGAACATATTCTGTATGAAGTAACTCATCGTGTCTCCTTGTACAGCCATTAATTCCACAGTTCCCGGTTCGGCATCTGTTCCGGTGTACCTTGAGGCAGCAGAAACAGGCTTTACCCGCTCTGATTACCTGCCACCTGTGCTCCGCGTCAAGGTTCGAGAATACCTGACATTGTGCTGGGTTGTGACTCGGGTCGCCGCAAGCTACGCACCTCTGTTGAACTTGCTGCTAAGCTGCTTTAGTATGGATCGCGTTTGATCGAGTTTGTCCTCGTGCTGGTACAGTCTTATCTGCCTCTGCCTTGTCCGGGCGGCGACTGTAGTGGGAATTAACTGCGCCAGTTTTGTAAAACGATCTTGACTTGACTTGACTGCGGCCACTCTATCGTCGCGAGGTTGCATTGCCCAGTTTAGCTTTTGTTGGTTGGGAAGCTTATCTACCAGCTCCTTGACCAGCATTGGATTGTTGAGATGCGCCTTCAGATCGCATGCCTCCATAGTAGCACAGACGTTTCGCACTGCCAGCGCGTACTCTGTTATCGCCTCCAATCTGTCTTTGGGTGGTGCCAGTCATCGCACCTTTTCCACCATTCTTTCCATTCTGACCAAGTCACGAGCTTTCCCTTTAAGCGACTTTTGTAGACGTAGCATGTTTTCCACATTCGTATATCCCGCTGCTATCGTACTGTGTTCAAATGTGCTGATAAATAACGGCCAGTCCTCAGGATCCCCGCTGAATGTTGGAAGGTCCTTGGGTATAGCTTGCCGGGCCACTATTTGAGTACTTGTAGGTGAATCTGTGGCTCGAAACATCCCAGCTACCGCTACGTCAGCGGTATTCATCTGCATGAGAATTTTGTACTTTTCTTCTATGAACCTTGCCTCAGACTGTCTTTTTTCCTCGAGCATATTTAACAAGAGTTGATTTTTGTTCATGTCCGGATTGCCTTCCCAAACATTCATGATCTGTCGTCCTCTACGCCGGCACACTCGAAATGGTACTACCTTCCGCAAACGTCGTACTGTACCCAATTTTCTGACGCTGTTTCGTTTTTCTTCTCGCAAATTCTGCACACTTCAACGTTCATGCTTCGCCTTGTCCGCCGTGCGTGCAATAATGCGTCTGCTTTTCTTCTTCTTGACTGCGTGCTTACTCGACCTAGCCTGTGGCTGCTAGGGACGCGACGCCTTACCTCTGCCTTTATCCGCAAGAGTTCTGGTTTTCCCCAAGAATGGCGTGCTCAACTCAACCTAGCCTTGGCTGCTAGGGACGCGACGCTTTCACTTTCGTTCCTTCCAAAATTTGTCGCTTCCAGTCGGTCTAGCTGTTGTCTGCTAGCGACGCGACGCTGTTTTTCTGCCTTAATCCGCAGATAACGAAGTTTTGGAGGAAGTTTTTTAGAAATGTTGAGGTCTGGGCGAGGTTGTGGCACGATTTTTTAAGCAAACATGGATTTGGTTGTTCCTTCCTTTATTTAAACTCAAATCATGGCGCGCGAGCTAAAAACTTCGTCGTTTTCCCTCGCCTCGTTAGCTTCACCTAGCGATCGCAAACGCCTCGTTCTTCCGCCGTTTTTCCGTATATCGATAAGCTTACGTCTAGCGTTTTTCAAAACTTATTCTAAACATTATTTAACACTAATTTTAACGATTTCATTTTTCAAATATAAACTTAAGGGGTATTCTATAACGGCGGTAACATTCCCTCCCCGTAATTTATCCCGATCCGTGGTCAGTTACCATTCTCCAAGCCGACGTATAGAACTGCTACTTTTATTGCTGGTCTTTCTATGGCACCATGCTGCTTCTTGATGGTCACCCACCGAACTTGTCCATCGTTGGCCATCATTGCGTCAGTCACGCGTCCTTTTAGCAACAGGTTCCTAGGAAGAAGCTCATCCACGACTATGACGATGCTTCCGATGGTGATTGGAGGCACCTTCTCAAACCATTCTCTCTCTCATGGTGCGCCTGGTTAATACGGGTGCATATTCCTTAACCCATCGTTGCCAAAAGCGGTCTCCGAACCGCTGAGTCTCGTTCCATCTACGCTTCAGATTCATTCCCTCTTTTGGCAGCGGCTTGTATCCGTTCGGTGATCCTAGCAGCAGGTGGTTTGGAGTCAAGGCAGCGTCATTCTCGGAATCCAAACTTACGAACGTGAGAGGTCGCGAGTTGATGATAAATTGCGCCTCCATCAGTGCGTTTCTCAACCCTTCGTCGTTGAAAGAGTAACTTGGGCAAATGTTCTTCAAGATTTCTTTCGTTGTCCGGACGAGTCTCTCCCATGCTCCACCCATGTGCGGTGCTCCTGGTGGGTTGAATTGCCACTTTATGCCGTCGAACTTAATAGTGATCTTGTCGTGCTCGATCTTTTTCAGCTCCTCGCTCACGGCTTTTTCCGTGGCTCTGAAATTTGTACCGTTGTCTGAGAATATTTCCCTCGGTGTCCCTCGAAGGGCCATAAAATTGGCTAGGCACATGATACATGAACTAGTATCTAGACTGTAGGCGATCTCAAAATGCACCGCGCGCAACGTAAGACAGGTGAACAGAGCTACCCATCTCTTCTCTTTGCGCCGGCCGACGTTCACCAATAACGGGCCAAAATAGTCAACGCCTGTATAGGTGAACGGCCTCTCGAAGCTTCCAACTCTTGCCCTCGGGATCGGTGCCATCTGGGGTGGTCTGGGAACTGCTCTGTCGGTCTTGCATCGTTGGCATGTGTTTCGCACAGATTTGTGCAGTACTCGTAGCCGGCTGATATAAAACGAATTTTTGATGTCGTTTATTACAGTTTCGTGAGCGAGATGGTGATACTTTTCGTGGAAGCTCCTAACTATGAGGTTGGTTATCCGGCATCCATGAGCTAGTATGATGGCGTCCTCAGCTATGTCAACTGCGTTCAATCTGCCTCTAGTTTGTAGTACTCCATCGTTGTCCAGGTATGCGTTCAATCCGGCTAATCTGCTTCCCTTGAGGAGCGCCGTTCCCGCGGATAACGTTTTTAGTTCTGCTGCGAAGGCGATGGATTGAGATTGCTTGTATAGCAGCATCTTTGCCTTGCTCACATGAGCCATTGTCGTGGTTGCTGGCATATTGTGATACGATAACTCCAGGGGATTGGTTTTAGTTGGTCTTTATTTGGAAGGAGCAGCAAAGGTGCCGCTCCATCATTTAGATGGAGCAGCTGAGGTGCCGCTCCAACGGTCAAAATGTCTCTGATCTTTTACAATATTTCTTAAGTCTAAGTAAGGCTAAATCTCGTAGCAGCGCTGCTCGCAGGCGGCGGCAGAGAGACGGCTATGTACTTATATATAAAGGAATATAATAATATATGTTGTCATGCGCTCTCAAGTGGAGGCGCGAGGGGTATGCATATGCTGACCGTTTGTTACGATTATGCTGACACTAGCACTTTCTGTGTGCATAACTAAGGCATAACGATCGGTTCATATTTCGGCCACTTAGGGTTTATGACCGGGACTTTGGATTATGTAAACACTGCAACAAAGTGTTACAGTGCGCACCCTTTAAGTACTCTCGGTACAGTGGGTATTCAATATATGTGCATACTACATCTCCCTCCTTTTGAAAAATAACGTAATATAATGAAGTTATTTTTATAATAAAAATTTCAAATTAATACATCCTTTTTTTTTAATTTATTTTTTGTATAATGTTATTAGAATCAAAGAAAACGAAATTATTAAAAGAATATGTGTATTTATTTATCTATGTGTGTGTGTCTTTGTATGTCCATACTAAGTGCAATTTATGAAATAAAGATTTTTAATCTATCCTTATGAACTGTTTGTTTCTTATGTTTATTATTTGTTATTACTATGTTATCTCTATCTCCTATTTCCGTTACTATATACGGACCTGTACATTTAGGATCTAACTTATGACCTGTCTCGTTTTTTAATAAAACTTTGTCACCTACTGATATATCTATATCCCTTACTTTATGATCGTATAGTAGTTTATTTCTATTCTTGTTTGCTTCTAACATAATTCTAGCTCTTTTATAGGCTACTTCTAATCTATATTTACTCTCCTTAGCATAGTCATCTATATTATATAGTGCTTCTACACTATCTATGCTATTAAAATGTTTTGGCAAATTACTTGTTTTACCGAATACTAGCTCATATGGACAATAAGTATGTGCCATAGAGGGGGTCGTGTTGAAACAGAAGACAAAATATTGAAGCCATACGTCCCAATCAGTTTTATCAGCCGATATGTAAGATCGTATGTATTCATTGAAAGTTCTATGACTTCTTTCTATTGTTCCAACTGTCTGGTGGTGGTGTGCTGTGGATGTAATATTTTCAATATTTAAATATTTGCACAAATCGTCTATAATTGAATTCTTATATTCTGTTCCCATGTCCGTAATGAACGTCTTCATTGGACCGTACTTCAGGATAAAAGATTCAAATATTGCTTTAGCGACAGTATTGGCGTTTTTATTCGGAACAGGTATGGCAACTAAATACTTAGTTAAATCACATATTAAAGTGACTGCATACTCATTGCCATTTTCTGATTTTGGCAGTGGACCAATAGTGTCCACTATCACTCTGTCGAAAGCATTTATTGGTGTGTCTGTAATTGTTAAAGGGGTCTTTGTGTGTTTAGTTATTTTTGATTTCTGGCATTTTTGACATTTTCTTACGTACTCAGTTATATCTTTAGACATGCTTTTCCAGTAATAGTGTCTTTTTACTTTGGCCAAAGTTTTTGATATGCCAGTATGACCTCCTTGAATTGGATCATCATGAAATGTAGACAAAATTGCTTCTTTTTCTTTTAAATTTGTTATTTGGGTCACCGGGTTGAGTAGCGCTACTCTTAATGTTTTCAATATTTTATTGCCCATTAATTTAAATTTATCTATTGAAGTATATTCAAAGATATTTTCCCACGGTGCCACTTTGAGTTGGCTGATTTTATGTATACCGGCTTGCATTTCAAGCCTTTGGAAAAATTGATCTAAATCAATAACTCCATTAGTATATAAATCGCTAACATCATATCTTGCAGTAATTTTTCTGCCTTGTTTAAATAAACATAACATATTTTTTATCTGCAAGGTCACTACTTTACGTACTTCATCATTGTTTATGACGTCGTATACGTTGGGCTTAGAAGCTTTATTTAAAGATTGCCTTGGCAATTCTTGTTCTTGATTTTCCGCGCGGAATTTTTGTCTACTTTGATATCTAGTAGTGACTTTTAATACATTTCTAGTTATATTTTGTAAATCTTTGATGGTTATTCTTGATAACGCATCAGCTACGTGATTATCTTTTCCCTTTAAATATTCGACTGTAAAGTCGACTGCCCAGTTGCTTCAGTGCAACTATTGACGAATTTGGAAACGGCTTCGTTCATAGTACTGAATGTGCCTGTTTGCATGATAAGTTTTACCTTATCAATTGTGCAGTTTTTAGTCATTGCTTTGACTGCATGCTGCATGGAATAATTCCTGGCTAGCTCTAAAGATAAACCATCTGATATATATGCACCTTCTAAGGCTTTCGTCATCTGCTCAATTTCTTGTGTGTATTGGTTAGCAGTTTTATTGCGCTGCTGTAGATTCATCAGCTTCGCTGATAATACCTCAACAGTTTCGCCTTTGACGTTGCTTCTTAGTCTAGCAATCACCTCAGTAATTGTTGTTTCATTACCGATTAGATTCCTGGCGACACCTTTTAGCTTTGTTTTAATGATGGAAATAGCTAATTCTTCGTGCTCGCCTTTTATTGATTGTATTATTTGTAAAGCATCAATGAAACTTGTTAAATTTTCAGCCTTACCATCAAAAACTGGTATAAGCTTAGATGCTGTATTAATAAAATCAATATTTGATTGTGCCATTGTGATGGATTTATCTATCTTGTATTCTATGACACTCGAAGTATCTGAATCTGTAGAGTTATCCAGATCAGTGTATACCGCCGGAATAGTAAGATTATTTAAATCTGTATCTTCTATTTTGGGGTTTACTTTGGGAAGCTCTTCTGACTCAGATTCTTTTGTTTCTGTTGATTCCGAGTCAGGTGCAGTGTCAACTGCTATTGGTGTATTTAGAACGGTTGGTAACGATATTTCTAAACTGAACTTTTGTTTAATAAATATTAAATTAGATCGTAGTCGTATCAAAAGTTTCGATACCTGTGACCAATGATCTTGATTTAATCTTTCCCTATGATCATGTATTAGCATACGCGCTTCATTAAAGCACTCTACCAATATTTCAACGTGCTTCCTAACCGTATTCTTTTGAATGGGTCTATTCTGAGTTAGGGATTTGTACGATTTGTCAAAATTTGTTTTAATTATTGATAACTCCTCGTACAATTTTTTCCAATCCATGCCTTTAGTTTAGCCATACTTTTGTAATTAGAATTGCATAATATATTTTAATATTTATTTTCTGTTGCAATTTTAATATTTATTTATTTCATTTTCTTAGATTGTAAGTGTTTACATTTGTGTATAATAATTTTGTTTTTTTTTTCTTTTTATTTTTTTTTTTTTTGGGTTTTTTTTTTTTTTTTTATTTAGATTTTGTCCAGGTCATTTGCTTGACTCTGGAATTTTTTCTTTAAACATTTGTTGTGTAATTTATATAATTTAAGCAACACGCTTGCTAACATTATAATGACGATTATCATTAACAATATTGTAATTGTTTGAAGATCGACTTTTCCTGGTTCAATTTTATTAACGACATTTGCCGTGGAATCTACAACTTTCGTGTCTACTAAACCCATTTTAGATATTGTATATGTTTTTGTTTTTCCAATTTCAATTATATTTTTCTCTGAGTCATATTTTGTAATGTAACTTAATTTTTCTGGGAAGTAATAGTCAGAATCATTTATTTGATCCGTTTTACTTATGCTATTACTTCTCATTAAAAGGTTATTAAATTGTTTCATAAATTTTAAGCATTTATGCTATTTTTGAATTTAATTTTTTCATTAGAAAAGAAATAAAATTTTACATAAATTTTAGGAATTTATGGTATTTTTTCCTTTAATTTAAAAAAAATGTTTTTAAATCTGAGTTTTTATCTAACATTTTTCCTACCTATTATTTGTACAGCTATACGGGCCATACTTTCAAATTGGGCAAAAGAGGTTCCGCTCAATTTTTCAAAAAATATTATAGTATAAAAAAAATATGCATCGCAGTGCAATCAAAAAAATTATGCAACGCAGTGCATGGGTAAAAAAAAAGTTTCTCCTCAGTTGATTTCCTCTTTTTTTCCCACGTCAGCTGGTCGTCGCCGGTTTGGCTACGCTGACGTTCCCTCGGTGGCGCAGGAGGTGGGGTATTCCCGCACTTTATTTGCTGCTGCTGCTGTCCGGGGCCTTTTGGACTCAGGCGTTACCGGTGCCGGTCCTCGCACAGGTTTGGTTGCAGTGGGGGCTGTCCAGTGGTCCAGGGCAATCCTTCGGGCACGTCTTTTTTAGTTTTGGTAATGGCTTTGGTGGTGGAGGTTTTGTTATTATTTTTTCATTTATTTTCTTAATCGATACTGAGTGAGTGGTGGCAATTTTTGGGCTTTTATTCTTGTTGTTTATTAATTCTTCTTTCAGAAAATCTAGTTCTGTTTGAAGTTTTTGGGCCGTAGCCCACGCGGGAGGTGGAGTGTTTACGTAGAGTAGCCACTTTAGGTGTGCTACTCTTTTCTTTATTTTTTTAGCGACTCCTCCGCGATTGCCCATTGCCTCACTCTACTCACTCAGATTTTTTGTAGATTTATTTTGCATTCTCCAGTGATTTGCATTCGCCATGTGATAATATAACTCCAGTTTATCCAGTTTTTTGACTATATCCTGGGTACCCTCCTGGGTATATCCTTTTAATCCTTAGAGGTCCTACGATGTCCTTCCATCGCTGTCACGGTCGCCATGTGAAGATATAATCCCAGGAGATTGGTTTTAGTTGGATTTTTATTTGGAAGGAGCAGCAAAGGTGCCGCTCCATCATTTAGATGGAGCAGCTGAGGTGCCGCTCCAACGGTCAAAATGTCTCTGATCTTTTACAATATTTCTTAAGTCTAATTAAGACTAAGTCTCGTAGCAGCGCTGCTCGCAGGCGGCGGCAGAGAGACGGCTATGTACTAATATATAAAGGAATATAATAATATATGTTGTAATGCGCTCTCAAGTGGAGGCGCGAGGGGTATGCATATGCTGACCGTTTGTTACGATTATGCTGACACTAGCACTTTCTGTGTGCGGGCTAAGGCATATCGATCGGTTCATATTTCGGCCACTTAGGGTTTATGACCGGAACTTGGATAATGTAAACACTGCAACAAAGTGTTACAGTGCGCACCCTTTAAGTACTCTCGGTACAGTGGGTATTCAATATATGTGCATACTACAGTACTTCAGGATAAAAGATTCAAATATTGCTTTAGCGACAGTATTGGCGTTTTTATTCGGAACAGGTATGGCAACTAAATACTTAGTTAAATCACATATTAAAGTGACTGCATACTCATTGCCATTTTCTGATTTTGGCAGTGGACCAATGGTGTCCACTATCACTCTGTCGAAAGCATTTATTGGTGTGTCTGTAATTGTTAAAGGGGTCTTTGTGTGTTTAGTTATTTTTGATTTCTGGCATTTTTGACATTTTCTTACGTACTCAGTTATATCTTTAGACATGCTTTTCCAGTAATAGTGTCTTTTTACTTTGGCTAAAGTTTTTGATATGCCAGTATGACCTCCTTGAATTGGATCATCATGAAATGTAGACAAAATTGCTTCTTTTTCTTTTAAATTTGTTATATGGGTCACCGGGTTGAGTAGCGCTACTCTTAATGTTTTCAATATTTTATTGCCCATTAATTTAAATTTATCTATTGAAGTATATTCAAAGATATTTTCCCACGGTGCCACTTTGAGTTGGCTGATTTTATGTATACCGGCTTGCATTTCAAGCCTTTGGAAAAATTGATCTAAATCAATAACTCCATTAGTATATAAATCGCTAACATCATATCTTGCAGTAATTTTTCTGCCTTGTTTAAATAAACATAACATATTTTTTATCTGCAAGGTCACTACTTTACGTACTTCATCATTGTTTATGACGTCGTATACGTTGGGCTTAGAAGCTTTATTTAAAGATTGCCTTGGCAATTCTTGTTCTTGATTTTCCGCGCGGAATTTTTGTCTACTTTGATATCTAGTAGTGACTTTTAATACATTTCTAGTTATATTTTGTAAATCTTTGATGGTTATTCTTGATAACGCATCAGCTAAGTGATTATCTTTTCCCTTTAAATATTCGACTGTAAAGTCGACTGCCCAGTTGCTTCAGTGCAACTATTGACGAATTTGGGAACGGCTTCGTTCATAGTACTGAATGTGCCTGCTTGCATGATAAGTTTTACCTTATCAATTGTGCAGTTTTTAGTCATTGCTTTGACTGCATGCTGCATGGAATAATTCCTGGCTAGCTCTAAAGATAAACCATCTGATATATATGCACCTTCTAAGGCTTTCGTCATCTGCTCAATTTCTTGTGTGTATTGGTTAGCAGTTTTATTGCGCTGCTGTAGATTCATCAGCTTCGCTGATAATACCTCAACAGTTTCGCCTTTGACGTTGCTTCTTAGTCTAGCAATCACCTCAGTAATTGTTGTTTCATTACCGATTAGATTCCTGGCGACACCTTTTAGCTTTGTTTTAATGATGGAAATAGCTAATTCTTCGTGCTCGCCTTTTATTGATTGTATTATTTGTAAAGCATCAATGAAACTTGTTAAATTTTCAGCCTTACCATCAAAAACTGGTATAAGCTTAGATGCTGTATTAATAAAACCAATATTTGATTGTGCCATTGTGATGGATTTATCTATCTTGTATTCTATGACACTCGAAGTATCTGAATCTGTAGAGTTATCCAGATCAGTGTATACCGCCGGAATAGTAAGATTATTTAAATCTGTATCTTCTATTTTGGGGTTTACTTTGGGAAGCTCTTCTGACTCAGATTCTTTTGTTTCTGTTGATTCCGAGTCAGGTGCAGTGTCAACTGCTATTGGTGTATTTAGAACGGTTGGTAACGATATTTCTAAACTGAACTTTTGTTTAATAAATATTAAATTAGATCGTAGTCGTATCAAAAGTGTCGATACCTGTGACCAATGATCTTGATTTAATCTTTCCCTATGATCATGTATTAGCATACGCGCTTCATTAAAGCACTCTACCAATATTTCAACGTGCTTCCTAACCGTATTCTTTTGAATGGGTCTATTCTGAGTTAGGGATTTGTACGATTTGTCAAAATTTGTTTTAATTATTGATAACTCCTCGTACAATTTGTTCCAATCCATGCCTTTAGTTTAGCCATACTTTTGTAAATAGAATTGCATAATATATTTTAATATTTATTTTCTGTCATTTCATTTTCTTAGATTGTAAGTGTTTACATTTGTGTATAATAATTTTGTTTTTTTTTTCTCTGGGTTTTTTATTTAGATTTTGTCCAGGTCATTTGCTTGACTCTGGAATTTTTTCTTTAAACATTTGTTGTGTAATTTATATAATTTTAGCAAAACGCTTGCTAACATTATAATGACGATTATCATTAACAATATTGTAATTGTTTGAAGATCGATTTTTCCTGGTTCAATTTTATTAACGACATTTGCCGTGGAATCTACAACTTTCGTGTCTACTAAACCCATTTTAGATATTGTATATGTTTTTGTTTTTCCAATTTCAATTATATTTTTCTCTGAGTCATATTTTGTAATGTAACTTAATTTTTCTGGGAAGTAATAGTCAGAATCATTTATTTGATCTGTTTTACTTATGCTATTACTTCTCATTAAAAGGTTATTAAAATGTTTCATAAATTTTAGGAATTTATGCTATTTTTGAATTTAATTTTTTTCCTTTCATTAAAATTTTACATAAATTTTAGGAATTTATCGTATTTTTTATTGTAAAAATTTTTCTAAATTTTGTCTTTTTTTTCTTATCTAACATTTTTTCCTACCTATTATTTGTACAGCTATACGGGCCATACTTTCAAATTGGGCAAAAGAGGTTCCGCTCAATTTTTCAAAAAAATATTATAGTATAAAAAAAAATATGCATCGCAGTGCAATCAAAAAAATTATGCAACGCAGTGCATGGGTAAAAAAAAGTTTCTCCTCAGTTGATTTCCTTTTTTTTCCACGTCAGCTGGTCGTCGCCGGTTTGGCTACGCTGACGTTCCCTCGGTGGCGCAGGAGGTGGCGTATTCCCGCACTCTATTTGCTGCTGCTGCTGTCCGGGGCCTTTTGGACTCAGGCGTTACCGGTGCCGGTCCTCGCACAGGTTTGGTTGCAGTGGGGGCTGTCCAGTGGTCCAGGGCAATCCTTCGGGCACTTCTTTTTTAGTTTTGGTAATGGCTTTGGTGGTGGAGGTTTTGTTATTATTTTTTCATTAATTTTCTTAATCGATACTGAGTGAGTGTTGGCAATTTTTGGGCTTTTATTCTTGTTGTTTATTAATTCTTCTTTCAGAAAATCTAGTTCTGTTTGAAGTTTTTGGGCCGTAGCCCACGCGGGAGGTGGAGTGTTTACGTAGAGTAGCCACTTTAGGTGTGCTACTCTTTTCTTTACTTTTTCGCGACTCCTCCGCGATTGCCCATTGCCTCACTCTACTCACTCAGATTTTTTGTAGATTTATTTTGCATTCTCCAGTTTATCCAGTTTTTTGACTATATGTATCCTCCTGGGTATATCCTTTTAATCCTTAGAGGTCCTTCGATGTCCTTCCATCGCTGTCACGGTCGCCATGTGATAAGATAACTCCAGGGGATTGGTTTTAGTTGGTCTTTATTTGGAAGGAGCAGCAAAGGTGCCGCTCCATCATTTAGATGGAGCAGCTGAGGTGCCGCTCCAACGGTCAAAATGTCTCTGATCTTTTACAATATTTCTTAAGTCTAAGTAAGGCTAAATCTCGTAGCAGCGCTGCTCGCAGGCGGCGGCAGAGAGACGGCTATGTACTTATATATAAAGGAATATAATAATATATGTTGTCATGCGCTCTCAAGTGGAGGCGCGAGGGGTATGCATATGCTGACCGTTTGTTACGATTATGCTGACACTAGCACTTTCTGTGTGCATAACTAAGGCATAACGATCGGTTCATATTTCGGCCACTTAGGGTTTATGACCGGGACTTTGGATTATGTAAACACTGCAACAAAGTGTTACAGTGCGCACCCTTTAAGTACTCTCGGTACAGTGGGTATTCAATATATGTGCATACTACAATATCTAATCCGGCATATTTCGCTCGCAGCCGATCAATGAACAGGAGTACTAGCGCCACAGCTCTGTATAACCGCCGCCAATTTGAGAAATCGTTCGCGTTGAACATAACCACTGAATTCGTATGCGTCGTCATCACATGCTTCCGGAACTCCGAGGTATCGATGATGCTCTTCTGCTTCTTGGTTATTGGCCAGTTGCTCGTGACGTCTCTTGTTGGGTTTGCCCGGTGACCTTGGTAGCTCCATCTGCTACGTTCAGCTTTGAGGGAATCCACCGCCATTGCTCGACCAGTGTTGTTTCCAGAATTTCGGCGACTCTGTGCATCACGAACTGATGAAAGTTGCGGGGGTCTATGGTTAGCCACTGCAACACTGTCTTGGAGTCCGACCAGTATGTGGCGTTGTCAATTCGTAGGTTGCGTGTGCTCATCACCTTTTGGGCTAAGCGTGCTCCCATAACTGCTGCCTGCAGCTCAATACGCGGAATCAAAAGTGGTTTTAAAGGTGGGACCTTAGATTTCGCTATCACCAAAGATACGACGACTCTGTCATCCGTTGCCACGCGCAAGTAGCAGACTGCAGAATATGCTTCCTCGCTGGCGTCGACGAATGCATTCGAATGTATGGATTCCAATTTGACATGGCTCCAATGTGGCTGGGGAAAAGCATCTAGGGACCTCGAAAGTCCTTATGTCTTGCAAAATGGTTTTCCATTGGCGCCATTCTTCTAGAATTCTCTCAGGTAGCTCCTGATCCCATTCAATTTTTTGCCGCCATATGCACTGGAGAAGTATTTTTAGTCCAATCGTCTGGCATGATAAAAATCCCAATAGATCGAAGATCGACATCAAAACTTGTAATACTTCTCGCTTGGTGGGGACTACGTTTTCCGCCAGCACATCACGCTTCAACCTTGAAAATCTGCAGATAAATTTTAACATATCATTATGTGGGTCCCAGAACATACCGAGTATCTTTTCTGTTGCACAAAAATCCACGGGCTTTTGGGTTCCAGCGTTGCCATTATCCTGCAAGCTTTTGAGAACTTCTTCCGAATTCGACGACCAGTTACGGATCTCGAATCCGCCTCTGCGATGGACTTCTATGGCTTGTCTGGTGATCTGGATGGCCTCCTGTTCGTTCCTCATGCTATCGATGAAGTCGTCAAAGTAGTGCTACCTTTGGATGGCGTTTAAGGCCAATGGGAACTCTTCTTGGTGATTTCCGCGTTCTTATCTCGAACGAAGTGCGCTATAAAAAGCGCGCAGCTAATCCCAAAAGTCATAGCTCGCGTGACATAGGTGTCTACTTTGTCGCTGCCTTTGTCATACCACAAAAATCGCTGTGCCTGCATATCCCTCTCGCGAATGTTGATCCTGTGAAACATTTCCGCAATGTCACCGCAAATCGCTATTTTGTTGACCCGAAAGGCTAGCAAGACGTGTATGAGTGGGTTCAGGCAATCTGGTCCCCTGAGTAGGTAGTCATTAGGCGCGTATCCGTGTGCCTTTGTGGCTGCATCCCATACAAGCCTAATATTTTTCGGCTTGTTTGGATTCAGCGCTATGAATATCAGCAGATACCATGTACGGCTGTTCTCCCGACTGGTTTCTTCCTCGGATAGCTTAACCGCGTATCCTTTGTCTTGGAGGTTCCTGATTTGGGCTTCAATCTTTTCGTACAGATCTGGTTCTTAAGAGACCTTTTTCCTCATGCAGGTAAGCCGCTTCAGAGCGTTACTCCGGCTTTCAGGGAGTTTGTCGATACCACCGCGCCACGGAAGTCCAACTTCATATTTTCCGGACTTCTTTTGGCAGGTGCTTTCCAGAATCTTCATTGCCAGGTCATCTTCAGCTGAGTATAGCTTTCGTTGTATGAGTGCATCAAGGTTGAAATGATCCTTGATATCGTCATGGAGTTCTTGCCAGTCGCAGTCGCAGTGGTGCATGAAAATGGATCGTTGTGGGTTTGCCGATCCTTGGATGCTCCATCCTAGCATGTACTTCGATGCTATCGGCTCGTTCCATTTTCATTCGCGGATCTTGCGAGGGACTACTAGCTTCCAGTTATTGGTTCCGATTAGCAAAGTCGGATGGGTTGAGTAGGACCGTAGCGGGAAGTCTTTCAAATGCTGGAATCTGTCGCATAGCTCCTTCATATTGACTGTCTGTCTCGGTAATGCTAGGTTCTGAATGATCTGGACGTTGTTCAACCTGTAAACCTTATAGCAGTTCATTTCCGAGATTTGGACGGATGCTTTCACGGATCCACTCTCGAGTCGAGTCGTCTCTGCGGTCCACTGCAAACACATTGGCGCTGCCTGGCCTTGTATTCCCAATCTTTGGAGTACGGATGCATCTGCTAAGGTCACGGATGATCCTTCATCTAAAAAGGCAAAGATCTCGGTCTGCCTGCTGCCGTAATGCAGCTTGAATGGAATGATGCGAAAGAACTGACTTCCGTGGTTGTCGTCTCGATGCGTACGCACGTGACTCTGTGGTCTGTCTTTGCCGATTGTGTTAGGAACATATTCTGTATGAAGTAACTCATCGTGTCTCCTTGTACAGCCATTAATTCCACAGTTCCCGGTTCGGCATCTGTTCCGGTGTACCTTGAGGCAGCAGAAACAGGCTTTACCCGCTCTGATTACCTGCCACCTGTGCTCCGCGTCAAGGTTCGAGAATACCTGACATTGTGCTGGGTTGTGACTCGGGTCGCCGCAAGCTACGCACCTCTGTTGAACTTGCTGCTAAGCTGCTTCAGTATGGATCGCGTTTGATCGAGTTTGTCCTCGTGCTGGTACAGTCTCATCTGCCTCTGCCTTGTCCGGGCGGCGACTGTAGTGGGAATTAACTGCGCCAGTTTTGTAAAACGATCTTGACTTGACTTGACTGCGGCCACTCTATCGTCGCGAGGTTGCATTGCCCAGTTTAGCTTTTGTTGGTTGGGAAGCTTATCTACCAGCTCCTTGACCAGCATTGGATTGTTGAGATGCGCCTTCAGATCGCATGCCTCCATAGTAGCACAGACGTTTCGCACTGCCAGCGCGTACTCTGTTATCGCCTCCAATCTGTCTTTGGGTGGTGCCAGTCTTCGCACCTTTTCCACCATTCTTTCTAGGATGTGCTCTGGTCTGCCGAAGAACATCTTCAAAGTGCTGATGACTTCTGGGACTAGGTTAGGAAGTAGGAGTTTATCTCTAACCAAGTCACGAGCTTTCCCTTTAAGCGACTTTTGCAGACGTAGCATGTTTTCCACATTCGTATATCCCGCTGCTATCGTACTGTGTTCAAATGTGCTGATAAATAACGGCCAGTCCTCAGGATCCCCGCTGAATGTTGGAAGGTCCTTGGGTATAGCTTGCCGGGCCACTATTTGAGTACTTGTAGGTGAATCTGTGGCTCGAAACATCCCAGCTACCGCTACGTCAGCGGTATTCATCTGCATGAGAATTTTGTACTTTTCTTCTATGAACCTTGCCTCAGACTGTCTTTTTTCCTCGAGCATATTTAACAAGAGTTGATTTTTGTTCATGTCCGGATTGCCTTCCCAAACATTCATGATCTGTCGTCCTCTACGCCGGCACACTCGAAATGGTACTACCTTCCGCAAACGTCGTACTGTACCCAATTTTCTGACGCTGTTTCGTTTTTCTTCTCGCAAATTCTGCACACTTCAACGTTCATGCTTCGCCTTGTCCGCCGTGCGTGCAATAATGCGTCTGCTTTTCTTCTTCTTGACTGCGTGCTTACTCGACCTAGCCTGTGGCTGCTAGGGACGCGACGCCTTACCTCTGCCTTTATCCGCAAGAGTTCTGGTTTTCCCCAAGAATGGCGTGCTCAACTCAACCTAGCCTTGGCTGCTAGGGACGCGACGCTTTCACTTTCGTTCCTTCCAAAATTTGTCGCTTCCAGTCGGTCTAGCTGTTGTCTGCTAGCGACGCGACGCTGTTTTTCTGCCTTAATCCGCAGATAACGAAGTTTTGGAGGAAGTTTTTTTAGAAATGTTGAGGTCGAGGCGAGGTTGTGGCACGATTTTTTAAGCAAACATGGATTTGGTAGTTCCTTCCTTTATTTAAACTCAAATCATGGCGCGCGAGCTAAAAACTTCGTCGTTTTCCCTCGCCTCGTTAGCTTCACCTAGCGATCGCAAACGCCTCGTTCTTCCGCCGTTTTTCCGTATATCGATAAGCTTACGTCTAGCGTTTTTCAAAACTTATTCTAAACATTATTCAACACTAATTTTAACGATTTCATTTTTCAAATATAAACTTAATTCTATGACGGCGGCAACATACAGTATTGTTGAAATAAAATTTATTTTTAAAAGTTTTTATTTTCGAGAGAAATACATTTTTTAAATTTATTCGTAAGATTTTATTTTCGAGAAAGATAAATTTTACTCGAAATTGCAAAGAGAGGGAATTCTTAATGTTCCCACAGTTAGATGTCGCGGATTTATTTTATTTATTTGGCGATAATTCAGACAAAAAGCCTACTCACATTTCATATGGTTTGGTTGTTGTCGTGGCCGTCGCTGCCGCCGTCGTTGCTGCCGCCGTCGTTGCTGCCGCCGTCGTTGCTGCTGCCGCTGTTGTCGCCGCCGTTGCAGTCGCTGCCGCTGCTGTCGCTGCCGCTATTGTCGCTGCCGCTGTTGTCGCTGCCGCTGTTGTCACTGCCGCTGTTGTTACTGCTTTGTTTTTATTTTTGAAAGGTTCGTAAGTTTTTCGTTTTTTTTTTTGAAGGGTGGGGAATATCCGATGTTCCCTGTTGTTTTTTCTTTTGATATATTTTTTCTTTGGCGTATTTTTTCTGCCAATTTGAGCACTGCACTTTTGTGTGTTCTTTTATTTTTTTTTATTAATTAATTGTTCAATTCATTATCACTACCGATTGCAATTATTTTTGTAAATGCATTAAACTTCGTATCGCGTGAGTCGGTTACGTTGGGCGCCTGTTAATTTTAATAACCCTTGCACTATTATTTCTTACTTTCACTCAAGCCCGTTGGGGCAAGGATCCATTGATAACAGATGGGGTTTATTAGGTTTTTTCATTTATTTCACCTAAACCTGTTAAGGTAAAGGATAATATAAACAATGTTACAATTATTATTTATTACACAGCTATGGCTGCGGAGTATGATTTAAAAACTAAACTAAAGGCTCTATCATGCTGCAGCTGGAAGTCTTCGTCCGGTCGCAGTGCTATCGCCAAAGTGCCGGATCAGCAATTTTATCCAGTTGCTGACGATCACTCGCTGCGCGAGTTTTTTGTCCGGGAACCGTGGGATTGTCTCCAGAGTGCGGAGTCGACGGTTTCTTCGTTCCGCATGTTGACCACTTCTGGTCGGGCTCCGGGTGATTGTCCCCGTAGTGCAGGGTCGGCAGTTTCCCTATTCCGTGTGTTGGCCACCGGATGTGGCCCGTAACTCGGCAGTTTCCCAATTTGGGAACTGGGTGTGTTAACTTATATAAGCAGGGTTGTCAATGCAAATTTATACATTTCCCCAAAAATCGGGATATAATTCCCCAAATTTGGGGACAAAAATCGGCTGATTCCCCACATATTCCCCACATAGTTTTATTTAAATGAAACAATAAAAAGCTAATAAACAATAATATACAATAATAAACAATAATAAAACAATAATAACAATAAGAAACAATAATAAACAATAAATAAAATAATTAAAATAAAAACTCAAACAGTTAACATTCATATTAATTTGACGGGTTAATATATATTTAATGACTTATATTTAATTTTTCAGTTTTCAAATTCTTAAGAACACTAAATTTTCGCTCGACCGATGCAATTGAAAAAGGCAGTATCAGCAACAACGAAATAACAATTTTTATATTTGGAAACAGGTCAAACATTCCAGTAACCCCAGTAACATTCAGTAACATCAATGTTATTTTGAACTTCAAGCCCATGTTGAGAAAAATCCAGCCTTGCGTGCTGTTAAAAATTTATAAAGGACAGGAAATCGCTTCAGCACAGGCACCAGTGATTTAATTTCAAACTGTTGAGCTGTTGTCGGATTTACAACGGATATAATAGAAAATAAAGGATCTGCGAAATCAAATCGCTTGGTAATGTCTGACGTCAATTCCATATAAAATTCTTGGCATGTTTTATAGAAATCTGCAATAGCCGCACAAGGTACATTTTCATCTTTTTCAAGTTTTCCATACTTTCTGGAGCCCGTAATCCATTATATATTTTGTCTAAGCTTAGCAAATGCGTTGAATTTCTGAAGTCAGCGTGTAAAATGTTAACGCAGGACTTTATGTAGTTAATTTTCATAAAATTAGCAGACAGTGTTTTCAAAAGATTTTTAACTTCTGGTTTCAATTTGTGAAGAAGGGATGTTTCAGATTGAAAAAAGGTATTGAAACTCGTTACCAGTGAAAGTAAATAATACATGAATTCTTAATATACCACAGTGAATTGGTTGTTCCTTGTAATTTATAAAAAAGCATAAAATCATTTCTTCGGTAGTCTTGGATGGGTCAGTGAATACTGTTTCCGTTAAATAGGCTTTTAATGGTTCATATTGCTCTAATACACGGTCTACACATGCTTTCACGGACAGCCATCGAGTCTGCGCTGGCTCGAGAATTTTATGAATCTCCACTTTAAAGAATTCTTGAAACTCTTTTAATTTCATTTGTCTCTTTGAACTTCTACTGAAGTGAGCTCTTACAGAACGCAAGAAGTCTTCAACATTTCGGGGTAATTTCAGGCAAGCTTTCGATGATGATAAGTGTATCATATGACAGGAGCATTTTACTAGAGCAATGTGAGGCAAATCGTTCTTAAGACGAGCAAAAACCGAGCAATGTTCCCTAACCATCACGTTCGTGGTGTCTGAACTAAATCCAATCATGTTTTCTATGGGTATATTTTTTTGTAGTAGCATTTGTTTCAAACACTCATACAGTGCCGCAGCAGTTCCCGATGATACTTCCATCATATCCAGAAATAAATTCTCTACTTGATTGGTGTTCTCATCATACTATGCCAGTAAAACAACATTGTTTTATAGAGCTCTGATTTGTAGTTTTATCAATGTTTAAAAATGCTAAAAATGAAAAAATAAAAGCTATGAAATCAATAAAAATAAGACTGACAAGAATAATCTTCCATTGAGTTTCTATCTTTCTGTTAACTTACATACTGGAACTTACATACTGTTACGGTGCGCTCGAATTTGAATTGACTTGTTTTGGGAAAAGCGTAATAACTTCAACAATTTTCATAATTTCGTAATGAAATTGATCTTGTTTTATTCAGGATTAATGAGAAAATATTAATATGTGTTAAGAATGATACCATTTCTTGGAAGTTGTACCGAAAAAATGGCGTCAAAGTTTGAAAAACGTGACAAAAATTCAAAAAAGTCAGTTTCTTTTGTAAAATTTGTATCCTTTCTGTTTAAATAAATTGAAGATGTATTTTTTCAAAAGCTACAACATTTAACTATTGAAAAACATAAAAAAATTGAAAATCGGCCTAAAATTGCGCGTTCAGGAATTTTTAAGAGCAAAACACTTTCGAAAAATCGTTTTTTCGAAATAAATCAAGATTTGAGGGTGTAGGAAAAATTTCAAACATGGTTTTATACTATACTCGACCTAATGAAAAATTCCTACTAGGTCTCTTCAAAAGTTCCTCCAACTTTTCTTTTTTTGTCGCACTGTGTTATTTGTTGTTTTAGATTTTACAAGTGGGGCTTGTCTTTACCTAGTATCAATATCGAATGTATGACGATTTTTATTAAGCTTGCTTATTTTCTGTGTTTTGTTCACTTGAATATTTTAACTTGGAGTTCCGGCGAAAATAAAAATTTCAGCTGGTGTTCTGCCTGTAGAGATATGTTTTGTTTTATGATTATAAATATAAACAATTGTTTCAAATTTAGTAATTATATTTTCAGGATTCCGTTCAATATTTATAATTCTTCATTTTTCGTTTATAGTTTTATGAAATCTCTCTATGTAAGAAACGCCAATTTTACCTGTGGTTATTGTTATTCTTACATCTGATTGCAGCCAAAGTTGCAATGCTGAGCACATAAATACGGAGTCTTAGTCGGCTTTAATTTCTTTTGGTTTACCCATTTCATTAAATATTCTGAGTAATGCCCTTTTTGCTTCTAACCAATCCCTACTGTTGACATTTATTAAAGTAGCAGATTTGAAATAAATATCAATGCAAGATAAGAATTATTTATTATCGAATATGTACAAATCTATAACATATTTTTCTCTGGGGTTAATTCTTTAGAAAAATAAAGTACACTATACATTATTAGTATGATGCAATGCACGCTTGTATAGTTATAGGAAAGAGATAGAGATCTTGAAGTAGTCATAATTGTCCCTCTCTAAGAAGTAGAGAATAAGAAATTATGTATACCAACTTTTTCATTTTTCCTTTGCATACATTTTGTAGTCGCAAATAAAGTTCCGAAGCATACACACCGTTTTTCTGATTTTGGTGGCTTCGAATTCTGCCGCTCAATAGGTTATGGACCCAGGCACTGGAAAGTTCAAGTTATTCGGTGTGTGACTCAAGATTAAAAACAATGAGTGCTCTTTATCAAATTGATAAGTAAGAGGAGACAAACTATGACACATGGAAAACACAGATGCGATCTGTATTAGTGCATTCCGGTCTGTGGAGTGTTACGTCTGGAGAGCTAACTGAAACGAATGTTCCGGAAGGACAACAGCTTGCGGCCTTGGACAGTAGGGCGTTGGCGACAATAACATTGAGTGTCAAGACATCTCAATTGGCCTACATCAAGTATTGCTTAACGGCTGTGGAGGCATAGAGCAAGTTGAAGGAAGTTCATCAACCAAGCGGACCTGTACGAAAAGTACAATTATACAAGAAACTGCTTAAAAAACGGATGAAGCAAGGGCAGAGCATGACGACCTACATAAGTGAATTTGTGGAAATTCTGGATTGTTTAACTGGAGTTGGAATAGAGATAAACGACGAACGCACTATCGTTTTGCTATCAAGTCTTCCAGAGCAATTTGAACATTTCGTGGTCGCTATGGAGACACGAGATCAGTTACCTTCGTACGAAGTTCTCACCATAAAGTTAAAGGAGGAGAGCAAAAGAAAAGGAATAACAGAAGAACGAGTAGACACTAAAGCATTTGCTGCAACGCACAAGCACAACTCACAGACAAAAACATATGGACATAAGTATGGTGAACAACATTAAGTCCCAGTGTCGAAGTGAGGGTGAGGGAGATAATCGAATGGCATCCAGAAGTGTGGTGAATCGACAAAGCAGCCTGTTGCACGCCTGTGACGTCAACAAAATTGACAATTCAACATGGTGCTTGGATAGTGGCGCAACAAGCCATATGTCTTGCGCAAGAGAGCTGTTTATAAAGTTTGTACTCGGACTGGCCGATGCTGGTTTCCTTCAAGCAAAAGGTATAGGTGACGTCAAGATACAGACAGGCCAGTGCATGATGACACTAAAAAATGTTCTCTACGTTCCTAAGATGACCACAAATTTCTATTCCGTGAGCAATGCTGTCCAGAACAGGTGCAAGGTGACCTTTGACATAGAGAATGCCAAGGTGATGCAAGATGGAGAATGCATAGTGAAAGCCAAAAAGATTGGCAACTTGTACTTATTTGAAGGTGGCCGAAGTAAATGTTTTGCCATGTCAGCTGTTGATGGAATCTTGCTACACAAGGACATATTACCGGAAGTTAACGGACATATTAATTTTTCTAGCTTGAAAGAGATGGTATCCAAAGGAATAGTACGAGGAATAGATAATATTCCTTTGCCAGAGAATATTAATTGCAAAACTTGTTTAGTTAGCAAAATCCATGTTCAACCTTTTCCATCTGCAACGAGTAATCGGGCTAAGGAGCTTTTGGATCTGATACACGCAGTTGTCTGTGGACCTTTTCCAACACCGTCCCTCGGAGGTTCCAAGTATTTTCTAACGTTCATTGACGATAAGTCCAGGAATATTTTTGTTTACTTCCTGCGTGGAAAGAACCAGGTGGTATCCAAATTCGAATTCAAGAATCTGGTGGAACGGCAGACAGAAAGAAGATTGAATGTCCAAGGCAGCATGGAATCGACAGACAGCTAACAATAGCGTATACTCCCCAGCAAAATGGAGTTGCGGAACGGGCAAATCGTACGCCAGTGGAGATGTCAAGATGCCTTCTGGTCCAGGCGGGACTGGGAGATCGTTTTTGGGCCGAAGCTTTCAACACTTCGGTTTATTTACGAATAAACCCATTCCATCAACTGGACAATTGGTCGAAAAACGGGATGTATTATTTGATGAACATCATGACGTGGCATCCAAGGATGATACTGTGACGATCTCGCTGGAGGAACTGGAGGAGGCACGTCAGCAGCAGGGACCCGGAGATGCAGAAGTCGTTTCTGACTTATCCATCGACGCCGACAGCACCGATGAGAGCACAGATCAGTACGAGTGCTGTAGAAAAGGGTGAGCATGTCGAGGAGGAGGCACGCAGGGGCGGGGCCCTAAGATCATCCGGACTGGAAAACCTGGACGTCCAAAGAAGCAGTACAATATCCTAGCGCCCTTGTTTCGGAAAATGTTCCGATTCCGTTAACTTGCAAAGAGGCGCTGGAGAGTAAAAATGCAAAGGAGTGGCGTGAAGCCATGGAAAGAGAATATGATTCTCTGGTTGCCAACCAGACTTGGCAAGTCACTGATTTACCCAAAAATCAGCGACCCATTGGATGCAAGTGGGTGTTCAACGTGAATCGTGATAAGATGGCCAAATAGAACGTTTCAAGGCTCGACTGGTAGCATTTTCGCCAGTATGCCGATTGGAGAGTCTTCTTCATCTTCATCAAATGGATGTATTCACCGCGTATCTCAACAGCGATCTGAGTGAGACGGTCTACATGAAGCAGCCGGAAGGGTACTCAGATGAATAAAATCCTGACAAGGTATTGCTTCTGAGGAGAGCAATATATGGCTTGAAACAATCAGGAAGGGCCTGGAACGAGAAGCTAAATGGCGTATTGGTTAATATGGGATTCGTTGCCTGTGATAACGAACCATGTTTGTACAAACATTGTGGCAAAGGTAATCTTGTACTAATCCTTGTATATGTTGACGATATAATTATAGCTTGCCAATCGCACGAGGATTTGCTGAAAATCAAGAGCAGCATCTCACAATCATTCGAGTGTGTTGACAGGGGTCAACTTAACCATTTCCTGGGCATGGAAATCGAACGAGACGGCGATCTTGGAGCAATTACTTTGGGACATACGCAATATATCAAGGACCTTTTGCATACCCATGGAAGTGATTTTTGCAAGTCGGCGAAGACACCTTTGGGTGCTGGTTTCCAAGTATACTGTACAAGCCCTCAATGTAAAAAGGTGGATCCCACTACTTATCAGTCCACAGTAGGAGAGCTTATGTGGCTAGCTCTTACAACAAGGCCAACCATATTGCATTCGGTGTCAAAATTGTCACAGCGGAATCAAAACCCGCATGCTGAACACATGGTTGGCATAAAGCACATCTTTAGATACCTCACATCTACGATTGACATGAAACTACACTATCGGCAATGTGGTCAATCGTTCTGTGGATACGTGGATGCGGGTTGGGCAGGCGATAGGCTTGACAGGAAGTCATATACTGGTTACATCTACCTGTTAGCAGGTGGTCCGATTTCTTGATGTTCGGAAAAGCAGCTAAGTGTGGCGTTGCGGAGACAACGACACCCCGACCGTCGGGTTTTTGGGATAATCTGAGTGCACAGGCGTTAACCAAGAATCCTGTTCATCAGAACGAAGCACATTGATTCCAGAACGAAGCACATTGATATACGTTATCATTTTGTTAGAGAAGTTGTAAAGAAAGGGCAAGTTTTGTTGAAATACAAATGTACAACTGAAGTGATTGCATATATTTTGACAAAAAATCTTCCTAAAGCGAAACACGGAAAGTTTACAGAAATGTTTAATATGTTTTGATAATAATTTTTTGTAAACAAGCTTGCATTGAGGAAGGGTGTAGAAAAATAAAGTACATTAAAGTAAAGTACATTATTAGTATGATGCACGCTTGTATATTTATAGGAACGAGATAGATTTCTTAAAGTAGTCATAATTGTCCCTCTCTAAAAAGTAGAGAATAAGAAATTATGGATACCAAATTTTTTCATTTTTCCTTTGCATACAATTTTTTTTTTTTTTTTTTTTTTTTTTCCCTTATTACTCCTCTTGGGAGCTTAGGGCCTCTACAAGGGCCCTCCACCTAACTTTATTTGCCGCTGTTTGCTTTATTGTGTCCCAGCTGATGTTATTCCGGGATATTTCTAGCAGTGCTGTACGGCGCCAGGTCTTCTTTGGGCGACCCACTCTCTTGCTTCCTTGTGGCCAAGCGTGGCCAATCTATTTCCGTTTCTTTATTTGCTCCTGGATTGGGACCTCTCCTGTGCAGTGCCATAAGTCCTCATTGGATATTCTGTCTGGCCAGAATACCCCAAGTATTATTCTCAGGCACTTGTTGATGTAAGCCTGAAGCTTCATCAATATCCTTTGAGTGGTCAGCCACGTCTCCGATCCGTTTAGCAGTATGGATTTTACACAAGAGTTGAATATGCGCAGCTTTGTTTTTCTGTTTATCTGCTGGTTTCTTCATACTCGGTGTAGTCTTCCAAATGCAGACCTCGCTTTGCGCAGTCGGTTCTCCACATCACTTTCCACTCCACCATTTGATGTTATGATAGTACCGAGGTAGGTTAAGCTGTAGACGAAGTCGATGGTATTACCTCCGATTGTGATGTTGTTTGTGTTGGAGTTGTTGATCCGCATAGCTTTCGTTTTTGATGCGTTGATCTTTAAGCCTACTGCGCTGGGTCGGATCTCGAGGTCCCTAGCTTTGGCTTGAATGTCTTCGAATTTGTGAGCCAAGAGACATATGTCATCCGCGTAATCCAAATCTTCTAGAGGTCGGGTCGGGTCTAGAGGCCTGTGTTCGTCTGGAAGGGTGCACTAATTTTCCCGTTGTTCAGTACCGCCAGCTCAGCATCATCATACATAGCTCACTATGTTTATGATTTTCACTGGCACTCCCTTTCTTGCAAGTGACCCCCAAATCGCTGCTCTGTCTACAGAATCGAATGCTTTCTGGAAATCTATGAATAGGAGGTACAGCGGCGAACGCCATTCCACAGTTTGTTCGGTTATTGCGCGTAGTGTGTTTGCCTGGTCTACGCAGCTCCTGTGTGGTCTGAAACCTCCTTGTTCATCTCGTATTGTTGGTTCTATCTTTTCCTGGAGACGTTCGTTTAGTAGAGTGGCTAGTACCTTGTAGCTTGTGTTCAACAGGGTAATGCCTCGCCAGTTGTTGCAGTCACTGAGGTCTCTTTTTTTCGGTAGCTTGATGATGATTCCATTTTTCCAGGATGTTGGGATCCGCTCACTTTCCCATATATTATTGAAATGTGGATGCAGTGTTTCGGCCATTAGTTGCGTGTTAATCTGGAGAAGTTCGGCCGGCATGCTGTCATCTCCAGCCGCTTTGTTGCGGTTTAATTTCCTGATTGCATCCTTTATTTCTCTAATAGATGGTGCCGTGGGTGATATTTCGAGGTTATTGCTCGGTACAAAACTCCTGAAGTTATCTTGCGTGCTGCTCGTTTGTTCTGTGCAGCTGATCTCCATAAAGTGCTGTCGCCATCTCGGGAGTTGTGCCTCAGTAAGGAGTCTTCCATCTGGGTCCCGCACTGGTTGGGTTCGCCTATGGCGGCTTCCGGTCAGTTGACTAATTGTCTGGTATAGTAAGCGTATGTTGTTCGTGTTCGCTGCGCTTTCTGCATTTTCAGCGAGCCTGTCCAGAAATTTCCTTTTGTCGTTTCTTGCTGATTTCTTCACCATCTTGCACAGCTCTTTGTGTTCGTCGCGAGCTCTGCAGTCATGGTCTGCTTTCGACTTTAGGTAGTTCCGTTTGCATACATTTTTAGTCGCAAATAAAGTTCCGAAGCATACACACGGTTTTCTGATTTTGGTGGCTTCGAATTCTGCCGCACAATAAATTCGAATGTAAGTTTTGTATCTCTGTGTTCTGTTTTAGCAAGGTTACAAATTTCACACTCATTTTTAATATTTTGAATTAATTTCTGATAATCGGCAAAATAATATTTTTCTTTAAAAAGGCTTGTTTGTTTTTCTATTCCTGGATGTAATAATTCTACGTGAGCTTTTAGAACAATTTCCTTGAATTCGGCGAATGTTTGGACATCTGTTCATATTGTACTGGTTTTCATAACTTTGGTTAAGTTATTTAGCTGATAATCTCTATATAAGCATTTTGAAATATTATGAAGGCTGATAATCTCACAAGGAAATAGACAACACTTTTTTTGGAGCAATATTCTTTAATTAATTCTTTCATGGTAATTCATGGGTCATTTCTTTATAAAAGTATTGAGTCAATTTAATTTGAATTTTCTCTATGAAATTCAATTTGTCTATTGTAATAGTTTAAAGATCTTTCCGTTATTTCTTTATAATTCTGATTGTCTTCTTGTGCACTATGTACAGTTGCTATTGTGGTTTTCCTTTCCCGGAAAATATTTAATAGTGAAGTCAAACTCGTTTAAATTTATTCTCCATCTTTGTAGTTTCATATTTGGTTCTTTTATATTATGAAGCCAAACTAATGGTCTATGATCGCTAAGAATTTCGAATTTTCTACCAAAGCAATAAAACCTAAAATATTTAGTGGCCCAGACTATAGTCAGAAGTTCTTTTTCTATTGCTGAATAATTAATTTCATCTTCATTAAGAGTCCTACTAGCACAACAAATGGGTTTATGATTTTGTGATAATACTGCGCCTAGGGCGACATTGCTAGCATCTGTTGTTAAAGAAAATAATTCTTCAAAGTTATGGTAAATTAAAATTGGGTCTGATGTAATGAGAAGTTTTAATTTCTCAAATGCTTCTAAATATTCTTTATCTGTTGAATTTATAGTTGAATCTTTCTTTAAGTTTACAGTCATGGGTTTTGCAATTTTAGAAAAATCAGGTATGAATTTTCTATAAAATCCACAGAGACCTAAAAATGATTTTATTTCTTTTTGGGTTTTTGGTATTGGACATTTTTGTATTGCCTCAATTTTTTTGGGGTTTGGCTTTATTCCTTCTGTTGTTATTATATGTCCAAGGAATTAGATTTCCTTTTTCATAAACTCACATTTGTGAAGTTGAAGTTTAAGATTAGCTTCTCCAAGTTTTGGAGAACTTTTTTATAGACAATATCTGTTCTTCTAATGAAGTAGAAAATATAATTATGTCATCCATATAAAAAAGGCAATTCTGGTATATTTAATCTTCTAATAAATTGTTCATGAAACGTTGGAAAGATGCAGGCGCATTTTCAGACCATATGGCATTTGTGTGTATTCGTCCATTTTTAGTTAAAAAAGCTGTTTTTGAAATAGAATTTTCACTTGGCAAGGTCAATTATTGTAAAATATTGACACTTTCCAAGTTTGTCAAGTATTTTATCCATAACTGGTATCGGATACTTGTCATCAATAGTTATTTCATTTAGACTTCGATAGTCTATTACTATTCGAAATTTCTTTTTTCCTGATGCGTCCTCTTTCTATTGAAGAACAAAGGGGATTTCGATTTACGTATTATTCCCAGATTTATTTATTTGGACTTCGACTTCTTGATCATGAGCTTGGGGGTATTTATAATTGAGATCTTCATGTTTGGTTTGGATTGAGTGTTTTATAGCACTGGTAAAGGTAAAATTTTCACCTTCCCTGTACTGGATATCACTAAATTTAAATAAAATGTTATTTAATTTAGTTCTTTCTTCTTCATTAAGATGATTTATTCGAAATTTATTATTTTCTACCAAGTCATTATTAATTGCAAAGTTAAAAGATATATCCTCAGATGAAGGTGGACTGAGATAATCTTCCAATGTTGCCATTTCGGAATTCCTAAAATCTTCGTGGTTATATATCATGGAAAAAACAAATCCGCTTAAAGTGACTGTTTCCTGGTTATAATTAATTATTGCTTCACATGCTTCTAAATACTCTCTTCCTATCAATATATCATATTTTTTGGGAAAAATTGTGAACCCAAAATGGTTGGTCGATCGGACAAAGTTTACTTGATTTGAAATTTACGGACTTATTTAATTTAATTACACCCGTAATTGTGTGCACTTCTGACGTTTTTAATGTGTGTGGGAAATTAAAATAATTTTCTTTTATTAGGTTGACTGAACTTCCTGTATCTATTACACATTTAAATAGGCGATTGTTAATAGTTATTCTGATGTAAGGATTTCCATTTCTTCTATTGGATCTATTTGATGAAAATTTTCTATTTCCAATTTAGATTGATCCCTTGAATATGCACGCTGTCTTTTCACTGGTTTGTTAGAATTAGTACCTTGTAAGGAAGATGTTGGCTGTTAATAATTCATAGGATTCTGAGCTTCACCTTGATTTAATTTTTGCTGCGATTCCTGTCGAAATTGTTGTTGATTAAAATTATTTAGTTGTCTATAGTTACTTTGCTGATTATTATTATTATAAAAGGAATTATTTCTTCGGAAATTATTTTTTTTTTGATTTCTCCTATTTTGTCCGTTTTGATTTGAATTATGTTGTGATTTAACTTTATAAGAACCAGAATCATAACAACCTTCTTGTTGTGCTACTTGTTTAAGTTTACTGACTGTAGTTATATCGTGCCTTGCTAATGTCATGAATAACCTGTCAGGAAGTTTTCTTATTATTACATTACATTATGGCATACATTATGGCATTATTATAAATCATTGTATTTAAATTAGTGTTTTCCTACGACAATTTTTTGTTATGACAAATATTTTATATTCTAGAATCTAGATCCTCGACGAACTTACGAATGCTTCAATTGAAGGGGGTATTATAGAGTCGTCTTAGTATTTCCTCGCATGGGGTTTGGGTTTTGTACTCATCGATGAGAGCAATCCTTAGATCGGGCTTATTGGTTGCTGCTGATAGCTGGGACACTCGCTGTGCATCTCCTGATAATTGCATCTCAATTGCACTGAAGAATACATCTGTTTGACGCGGATCAGTTGATGGATACAAATTTAAAATGTATTCGATCCGTCTGATGAATGCATTTAATTCCCTGGTGCTTCCATTAAAATTGGAAACTTGCCTAATCTCGCTTAAAGCCTGTTTAGGGTTTAGCTTGGAGAGTAATTAGATTTGTGCCACGGGGTTAGCCATTGTAATGTTTGTATTTCTTATTTATCTCGGTAGCGGTCACACTAAGAAAGCGGGCTACTAATTTATTTTAAGTTTTTGTGTTTTGTATATTTTTGGTAGCAATCACTTCGAAAAGTGGGCTAAAAATTGAAATTAACACGTAAGTTCTTTTGCGGATGTGAATAGCGATTAACACTCGCGATTAGTATTAAAGCTGCAGTTGCATTAGCATAAAATACTTCAACGATGTTGTATGATCTCGATTGATCACTGGTCACTTTTACACATCCTACCGACTGCGCCAATCAAATATCTTCTTCAAAATAGTTTGAAAAAATATATTTTTATTTGAGTTCCGGTTTTGATACAGTGTGATTCTTTAAAACTGCTTAGAATTTTAGAACAACTGCTTAGAATGTTAAAATTTTAGAACTGCCTTATCTTTGGGGCTTTAAGTCCTTTTTATAGCTACCCTTGCTGAAGCTTTTTGCAGATCAAAGCTCGAAAGAAGCTTTTCTCTCTGTGAGGCTTTGTTTTCTGAAGAGAATAGATTGAGTCGGAACCTTTTACTTGAGGTGTCAGTTGACATGGAAGGCTTTGGGTCTCAATTAATCGAGGTGACAAGAAAATGTGAAATTTCCTGTGAAGTGGGTTCCCATTTAAGAATGGTTTGAGCTGCTTAGTTTTAATTCACTTAAAAGGAGTAAGAACGATTTATTTTTTTATTTTTTTGAACGTTTCTTTTATTTCTTGAATTTTCTCTTTGCGAGACTAACAAGAGGTGTATAAAATCTTATAGTTTTAACTTAACTAACAGTCATATTGACTGATACGGAGTTAGACGGCCCTAAAAATCGATTTCTGGGCTTGGTAGTCGTTGCATCTCAGGCGGGATACGCTAGAAACCCGAGTCCATCCCCGAGCGATAAAATTTGGGTGCGAAGACAGTTTTTCTTTATATGACTCTTTTTGCTTCTGGATTACGTCTTTTACTGCGAGGATGCCCAGATCCCGGTGGATGTTTTCGTTGGGAACATATCAAGGTGCCCCTGTGATAGTTCTCAAGATTTTTGATTGTGCGCTCTGTATGATGCGTTACTGCTGCTCGCGTTCCCCACAGCTGGGAGCCATACGTCCAGATTGGCTTTAGGACTGAATTGGGTATGAATTTTATCATTTACATTTTTAAATATATCTAAATTTTCTTTTAATATAGATATATCTGCACCAGTGTCAAGCAACAGTATATAAGGTTTACCTGTTTTTTCATTGTTAATTTTTACAAAGATGCTGAGGTTAAGGTTGATGGTTTTTACTGAGCCATTTTTTGGCTCTAAATAGCTGAAGGGTTCTGCTGGTTTCCCGAGTTACCTTGGGTTACTCGGACATTATTCTGATTATTGCTTGCCCCGCGGTTGTTTCCGCCGCGGTTATTTCCACCACGGTTATTACCTCTATAATAACACAGTGCGACAAAAAAAGAAAAATTGAAGGAACTTTTTAAGAGACCTAGTAGAAATTGTTCATTAGGTCGAGTATAGTATAAAACCATGTTTGAAATTTTTCAAACATCCTCAAAATCTTGATTTATTTGGAAAAAACGGTTTTTCGGGACTTTTTTTCTCTTAAAAATTCCTAAGCGCGTAATTTTAAACCGATTTTATTAAACCGATTAACCGAAATTTTAGACGTTTTTCAATAGTTAAATGTTGTAGCTTTTGAAAAAAAAATAGATCTTTAATTTATTTCAACAAAAAGGATACAATACGCAAGAAACTGACATTTTTGAATTTTTGTCGTCGTTTTCAGACTTTGACGCCATTTTTTCGGTACAATTTCTAAGAAATGATATAATTTTTGACACATATCAATATTGTCTTATGAAAATTGTTGAAGTTATAACGCTTTTCCCAAAACAAGTCAGTCCAATCTTGCTCCAAATCACTGTCGCACTGTGTAATTATTGTTTTGATTATTATAATTCCGGTTGTAACCGTTATTTTGGTTATAGCCATTGTTTCGGTAGTTACCTCGGCTATTACCCCTACCGCGATAATTGTATCTGTAATTGTTGCCGCGATAACTGTTTCCTCGGTGGGCGTACAATATTGAATTGGCATTACCTGCCATTTCAGTACTACATTGTGTGTACTTAGTAACGTCCTCATTCATGTTTGTGCAATTTCCTGCTTCTAATATTGTTTTGAGTCTTCCATGCTCACAATTTTTAACCATTGTGGTGATGGCTTCCTTCGTGCTGAATTTGTCAGCGTGTCCGGCCGAAAGGCCTTTGTCAATATATGAAGCTTCGAGGAGCTTTCGTAGGTTGTCTATTTCTGTTGTAAATTTTTCGGCTGTTTTGCGTTTCTGGACTGTTTTTTCCATTTTTGCTTTCACCACGTCGGATGTTTCGCCGACTATAAGGTCTTGCAGTTTCTTTATTATTGCCTCTATTGTTTTCTCATTCTGTACTCTGTATAGCGTTGATCCTACAATTTTGGATTTAATCACTTCTACAGCTAGGTTTTCATATGTTTCTTTTGTTAGGTTTACTAACCTCAAAGCTGTTGTGAACCTTTGTAGGTGAAGCTTTTGTCCATTAAACTCCGGAATGGCACTTGAAATTTCCTTTATGTATGCCCTTTGGGCAATAGTTTCGTCAGCCATTGTGGTCGGTTTTACTTCTACAATGCTGTCGATATTATCAGTGTCTGTGAGGTCCTGATCTGATGATTCATATTGAATGAGGACTGCAGGAATAGTGAGGTTGTTTATATCTTTTTCCTCTATTTCGGGATCTGTAGGGACGGGGTTATCTATCTCAGCCGGCTCAAGGGCTGGCGAATCTGATGATTCTGGCTCGTCTCCAGCTTCTACTGTCAATGCTGTGTTTAATATAGTGGCCACTGAAATTGCCAAATTATATCTTTGTTTTATGTATATTAAGTTCTCTCTCAATCTTAGTAAGAACTTAGATAATCGAGACCAGTGGGCTTTGTCTATCCGGTCTCTTTGGTCGTGTATTAATATACGCGAATAGGGAGTAAATAGGCAATCGGCTGATTTCTTGCGTCATATCCGTGTATGCATGTATATGTTGGTGGGAACGTAAATCCACAATCCAATATACACTCACATATATATATAATCCTAAATAATCCTAAATCCGACCCTGACATAAATATGTCTCCTGCAAGAAAGTGATAAAAAGGGATCGCAGCAGGTCAATTGGTTCCTTTTTTTTTTCTTGACCCTTCAGGGTGGATTTTCACTTTTCTACGAAAAGGTTTTCTTGTGATATACTTACTCCTTGTAAAATTCTGTATTATATTTTATATTATAAAATTAAATTTCTTTATATAAGTCCGAGTTAATTTAAAATTAATTAAAAAAGAATTGGAGTAAAAAATCCTTTTAAATGATATGCAACACCATAATAAAATTTTGGATATTTTTTTTAATAATTATTTGTTCTTCATCATTAATTTTAAATTAATTACAAAAGAATTATAGTAAATTACACTTTTAAATGAACTGCAGCACCATGAATATAATTTTTGTAAATAAGCATTTTTTTTTGTTCATCAATTTTATTTATTTTTCACGATCCTGAATCTTAGACAGGTATCTTAAGTGGGCAGTTGAATTTGTAGGGAATTAGGCAAACGGCATAAAAAGCGGTATAAGCGGCAGAAAAATTTTAGTAGTTCATGTTTTGCAGTAGTTCCTTGGTTCCTGATTCCTTGGATTTTTGGTTGTTGATTTTCATCCTGCTTTTTGGACACCGTTGTTTGCGAACGATACAAAACTTTCGCCAAACCGTTGGCCTGAGATTTCTTGTTCATCTCCGAGAAGGCATTTCGCGGTCCTTCAAATTGCTCATAATGAGTTATAAACTCATTTACACTAATAACTTTAGAGCACAAGTCACATGCAACTTTCGACTCCATTTTTATGTTTTTAGGTTTTTGTTTTTTATTTTTTGTAAAAAAGTGTAGTGTGATGAAGGATAACCAAGGGTTAAGTTTGGTTGGTTTTTATTTGGAAGGAGCAGCTGAGGTGCCGCTCCAACGATCAAAATGTCTCTGTTCTTTTACAATATTTTTTAAGTCTAAGTAAGGCTAAGTCTCGTAGCAGCGCTGCTCGCAGGCGGCGGCAGAGAGACGGCTTATGTACTTATGTATAAAGGAATATAATATTATACGTTGTTATGCGCTCTCAAGTGGAGGCGCGAGGGGTATGCATATGCTGACCGTTTGTTACGATTATGCTGACACTAGCACTTTCTGTGTGCGGGCTAAGGCATAACGATCGGTTCATATTTCGGCCACTTAGGGTTTATGACCGGGACTTTGGATTATGTAAACACTGCAACAAAGTGTTACAGTGCGCACCCTTTAAGTACTCTCGGTACAGTGGGTATTCAATATATGTGCATACCACACAAGATTTATACTAAAAATTTGATTCTTAGCATAAACCTCAAAACCTATTGATCCTCGAAAACGGAAAACAGGTACTTGTGTTTGAATGAGCTTAGAGCCTAGAGCCTACAGTAGTGAGTAAATAGGCAATCGGCTGATTTCTTGCGTCATATCCGTGTATGCATGTATATGTTGGTGACCTTTCATCCGACCCTGACATAAATATGTCTCCTGCAAGAAAGTGATAAAAAGGGATCGCAGCATTGACCTGCTGCGTATAAGCGGCAGAAAAATTTTAGTAGTATGTAATTAGGCAAACGGCGTACGACGTAAATTTAGTGGCGCCATCTATGGGTCAAGTTTGTGTAAAATTGGGCACCGCCATCTACCGTAATATTTTATACGTTACGCCCTCTATTGGCATAAAAGCAAACGATCATGTCAAAAATTATACTTGCCAGGATCATCGCCGTCTATGTTTTCTATATTTTCTGATATCTTGCATTGGTTCCCATTAAGGGATATATGCATGTTAAGAAAAGATCATGTAAAAATGAAACTTGCCAGGATCATCATTTGCCTAATTACATACTACTAAAATTTTTCTGCCGCTTATACGCCGTTTGCCTAATTCCCTACAAATTCAACTGTCAACTTAAGATACCTGTCTAAGATTCAGGATCGTGAAAAAATAAATAAGATTCAGGATCGTGAAAAAATAAATAAAATTGATGGAAAAAAAAATGCCCATTTACAAAAATTATATTCATGGTGCTGCAGTTCATTTAAAAGTGTATTTTACTATAATTCTTTTGTAATTAATTTAAAATTAATGATGAAGAACAAATAATTATTTAAAAAATAATATCCAAAATTTTATTATGGTGTTGCATATCTGTCGACGGTCAATAACATTGTTATCGATAGTTAAGTCAGTATTATTAGGAAATGTAGTATTTTAAGTTATCGGAATTACGGGCCTACTAATAGCGGTAGTGTGAATTAGAGGTTTGCATGAATAGCTAAAAAACGACATTCAAATGCACAACCTTGAAAATGAATTGAGTGAGATAGAATGCTGAGACGAAAATTAATGAATGAGTGAGTGCGACTGTGTAGGTCTCACTCGCACAACATTTGGGGGATGAAAACCGAATTGAATGAGTTAGAGTTACAGTTCGCATTCGAATTGTTTCGAATGCATTCTAGAATGTAAGTTATCTAGTTGAACGTTTCTCGACGGTAAGGCTGCTCCAGATCCGCCGGCACCAGTAGGGTGCTTGATGAGTAGTAGCGGTTGGCACGAATTGGCGGCAGGGCTGCTGGTCCCAGGTGGCCACTGATGGGGTGCCACCGATGCGGTGGTTGATGACGTGTAAAATAAGGTTTATGTTGAGAGGGTGACTGCCCCCCTATACCCCTGGCCTTAAGCTCAGTGGGCGAATGCAAATAATAAAACGGCGATGGCCGGAGTTAAGTTTATGGAGCTAAGTGCTCTTTATTCCAATGATTATAAAACAGAACTGAGGAACTTAGCAGTAGGGTGCCTAGTCGGCAGGCCGACCGCGTGACAGTGGGAAATGCTGACGATCGCAGGCTACCGGAAACCAGTGGGATCCAGGCACGGCCCCCAAAGGCGGGTATGCTGAGTCGACATTATAAAGACTAGGGTGATCCAAGAATCACCCAAGATTTCTACCGACTGTTTGTTACCCCTCAGAAGTGTTAACTACTCCCCCCTTAGGAGTAAGACCGTCCTCGGTCGTCTTGAATGTTTCGGCAACCTGTTGCATTTCCCATGCATCTCGTCTCCTCCTCCACACGAGGTGGAGCAGGATGAAAGTGCTGATCAAAAAGCTTACTCCCACGCCGACAGCGATCCAGATGTCCGTTGACCCGGCCGACTTTATTTCTTTTTTGAGGGTTTGGATCGTTTCCAGGTTTTGGCTGTTCATCCTCTGAAGCATTGGCATACTAAGGACGTGATTATGCCCGATAATGTTTAGCAGGGGGAGGCCGCCACGCCCGCAGTCTTTCTTATGCTTTCGCGCAGGTTCAGGTATTTTGTGCCGTTTATAAAGGCTAGTCGCTCAAATGTTATTAGATGCGTGCCATTTGTTTCTATATTGGGGCCGTCATCCGTGCTGACTACTGCCGGACACTCATTGACTATCATTATACCATCGTCTACCAGCGTTATGGGGCTTAGGTGGCTGGCCTGCGTTTCGCAATGCGCCGTGACCCCTGCGTGTAGACCTCGGGCGCAAGTGTCCTGGGTTGCCAGTTTGCAGAATGCTCCGTACATCGTCGACACGCAATCAGTGATCGCTAAGACTCCTTGGTTGCACTCAGCTACCACGTTGTCCCGTAATTGGAGAACGGTGTGTTGGTGAGAAACGGGGAAGACGGTAACCTTTTTACAATTAAACTTAATCTTAGGGTATGCAATGAGCACGTGAATAATATTGTCGGACTGAAGGACTTTAATATTAGATGCCTCTATTAGGCTGATAACGGGGACCTCTGTGGGATGATCAACTAAAACGGACTTCAAATCTTCATGGTTAAAAATGGCAGGGTTTATGATATTTGATTTTGCAAGTGTGACCGTGAGCATCAGATTCTGTATCTCTGTAATTAGCATTCTATTTCTGGCCAAAAGAACTTCGTATAAATGGGGTGTGTCAACCAGGTTATTCTTTTTGGCCTTAATGATTTCGTTGACAGCATCGGTTAGCTTGTTAATCTGCTTTTGCGTTTCGGTGTTAATAACTACTTGTCTATTGTTTGATTCGATTAACCGGGACTCGGACATTTTTAACATTTCGAGGTCAGCGGCATCAGGTGTGCCCGCTACCACTTTTAACGCTGTGCCTAAAAAGTCTAGGCTTCTAGCAATGCGGTGGTGTACCTTTAGTACGGATAATATATTTCTAATATGATCAGTATCAACATCTAACAATTTTCGCATGTGCGATTGTGGGAAGAAAGCGGACAATTTAGCTGTTTCGTCTATCATAATTGAAAACTCCGTCAAATTGCTCGAATGCTTAAAGTAATTCCTATGTTCCCACACCAAAGCAGTTCCGTCGGTTATGGGGATGTACCGGGCGTGAGTGTAGTCTGTCACTCTAGCGTTAACTACTGCTAATATTGTTAATATGATTCCCGCGATCCTGTAAGAAAATGACAAGTTAAATCTATTGGCTAATTTCCAAGTTTGTGTTTGTGTTGGGTGTGTTAATTGGAGAAAAGGGTTACTTAAGGTTGTCTTTGTGGACCACCCTCCCTCCAATGAGGACCGCTGTCCCCAGGTCCGCTTCTACGTGTTTTTCCGTGTATAACGGAGTTAACTTATTGCCAAGTCTTTTATTGTTCTTTAAGTAGACTCTTTCTCCTACCTCAAATATTCTATTTTGTCTTGATGGGTTACACCTGTCAAGATTATCTCTCTGCGCTTTTTCAATATTAATTTTTATTGCTTCCTTAACTTTTTCGGAAGCAGAGTGGATTACATCAATGGGTTTTTGGTTAATGACCGAATGTAATGTTTTATTATACTCAACGGTCGCCCGCATAACTAGCTCCACTGTATCATTAATTTGCTTATCCATTTTGATGCACCTCGCTATTTCTGTTAGGGTGCTGTGGAGGCGTTCGACTTGCCCGTTTGAACTACTGTGCAGGGGGGGGTGAATTTACAACATCTATGCCATACTGATTTTTGAGTAACGATGTGATCGTTTCAGAGCTGAAAGACGCTTCGTTATCACAGTATATTGTCTTTATATTTGGGAACAAGTTTATTAACTGGAGAATAGGGATTTTCACGTCTACTATTGCCCTAGACACTATTGGTTGTACTACCGCAAATTTGGAGAACTTGTCGATGGCCGTTAAAAATAGTTTTTTATCGGTGGAAAAAATATCAATATGTAGCATTTCGCCGACGTTTGACGGAATTGGAGTTACCCCAAGTTCTTGTTTCTTGGGGTGCCTGTCATACTTTGCTGTAGTGCAAATTTTGCAATTTGTCACTATTTCAGTAGCTAACTTTGACATTTTTGGAAAATAATAGTCGCGGAGGACTTGTTTGATATTTTCCTGGGCAGCTCTGTGTGCACGATTGTGCTCTGCGGTGCTTATTTCAATCTGCTCACTTTTATTAGAAATATCTGACACAAAGTTCTTGCAGTGCCAAAATTTCGTAGCTGGGAAATTTGATACTAATGCATGTTGGATACTTGCCAATGTTGGCAAGTTACAATGAATAGCGTTGACAACTTTTGGGTTAATGATTGGTCTTAATGTTTCGAACAGGGTTGATTTTTCCGTGAAATGTATAATGTGCCGGCATTTATTTCCGAAAAGTATAAAGTATCGCTTTAAGGAATACTTTGCCTCTTCTAGGACTATCTGATTTTTGAAACAATTTAGAGGTTTTTCCGTTGTCTCTATCGTATAAGTGCTAGATTCTTCACTGTGAACTGTTGCACAATCAGATTCGGGTTCGTTTTGAAGGGCGTTGATGTTTTGTCGCGAAAGTACGTCGGCAACAAAATTTTCTTTGCCTGGAGTGTATATGACTTTTGCGCCGTAGTCATCTATAAATGATTTCCAACGTTTTAATTTGTCATTTGGGTTCTTGTCGGAGACAGCGAACGTTAGCGGCTTATGATCTGTGTAGACTCTTATGTCACGAGTGCCATACAGATACTGCCTTAATTTTCCTAGAGCCCAGACTATAGCGAGTAACTCTCTTTCGTTAGTTGCGTAACGAGTCTCGCAGTCTTTAAGGGTTCTGGATATCATTGTTATGGGTTTTTTGTCCTGCGACAGTACTGCCCCGATGCCGTAAGCTGACGCATCGGTTGTCAGATCGAACGGTTTCTTAAAATCTGGGTATTTAAGGGTGACATCTTCTGATGCCAAAATGTTTCGAAGGCTATCGAACGCGTCTCTTTGCTGATCGTTAAATTTAATGGGTATTTTCCTAGACATGTGTTTACTTACGGAACCGTTTTCTCCCTTAAGGAGGTCGGTTAGTGGCCTGGCTATTGTAGCGAAATCTTTTATAAAACACCTATAATAGCTGGCTAGTCCTAAGAATGATCTTAGTGAGAATAAGCTTGTCGGTTCTGTGTATTCCTTAATGGCTGCTACCTTTTCTGGGTCAGTTGTAGCCCCATTTCGGGTTACCACGAAGCCGAGGTATTGGACACTTTCTTTAAAAAAATGGGTTTTCTCTTTCGAGATGGTCATATTGGCTTGGCCTAATTTTTTCAGGACCCAGTCAATGTGACTGACATGCTCTTTTTCGTTTTCCGAAAAGATTATGACATCGTCAACATAGACGTAGCACGACTTCCCTATCTGCTCTCTCAATACGTCATCGATTGCCCTCTGAAAAATGCTACCAGCATTTTTTAATCCAAAAGGCAAACGGCAGAATTCATATTTGCCTCCGTTGACTGAAAATGAGGTTTTTTCGCGATCTTGTTCCGCGAGGAAAATTTGGTGATAACCAGATTTTAAGTCTAGAGTTGTAAAATATTTGGCTTTGCCAAGGTTTGCAAGTATTAACTCGATACTTGGCAAGGGGTATTTGTCAGGAATGGTTTTTTCGTTCAGTTTCCTGAAGTCGATTACCAAACGCTTTTTCCTACCACCTGTCTCATCTGACCCTTTTTTATCGACCACCCAAGTTGGATTATTATACGGTGATCTCGACGGGGTTATAATCTTAGACTTCAGTAGGTCTTTTATTTCTTTATTAACGAAGTCCGCGACACCCATTGGGTGCGGGTACGCTTTAGAGTACACTGGGTTGTTATCCTCAGTGCGAATAGTAGCCACAACATTTGTGTTGTACGGCAACGTTTGATTTGCGACGGAGAAGACCTTAGATCTTTTTTTCATCATATCGATAAACTCCTTTTTTACTGATTCTGGAACGACTATGTCCTTTATGTTGGTAAAGTTTACATCGTTGCAATCAAGAAACTGCAGGTCCTCAGACACGGAACCATACAATATTTTTTTAGTTTGCATATTGAGGGTGGCTCCCACTTGCGTTAGCAAGTCGAAGCCTATGATCCCGTCAAATGTTGTTAGGGAATCTAATATGAAGAATGGGGAAGTTGTTCCCAAGACATTTATTTGGCACTTTTTATTTATGCTATTGGATCCGTGAATTGTATTCACGCGAAACGGTGAGGCTACTGGCGTTATGTTTTTAAGCTCCTTTACGGGCTTTATATAACTTTTCGCTGCCCCTGTATCAATAAGAATTTTTAAAGTCCTCCCAGCCAACTGTCGTTCGATGAACGGCAGCCGGGACCGCTCTCTAAAAAATTGAGGAGGTCATGGGAGTCGATCGAGTCGCTGTCGTCTTCGATTGCGCTCATCGCGGCTACCGCAGCACTCTCATACTCTTGATCGTTGGCACTGGCGGTCTGCTCGATGTTGTTAAGCCGCTGACGCCTTTGATCCGTTATCCTATCAGAGGAGTTGGGTCTTTTTGAATTTTTTGCCTGCATATTTTGCGGTTGTGATACATATTGGTTTTGTTTAAAATGCTGTTGCTTGGACCTAGAAGACGATGGGTTCCAGTCCATGGGCTCTGCTGCCTGACGTGGATCTCCACGGTCGGCCCAGTCCTCTGGCTTACGCCCAGAACCATTTTGTTGGTTTTTATCTGGTCTTTTAAAATAATGAGGGTTCTTTTCGTTTCCTTGTTTATCAGGAGTGCGGAACTGAGTCCTACGAAAATCAGAATTCTGTGTCTTCTGTTCCATTGCCCTAGCATACGTTGCCGCAAACTGGCTTCTTTCGATGCTGGCTTCAGCCTCCCTAGCTAATGCCAATGCCGAAGGAAGGTCTTTTGGCTGTGCCGGGAAAACGACTGCTCTCAGGTTTTTTTTTAGGCCTGAGATAAACACATGTAGTGCGTCCGCCCTTACCTCATCGTTGAGCAGTGTGGCTCTTTCAATGTCGTGGGACATGACAATTTTGTTCGTGACGAGGGTTAGCTTACGCTCAACCTCGTCATAGTATTGCATGAGGCTTTGGTCACTTTGGCGAACTGCCTCAAGCTGTTGTCGTAACAGCCTCAACGAAGTTTTGTCTGCGTAGGAGCAGTCTAATCTTGCCAGAATGGCATCGAAATTAAGCACAGTGTTGTGTGATACCAACAACGCTCGCGCTGGGCCCCTAATTTTATTCCTGATTATGGTAACGGCTTGATAATGGGCACAGCTGCCCTGGTAAGGTTTAAAGAGTTCGTATGTGTCCGTGGCGGACTGCCTCCACGCTACGTACCCGTCTTGCTCACCGTTAAAATCTGGTACTGACTTAATTATGTGGAGCGGTATGTCGCATGGGGGCGCTCCTGGCTGTACCGACACTCTTTGGTAGGCCTCCACCTGTGGGGTCTCTACGTGCATGTTTTGTAACTGCACGTTAACGGAATTGATTTGAGCTTCAAATTCAGCTCGGAGCCTAGCTTCCTGTTGCGCTAAGGCGCCCTGGATAATACTTTGCAATTCGTTCGCGTTCATTATTTTTTCTTTCTCTACGATTTGAGCCTGCCCCGGTCTAAAACCCCGGATCTCTTCTTCTTCACTATCACTCACAACTTCTTTTTTAACTTCTCTATACGGACCTGGAAAGTTCATTAAAAACTTGAACTTATGCCACCTAATTTATACGAGGTTCAATACATATGGCCGAATATTCTGTCCGGCTGGCATAAGACTTTAATATATTTTATATTTATTCAATTTATTAAAATATATTTTCACCAAAAGGAAATAAAAAATCTTATATGAGCTGCAGGTCACAAATGCAGCTTTATTATTATATATGTATAATAATTGTTTTTTTTTTTTTTTTTTTTTTTTTTTTAAGTGTGCAAGTTATATTTGTTTTTGCCAATTATAAGGTGTACTTTTATTGTATATGGTACATGTTTTTTGAAGCCGTATTAATTAATTAGCCCACTTACATGTTTGAAAATTTTTGGGTCGCTAGTTTTTTGCTCGTTGGGTGCCAGTTATCTAGTTGAACGTTTCTCGACGGTAAGGCTGCTCCAGATCCGCCGGTGATGAGGTGGCACCAGTAGGGTGCTTGATGAGTAGTAGCGGTTGGCACGAATTGGCGGCAGGGCTGCTGGTCCCAGGTGGCCACTGATGGGGTGCCACCGATGCGGTGGTTGATGACGTGTAAAATAAGGTTTATGTTGAGAGGGTGACTGCCCCCCTATACCCCTGGCCTTAAGCTCAGTGGGCGAATGCAAATAATAAAACGGCGATGGCCGGAGTTAAGTTTATGGAGCTAAGTGCTCTTTATTCCAATGATTATAAAACAGAACTGAGGAACTTAGCAGTAGGGTGCCTAGTCGGCAGGCCGACCGCGTGACAGTGGGAAATGCTGACGATCGCAGGCTACCGGAAACCAGTGGGATCCAGGCACGGCCCCCAAAGGCGGGTATGCTGAGTCGACATTATAAAGACTAGGGTGATCCAAGAATCACCCAAGATTTCTACCGACTGTTTGTTACCCCTCAGAAGTGTTAACTACTCCCCCTTAGGAGTAAGACCGTCCTCGGTCGTCTTGAATGTTTCGGCAACCTGTTGCATTTCCCATGCATCTCGTCTCCTCCTCCACACGAGGTGGAGCAGGATGAAAGTGCTGATCAAAAAGCTTACTCCCACGCCGACAGCGATCCAGATGTCCGTTGACCCGGCCGACTTTATTTCTTTTTTGAGGGTTTGGATCGTTTCCAGGTTTTGGCTGTTCATCCTCTGAAGCATTGGCATACTAAGGACGTGATTATGCCCGATAATGTTTAGCAGGGGGGAGGCCGCCACGCCCGCAGTCTTTCTTATGCTTTCGCGCAGGTTCAGGTATTTTGTGCCGTTTATAAAGGCTAGTCGCTCAAATGTTATTAGATGCGTGCCATTTGTTTCTATATTGGGGCCGTCATCCGTGCTGACTACTGCCGGACACTCATTGACTATCATTATACCATCGTCTACCAGCGTTATGGGGCTTAGGTGGCTGGCCTGCGTTTCGCAATGCGCCGTGACCCCTGCGTGTAGACCTCGGGCGCAAGTGTCCTGGGTTGCCAGTTTGCAGAATGCTCCGTACATCGTCGACACGCAATCAGTGATCGCTAAGACTCCTTGGTTGCACTCAGCTACCACGTTGTCCCGTAATTGGAGAACGGTGTGTTGGTGAGAAACGGGGAAGACGGTAACCTTTTTACAATTAAACTTAATCTTAGGGTATGCAATGAGCACGTGAATAATATTGTCGGACTGAAGGACTTTAATATTAGATGCCTCTATTAGGCTGATAACGGGGACCTCTGTGGGATGATCAACTAAAACGGACTTCAAATCTTCATGGTTAAAAATGGCAGGGTTTATGATATTTGATTTTGCAAGTGTGACCGTGAGCATCAGATTCTGTATCTCTGTAATTAGCATTCTATTTCTGGCCAAAAGAACTTCGTATAAATGGGGTGTGTCAACCAGGTTATTCTTTTTGGCCTTAATGATTTCGTTGACAGCATCGGTTAGCTTGTTAATCTGCTTTTGCGTTTCGGTGTTAATAACTACTTGTCTATTGTTTGATTCGATTAACCGGGACTCGGACATTTTTAACATTTCGAGGTCAGCGGCATCAGGTGTGCCCGCTACCACTTTTAACGCTGTGCCTAAAAAGTCTAGGCTTCTAGCAATGCGGTGGTGTACCTTTAGTACGGATAATATATTTCTAATATGATCAGTATCAACATCTAACAATTTTCGCATGTGCGATTGTGGGAAGAAAGCGGACAATTTAGCTGTTTCGTCTATCATAATTGAAAACTCCGTCAAATTGCTCGAATGCCTAAAGTAATTCCTATGTTCCCACACCAAAGCAGTTCCGTCGGTTATGGGGATGTACCGGGCGTGAGTGTAGTCTGTCACTCTAGCGTTAACTACTGCTAATATTGTTAATATGATTCCCGCGATCCTGTAAGAAAATGACAAGTTAAATCTATTGGCTAATTTCCAAGTTTGTGTTTGTGTTGGGTGTGTTAATTGGAGAAAAGGGTTACTTAAGGTTGTCTTTGTGGACCACCCTCCCTCCAATGAGGACCGCTGTCCCCAGGTCCGCTTCTACGTGTTTTTCCGTGTATAACGGAGTTAACTTATTGCCAAGTCTTTTATTGTTCTTTAAGTAGACTCTTTCTCCTACCTCAAATATTCTATTTTGTCTTGATGGGTTACACCTGTCAAGATTATCTCTCTGCGCTTTTTCAATATTAATTTTTATTGCTTCCTTAACTTTTTCGGAAGCAGAGTGGATTACATCAATGGGTTTTTGGTTAATGACCGAATGTAATGTTTTATTATACTCAACGGTCGCCCGCATAACTAGCTCCACTGTATCATTAATTTGCTTATCCATTTTGATGCACCTCGCTATTTCTGTTAGGGTGCTGTGGAGGCGTTCGACTTGCCCGTTTGAACTACTGTGCAGGGGGGGTGAATTTACAACATCTATGCCATACTGATTTTTGAGTAACGATGTGATCGTTTCAGAGCTGAAAGACGCTTCGTTATCACAGTATATTGTCTTTATATTTGGGAACAAGTTTATTTACTGGAGGATAGGGATTTTCACGTCTACTATTGCCCTAGACACTATTGGTTGTACTACCGCAAATTTGGAGAACTTGTCGATGGCCGTTAAAAATAGTTTTTTATCGGTGGAAAAAATATCAATATGTAGCATTTCGCCGACGTTTGACGGAATTGGAGTTACCCCAAGTTCTTGTTTCTTGGGGTGCCTGTCATACTTTGCTGTAGTGCAAATTTTGCAATTTGTCACTATTTCAGTAGCTAACTTTGACATTTTTGGAAAATAATAGTCGCGGAGGACTTGTTTGATATTTTCCTGGGCAGCTCTGTGTGCACGATTGTGCTCTGCGGTGCTTATTTCAATCTGCTCACTTTTATTAGAAATATCTGACACAAAGTTCTTGCAGTGCCAAAATTTCGTAGCTGGAAAATTTGATACTAATGCATGTTGGATACTTGCCAATGTTGGCAAGTTACAATGAATAGCGTTGACAACTTTTGGGTTAATGATTGGTCTTAATGTTTCGAACAGGGTTGATTTTTCCGTGAAATGTATAATGTGCCGGCATTTATTTCCGAAAAGTATAAAGTATCGCTTTAAGGAATACTTTGCCTCTTCTAGGACTATCTGATTTTTGAAACAATTTAGAGGTTTTTCCGTTGTCTCTATCGTATAAGTGCTAGATTCTTCACTGTGAACTGTTGCACAATCAGATTCGGGTTCGTTTTGAAGGGCGTTGATGTTTTGTCGCGAAAGTACGTCGGCAACAAAATTTTCTTTGCCTGGAGTGTATATGACTTTTGCGCCGTAGTCATCTATAAATGATTTCCAACGTTTTAATTTGTCATTTGGGTTCTTGTCGGAGACAGCGAACGTTAGCGGCTTATGATCTGTGTAGACTCTTATGTCACGAGTGCCATACAGATACTGCCTTAATTTTCCTAGAGCCCAGACTATAGCGAGTAACTCTCTTTCGTTAGTTGCGTAACGAGTCTCGCAGTCTTTAAGGGTTCTGGATATCATTGTTATGGGTTTTTTGTCCTGCGACAGTACTGCCCCGATGCCGTAAGCTGACGCATCGGTTGTCAGATCGAACGGTTTCTTAAAATCTGGGTATTTAAGGGTGACATCTTCTGATGCCAAAATGTTTCGAAGTCTATCGAACGCGTCTCTTTGCTGATCGTTAAATTTAATGGGTATTTTCCTAGACATGTGTTTACTTACGGAACCGTTTTCTCCCTTAAGGAGGTCGGTTAGTGGCCTGGCTATTGTAGCGAAATCTTTTATAAAACACCTATAATAGCTGGCTAGTCCTAAGAATGATCTTAGTGAGAATAAGCTTGTCGGTTCTGTGTATTCCTTAATGGCTGCTACCTTTTCTGGGTCAGTTGTAGCCCCATTTCGGGTTACCACGAAGCCGAGGTATTGGACACTTTCTTTAAAAAAATGGGTTTTCTCTTTCGAGATGGTCATATTGGCTTGGCCTAATTTTTTTCAGGACCCAGTCAATGTGACTGACATGCTCTTTTTCGTTTTCCGAAAAGATTATGACATCGTCAACATAGACGTAGCACGACTTCCCTATCTGCTCTCTCAATACGTCATCGATTGCCCTCTGAAAAATGCTACCAGCATTTTTTAATCCAAAAGGCAAACGGCAGAATTCATATTTGCCTCCGTTGACTGAAAATGAGGTTTTTTCGCGATCTTGTTCCGCGAGGAAAATTTGGTGATAACCAGATTTTAAGTCTAGAGTTGTAAAATATTTGGCTTTGCCAAGGTTTGCAAGTATTAACTCGATACTTGGCAAGGGGTATTTATCAGGAATGGTTTTTTCGTTCAGTTTCCTGAAGTCGATTACCAAACGCTTTTTCCTACCACCTGTCTCATCTGACCCTTTTTTATCGACCACCCAAGTTGGATTATTATACGGTGATCTCGACGGGGTTATAATCTTAGACTTCAGTAGGTCTTTTATTTCTTTATTAACGAAGTCCGCGACACCCATTGGGTGCGGGTACGCTTTAGAGTACACTGGGTTGTTATCCTCAGTGCGAATAGTAGCCACAACATTTGTGTTGTACGGCAACGTTTGATTTGCGACGGAGAAGACCTTAGATCTTTTTTTCATCATATCGATAAACTCCTTTTTTACTGATTCTGGAACGACTATGTCCTTTATGTTGGTAAAGTTTACATCGTTGCAATCAAGAAACTGCAGGTCCTCAGACACGGAACCATACAATATTTTTTTAGTTTGCATATTGAGGGTGGCTCCCACTTGCGTTAGCAAGTCGAAGCCTATGATCCCGTCAAATGTTGTTAGGGAATCTAATATGAAGAATGGGGAAGTTGTTCCCAAGACATTTATTTGGCACTTTTTATTTATGCTATTGGATCCGTGAATTGTATTCACGCGAAACGGTGAGGCTACTGGCGTTATGTTTTTAAGCTCCTTTACGGGCTTTATATAACTTTTCGCTGCCCCTGTATCAATAAGAATTTTTAAAGTCCTCCCAGCCAACTGTCGTTCGATGAACGGCAGCCGGGACCGCTCTCTAAAAAATTGAGGAGGTCATGGGAGTCGATCGAGTCGCTGTCGTCTTCGATTGCGCTCATCGCGGCTACCGCAGCACTCTCATACTCTTGATCGTTGTTAAGCCGCTGACGCCTTTGATCCGTTATCCTATCAGAGGAGTTGGGTCTTTTTGAATTTTTTGCCTGCATATTTTGCGGTTGTGATACATATTGGTTTTGTTTAAAATGCTGTTGCTTGGACCTAGAAGACGATGGGTTCCAGTCCATGGGCTCTGCTGCCTGACGTGGATCTCCACGGTCGGCCCAGTCCTCTGGCTTACGCCCAGAACCATTTTGTTGGTTTTTATCTGGTCTTTTAAAATAATGAGGGTTCTTTTCGTTTCCTTCTTTATCAGGAGTGCGGAACTGAGTCCTACGAAAATCAGAATTCTGTGTCTTCTGTTCCATTGCCCTAGCATACGTTGCCGCAAACTGGGTTCTTTCGATGCTGGCTTCAGCCTCCCTAGCTAATGCCAATGCCGAAGGAAGGTCTTTTGGCTGTGCCGGGAAAACGACTGCTCTCAGGTTTTTTTTTAGGCCTGAGATAAACACATGTAGTGCGTCCGCCCTTACCTCATCGTTGAGCAGTGTGGCTCTTTCAATGTCGTGGGACATGACAATTTTGTTCGTGACGAGGGTTAGCTTACGCTCAACCTCGTCATAGTATTGCATGAGGCTTTGGTCACTTTGGCGAACTGCCTCAAGCTGTTGTCGTAACAGCCTCAACGAAGTTTTGTCTGCGTAGGAGCAGTCTAATCTTGCCAGAATGGCATCGAAATTAAGCACAGTGTTGTGTGATACCAACAACGCTCGCGCTGGGCCCCTAATTTTATTCCTGATTATGGTAACGGCTTGATAATGGGCACAGCTGCCCTGGTAAGGTTTAAAGAGTTCGTATGTGTCCGTGGCGGACTGCCTCCACGCTACGTACCCGTCTTGCTCACCGTTAAAATCTGGTACTGACTTAATTATGTGGAGCGGTATGTCGCATGGGGGCGCTCCTGGCTGTACCGACACTCTTTGGTAGGCCTCCACCTGTGGGGTCTCTACGTGCATGTTTTGTAACTGCACGTTAACGGAATTGATTTGAGCTTCAAATTCAGCTCGGAGCCTAGCTTCCTGTTGCGCTAAGGCGCCCTGGATAATACTTTGCAATTCGTTCGCGTTCATTATTTTTTCTTTCTCTACGATTTGAGCCTGCCCCGGTCTAAAACCCCGGATCTCTTCTTCTTCACTATCACTCACAACTTCTTTTTTAACTTCTCTATACGGACCTGGAAAGTTCATTAAAAACTTGAACTTATGCCACCTAATTTATACGAGGTTCAATACATATGGCCGAATATTCTGTCCGGCTGGCATAAGACTTTAATATATTTTATATTTATTCAATTTATTAAAATATATTTTCACCAAAAGGAAATAAAAAATCTTATATGAGCTGCAGGTCACAAATGCAGCTTTATTATTATATATGTATAATAATTGTTTTTTTTTTTTTTTTTTTTTTTTTTTTAAGTGTGCAAGTTATATTTGTTTTTGCCAATTATAAGGTGTACTTTTATTGTATATGGTACATGTTTTTTGAAGCCGTATTAATTAATTAGCCCACTTACATGTTTGAAAATTTTTGGGTCGCTAGTTTTTTGCTCGTTGGGTGCCAGTTATCTAGTTGAACGTTTCTCGACGGTAAGGCTGCTCCAGATCCGCCGGTGATGAGGTGGCACCAGTAGGGTGCTTGATGAGTAGTAGCGGTTGGCACGAATTGGCGGCAGGGCTGCTGGTCCCAGGTGGCCACTGATGGGGTGCCACCGATGCGGTGGTTGATGACGTGTAAAATAAGGTTTATGTTGAGAGGGTGACTGCCCCCTATACCCCTGGCCTTAAGCTCAGTGGGCGAATGCAAATAATAAAACGGCGATGGCCGGAGTTAAGTTTATGGAGCTAAGTGCTCTTTATTCCAATGATTATAAAACAGAACTGAGGAACTTAGCAGTAGGGTGCCTAGTCGGCAGGCCGACCGCGTGACAGTGGGAAATGCTGACGATCGCAGGCTACCGGAAACCAGTGGGATCCAGGCACGGCCCCCAAAGGCGGGTATGCTGAGTCGACATTATAAAGACTAGGGTGATCCAAGAATCACCCAAGATTTCTACCGACTGTTTGTTACCCCTCAGAAGTGTTAACTTGTACGATACAACTATGCATATTTGCCTGTTTTTTTTAGACGCTGATAATAAAATAATTCAAAAGTGGAAGTAAGTCATTGTTTTGTTTTCAAAAATATTCATTATTAAGCTGTATATTTTATTTTACATATTTTACTTATATAAATGTAAAAATATTTTCAATATTTATTAATAAATAACTTTCCAGCACAATTTTGCCGCTAAAAAAATTTTTTAAAATAATTTAATTTGGAAAAATTTAAGAAAACTAAACAAATACACTAAGAAAATAATAATAACAGTTATAACCATAAGTAAAAAACATTTTTATCATAATTCACCTTTCGGTTATTATTAAAGAAGTATTAAAGAAGCGTTTTGCGCAACAGAAGAAAATAAATGAATGCATAGAGTGTGTTAAAAACCATTCGAGACATTCGGCTGCATTCCTCATTCCAAAACCACTCTTTTTACTACCCACCCCAACTCACTCTGTTTCAAAGCTACAGAATGCCCATGAGTTACAATGCTCTCTCACTCTCTCACTCCCTCTCACTCAATTCGTTGTGTCTCTTGCACTCATTCATTCTATTCCATTCGGATGTATTCTATGGCTGAGGCAATAAGAATGTATTCCTGCAGACCTCTAGTGTGAATGCTGCCGAAAAGTGCCTCTCATTGTTTTGTTGATTGTAGGAGGGCACACTGCAGTAAGAAGAAGAATTAATATTTGAATTGTAAACTAATGTATGAATTTATAGAATAAAACGTTCCGTTCCGTTTGCCACAGCCAAGGCCTTTGAAGTACCCCTTTCTTCGGACCTACGCGTGTGGGGAGCCGTTTAAGGCAACTCCACATGAAACAAAACAACAGCTTTTATTCGCAGTCCTAGGGAGACTGCAAGGGCAACTTGCGCTGGAGGACGGCTCGACGACCAGCTAGAGAGTGGCCTGGAGCGCACGGAGCGCCGTTCCCGTACCAGCAGAGGAGTCGCAGCCAGAACATAGACGGCGCAAGGAGCGCCAAACACTGAGTACGGACGGAGTCGCAGCCAGCGACACGGAGACGCATCCGGCGTCAGTTCAGGAGACGCAGCCAGCGTCAGGACAGGAAGCGCAAGGAGCGCCAAGCACCAGCGGTTAGGAGGCGCAAGGAGCGCCGAGCATCAGCGGCAGCAGCCAGACGGCACAGGTCCGCCATTTTGAAGCGCTAGGGAAGCGCCATTTCAATGGATTATTTTTGTCGTTATCAATTTTTTTATTTTTGGCCTATGGGAGCAACCACTGTGCATTTTGGAGCGCTAGGGCAGCGCCATATTTGGACACTTGGAGATGCAGCTTGGAGGAGTTCCCGGCTGAACGGAGGGGAAGCCACCCCTACAACAACGCAGCAGCCAGCGAGTAGTGCAGCAGAAAGCCGGCCAAGGGTTAACATAACCACGGCGGCGGCCATTTCTCGCCCAGCCACTACAGCGACTACAGTAGCGTCCTAACCAAGGAGCACTGTAACAGCAGCTGCGAGTTCAGAGCCGGAGGTGAGCCAGCCACTCACGGCGTACCTATTGGAAAGGATTACGGCGTTGGAGAACGAGCTGAAGAAGGTCAAATCCATGGACACAACGAGCACCGCCAATTGCGCGCCAATCGCAGTTGGCCCAAGCGCAAATGGCGCCAACAGTGGAGCGGCCGCCATCGTGGAGCGGACCGCCATTAGCCGCCACATCGAACGGTGAGGGCCCAACTAACGGGGTCGGGCCGGTCCCATATAAAAGTTTCGGTGCGACCAGTGGGACCTACACGCTGCCGCCATCTTGGAGTGGACCACCGTTGCTAACGACTAGCAACCCACTGTGCGGTACAAGTGCTGCGCAGACAGCGCATGGATTCGTGCTACCGGGCGGGAGCATCCACAACGTGGCAACTGCATCGCCATTTGTTGGATCCTACGCCTGGATGACGCCGAATGGAACCCAAGCTAATGGACCAAGGAGGCTCCCGGACTTGCCTATATTTGGAGGGCAGCCCGAGGATTGGCCCATCTTTAATTGTGCGTTTGTGGAGACGACCCAAGCGTACAACTGCACGGATCTGGAGAACAACCAGAGGCTTTTGAAGGCGCTGAAGGATGAAGCACGCGAGACAGTGAAGTCGCTGCTGATTCACCCTGCAAACGTCAGAGCCGTGATGGAGCAGCTGCGGTTTAGGTTTGGCCGACCGGAGCAACATATACGCAGCCAGCTGAACAGCGAGCGAGAGGTTCAGCCGATTTCGGAGCAGCAACTGGCGAGGATCGTCCCCTTCGCAACCAGAGTGAGTAACCTCACGGCCTTCCTGCAGTCGGCGAAGGCGGAGCAACATCTGGGAAACCCCACACTCATGGAGGAGCTTGTGGCAAAGCTTCCCACCAGCAAACGAGTGGATTGGGCCAGGCACGCTGCATCGATCCAGCCCTTTCCCACTGTAGCGCACTTCAGCGCGTGACTGCAGGAGTACGCAAACATCGTGTGTACGATTCTGGACGTCGATGGAAAGGAGCCGAGGCGTCGAGTTCTACACGCGAGCGTCGACCAGAACGGATACGAACAGCGGGATGACCGGCATGGAGGTTGCCCAATTTGTGGAGGTCAACATGCTACGACGAGCTGCAGCGAATTCATTGGAGCTTCGCCACCGGGCAGATGGAGCATGGTGAAGAGGCATCGGCTCTGCTTCACATGCTTACGGAGTGGGCATGCGGCGATGTGCATGGCGAGTGCCCGATCAACGGATGCCGCAGATTGCACCACCGTCTGCTACACGAAGAGGACGAAGGGCAAAGAAGGCCGGAGCAGCGAGGTGGTTTCAGGCGCCACAACGGAGGAAATCAGATGTCACCAGTTTCCAGACGCAGCCCGGACAGGAGGTCTTCGCCACGAGGTGGTTACAGGGACTACGAGAGGACCCAGGAGTCGGCTTTCCGCAGGAACAGCCTGGAGAGAAGGGCCCCGCAGCCAGCGGAGGCGCCCATGTAGAGGAACTTGAGTATTGACGTCAAAGGAGGCCGACTTTTGTTCCGTATACTGCCAGTAACGCTGTACGGAGCTGGTCGCCAGGTGGACACATACGCGCTGTTAGATGAAGGATCCTCCGTCACGATGATCGACGACGAGCTACGGAGGGATCTGGGAGTGCAAGGCGAACGTCGACAACTGAACATCCAATGGTTTGGAGGAAGAGCCAGCAGGGAGCCTACCAACGTGGTGAGCCTGGAGATCAGTGGAGCTGGGAAGCCCACTCGTCACCCGTTGAGGAACGTGTACGCCGTTTTGAGCCTGAGTCTGCCGATGCAGACGTTATGTCGACGAGATGTCCAGGGCGTTCATAAGGATTCGCGACTGCCGCTGAAGCCCTACAGCAACGTGGTGCCGAAGTTGCTCATCGGACTGGACCATGGACATTTGGGATTGCCACTTAGGACGAGGCGGTTTGCCAGAGAGGGACCGTTCGCGGCCGTAACCGAGCTTGGATGGGTTGTGTTTGGGCCAGTAAGTGGACAATCAACTACGCCGTCACCGAGATCCTGCCTTCTAGCCGTGTCAGTGGAGGACACGATGGAAAAGATGGTGGAGGACTACGTCGAGATGGAAGGCTTTGGTGTGAAGCTCGCGCAACCGGTCGCAGCCAGCGACGACGCGCGGGCCCAAAGGATCCTCGACGACACCACGGTGAAAGTAGGGCGTCGCGACCAGACGGGATTGCTCTGGAAGGATGACCACGCTGTGCTGCCACTGAGCTCCGAGATGGCACACAGACGGCTGATCAACGTCGAGAAGTTGAAACGCAACGGGCCGTTGGCGCTAGGATACGATCGGATCATCAAGGACGTGTCCAAAGGATATGCGAGGAAATTGAAGCCGGATGAGGTCGCGGTGAAGAGCGACAAGCTATGGAATTTGCCACAATTCGGTGTCGAAACCCCGAACAAGCCCGGTGAGGTCCGGCTTGTGTTTAATGCTGCAGCCAAGGTTGGAGATCGATGTTCCCAACGATTCCTTTGGAGAGATGGTAACGACGATCGAGACCCGGATGTGTACGAGGTGAGCAAGAACTTCGTGGGAGCCGGCAAGGAGGCCAGACGATTTGGAGACGCGTTCGAGACGGAGAGGATACAGAGGCGGAGTATGGGAGCAGATGGTGCATTGCGTCAAGCGAGTGCTGCGCCATACCCTGGAAGAAGTCGCGCCGAGGGACCATGTGGAGTCCCACCATGGAGTACCTGCCTACGCTTGTGCGCCGCGAGAAGTGGTGCCAGAGAACGGAGCCCATCCGTCAGGGCGATATAGTCTTCGTCTGCGATACTGCCTTGCCCAGACGAGAGTGGCGCAAGGGCATCGTGGAGGAGGTCTACAGCGGAGCTGATGGAGATGAATGGAGGAGCTAATGGACTATCTTGGACAATGTTGCGGCCCGTCTTCACGGGGTCGGGTCTTCACGGGGTCGGGGATGTCGACGGTCAAAAACATTGTTATCGATAGTTAATATTGGGAAATTTTTTTTTTTTTTTTTTTATTTTAACGTTGCTTTTATTTCTTGAATCTTCTCTTTGCGAGACTAACAAGAGGTGTATCAAATCTTATATTTTTAACTTAACTAGCAGTCATATTGACTGATACGGAGTTAGACGGCCCTAAAAATCGATTGCTGGGTTGGGAGGTCGTTGCGTCTAAGGCGGGATACGCTAGAAACCCGAGTCAATCCCCGAGCGAGAAAATTTGGGTGCGAAGACAGTTTTTCTTTGTACGACTCTTTTTGCTTCTGGATTTCGTCTTTCACTGCGAGGATGCCCAGATCCCGGTGGATGTTTTCGTTTCGAACATACCAAGGTGCCCCTGTGATAGTTCTCAGGATTTTTGATTGTGCGCGCTGTATGATGTCTATGTTGCTGCTGCTCGCGTTCCCCCACAGCTGGGAGCCATACGTCCAGATTGGCTTTAGGACTGAATTGTACAGTAGTAACTTGTAGTCCAGGCACAGTGGCGATCGTGAGTTTATGATCCAGTGGAGGCTGCTGGCTTTCAGTTTTAGATGCATCTTTTTGCATTCGATGTGCTTACGCCAGGTAAGTCGTCTATCAAGGTGAACGCCAAGGTACGTTACGTCGTTAGCTTGAGGGATCTGCATACCGTTTAGTAAAAGCGGAGGGCATGTTTGTCTATTAAGAGTAAACGTTATATGTTCACACTTTTGTTCGTTTATTTTAATGCGCCAGTCGGACAGCCACCTTTCCACTATTCTGAGATGATTAGCCAGTTGGGTTGTTGCCTGCGTTGGGCATCTGGAGCGACTAAGAATAGCGGTATCATCGGCGAACGTTGACGTTGTTAGTTGTGCGCTCGTAGGAATATCCGCAGTATACAAAACATATAGACACGGCCCGAGTGCGCTTCCCTGTGGAACTCCAGCTTCGATGGTGTAGTCGCCCGAAGTAGCTGCGTTGCATCTCACTGAGAATACCCTATTGAAGAGGTATGATTCCAGTAGCTTGTGGGTGTATGTTGGCAAATACGTTTTAATTTTGTGCATGAGTCCGATGAGCCAAACTCGGTCGAAAGCTTGAGATATGTCGAGGAAAATAGCGCTGCAGTATTCTCGTTGTTCGAAGGCTGAGCGTATTTCGGATGTTAATCTGTTCACTTGTTCGATGGTTCCATGGTTTCTTCGAAAGCCAAATTGGTGTGCCGGGATGATATTGCAAGCTTCCAGATGTGGTATTATGCGGGTTAACAAGCATTTTTCAAACAGTTTAGACAAACAAGATAGAAGGCTTATTGGTCTGTATGATGACGGAATTGTGTGGTCTTTTCCAGGCTTCGGTATCATTATAATAATGGATTTCTTCCACTTTTTTGGGAAATAGCCAAGATTAATGATTCCATTAAATAGTTTGCAGACGACCTCTATAGCGCATTTTGGAAGTTCGATCAGCATCTTTGGGGTCAATAGGTCACCACCGGGAGCCTTTTTTGGTTTTAGCCCTCTTATGACTTTTTCGATTTCGTTCGGCCGGAATGGAGGTGCGGCTGGCTGAGGGGAGGACTCTGGCTGAATTACTGGCAGGAGGAATGAATTTGAGGCTGGGTTTGGCTGGAAGACACTTTGGAGATGTGTGGCGAATGTTTCAGCTCGGTCTTCGTTGCTGCGAGCCCAGCATCCCGAAGAGTTTCTTATCGGGGTGGTCGTTTCAATTGGGGCACTAAGATTTGGGTGGGCCCTCCACAGGGGGTACTTTGTGCTTGTTGGCGAGAGATTCTGGATGTACCTCAGCTGTGCATTTTCTTCCTGTTGGTGAAGAGCCTGGTCGAGTGATCGGGTTGCTTCCTTAAGGCGTTGTTTTGAAGCTGGTGATCTGCTGTTTTGCCAATCACGACGCGTGCGCCTCTTTTCTCGCACGAGCTGTTCGATTTGCTGATTAGATTTGAAGTGTTTGTTTCGGTCTACTTCTTTCCTATGAGGAGTAGAGATTTTAGCTGCCGCAACGAGTACTTCTTCCAGGGCGCTCGTAGTGTAGTCGATGTCCGATTCCATGTTAAAATCCGGGGCGAGTTCTATGTGGGCACTCACGTACTTTTTGTATTTTAGCCAGTTTGTTTTTGTCGTCGTCAGACTGAAGGGGTGTTCGGTTATTTCTGGGCTTTGAAGAAGCGTTAGAAGCACAGGCGAGTGGTCTGATGATAAGTCCGAGACTGCTTTGGCGCTTATTAGATTGCGAGGTATGTTTTTTGTCACTGCAAAATCAATAAGGTCTGGGAGCTTTCGTGAGTCTGTTGGCCAGTATGTGGGACTTCCAGGGGAAACGTAGTCCAGTTTATTTTTCACATTTATAATTGCATTGTACAATTGTCTTCCTTTGGGAGTCACTAGACGTGATCCCCAGTGCGTATGTTTGGCGTTGTAGTCTCCTGCGGCTATAAATCGATCCCCAAGTGAATTGTAGAAGTCCATAAATTGTCCTTCCGAGATTGAGAAGCGAGGAGGGCAGTAAACGGCAGCAATTGAAAGGTTTCCGTTGCTTGACTGAATTTGTATCGATGTGGCCTGCAAGAAGTTTGTTGCAAACCTTTTGTGAAAATGGTGTTTAATTCGTTCTCTGATTAGAACTCCAGTTCCGCCGTGGGCTTTCCCATCTGGATGATCTGTGCGGTAGATTGTGTAGCCTCTTATATGAAAGTTGTATTTGCTTGTAAGATGCGTTTCCACCAGTAGCATAACGTCAATATGGTTTTCGGTCAAGAATTGTGACAATTCTAGTTTATGCCGTGAGACACCATTGGCGTTCCACATTGATATTCGTAGCGCCTGCATAGATTATTTGGACTGTTGTGCTACGAGCAGCTGTATCACCATGTTCTGGTTTTGAACAAGCGTTTGCATGGTCGTTTTCATGAATGACATAAGCTCCATCATACTTTGTTGGAGGGTAAGCATCATAGTTTCCGTTTTGCTGTGTGGCTGTTCTGGGGCCTGTTGAGCGCTTTGAGAGTTAGGCTGAATTGGAATTTCCCTTCCAGATCGTAGAGCATCGGCATAGGAGAAGCCGTTGGTGGTGTTTAGTGGACCGAATGAGGATCTCGCAGCTTTGGCGAAGAAGACGTCTGGCGTGGTTTTTGACGAAACGTACGCATTCTGTGGATTTTGGTTGCGCGTTGCGGTCGCTTGACGCATGCGACTCTTTAACTCCTTATACACAATACATCCTCTATAGTTTGCCGTATGGCTGCCTCCGCAGTTTCCACATTTCTTCACGGTACTGTCCTTGTTTGTAGTGCAGCAAGCGGACTTGTGGGCGTCCCCGCAGACTACACAGACAGCCCGAAGTGTGCAGTAAGACCTTGTGTGTCCATACTCTTGACAATTAGTGCATTGCACTGGACCGTTACGTTTATGTGGCTCTTCAACAGTGATTTTCCGATGCAAAAGATATTGCAGGTTGTAGATTGGGTGGACTTCGTTCTTCTTCAGCGACCTGCTTTCAGGCTCGAGCTCGACCTTGAAGAGGGGTTGTGGCTTTTTATCTTTATTTAGAATGTTAATAACATTCTTGGCGGCGAAGCCCTTTTCTTTAAGGGCGGTTTTTATTTCCTCGGCGGTAACATCAGGTTCTATTCCCTTTACTACCACTTGTAGGCCCTTACTGCTTTTCAGCTGGTACGTGTAATAGTTTTTCTGTACAGTGTCCAGATATTTTGACACTATTCGGAAGTGCTCTTCAGTCTTGGTTTGCACCTTTGTTTCATGGATGTTCCCTTTGATAAGCGGAACAACATGAAAGTTTTCACCGTTCCCGATCAACGACGCAATTTTGTTGACCAGGGCACTCGAGCTTTTTTCCCTAATATAGATTGGAGGGGGCTTGGGTTTTTTTGCGGTGTCTTGGGCTGGTTGGTTTTCCTCAGCCTCCGCCAGTAGGGCAAATCTGTTAGTAGTGGATCTGTCTGGTTCATTATCGTTATTCAGGACACGGTTAATTTTTGTTTTGTTGCCTGCCGGATTACTCTGCGGGCTAAGCTTGCGCTTAATTTGGATGTAGCGATCCATTCCAGTCTGTGTGGCCGTTGCCGCTTTGGCACTTTCCGAGGTTGTTGTTTTTGTACTCGCTGTAGTCGTTGACGTCGTGGTACTTTGAGTTGCAAGGGTTTTCGCTGTTGTTGCAGAAGTTGTAGCGCTGCTTGTTGTTGGTGCGAAATTTGTTTCCGATATTGGAGGGGGTTTTACACTGCGAACTCCATGACGCGGGAGTCGGAGTGAGCAGAGCGGGTGAGCAAGACCGTGCCCTTTGGGTTTCAGCGGTCAGTAAAGCCGGGTTGCTTTTAAGCGCCGATTTTTCCACTTCGGTATCGCGGGTTGAAAAGTAAGAGTAGAAGCCGTTTCTTTGGTTCACTGAACTTCTACGCTCGTTCTTTTGGTCGTTGCTCAATGAGCTCATTGCGTGGTACGTATTTTTTTTTTTCAACAATGCACTAGTTTTGGTTTAGCACATTACAACTGTTATAAAAAAAAAAAAAAAAACTTGTCTGTCGCTTTTAATAAATTGTATTTCAGTGTCTTTTCGCTTATATTAGCGAAAATATAAGCGAAAAGAAGTTTTCCCGGAGCTCGGACAAAGCACGTCCGCTCAGTTCGGTAGTTCGATCTGTCTTGATTGGGACAGGAAATTGGGAAATGTAGTATTTTAAGTTATCGGAATTACGGGCCTACTAATAGCGGTAGTGTGAATGCCGCCGAAAAGTGCCTCTCATTGTTTTGTTGATTGTAGGAGGGCACACTGCAGTAAGAAGAAGAATTAATATTTGAATTGTTAACTAATGTATGAATTTATAGAATAAAACGTTCCGTTCCGTTTGCCACAACCAAGGCCTTTGAAGTACCCCTTCTTCGAACCTACGCATGTGGGGAGCCGTTTAAGGCAACTCCACATGAAACAAAACAACACATATCATTTAAAAGGATTTTTTAAAAGGATCATTTTAAAGGATTTTTTTTATAATATAAAATATAATACAGAATTTTACAAGGAGTAAGTATATCACAAGAAAACCTTTTCGTAGAAAAGTGAAAATCCACCCTGAAGGGTCAAGAAAAAAAAAGGAACCAATTTACCTGCTGCGATCCCTTTTTATCACTTTCTTGCAGGAGACATATTTATGTCAGGGTCGGATGAAAGGTCAATATGTATTTTTTATTTAGGTTTATGTATATAAGTTATTAAGCTCGTCACTCCAGTGATTCCAAGTCGATGTCTTCTAGATATCCTTGGTCCTGGGAAGTGGATTTACGACGGTGGAAACTGTTCCTCTTTAATCATAGGCCCTGTGGCTCTATGAAGTTTTATCAAATAAAGATTCGATTGGATGACGGCAAATGCCGGAGATTTATTCAAACAGTCAAGGCTGATGGGTAGAACAAAACTGAAACTTATCCAATAAACATTTCAAAGCTAAACCTAAGAATGCCCAGTGGAAAAGTACTGGCAAGCAGCTCCTCTTACAAATCCGTCGCTGCTTGCTCAGCATATTGCGGCACAAACGGTCATTGCGACACATGAAACCTTATGCGCGCGGGTCGCTACAACTTGCTGGCCTGCGCATGCGAGGGCAGTTCGTGTAGTCTTTGAGAGAGTTGCTTGTTCGTGGCCGGCCTCGGTGACGTCAAGTTGGATGATGGCTCTTTTTAGCTTCAAAGAGGCACGTCTTCTATGGCTGTATTGGTAACCGATGATTAGCGCGCAGAAGACAATGCTGACCCCAACTCCGATCAAGAACCATATCTTTGGCGATCCTGCTGCGTCGACTTCATCCTTGAGTTGGCGTATGAAGTTTATATTTTGCTCGCTCTTTCGATGTATTGATGAGAGACTCAGGATTTGATCGTGCCCGGTGATGTTGAGGAGTGGGGAAGCGGCGATACTCGGACTTTTACCCACGACTGCGTTGTGGTTCAAGTATCTTGTATTGTTTATCACCGCTACATGCTCGAACGTGATGAGGTATGTTCCCTCCAGCATTACCGTGGGCCCCTCGTCTGCAGTGACTTGGGCGTGTTGCTCATTGATGACAATGGTTCCTTCGTCGATCAGTGCGACTGGCAGTAGGTGGCTTGGTTGCGTGCGGCAATTGGCTAGGCCTCCAGCATGTATCTCTCGGGCGCAGCTCTCACGTGTTGATTTTTTGCAGAAGGTTGCGTAGCTAGTGCGCACGCAATCGCTAACTGCGAATATTCCATCGTCGCAATCCGCAATTATGTCGTCTCGGATTTGTAGGACTGTATGATTATGCGATACCGGAAAAATTACTGTTCTTTTACAAATTTGCTTAATTCTAGGATATTCGATTAACATATGGATTTCGTCTTCTGATTGAAATATTTTAATTTTAGAAACTTCCATTAAATAAACTACGGGGACTTCTGTGAGCTGATTATCAAATATTGACTTCAAATCGTTTGTGTCAAAAATTGTAGGATTTATAATGTCTGATTTGGCAAGAGTGATTGTTAGAATTAAATTCTGGATTTCTGTGATTAACATCCTATTTCGAGTCATAAGCGTTTCAAATAAATTTGGGGTGTCTAGGAGGTCACCCTTTTTTGCTTGTATTATTTTATTTATTGCGTCTGTGAGTTTATTGATCTGTTTCTGAGTTTCTGTATTAACGAGTACCTGTCTATTGTTTGAGTCTACTAATTGATTTTCTGTCATTCTTATTTTTTCTATGTCTGCAGCGTCCGGAGTTCCCGCAACAATTTTTAGTGCTGTGCCAAGAAAATCTAAGCTTCTGGCCATTCTATAGTGAACTTTTAGAGCGGAAAAAAGTGCTTCTATGTGTTCTACATCTATGTCTAACAGTTTTCGCATATGCGAGTGGGGGAAAAACTCGGACATTCTTTTAGTATCCTCAACTATCTTATAGAAATTGCTTAAGCTACTTGAGTGTTTTACATAACTAAGTTGTTCCCATGCCAGAATACTACCATCGACGATCGGGATATAGTTCGCATTGGAGAAGTCGGTGATCCGAGCTTGCGTCGCTGTTAGCAAGGTCAACAGGGTAAGAACTATCATGGCGGACCTGTAAAATACATTCTTATTAGATTTAGTGGTTTTTTACTTGCCGATAACTACCTAAGGTTGTCTTTATGGACCACCCTCCCTCTAATAAGCACCGTTGTGCGTAAATCAGCTTGTATCTTTCCTTCGGAACATAAAATAACATCGGATAAAGGTGATAGTTTGTTACCTAGTCTCCTGTTGTTTTTGATATAGACTGTTTCGCCTACATCAAAAACCCTATTTTGTCTGTCCGGGTTGCACCTGCGTAGTTGGTCTTGTTGTGCCTTTACTATCTTGTTTTTGATACTTTGGCGCATTTCGTCTGATGCTGTGTGGATTACATCCAGTGGTCTTTGCCCTGTTACGGAATGCACGCTTCTGAATTGAATTGAATCTGAATTGAATTCTGAATTGAATTCTGAATTGAATATAAATTCAATGACAGCTCTGAGAATTGCTTGTGTTGTGTCGCAGATCTGTTTATCAATTTTAAGACATCTCGCAATCTCGACTAATGTACTATGGAAGCGTTCCACTTGCCCGTTGGAGCCCGTTGACCAAATCAATGTTAAATTGATTTTTTAGTAGCGAGGTAATTGTCTCTGAGCTGAAGGACGCCTCATTGTCACAGTAAATTGTTTTTGTATCTGGGAAGAGGTTAACCGCTTGCAGTATGGGGTTAATTGTGTCCGTTATTGACCTGGATATTATTGGTTGTACAATCGCAAATTTCGAAAATTTATCGATGCAAGTTAGGAATAACTTTTTATCGGTTGAGAATATTTCGATGTGAAGTATTTCGCCTATGTGGGTTGGGGCAGGCGTTTCGCCAAGCTCTTGTTTTCTCGGGTGCCTGTCGTATTTTCCCTTCATACATACTTTGCAGTTTATCACTATTTCGTTGGCTATTTTGGTCATTTTTGGAAAGTAGTAATCTTAACCTGTTTTACGTTTTCTGGAGCTGCTCTATGAGCTCGGTTGTGTTCAGTATTTAGGATTTCTATTAGCTCATCTTTGTTGGTGATATCTGACACGATCGTTTTGCAGTGCCGAAACTTGGTAGACGGAAATTGTGTGCTTAACTCGTGTTGCACAGCAGCCAACGTTGGTAGGTCGCAATGAATTGCGTTAACCACCTCAGGATTGACGGCATTTTTCATCGTTGGGATTGTAAAAGTAAGTGACTCTTCACTATGAATGGTAGCTACGTCAGATTGGGGTTCACTTTGCAGAGCGTTTATGTTCTGACGCGATAATGCGTCGGCTACGAGATTGTCCTTCCCTGGTTTATAGAAGATTTTCGCATTATGCTCTTCTATAAACGCTTTCCATCTCTTGATTTTTGCGTGGGTGTTTTTTTCAGACACCGCAAAGGTGAGTGGTTGATGGTCAGTGTAGATGCGGAGCTCTCTGGTACCATACAGATAATTCTGCAATTTACCAAGTGCCCACACGATTGCTAGAAGTTCCCTTTCATTGGTGGCGTAATGAGTCTCGCACTGTTTTAACGTGCGTGAGATCATTGTGATTGGCCTGCCTTCTTGGGACAATACTGCACCAATGCCATTTGCAGAAGCGTCAGTGGTCAGGTCGAAAGGTTTTTTAAAGTCAGGATACATTAGTATGACATCTTCTGATGCTAAAATGTTCCTTAGTCGCTCGAACGCATCGCGTTGCGTGTCGTTGAACTCAATCGGGATTTTCCTCGACATGTGTTTGCTGACAGAACCATTTTCACCTTTTAGTTAATTGGTTAATGGTCTAGCTACAGAGGCGAAGTCTTTTACGAATACTCTATAATAGCTAGCTAGGCCTATGAATGATCTTAGCGCATACAGGTTCGCCGGTTCGACGTACTCTTGAATTGCTTTGACCTTTTCAGGGTCCGTTTTGGCTCCGTTTCTGGTTACGACAAAACCGAGGTATTCGACACTGTCTTTGAAAAATTGAGTTTTTTCTTTGGCTACTCTCATGTTGGCTTCTAGTAGGCTTTGTAGTATTACGTCAATGTGTCGAATGTGATCCTGTTCATTTTCTGAAAATATTATTACATCTCTTAAAACGTCATCAATTTCTCTTTGGAAGATGCTCCCAGCATTCTTTAATCCATAGGGCAATCGGCAGAATTCATATTTCCCCCCGTTCACAGAGAATGATGTTTTCTCTCGATCTTTTTCTGCTAGGTATATTTGATGATACCCAGACTTCAAGTCGAGGGTTGTAAAAAATTTTGCCTTACCCAGATTCGCTAGAATCATTGGGATACTTTGGGTAGCGGTCGGCAACAGTTCGATCGTTTAACTTCCTAAAGCCAATTACGAGTCGTTTGTTTTTGTTGCCTTCGAAATCGAACCCTTTTTTGTCGACAACCCAAGCTGGGCTGTTGTACGCGGATTTTGACGGTCTGATGATACCGCCTTCCAGTAGTTGTGAGATTTCGTTGTTGACGAAATCCGACACACCGTTTGGATACGGGTAGAGTTTTGAATATACTGGTTCATTATCTTCGGTACGAATTGTGGCAACGACAGACGTGTTGAATGGCAGTGCCTCGTTAGAGGTCGAAAATGCCTTTATTCTCTTTGTTATCATTCGCCTGAATTCTTCTTTTACACTTTCGGGCACTACTATGTCACTGACTTTAGTGAAATTTACATTATCACATAAGTGAAATTTCAGTGGCTCATTTTCGTCCCGGTAACTTAAGCAATTATTCTTCAAATTCAATGTTGCCCCGGCCTGCGTTAGCAGATCGAAACGTATTATGGCATCAAATGCGTCGAGAGAATCTAAAATGAAGAAGGTTGCGTTTTGTCCAAGGATTTTCATTGAACATTTTTTGTTTATTTCACTGGATCCATGTATGGAACTTACAGTGAATGGGGTGGCGACTGTAGTTACGTTTTTTAACTCCTTTACGGGTCTCACGTAATTCTTTTCCGCCCCCGTGTCTATCAGAATTTTTAGTTTTCTACTAGCCAACTGTCGTTCGATGAACGGCAGTTGGGAGCGTCCCCTAAAAAATTGAGCATGTCACTGTATCAATTGACTCGCCATCGCTTTCGACTTCAGCGGCTGCTGTTTCAGCTGTGGCCGCATATTGCTGCTCGCTATCGGCGCTTTGTTGAGTTATGTTGTCAACTCGTTGCCGCCTTTGACCAGATACTCGTTCCGACGAGTTGGGCCTTTTTTGAATGCCACCTATATTTATAGCACTTTGGGTTCTGCCCCAATTGGTTGGCTGCCGAAAATGTGACATTGAGGGATCAACGTCCATAGACTGAGCCTGAGCCATTTGGCTGTCTTTGTCTTGGGTTTTGTTATGACCTTGCTTTCCTACGTAGTGTGGGTTTTTCTCTTGGCCTTTGTTAGGTTTTGAATGTTGCCGATTTCCCTGCTTATTGTTTTCACTGTGTTGGCTCCTCTCTGCAATTGTTTTTGCATAAGAGGCAGCGAACTGGTTTCTTTCTATGCTGTTTTCAGCCTCGCGAGCCAGGGCCAACGCCGATGGCAAATCTTTCGGCTGGGCCGGCACTACGAACGCTTTCACAGATTTCTTCAAACCCGACATGAATGCGTGTAAAGCATCGCTTCTAACCTTTTTTGTTGAGAATCGTAGCCGCTTGCTCATCGTGTGTCATCACAATCTTGTTGGTGACCAATGTGAGCTTCCTTTCGACCTCATCAAAGTTCTCCATTAGACCTAGGTCGCCTTGCCTAACCATTTCCAACTGTTGCCTAAGTACACGCAGAGACGTTTTGTCCGCGTACGTGCAGTCTAATCGTGCGATGATCGCATCAATATTTAACACTGTATTGTGGGACGTCAGGACTGACCTGGCTGCTCCGCACACTTTGTTGCGTAGAATTGCAATGGCCTCGTAATGGGCCTCGCTACCCTTGTAGCGTCTGAAAATTTCGTATCCGTCCAGGGCAGCTTGCCTCCAGGACACATACTCATCTTGTACCCCTTCAAATGATGGTACAGATTTCACTATGTCAAGTCTCACATCGCACTTGACATTTGTGTCTATCGTCACTTTTTCGTATGTTTCGATATCTGGTGCCGCTATTTGCAGCGCATTTACTTGTGCCCTTACTGCGTTAAGCTCCTCAGCAAACTGCTGCCTTAAGCGCAGTTCTTGCTCGGCGAGCGCAGCATTAACAGTGCCGTTCACTAGTGCTTGTATTTGTTCGGGATTCATTTCTGTTGTATGTGGGCGAAAGCCTATTTCTTCACTGTCACTGTCACTTTCAATTTCTTTTTTAACTTCTCTATATGCCCAACTCATGGGCGTACGCTCGGATCTATTAACACAAAAGCACTGGTTGTACAGTGGTCAAGAACAGAAAAATATTCACAGCTATTTTGTTTATATGGATGCTTTTAATTTAGCCGATTAACTCGAAAGGAAAAAAGAACTACCACAGAATTTATTTCCCAGTCACTTTGGTACTTAATCTTTTATTGGTTTGATTTGAAGTAAAATAAGTTGGTAATCACTCACTTACATGTTTCTTTGGGTTTTTTGGTTCTTTAAATATTATCCGTTGGGCGCCAGTAATTAAGCTCGTCACTCCAGTGATTCCAAGTCGATGTCCTCTAGATATCCTTGGTCCTGGGAAGTGGATTTACGACGGAGGAAACTGTTCCTCTTTAATCATAGGCCTTGTGGCTCTATGAAGTTTTATCAAATAAAGATTCGATTGGATGACGGCAAATGCCGGAGATTTATTCAAACAGTCAAGGCTGATGGGTAGAACAAAACTGAAACTTATCCAATAAACATTTTAAAGCTAAACCTAAGAATGCCCAGTGGAAAAGTACTGGCAAGCAGCTCCTCTTACAAATCCGTCGCTGCTTGCTCAGCATATTGCGGCACAAACGGTCATTGCGACACATGAAACCTTATGCGCGCGGGTCGCTACATAACTTGCTGGCCTGCGCATGCGAGGGCAGTTCGTGTAATCTTTGAGAGAGTTGCTTGTTAACTTATATGTGAGTGTATATTGGATTGTGGATTTACGTTCCCACCAACATATACATGCATACACGGATAAGACGCAAGAAATCAGCCGATTGCATATTTACTCACTACTGTAGGCTCTAGGCTCTAAGCGTTATCTTTTCTTTCGAGTCTTCTGATTGGTTTTCCCGATTCACTAACCGGAAAATGTGTGGAAAATTGGGGTGGTTTTCATGGGTTAACTCATGTACATGTATTGATGATACCAATACATTTAAACACAAGTACCTGTTTTCCGTTTTCGAGGATCAATAGGTTTTGACGTTTATGCTAAGAATCAAATTTTTAGTATAAATCTTGCCTTGCCGGTTAAAGCAATTTTTACGCTTTTTCTTTTTTACAAAAAATAAAAAACAAAAACCTAAAAACATAAAAATTGAGTCGAAAGTTGCATGTGACTTGTGCTCTAAAGTTATTTGTGTGAATGAGTTTATAACTCATTATGAGCAATGTGAAGGACCGCGAAATGCCTTCTCGGAGATGAACAAGAAATCTCAGGCCAACGGTTTGGCGAAAGTTTTGTATCGTTCGCGAACAACGGTGTCCAAAAAACAGGATGAAAATCAACAACCAAAAATCCAAGGAATCAGGAACCAAGGAACTACTGCAAAACATAGTATATTCAACGTATCATCAGCTGTAAAACGGAAGGCTGGTGTGCCCAAGGAAACTAGGCCTCAAGAGGGGCAACCCATGGATATTGAAGAACAGAAGAACCATCAACATCAAAAAGGGCTAGACTAGACCGCACAATTGCTGAGACGAATTTTTGTCCCGATTGTAAGCAAAATTATGCTTTCGTTGAGGAAAGAATTCATTTACATTCTCCAAATCATAGAGCAGCATTAAGGAAACTTGTGTGGCAAAATGCTAAAATTTTTCCTATAACACAAAGCGATACTATTTACACAAAAAAGTATAAAGTATTCAGAGTGCGCGATCTAGATTTAAAAGAGTTTTACAATGGATGTAAAAATAATCTTTTAAACATTATAAAATATGCACTTAGCGAATTAAGAGCTATAAAAGTGCGTATATCAGTTCAAGGAAAATATGTAAAACCAACTGAAGAAGCTGATAAGATGCAAGAAGAAACAAAACATTTCTCAACAAACTATAAAGCAATTTACGTCAGCTCATATAACGACATCGAATACATATTAAATGACGATAACGAAATGTTAATTGCAAAAGCCGATGAATTCCAGGAGAGGGATTCTGGATGGGCTATTAAGCATTTTACATTTTATGAAATTATCCGTTGGGCGCCAGTAATTAAGCTCGTCACTCCAGTGATTCCAAGTCGATGTCCTCTAGATATCCTTGGTCCTGGGAAGTGGATTTACGACGGAGGAAACTGTTCCTCTTTAATCATAGGCCTTGTGGCTCTATGAAGTTTTATCAAATAAAGATTCGATTGGATGACGGCAAATGCCGGAGATTTATTCAAACAGTCAAGGCTGATGGGTAGAACAAAACTGAAACTTATCCAATAAACATTTTAAAGCTAAACCTAAGAATGCCCAGTGGAAAAGTACTGGCAAGCAGCTCCTCTTACAAATCCGTCGCTGCTTGCTCAGCATATTGCGGCACAAACGGTCATTGCGACACATGAAACCTTATGCGCGCGGGTCGCTACATAACTTGCTGGCCTGCGCATGCGAGGGCAGTTCGTGTAATCTTTGAGAGAGTTGCTTGTTAACTTATATGTGAGTGTATATTGGATTGTGGATTTACGTTCCCACCAACATATACATGCATACACGGATAAGACGCAAGAAATCAGCCGATTGCATATTTACTCACTACTGTAGGCTCTAGGCTCTAAGCGTTATCTTTTCTTTCGAGTCTTCTGATTGGTTTTCCCGATTCACTAACCGGAAAATGTGTGGAAAATTGGGGTGGTTTTCATGGGTTAACTCATGTACATGTATTGATGATACCAATACATTTAAACACAAGTACCTGTTTTCCGTTTTCGAGGATCAATAGGTTTTGACGTTTATGCTAAGAATCAAATTTTTAGTATAAATCTTGCCTTGCCGGTTAAAGCAATTTTTACGCTTTTTCTTTTTTACAAAAAATAAAAAACAAAAACCTAAAAACATAAAAATTGAGTCGAAAGTTGCATGTGACTTGTGCTCTAAAGTTATTTGTGTGAATGAGTTTATAACTCATTATGAGCAATGTGAAGGACCGCGAAATGCCTTCTCGGAGATGAACAAGAAATCTCAGGCCAACGGTTTGGCGAAAGTTTTGTATCGTTCGCGAACAACGGTGTCCAAAAAACAGGATGAAAATCAACAACCAAAAATCCAAGGAATCAGGAACCAAGGAACTACTGCAAAACATAGTATATTCAACGTACCATCAGCTGTAAAACGGAAGGCTGGTGTGCCCAAGGAAACTAGGCCTCAAGAGGGGCAACCCATGGATATTGAAGAACAGAAGAACCATCAACATCAAAAAGGGCTAGACTAGACCGCACAATTGCTGAGACGAATTTTTGTCCCGATTGTAAGCAAAATTATGCTTTCGTTGAGGAAAGAATTCATTTACATTCTCCAAATCATAGAGCAGCATTAAGGAAACTTGTGTGGCAAAATGCTAAAATTTTTCCTATAACACAAAGCGATACTATTTACACAAAAAAGTATAAAGTATTCAGAGTGCGCGATCTAGATTTAAAAGAGTTTTACAATGGATGTAAAAATAATCTTTTAAACATTATAAAATATGCACTTAGCGAATTAAGAGCTATAAAAGTGCGTATATCAGTTCAAGGAAAATATGTAAAACCAACTGAAGAAGCTGATAAGATGCAAGAAGAAACAAAACATTTCTCAACAAACTATAAAGCAATTTACGTCAGCTCATATAACGACATCGAATACATATTAAATGACGATAACGAAATGTTAATTGCAAAAGCCGATGAATTCCAGGAGAGGGATTCTGGATGGGCTATTAAGCATTTTACATTTTATGAAATACAAATATTAAATCTAGAGCACCTTCCTGTTTCAGGATATGTTGAAGCACCCAAGAGCATAAGAAAAGAAATGCTCTCATAAATGTTAAAAATAATGACATTTATTGTTTTAAGTGGTGTATTTTGGCTCACATAGCATATATGAAACACATACAAATAAATTTTGATACATCAGCGCAAAAAAAATCAGCTCGCGAAAAACTGCCCAGAACTTCATTTTATGGAATTTCGGATATTAGCCAACCCATTATAAAATATGATCAAAAAAGATTAAACTTTTCGGGAATAGAGTTTCCCATTTCAAAGTATGGAATAAAGCTGTTTGAGAAAAATAACTCAAATTACAGCATAAATGTATATGAAATTTATAACGGTCGCATGGAAGGTCCTACAATTAGGACTAAAGAAGTTAAAAGCAACCATATTGATATATTGGGTATAGAAAATCCTAATGAAAATTGTTTGCATTATGCATACATAACAAGTATAAAAACATTGTGTAAATCCCAAGTAAATCACTCAAATTCGGAACGATACTTTTGTAGAAATTGCCTACAATTTTATTGCACCACAAACAAGACCCACAATATTAAGGAGTGCGGAACTCTGTATAGAAAGTCCTTCCTTTAAATATCGGTATGGATTAAAACGTCACATTCTAAAAAAACATAACTTCAGCAAAACAAAAGCACGATCCTCATACGATAATTGCTACTTCTGTCCTGAAGTGAAAACGTACTGGCTCCGAAGTGAATTATACAACCATTTCTTAATGGATCATCCAACGATATTAATGGAAATAATTAACTTAACACGAACTTCAAAATATTTCTTTTAAATTTCAAATATTGTTTTTCATTTAATTTCGAATAAATTTGAACTAAACCTTGATAAAAATAAATCCAAAAGTAATTTTTTTTTTTTTTGAAAAAAATTTTATTTTTCATGAAATAAAAATTATTATGTATATAATAATGAAATATGGTAATATAGTCTTTTATTTATTCATTATTTCTATGCCAATTAATTAAAATTTTATCAAATTCCTCATCCATTAAACTTATATAATTGTCATTTCCGTCATTTATTTCAAAAAATATGTGGTCATCGTCCGGGAAAGAAAATTCTGTTGATGATTTTTTCTCTCCCTCGGGAGTCTCCGGAATGAAGCACGGAGAAACTGGTATGTCGTCGTCGTCGAATTCCTCGAATATATTTTTTTGAGAGTCCGGGGCATACGTTTGAATAATCCCATGTTGGTGTCAATAAATCGTATATGGATGACAGAGAATCATCCTCTAGATTCTTAAAAAGCTCTTTTTGGGTTTTCTCCCCAATACCAATTAATGATAAAAGTCCACCGTTCGATACACAAATGTCACTAAAAGCTGGTTGGGTGTCCTCGAATATAATTTTTAACTCGCTCATATTTTTGTTTTTTATTTTTTGTAAAAAAGGAAAAGCGTAAAAATTGCTTTAACCGGCAAGGCAAGATTTATACTAAAAATTTGGTTCTTAGCATAAACCTCAAAACCTATTGATCCTCGAAAACGGAAAACAGGTACTTGTGTTTGAATGTATTGGTATCATCAATACATGTACATGAGTTAACGCATAAAAACCACCCAAATTTTCCCCACATTTTCCGGTTAATGAATCGGGAAAACCAATCAGAAGACTCGAAAGAAAAGATTACGCTTAGAGCCTCGAGCCTACAGTAGGGAGTAAATAGGCAATCGGCTGATTTCTTGCGTCATATCCGTGTATGCATGTATATGTTGGTGGGAACGTAAATCCACAATCCAATATACACTCACATATATATATAATCCTAAATAAAAAATACATATTGACCTTTCATCCGACCCTGACATAAATATGTCTCCTGCAAGAAAGTGATAAAAAGGGATCGCAGCAGGTCAATTGGTTCCTTTTTTTTTTCTTGACCCTTCAGGGTGGATTTTCACTTTTCTACGAAAAAGTTTTCTTGTGATATACTTACTCCTTGTAAAATTCTGTACTATATTTTATATTATAAAATTAAATTTCTTTATATAAGTCCGAGTTAATTTAAAATTAATTAAAAAAGAATTGGAGTAAAAAATCCTTTTAAATGATATGCAACACCATAATAAAATTTTGGATATTTTTTTTAATAATTATTTGTTCTTCATCATTCATTTTAAATTAATTACAAAATAATTATAGTAAAATACATTTTTAATTGAACTGCAGCACCATGAATATAATTTTTGTAAATAAGCATTTTATTTTTTGTTAATCAATTTTATTTATTTTTTCACGATCCTGAATCTTAGACAGGTATCTTAAGTTGACAGTTGAATTTGTAGGGAATTAGGCAAACGGCGTATAAGCGGCAGAAAAATTTTAGTAGTATGTAAGTTGTATGTGTTGTATATGTTGTATGTGTATGTATGTATGCAAGTTTCATTTTTACATGATCTTTTCTTTACATGCATATTTCCCTTAATGGGACCCAATGCAAGATATCAGAAAATATAGAAAACATAGACGGCGATGATCCTGGCAAGTATAATTTTATATTATAAAATATAATACGGCGTATAAAATATTACGGTAGATGGCGCTGCCCAATTTTACACAAACTTGACCCATAGATGGCGCCACTAAATTTACGTCGTACGCCGTTTGCCTAATTACATACTACTAAAATTGTTCTGCCGCTTATACGCAGCAGGTCAATGCTGCGATCCCTTTTTATCACTTGCTTGCAGGAGACATATTTATGTCAGGGTCGGATGAAAGGTCACCAACATATACATGCATACACGGATATGACGCAAGAAATCAGCCGATTGCCTATTTACTCACTACTGTAGGCTCTAGGCTCTAAGCGTTATCTTTTCTTTCGAGTCTTCTGATTGGTTTTCCCGATTCACTAACCGGAAAAATGTGTGGAAAATTGGGGTGGTTTTCATGCGTTAACTCATGTACATGTATTGATGATACCAATACATTCAAACACAAGTACCTGTTTTCCGTTTTCGAGGATCAATAGGTTTTGAGGTTTATGCTAAGAATCAAATTTTTAGTATAAATCTTGTGTAGTATGCACATATATTGAATACCCACTGTACCGAGAGTACTTAAAGGGTGCGCACTGTAACACTTTGTTGCAGTGTTTACATAATCCAAAGTCCCGGTAATAAACCTTAAGTGGCCGAAATATGAACCGATCGTTATGACTTAGCCCGCACACAGAAAGTGCTAGTGTCAGCATAATCGTAACAAACGGTCAGCATATGCATACCCCTTGCGCCTCCACTTGAGAGCGCATAACAACGTATATTATTATATTCCTTTATACATAAGTACATAAGCCGTCTCTCTGCCGCCGCCTGCGAGCAGCGCTGCTACGAGACTTAACCTTACTTAGACTTAAGAAATATTGTAAAAGAACAGAGACATTTTGATCGTTGGAGCGGCACCTCAGCTGCTCCTTCCAAATAAAAACCAACCAAACTTAACCCTTGGTTATCCTTCATCACACTTGCCTTGCCGGTTAAAGCAATTTTTACGCTTTTTCTTTTTACAAAAAATAAAAAACAAAAACCTAAAAACATAAAAATGGAGTCGAAAGTTGCATGTGACTTGTGCTCTAAAGTTATTAGTGTAAATGAGTTTATAACTCATTATGAGCAATTTGAAAGACCGCGAAATGCCTTTTCGGAGATGAACAAGAAATCTCAGGCCAACGGTTTGGCGAAAGTTTTGTATCGTTCGCGAACAACGGTGTCCAAAAAGCAGAATGAAAATCAACAACCAAAAACCCAAGGAATCAGGAACCAAGGAACTACTGCAAAACATGAACTACTAAAATTTTTCTGCCGCTTATACCGCTTTTTATGCCGTTTGCCTAATTCCCTACAAATTCAACTGCCCACTTAAGATACCTGTCTAAGATTCAGGATCGTGAAAAAATAAATAAAATTGATGAACAAAAAAAAAATGCTTATTTACAAAAATTATATTCATGGGGCTGCAGTTCATTTAAAAGTGTATTTTACTATAATTCTTTTGTAATTAATTTAAAATTAATGATGAAGAACAAATAATTATTAAAAAAAAATATCCAAAATTTTATTATGGTGTTGCATATCATTTAAAAGGATTTTTTACTCCAATTCTTTTTTAATTAATTTTAAATTAACTCGGACTTATATAAAGAAATTTAATTTTATAATATAAAATATAATACAGCATTTTACAAGGAGTAAGTATATCACAAGAAAACCTTTTCGTAGAAAAGTGAAAATCCACCCTGAAGGGTCAAGAAAAAAAAAGGAACCAATTGACCTGCTGCGATCCTTTTTTATCACATTCTTGCAGGAGACATATTTATGTCAGGGTCGGATGAAAGGTCAATATGTATTTTTTATTTAGGATTATTGTGATGAAGGATGAAAGGATACCACCAAGAGTTGAGTTTGGTTGGTCTTTATTTGGAAGGAGCAGCTGAGGTGCCGCTCCAACGTTCAAAATGTCTCTGTTCTTTTACAATATTTCTTAAGTCTATGTAAGGCTAAGTCTCGTAGCAGCGCTGCTCGCAGGCGGCGGCAGAGAGACGGCTATGTACTTATATATAAAAGAATATAATAATATATGTTGTTATGCGCTCTCAAGTGGAGGCGCGAGGGGTATGCATATGCTGACCGTTTGTTACGATTATGCTGACACTAGCACTTTCTGTGTGCGGGCTAAGGCATAACGATCGGTTCATATTTCGGCCACTTAGGGTTTATGACCGGGACTTTAGATAATGTAAACACTGCAACAAAGTGTTACAGTGCGCACCCTTTAAGTACTCTCGGTACAGTGGGTATTCAATATATGTGCATACTACATCTCCCTCCTTTTGAAAAATAACGTAATATAATGAAGTTATTTTTATACCCTTGCAGAGGGTATTATAATTTTGTCCAAAAGTGTGCAACGCAGTGAAGGAGACATCTCCGACCCTATAAAGTATATATATTCTTGATCAGGATCACCTCCTGAGTTGATATGAGCATGTCCGTCTGTCCGTCTGTCCGTCTGTCCGTCTGTCTGTCTGTCTGTCTTTCCGTTTCTACGCGAACTAGTCTCTCAGTTTTGAAGCTGTCGTCTTGAAACTTTGCACACACCCTTCTTTCCTTTGCACGCAGTATATAAGTCGGAACGGCCGGGATCGGCCGACTATATCCTATAGCTGCCATATAACTGATTGATCGGAAATGGTATAACTTTGGTGTTTTTAGAGTTAGAGAATTCAAATTTGACATGAGAGCTATTTTTGGCAAAATAATATGACATGCCAAATTTCATATGGATCGGCCGACTATATCTTATAGCTGCCATATAACTGAACGATCGGAAATGACCCAACTTTCGTGTTTTTGAAGATAGAAAGCTAGAACTTGGTACACATTCTATTTTTGGTCAGTTAATCCGACCTACAAAACTTCATTAGGATCGGCCGACTATATCCTATAGCTGCCATATAACTGAACGATCGGAAATGGTATAACTTTGGTGTTTTTAGAGTTAGAAAGTTCTTATTTAACATGAGAGCTATTTTTGGCAAAACAATACGACGTGCCAAATTTCATAAGGATCGGCCGACTATATCCTATAGCTGCCATATAACTGAAAGATCGGAATTGACCCAACTTTTGTGTTTTTGAAGATAGAAAGCTGGAACTTGGTATAGATTCTATTTTTGGTCAGTTCATCCAACCTACCAAATTTCATAAGGATCGGCCAACTAAATCCGATGTTTGCGATATATATCCGGTTTTAACTGCAAGGGTATATCAACTTCGGCTCCGCCCGAAGTTAGCTTTCCTTTCTTGTTATAATAAAAATTTTTAATTAATACATTTCTTTTTTTATTTATTTGTTTTGTTTTATGTGGTTAGAATCATAGAAAATGAAATTATTAAAAGAATATGTGTATTTATTTATCTATGTATGTGCTGTGTCTTTGTATGGCCATACTAAGTGTAATTTATGAAATAAAGATTATTAATCTATCCTTATGAACTGTTTGTTTTTTATGTTTATTATTTGCTATTACTATGTTATCTCTATCTCCTATTTCCGTTACTATATACGGACCTGTATATTTAGGATCTAACTTATGACCTGTCTCGTTTTTTAATAAAACTTTGTCACCTACTGATATATCTATATCCCTTACTTTATGATCGTATAGTAGTTTATTTCTATTCTTATTTGCTTCTAATATAACTCTAGCTCTTTTATAGGCTACTTCTAATCTATACTTACTCTCCTTAGCATAGTCATCTATATTATATAGTGCTTCTACACTACCTATGCTATTAAAATGTTTTGGCAAATTACTTGTTTTACCGAATACTAGCTCATATGGACAATAAGTATGTGCCATAGAGGGGGTCGTGTTGAAACAGAAGACAAAATATTGAAGCCATACGTCCCAATCAGTTTTATCAGCCGATATGTAAGATCGTATGTATTCATTGAAAGTTCTATGACTTCTTTCTATTGTTCCAACTGTCTGGTGGTGGTGTGCTGTGGATGTAATATTTTCAATATTTAAATATTTGCACAAATCGTCTATAATTGAATTCTTATATTCTGTTCCCATGTCCGTAATGAACGTCTTCATTGGACCGTACTTCAGGATAAAAGATTTAAATATTGCTTTAGCGACAGTATTGGCGTTTTTATTCGGAATAGGTATGGCAACTAAATACTTAGTTAAATCACATATTAAAGTGACTGCATACTCATTGCCATTTTCTGATTTTGGCAGTGGACCAATAGTGTCCACTATCACTCTGTCGAAAGCATTTATTGGTGTGTCTGTAATTGTTAAAGGGGTCTTTGTGTGCTTAGTTATTTTTGATTTCTGGCATTTTTGATATTTTCTTACGTACTCAGTTATATCTTTAGACATGCTTTTCCAGTAATAGTGTCTTTTTACTTTGGCCAAAGTTTTTGATATGCCAGTATGACCTCCTTGAATTGGATCATCATGAAATGTAGACAAAATTGCTTCTTTTTCTTTTAAACTTGTTATTTGGGTCACCGGGTTGAGTAGCGCTACTCTTAATGTTTTCAATATTTTATTGCCCATTAATTTAAATTTATCTATTGAAGTATATTCAAAGATATTTTCCCACGGTGCCACTTTGAGTTGGCTGATTTTATGTATACCGGCTTGCATTTCAAGCCTTTGGAAAAATTGATAAAAATCAATAACTCCATTAGTATATAAATCGCTAACATCATATCTTGCAGTAATTTTTCTGCCTTGTTTAAATAAACATAACATATTTTTTATCTGCAAGGTCACTACTTTACGTACTTCATCATTGTTTATGACGTCGTATACGTTGGGCTTAGAAGCTTTATTTAAAGATTGCCTTGGCAATTCTTGTTCTTGATTTTCCGCGCGGAATTTTTGTCTACTTTGATTCTAGTAGTAACATTTAATACATTTCTAGTTATATTTTGTAGATCTTTGATGGTTATTCTTGATAACGCATCAGCTACATGATTATCTTTTCCCTTTAAATATTCGACTGTAAAGTCGTATTCTTCTAGTTCGAGCCTCATACGTGTCAGTTTAGAACTGGGATTGGTCATTGAGAAAGGGTATATTAAAGGTCTATGGTCTGTTCTTATTAAGAAGTGGGTTCCATATATATGTGGTCTAAAATATAATATCGCCCAGTGAATTGCAGCTAATTCCTGCTCAGTAGTACATTTGTTACTTTCACCTTTTGTAAATGCTCTTGATGCGTATGCAATGGGAAGTTGGAGACCACTATGATTTTGAGTTAAAACCGCTCCACATGCTTGCTTACTTGCATCTGTTATTATGCAAAATTCTTTAGTGAAATCTGGGTATTGTAGCAAGGTAGGTTCCACAAGTTTTGTTTTTAAGTATTTGTAAATTGATTTACATTTATTAAAGTCGAAAATTTGTATTTTCTTGAAGTCGAAAAATTTGAATTATAGTTATAGCTGAATTGTATTTGTTAGTTGTTAGTCTATAAATTTACTCTTAGATAGCTTAGGGCGGAGCGGGAGCGAAAGCTCATATTCGCTCTTGTGCGAATTCGCCCCGCTTCGCCGCAATAGATAAGTTAGGCTTAAGATTAGAGAAAGATTAGAAAATATACTCGAATTTATAACGTTGAAGAAGCAAGACCTTTCGTTTTCGTTTTCGCCCAGTTTTTATTAAATATTACGCAGCCACCTTTTTGTTTTGTGATTTAAAGTGTGAGATAAACTAATCTCGTTATACATTTTGGCGCCCCCGGGTGGACAATAGTGCAAAATATTTAATAAATAAACAAAAACAAACAAAGTGACAGTGACACTGTGTAATTACACACAAAAAAAAAAAAAAAATATACATACAATTTAAAGAGCTGCTCGCGACGCGTCCGTGCTGTGGAAAATAAAACCCAAAAATCACCGCGTCGTGAAACCCTCAATCCTCCAGCCTCCAGGATCATCACCGCAGGATCTTCGCCACTCATCAATACCAATCTCCTTCCATGCCGTGCACCTGCATCGACTGCAACAGGAAAGTGGCAGCGGGATTAAAGGATCCCAAGGCAGAACCCCAGGTATTTGTGCGAAAAATTGAAAGTTGAGAAGAGACAAATTAAATCTTCGTCTTGTGCTGAAATATTGCACCCTCCTTTCAATTCTTGGCGCATACGTACTTGAAATTAGTAGAGCTTAAAAATTTGAGTAGTTAGTTAAATTATTAACAAACTGCCTGTGGCTAAAATTGACAAAAACATACATTGTAAATACATATCCACATCACTGTCGCCCTCCCCTTTACCCCTCGTTCGTTTTCGCCAAACAAAATGGTTAAATTTAGTGCAGCCAAACATTTATTTATATACAAATATATGTACAAATATAATACATATTTACGTGCATAAATAATTTGGCGTACATACAAATATATGCAGCGGTAAAATTTTCGTTTTCGCTCCAACCGTTGTCCGCTGCTATATATGTATGTATGTATATGCATTAGTTTGGCGCATTTTATTTACCGGAACGCCAAGTGACGCGCTACCCTATAATTGTGGGGTATACACCTTTTTCGGTGTCATTGGCAACCAACTATTTTTTTGGATACTCAGTGCCTCGACTATCAACATAATTCGACTATCAAAATAATTAATTAATTATTTTATCTTTTTCGCCATATTAATTAATTATTTTTCGTTTTCGCTAGATATTAAATTAAATATCCTTTTTTCGTTCGTTTTCGTTTTTTGAATTTAATTTATTAATTAAATAATTAAAATTAAAAAATTTGTTATATTAGTCAAAATTTTTATTTTTTTTGCTAATTAACAAATAAATTTAAAAATTTTTATTTAAAAATAAAAACAAAAATTTTAAATTTTTTTATCGTCGTCTGTTTATTAAAAATAAATAAATAAATTTAAAAATGGAAAGTAATAAACAGAAAGTAAAATCCACGACTCTTGATGAATTAAGAAGAAGATTAAATGTCAGAGTAAAAAAGCATTCGCCGGTTAGAGGAACGTTTGGAAGCTGGGTCAGTTCCTTTAGTGAAGACCGAGCTAGAGTGCCGGCTTCAGGTTTTAAATGGGACAATATTTAAGGCAAACGAGTTGCAAGACCAGATCGAGCAATTAGATGAGGAAGATGAATTTGGAGCCGAGTTGGAAGAATTAGAGATAACAACTAAGGCAAGGGTGATGTCTTTATTAAATGCTTTCACGTTAGCTGAAGAGTCCCCACCAGCTACTGCAATTTCTGCAGCCCCAACTCGAGCTCGACTTCCCAGTTTGGCATTGCCAAAATTCAGTGGAAACTATTCGGAGTTTAAAAATTTCATGAGTCTCTTTGAGACATTAGTAGACAAGGATGTGAACATTCCTGTTATCGAGAAATTTAACCATTTAATTTCTTGCCTCTCTGGTGAAGCCTTAGGAACTATCAAGGCATTCCAAGTCACCGAGAGTAATTATGACAAAGCTATTGCTAGTCTAAAAAGAGTTTACGATAACGAATGTCTCATCTTTGCGAACCAAATAAGCAAATTATTCAGCCTTCCGAAAGTTTCCCAGCCGTCTGCGTCGTCGTTGAGAGGTCTCATCGACACAGTGTCATCGATCTATGGGTCACTTTTATCCATAGGAGATGACACTAAAATTGCAAACTCAATGATCATTCATTTAGTTTTGAGTAGAGTAGATCCAGTGACCAGAGAAAAATGGGAAGAGTCACTGGATTATGAGGAATTGCCGCTGTGGTCCGATTTCGAAAAAATATTAAACCGTAGGTACCAGCACCTATCCGCTGAAGAGACTGGCAAGCCAAAGCAGGAGAAAATTGGGTTCGGGAAGCAGCACAATAGGAGTTCGTTGGCTTGCTCCGCTTCCAATAAACAAGCTTGCAGTTATTGCAACGCACAAGACCATAGTCTTGCCCAGTGTAGTCCGTTCGCTCGCCTTGCTGTAATGCAACGGTTTGAGTTTGTCAAGTCAGCCTCATTATGTTTAAATTGTCTGCGAAAAGGTCACACGGTTGCGAAGTGTAAATCGACTAGATGTCAAATTTGTGCAAGATCGCACCACAAACTTCTGCACCGATTTACTGTGACCGAAAATAACTTGGCGTTACCACCACCAAATGAACATCCTCCCCCAGCGCTACATCTTGATGGCCCTTCTACGTCACATGCTTTGCATGCGTCATCACTAGAAAGGGTTTTGTTAGCGACGTCGATCGTAAGCGTTAGAACTAAAAATGGCGAGCATATATTGGCCCGAGCACTACTTGACTCTGGGTCTCAAATGAACTTCATTACTGAAGAACTTGCTCAACGCTTACAGATCCGTAGGGAGGAATCGTGTATCAACTTGCTTGGAATTGGTCAAGCTAATTCCCAGGTTAAGAAAAAGATACACACTGTGGTGAAGTCAACGATTAATGGTAGTGAGTTTCCGTTCGACTATTGGATTTTGAGAACTATCTCGGGTTATCACCCTGACCAGTCAGTGAACGTGAAAGATTGGGACCTACCAAAGAACTTGCCGCTAGCAGACCCATATTTCTACAAACCTCAGCGGATAGATATGTTAATTGGAGCTGAGTCATTTTTCGAATTGTTGTCCGTGGGCCAAATAAAACAAGGGCCAAACCATCCCATCCTCCAAAAAACTCTCCTTGGATGGATAGTATCGGGAAAATATAAGGCAAATACTTCAACTCCTCAACAGCCTGTCTCTAGCCTGAATTGCCAAGAAGAACTACTCGAGTCGATAGATGGCAATTTGAAAAAATTCTGGTCGTTGGAAGAAGTACCAACTTCCAAAAAGCTTTTGTCACCTGAACAAGAGTTATGTGAGGAACATTATCAGAAAAATACAGTTGTGCTGCCTTCAGGTCGATTTGAAGTCAGGCTTCCATTTAAATCGGATCCAAGCGTTTTGGGAAACTCGTTCGAGGTAGCCAAACGCCGTTTTTTGTCGCTCGAGAAAAGATTATCTCGAGATCCGAATTTAAAGAAAATGTATGTGGAATTTATGGAAGAATACGAATCCTTAGGTCATATGTCCCCTACAAGCAATGATGTTCTTGCTACTCCACACTACGTCATACCCCATCAGTGTGTCTTACGGCCTCAAAGCACATCGACTAAATTACGAGTCGTGTTTGATGCGTCTTGTAAGACATCAACACATAAGTGTCTTAACGATCTGTTGATGGTTGGTCCTACCATCCAGGAAGAGTTGTATTCAATTCTTCTTAGGTTCCGGCTGAACAGATTCGCTCTGATAGCCGACATAAAAGATGTATCGCCAAGTAATGGTAAATGAAGCCGATAGGCGATACCAGTTGATAGTGTGGAGGAAAGACCCATCAGAGTCCTTGAAACTGTGCAAGCTCAACACCGTTACATATGGCACTGCGCCAGCCCCATTCCTGGCCATAAGGTGTTTGAAGAGGTTGAGTGAATCTGTGAAAAATACATTCCCTCGAGCTGCCGAAGTTATTGGGTCCGACTTTTACGTCGACGACATGTTAACGGGTGCTGGTTGCATTGAGGAGCTAAAGACAATTAAGTCTGAAGTAACTCAGGTTCTTCAAAACGCTGGGTTTGAATTGAGCAAGTGGTTTTCAAACTCGCCTGAAGTTACTGCATCCGAGAGCACGGTTAAGCCAATAACACTTTCGGACTCAGAACTGACTAAAGCATTAGGAATCGCTTGGGTTCCTAAAGAAGATGTATTTAAATTTGAAATTGATGCTTCAGTCATGGGTCAAAGGGCGACCAAGCGGAACATCCTTTCGGTGACATCGAAGTTGTTTGACCCCCTTGGCCTATTAAGCCCTATACTTATAAAAGGAAAGATCCTATTGCAGGAACTTTGGCTAAATAAGCTAGATTGGGATGAGTCAATTCCACTGCACTTAGAAACAGCGTGGAACAAAATACAAGTTGCCCTGTCGCAATTAGAGGACATCTCAATTCCGAGATTCGTGTTTACCGAGCCGATGTCACCGATTCAAATTCATGCCTTTTCTGACGCATCGATGAGAGCCTATGGAGCCTGCGTCTATATTCGTTGCAAATCTGCAGAAGGTATTAAAGTTTCATTGTTGACGGCAAAGTCCAAAGTAGCGCCGCTCAAGACAAAGACGCTCCCCGTCTTGAGTTATGTGCCGCTCACCTTCTCGCAGATCTCTGCCGCAAGATAAAGCCTCTAATAAAAGTTCCGATCGAACGAAGTGTATTTTGGTCGGATTCAGAAGTAACTCTTCATTGGATTCGTTCCCATCCATCGTCGTTGTCAACGTTCGTATCGAATAGAGTAGCTGAAATTCAAGAGTGGTCAGATGATAGCACGTGGCGGCATGTACCAACTAAGCAGAACCCGGCAGATATAGTGTCCAGAGGTGGAGACGTAAAGGAGACTGTAGAATCGATCTGGTTTACAGGTCCATCGTTTTTAAAGGAACCGGAAGATAAGTGGCCGACGAGCCCCCGGTTTGATCTGTCACCAGAACTTCTACAGATGGAAGCGAAAAAGAATGCGGTCGGATTAACCGCAATCGTATCTACCTCAGATTTATTGGAAGTGATAGAAGGTTATTCCTCTCACCTAAAACTGCTGCGAGTGTTCGTTTATATGTTCCGCTTTATAAGGAAATCGAAGAAATTAGTAGTGAATTCTGATATTGTTCCCTCACCTGTCGAATATAATGAAGCATTTAAGAAAATAGTCGAAATAGTCCAAGAGCACGAGTATCAAGATGAAATAGAAAAGGTCCGAAAAAATTTAAGTGTTAGCCCTAGCCTACAAAAAGTTAAATCCCTTTCTACACGAATCTTCAGAGGCTGGGCTTACCTTTTCGTTGGTGCGGGTTGGGGGGCGACTAGCTAATGCTCCTATATCGTACGATGCCAAGTTTCCAGTATTGTTGACAAAACGCTCTCAATTTGTTCAGAGCTACGTCCGATACTTGCACGAGTCGAATTTTCATGTGGGTCCACGAGCACTTGTGAGTCTTTTGCGACAGCGCATATGGATCGTAAATGCGCAGGAAGTCTGCAGTCAGACAGTACGGTCATGCATTCGCTGCTTTAAATGCAAGCCTCGTCTGATGACTCAAATCATGGGTGATTTACCCTTAGATAGAATTCGTGCTCTCCGCCCATTCTCCATATGTGGTGTTGATTTTTGTGGCCCTATAGATACGACATTGAAAATTCGTGGTAGGCCACCCTATAAGTCCTACATTGCCTTATTTGTTTGTTTTGCGTCCAAGGCAGTTCATTTAGAAGTAGTTTCCGACCTTTCAACTGATTCCTTTTTATTGGCTTTTCAAAGGTTCGTTGGGCGCCGAGGATGTCCGCAGATCGTGCACTGCGACAACGCGACGAACTTCGTCGGAGCGAGGAGCTGCAGACCGTCCTCGTTGGAGTCGAGGCCGTCCTGAACTCACGACCCCTCGGGGCGTCTGAGTCAGGACCCAAGCGACGGCGAGGCGCTTACTCCCGGGCACCTGTTGACAGGCGGGCCGCTCATCGCCCCACCAGCACCGCGGACCCCGGACCAGCAGGGTCTAACGTGCTTGCGGCGATGGCGGCTTGTCTCGTCAATCAAGCAAATGTTTTGGCAGCGATGGTCCCGGGAGTACGTCTTGGGCCTACAGGCGCGGTCGAATTGGCAGCACCAGGAGGACGACATCCGGACGGGCGAGCTGGTCCTGATCGCAGAGGATCACCAGCCGCCACAACAGTGGCTCACGGGACGAGTAGGAGCAACACACGCCGGCGCGGACGGAAGGGTCAGGGTCGCCGTCGTCCGAACTAGCTCTGGAGCGGAATATAGGAGAGCGGTCCACAAGCTGGCGCGGCTGCCAGTTAGTTGAAGCCTGATGGAGGCCTTCAACGGGGCCGGTGTAAATTGATTTACATTTATTAAAGTCGAAAATTTGTATTTTCTTGAAGTCGAAAAATTTGAATTATAGTTATAGCTGAATTGTATTTGTTAGTTGTTAGTCTATAAATTTACTCTTAGATAGCTTAGGGCGGAGCGGGAGCGAAAGCTCATATTCGCTCTTGTGCGAATTCGCCCCGCTTCGCCGCAATAGATAAGTTAGGCTTAAGATTAGAGAAAGATTAGAAAATATACTCGAATTTATAACGTTGAAGAAGCAAGACCTTTCGTTTTCGTTTTCGCCCAGTTTTTATTAAATATTACGCAGCCACCTTTTTGTTTTGTGATTTAAAGTGTGAGATAAACTAATCTCGTTATACAGTATTGGAATGCATTTTCACACTCATCCGTCCATTTAAAAGGAACATTCTTTTTACATAATCTTGTTATGTGCCGTGAATAATCGGCGAAATTTTTTATAAAGCGTCTATAATAGTTACAGAATGCTACAAAACGTCTAGCACTGTCCGCGTCGTGCGGAACTGGGTAGTTCATAATGACATCGTATTTCTTGTCATCTGGAAGTATTCCTTTATCAGTGCATTTATGACCTAGAAAAGTCACTTCATGCATAAAAAATGAACACTTTTCTGGATGTAGCTTCAGGTTGAATTTCCTACATTTCTCAAAAACATCTGTTAAGTTTTTAAGCATATGTTTTTCGGAGCAACCGATTACTATTAAGTCATACATATAAAGGAACGCTTGAGAAGGTTCTAGACCAGAGAACGCAATAGTCATCATTCTCTGAAACGAATTAGGAGCTATTTTTAATCCGAAGGGTAATCGCGTGAAGCGATATGAGCCGTTGCTCGTTGAAAAAGACGTTATATCTCTTGAACCTTTTTCTAGTTCAATTTGATGGAATCCTGACATTAAGTCAAGACATGAAAAGTATTTTGCTCGGCCTAGTTGGTCTAAATTATCATCAATTCTAGGTAATGGGAATATATCAGATAGTAATTTTTTATTAATCTGGCGATAGTCAATTACTAACCGCCATTTCTTTGCATTTGATCCGGGGGATGATTTCTTAGGAACAAGTAACAATGGGCTATTATATTCGGATACTGACGGTTCGACAATCCCGTCTGAGATTAATTTTTCTACTTGTTTTTGTATTTCATTCACCTGACTATGTGGGCTTCGATAGTTTTTTATATAAACTGGTTCATCATCTTTTAATCTCAGTTTTTGTTTATAAAAATTATTTGTGGTTATTGATTCGGTTTCCAATCCGAATATATCGCTATACTGGGTGCATAGGCTAGTAAGCTGAGACTTGAACTGTGGAGGGAAGTTTTTTGACAGTTGTGATAGTACGGATTTTTTTCTATTGTCTGGATTTGTGTTGACTACATCGTAGTTCGAAAGTGATTCATATATTAGACTATCTGTACTCACTACTTGGTCGTTATTTGTTGTCTTTAATAATCTTATGAAGGCATTATTGGATGTTGCTATGGTATTTGCAACGTAAATACCATGTTGAATTTCCTGATTTGGAATTAATACACTGTCTGCTGTTGAGTTAAGTTCAATTTTCCGAATAACTTGGGATCTTGCTGGCAGAAGTATTGAATTATTGCCAGAACTATGAGCTATTGGTACTTTAATTGGGAATTTTAAATTATTGGGTCTAATTATAAGCCAATCTTCAGATGGCTTGAAGTCTAATTGACAGTTGTATTTTTTGATAAAGTCGATGCCTATTATTCCATCGCATGGAATTGGAAAATGTGAATTTAGGATATGAAAATCGTGTGGAATTATGTAATTGGTGGTCTGTATCTCTATAGAAACTAAACCTTGGGATTTTATTATTTCTTGACTTATGCCTTTTATGTCTATGATGTAATCATTTTGGATGTTTTGGAAATTATCCGAAGTTTCTTTTAGAATGGAAATGTCTGCACCGGTGTCTATTAAAAATATAAGTTCTTTCCCAGTAGCTACATTAAAAAATGAAACGAATATATTTTGGCTGAGATTAATAGTGTGAACTCTTACTTCATTTATTGTTGAATATTTAAAGGGTTTTGGGAGTTTTCCGATGTGTTTTGATTATTATTTTGTGTCAATCTTACATTGCCTTGGTTATTGCTATTGTGGCCTCGGTTTGAGTTACCACTGCCTCTATATGGGCCTCGCCCTCTATTGTTATTCTGATAATTATTGTTATTCTGATAATTGTTGTTATAATTACCGTTGTTGTAGTTATTGTGATTGTAGTTATTGTGATTACCACGAAAACTACCTCTATAACTGCCACGTCCGCGATTTGAGGCGCGCTGTGGATAATTCTTATAATATAGGACAGTGTTTGACTGCCCAGTTTCTTCAGTGCAACTATTAACAAATTTGGAAACGGCTTCGTTCATCGTACTGAATGTTCCAGCTTGCATGATAAGTTTTACCTTATCGATTGTGCAGTTTTTAGTGCTTTGACTGCATGCTGCATGGAATAATTCCTGGCAAGCTCTAAAGATAAACCATCTGATATATATGCTGTGATAGGATAACTCCAGGGGATTGGTTTTAGTTGGATTTTTATTTAGAAGGAGCAGCTGAGGTGCCGCTCCAACGTTCAAAATGTCTCTGTTCTTTTACAATATTTCTTAAGTCTAAGTAAGGCTAAGTCTCGTAGCAGCGCTGCTCGCAGGCGGCGGCAGAGAGACGGCTATGTACTTATGTATAAAAGAATATAATAATATATGTTGTTATGCGCTCTCAAGTGGAGGCGCGAGGGGTATGCATATGCTGACCGTTTGTTACGATTATGCTGACACTAGCACTTTCTGTGTGCGGGCTAAGGCATAACGATCGGTTCATATTTCGGCCACTTAGGGTTTATGACCGGGACTTTAGATAATGTAAACACTGCAACAAAGTGTTACAGTGCGCACCCTTTAAGTACTCTCGGTACAGTGGGTATTCAATATATGTGCATACTACATCTCCCTCCTTTTGAAAAATAACGTAATATAATGAAGTTATTTTTATAATAAAAATTTTTAATTAATACATTTTTTTTTTTATTTATTTGTTTTGTTTTATGTGGTTAGAATCATAGAAAATGAAATTATTAAAAGAATATGTGTATTTATTTATCTATGTATGTGTGTCTTTGTATGGCCATACTAAGTGCAATTTATGAAATAAAGATTATTAATCTATCCTTATGAACTGTTTGTTTTTATGTTTATTATTTGCTATTACTATGTTATCTCTATCTCCTATTTCCGTTACTATATACGGACCTGTATATTTAGGATCTAACTTATGACCTGTCTCGTTTTTTAATAAAACTTTGTCACCTACTGATATATCTATATCCCTTACTTTATGATCGTATAGTAGTTTATTTCTATTCTTATTTGCTTCTAACATAACTCTAGCTCTTTTATAGGCTACTTCTAATCTAAACTTACTCTCCTTAGCATAGTCATCTATATTATATAGTGCTTCTACACTATCTATGCTATTAAAATGTTTTGGCAAATTACTTGTTTTACCGAATACTAGCTCATATGGACAATAAGTATGTGCCATAGAGGGGGTCGTGTTGAAGCAGAAGACAAAATATTGAAGCCATACGTCCCAATCAGTTTTATCAGCCGATATGTAAGATCGTATGTATTCATTGAAAGTTCTATGACTTCTTTCTATTGTTCCAACTGTCTGGTGGTGGTGTGCTGTGGATGTAATATTTTCAATATTTAAATATTTGCACAAATCGTCTATAATTGAATTCTTATATTCTGTTCCCATGTCCGTAATGAACGTCTTCATTGGACCGTACTTCAGGATAAAAGATTCAAATATTGCTTTAGCGACAGTATTGGCGTTTTTATTCGGAACAGGTATGGCAACTAAATACTTAGTTAAATCACATATTAAAGTGACTGCATACTCATTGCCATTTTCTGATTTTGGCAGTGGACCAATAGTGTCCACTATCACTCTGTCGAAAGCATTTATTGGTGTGTCTGTAATTGTTAAAGGGGTCTTTGTGTGCTTAGTTATTTTTGATTTCTGATTTGATTCATTTTTGATATTTTCTTACGTACTCAGTTATATCTTTAGACATGCTTTTCCAGTAATAGTGTCTTTTTACTTTGGCCAAAGTTTTTGATATGCCAGTATGACCTCCTTGAATTGGATCATCATGAAATGTAGACAAAATTGCTTCTTTTTCTTTTAAACTTGTTATTTGGGTCCCCGGGTTGAGTATCGCTACTCTTAATGTTTTCAATATTTTATTGCCCATTAATTTAAATTTATCTATTGATGTATATTCAAAGATATTTTCCCACGGTGCCACTTTTAGTTGGCTGATTTTATGTATACCGGCTTGCATTTCAAGCCTTTGGAAAAATTGATAAAAATCAATAACTCCATTAGTATATAAATCGCTAACATAATATCTTGCAATAATTTTTCTGCCTTGTTTAAATAAACATAACATATTTTTTATCTGCAAGGTCACTACTTTACGTACTTCATCATTGTTTATGACGTCGTATACGTTGGGCTTAGAAGCTTTATTTAAAGATTGCCTTGGCAATTCTTGTTCTTGATTTTCCGCGCGGAATTTTTGTCTACTTTGATTCTAGTAGTAACATTTAATACATTTCTAGTTATATTTTGTAGATCTTTGATGGTTATTCTTGATAACGCATCAGCTACATGATTATCTTTTCCCTTTAAATATTCGACTGTAAAGTCGTATTCTTCTAGTTCGAGCCTCATACGTGTCAGTTTAGAACTGGGATTGGTCATTGAGAAAGGGTATATTAAAGGTCTATGGTCTGTTCTTATTAAGAAGTGGGTTCCATATATATATGGTCTAAAATATAATATCGCCCAGTGAATTGCAGCTCAGAAGTAGAATTCCTGCTCAGTAGTACATTTGTTACTTTCACCTTTTGTAAATGCTCTTGATGCGTATGCAATGGGAAGTTGGAGACCATTATGATTTTGAGTTAAAACCGCTCCACATGCTTGCTTACTTGCATCTGTTATTATGCAAAATTCTTTAGTGAAATCTGGGTATTGTAGCAAGGTAGGTTCCATAAGTTTTGTTTTTAAGTATTGGAATGCATTTTCACACTCATCCGTCCATTTAAAAGGAACATTCTTTTTACATAATCTTGTTATGTGCCGTGAATAATCGGCGAAATTTTTTATAAAGCGTCTATAATAGTTACAGAATGCTACAAAACGTCTAGCACTGTCCGCGTCGTGCGGAACTGGGTAGTTCATAATGACATCGTATTTCTTGCCATCTGGAAGTATTCCTTTATCAGTGCATTTATGACATAGAAAAGTCACTTCATGCATAAAAAATGAACACTTTTCTGGATGTAGCTTCAGGTTGAATTTCCTACATTTCTCAAAAACATCTGTTAAGTTTTTAAGCATATGTTTTTCTGAGCAACCGATTACTATTAAGTCATACATATAAAGAAACGCTTGAGAAGGTTCTAGACCAGAGAACGCAATAGTCATCATTCTCTGAAACGAATTAGGAGCTATTTTTAATCCGAAGGGTAATCGCGTGAAGCGATATGAGCCGTTGCTCGTTGAAAAAGACTTTATATCTCTTGAACCTTTTTCTAGTTCAATTTGATGGAATCCTGACATTAAGTCAAGACATGAAAAGTATTTTGCTCGGCCTAGTTGATCTAAAATATCATCAATTCTAGGTAATGGGAATTTATCAGATAGTAATTTTTTATTAATCTGGCGATAGTCAATTACTAACCGCCATTTCTTTGCATTTGATCCGGGGGATGATTTCTTAGGAACAAGTAACAATGGGCTATTATATTCGGATACTGACGGTTCGACAATCCCGTCTGAGATTAATTTTTCTACTTGTTTTTGTATTTCATTCACCTGACTATGTGGGCTTCGATAGTTTTTTATATAAACTGGTTCATCATCTTTTAATCTCAGTTTTTGTTTATAAAAATTATTTGTGGTTATTGATTCGGTTTCCAATCCGAATATATCGCTATACTGGGTGCATAGGCTAGTAAGCTGAGACTTGAACTGTGGAGGGAAGTTTTTTGACAGTTGTGATAGTACGGATTTTTTTCTATTGTCTGGATTTGTGTTGACTACATCGTAGTGTAACGAACTGTCTTTCCTGCTGCTGATCGCTACAATTTGCCGCGACTAGCTCACAGAGTTTCGCGGATCCGTTCCACCGAATTTATAGATTCGACGTGATTGCCCAAGCCCAGAAAGTAATACAAATAGCTTGAAGTTTCCACACTCTTTATTTTGAGAGCTCTTTACACTACAAAAGGCTTTCTTTCTCTTTGATTCGTTGCTCCTTCCGTTCCTGTTGGCTCCGTCGTCGGCGTCCTATGCGGGTTGGCCGGGATACGCTGCCGCTGTTCCGTCGCCGCCGTTACTCCGTCGCCGATGGTACTCCTGTCGCCGCGCTGCCAGCGATTCCGCTACCTTCTGCCCTTTGACCTTGAGAAGACACCCCCTTGGGTCGACTACGACTGATCTGACGGTTGGCTGCGGTCGGTCGCCTCCGCTACACCGGGACACCGTGCATACGCTCCGGTGCCAGGTTTGGGAGTTTGTTTGCTGACTGCCGCCTTCGCTACACCGGGACACTGTGCATACGCTCCGGCGCCAGGTTTGGAAGTTGCCGTGTGACGTCTCCGCTACACCGGGACACCGTAGTGGCGGGGCTGGTGACCAGGGTGTTCTCACTTGGTCTGTGACTTGGACGCGAGTCCTTGAGTCGGCCGATCCGTGTTTCGCAGGACCACGCCTGTTGGTTGCGATTCCAGGAGTCGGTAAGGCGTACGCCAGACTTTATCCCTTCTTCACTTCCTCGCAAGGCTACCTGCCGTGTTCGGGAATGGCTCAACTCGACTCTGACGCCTCGGGCTTGTAGAGGAAACCGTCCAGCAACGGATCCTTGTCTCCCTAGTTCTGTATGTCTCGTGGTTACCGGGCGTGTGATCCCAAGTATGCCTCCTTGTTTCGCAGGACCACGCCTGTTGGTTGCGATTCCAGGAGTCGGTAAGGCATACGCCAGACTTTATCCTTTCCTCGCTTCCTTGCAAGGCTACCTGCCGTGTTCGGGAGTGGCTAAACTCGGTCTCCCCACCCTGGTTCTGTCTTGTGTCTCGTCCTTTACGTCTCGTGTACACCGGGCGTGCGATCTCGAGTTGGTCTATCCTTGTCTCGCAGGACCACGCCTGTTGGTTATGATTTCAGGAGTCGGTAAGGCATACGCCAGACTTTATCCTTTCCTCACTTCCTTGCAAGGCTACCTGCCGTGTTCGGGAACGAACCAACTCGTCTACACGATCCTGGGTTTCCGGAGGAAGGTCCAGCAATGGATCCTTTCCTTATTTTCTTAATCGCTCTCCTTGCGCTTGGCTGTCGGACTCTCCAAAGGCGGTCCTTCAACTCAAACCAACCCGAATCCTTTTAGGAACGCTCTAACCCTTGAATGGCGGACTCTTTACAGGCGGTCCTCCAACTCAACGCTACAAGCTTCCTAAAAAGACTCGTCCCGAGCCGCTCCAGTGGGCCTCCTTTTATACTGACTGGAGCGCCCGTTAATCCTCCTGGATTCTGCTCCTACCGTTAATCCTGCTTCCAGAATCACGCCACTTTCCCGTTGGCTGGTCGCTGTCCGTGGCCCCTCGTCTCCCCCGGCCACGGATCTCTGCTGCTGGTGCGTGGTGCACCGGTGGGCTTCCAGGGCCCGTTGCACCCTTCGTCGCAACCCCCCCCCCCTCTGCTCCTTGCCGCTCACCCCGCCACACTTTCTAAGGCACGCCTGCCCATCGTGCTGACTCCCCACTGGACTACTTTCCCAACGTTGCCCCGGGACCCGTTACGTTCCACGTCGATTCCTTCTTCCCCCGGTTGGCGCCGTTTACCCTTTCACCTGCCACCGTTACGTTCCACGTAGATTCCGTCCTCCCACGGGTAGCCCTTCGCCAGAACCCACGGTAACTGGCTTTCACCTTTCCCCCAACCCCCCCGTACTGATCCTGGCGACGTTCCCTTGGGCTGCCCGGGTTGTTGACCGGTGGTTGACCCCCTTTTTCCGCCTCCTCGGCCCCCCCCCCTTGCCCCCGGCTATCTGTCTTCGCGTGTGGGGAGACTAAATCTCCTCACACTTCCCCCCTTCTTCGGGAAACGACAGAGCCGTTTGACATCGGCGTTGATGCGCTGTGCTGAACATGGGCCCCCAAAAAAAATGACATTCTCGGTTACCCTCTTATTTTGGTGTGGATACCTATCCACTTCCCCCCTCTTTCGGAAAACGACTGTGCGCTCCCCTGGGACCCTTTTAGAGCACCTAGCCTATGTACCCTATTCCCTGTTTTTTTTTTTCCTCTTTTTTTTTTTTTTTAATTAATTTTTTAATAATAATAATTTTTTTCTTTTTTTTTTATATTCTTTTTCTTAATCTTAATCTTAATCTTTATATTCTTTTTATAATCTTTAGTTTTTAATTTTTTTGTTTTTTTTTTTGTTGTTGTTTTTCTTTCCTTATAATTATTTTTTCTTTATCTTTGTTTTCAGTTAGAGTTTTTTTTTTTTTTTTTTTTGTTTTATTCTATTATAAATTTTTTTTTATATACCTTTTTTTTTTTTTAACATTTTTTTTTGTACATATATGTATCTATGTTTTTTCTTGTCTATTTTAAATTTTTTTCTATATACCCCCTCTTTTTTATCCTAAGGTTAAATTTTTTTTTTATTTTTTAATTAATTGGTTCTTTTTTTTTTTTTTTAATTAATTGGTTTTTTTTTTTTTTTTTTTTTTTTTTTTGTTTCCCCTCTTTTTTTAAATTAATTGGTTTGTTTTTTTTTTTTTTTTTTTTTATTTATAAATTTTTCTTGACTTTTACTTTTTAGACTTTTCTCAATATTTTCTCGCCGTTGGTTCCTCCTCGCACTCGGAAGCATACGGCTCCAACCTGTGCCATGACACACCACCTTCCGGTGCGTCCGCGCCTCCTCTCCACCTCCGCCGCCACCCTCACACAGAGCTCCGGCGGCCAGTCTTCTTCTGGGACCTCCTTGTCACCTCCATCCGACGCTGACCTCATCAGCACCGGCCTTGTTGGCCTCTCCTCCGGGCAAGAGTGCTGCCGGCCCAGCGCCGGCTTCTTTGGTGTCGGCCACACCCACGGCCCCTTCGTCCATGGCTCCTCCTCCTTATCCTCCTTCCTTGGGCGTGGTGTAGGTGGTGCCGCAGGCCACGTTGCTTCCTGCTGCCTCTTCCTGGCGGCCGTTGCCACCTCCCTTTCCTCCGGTCGTTCCGACCGAGGGCGTGGTGTTGGTGGCACCGCGGGCCACCGCGTCGCTGGCCGGGTCCTCCTCGTGGCTTTCCTCCTCTTCGCAGCCTCCACCAGCCGCCTTGCCCGTCGCAGCCGCATCCTCCTCGACATTGCCCTCCTCATGGCTCTCTCCCGTCCATCTCTCCTCACGTCTCTCCACTCCCTGTCGATCTCCTCGCAGATCTCCTCTGCCCTTTGGGCCCTCTTCCTCGCCATCTCCGTGATGGTGACCATCGCCTCCTTTCGCTGGCGGCACCTCTCCGATCTCCTCCTGTGCTCCAGCGCCTCGCTCCGGCGTCGCTCCTCCACAGTGGCGCGACCGACCGGAATGTGTTTCCGTCCTCCTGCTGCCCGTTGGATCGCCCACTCCGTCCTAATCCGTTTTCCGCTCCATGTGGGATCGCCGACTATCTCCAAATCGCTCTCGTCAGACGAGACGATCATCGTTGGTTCTGACCTGTTGCTCATGTGCTCCTCCCAGGCGCCGCCTTTTATAGCACGTCCAACTCCCGCTACTGGATATGCTCCGTTACTGTTCCGTGACTGGACCTGTTAAAGCTCCCGTTACTGGACATATCCCGTTTTCCATTGTGCACTTGTGCCGGTTGCCGTTCTATTCCTCCTTCGCCGGTGATCCCATGTCTTGGCACTTCAGCTCACTCACGTGTGCCCTCTTCTCTTTCTTGGTTCTTCCGTGCCGTATGATGACAATTACCGGCGAAACGAAATTGACGACCGTGTAGGGCCCATCGTACCGCGCCGCCAGTTTTGCTGCGAATCCCTCGGCTGCCTTCGACAAATGGTGCTCTTTTGCCCACACCGTTTCGCCAATCTTTGGGCTTCACTTCCGTCTCCGTAAATTGTAGTGCCTCGCCTGGTCCTGGGCCGCCCGCTCCATGTTCCTCCGCACTATTTCGAAGACTTCCTTCATCTTCGTCGCGTTCTCCGTGGGCGTTCCTTGCCCAACTCCTGTGCCTAACGCGTTTTCGTCGAACAACGCTCTTGGCATCCTGGGCTCCCTGCCCTGCGTTACAAAGCAAGGCGAATACCCTGTCGACTCTGACACTGCCGAGTTTACTGCCAGCATGAGCTCTGGCCAGTGCTCGTCCCAAGTCCTCTGGTCCTCCCCAGCGAACTGGGCGATCATCGTTTTGATCGTTCTATTCGCCCTTTCTGTTGGATTTTCTTGGGGCGTATATGGTGCGGTGAACTGGTGGCGCACGCCAATCTCCCCGAGGAACTTCTTAAAGCTGCGGCTGGTGAATTGTACGCCGTTATCCGTCACCATCACCTTCGGAACTCCATACCGAGCGACAATCCTTTCTCTGACTGCCTTTTGCAGTGCCTCGGTAGTTGCTTTCCGCAGTGGCACTATCTCCGTCCACTTCGAAAACCGGTCCATCATTACCAAAACCATTGTATTCCCATGTTTAGATCTTGGCAATGGACCCACGAAGTCCGCGCACACCGTTGCCCATGGCTCTTCCGGGACCTGTGTCAGCATTTGTCCTGCTGCTTGCATCTGGCATGGTTTGTATTTTAGGCAAGTTTCGCATCCCCTGACATATTTCCGGACGTCTCTTTGCATCCCTGGCCAGAAGTACCTGGCGGCCACTCTGGCTATCGTCTTCCTCACGCCTAGGTGTCCTGCCGCCGGTGCGTCATGGTTCTCTTTAAGGACCTGCTGCCTCGACTCCGTGGGCACGCACAACTTCCATGACGCCACTTCCTCGCTTCCTGCTCTATGCCGAACGTGGCGGTAAATCAAGCCGCCCTCTTCGACGTAGTCCGGGAATTTTTGCGGGCTTGCCTTCATTTTCTCCTTTAACGCGTTTATCCACACGCACTCTTGGATTTCCAGATCCACGGTTCTTCTGAATTGCTCCAACACCGGCTGGCGAGATAGCGCGTCGGCGACCACGTTCAGCCAACCCTTCCTGTAGCTGATGACGTAGTCATACTGCTGCAACTCGAACACCCACCTCGCTATTCTTCCAAGCGGGCTCTCGAGGTTGTTGAGCCACTTCAGTGCCATATGATCCGTGATTACGTCGAACTGATATCCTTCCAGGTAGGGCCTCATTTGCCTGATCGCCCATACTATGGCTAGGCACTCCTTCTCCGTTGCCGAGTAATTTTTTTCAGCTCCAATCAGCGTTTGACTGGCGTATGCGATCACTCGTTCGCCCTCCTCGGTGTCCTGGGTCAGGACCGCTCCGACGCCGTAGTCGCTTGCGTCCGTTTGCAGCACGAACCTTTTCTCAAAGTCTGGGCACGCCAGAACTGGGTCTTCCGCCAGCCGTGCCTTCAGGGTCTCGAACGCCTCCTGGTGCTTGGGGGTCCACTCCCATTTCGTCCCCTTTCGTAGCAGATCGTTCAAAGGCTTCGCGATTCCTGCGAAATCTGGGACGAACCGCCGATACCATGACGCCATCCCTATGAACTGTCGTACTCCCTTGACGTTTGTCGGGGGTTGCAGCTCCGTAATGGCAGCGACCTTCCCCGGATCCATGCCGATCCCTTGGCTCGTTATTCTATGTCCCAAGTATAGCAGTTCCTGCCTGAAAAAATTACATTTTTCCGTGTTTATCCGCAGGTTTGCTGCTTTCAACCTTCTGAACACTTCTCTTAGGTTCGCCCTGTGTTCTTCCTTGGTGCGTCCGATCACGATGATATCGTCCTGATACGCAAAGGCATGTGGAGCCATGTCCGGCCCTATGACCTGGTCAAGGGCCCTTTGAAATGTTGCCGAGGCTGAGTGCAACCCGAACGGCATCACCTTCCATTGGTACAGACCCTTCCCTGGAACGGTGAAGGCGGTGTACTTTCTGCTTCCTTCCTCCAGAGGGATCTGCCAATACCCGTCCTTCAAGTCGAGGCTGCTGAAGAATCTGGCCTCCCTTAGTTGCTCCAATATGAAATTTATTCGTGGCATTGGGTACGCATCTTTTACTGATTTTGCGTTGATTTGCCGAAAGTCCACGCACATTCTCCACTGGCCCGTCTTTTTCTTCACCATTACAATCGGTGAGCTGTATGCGCTATTCGAGGGCTCAATGCATCCCTTTTCCAACAGCTCCTCCACTTTTGCGTTTATTTCCCCTTGTATTTTTGGGTTTTTGGGGTAATATCGCTGTTTTATGGGAATGTCGTCCTTCATGGTGATCCTGTGCTGAGTTATGTTCGAGCATCCTGTTTGGACGGCGAACGCTTCTAGCTCACTCTCGATAAATCTCTTATTGCGTTCGTCTTCCCATACCTCTGGACATCCGGACGCTGCTACGGACAGTCTATCCTCCAGACATCCGCCCCATCTCTCCCTTTTGGGTATGGTAACGCGGTGGCCTGCGCATGTCACCGTTGCGCCGAACTCGCTGAGGAAATCCCATCCCAGCACCAGACTGTCCTCCATGCCTGGCATCACCAGCAGGTTCAGTGTCTTTGTCCTGTTGCCGAAGCTTATCCGAGCCTGTAATGCGGCGCGTATTTCTGTATGGCTTCCATTGGCTAACTTTACCCGCCTCTTTATCGCGACTCGTTTCCCGGCTATTTCCTGGCTCTCTGCTAGGTCCTCTGATATAAAACTTGCCGTCGCTCCTGTATCCAGCATGGCTTTCACCTCCGTGCCCTCGACCTCGATGGTTGCCGTCAACTGTTGCTCTTCTCCGGCTAGTCCTCCTATTAATTTCGAGAGGCAGCACCGTGCGATCCCTGCTCTCCTCCCTGTTGCTGGGACCGCTGCGCATTTCCCGCCCTCTGGCAGCATTCTGTGCTTCGAACTCCTGTCGCGCCGCACATTTTGCAGAAAAGCAGCCTCGGGTTCCTGCACCCGCTGGCCCAATGACCCATGCCACCGCATCGGTTGCATGCCTGGGCTGGGTTCTCGACCGGACCCTGCCTTGGCCCTGCTGCCCACTGCTGATTTGGCTGTTGCGGAGCCGACCTATGCTGGGTCTCGGGGTGCCATCTCGGCATCCAACTTTGGTTCGTGCTGTTCTGTCGCTCCGGTGGGCCTTGGCGCGGTTCCTCTCTTTGCCACCTTGGTGCCCATTGTGTGTTTTGGACGGCCTGGTGGTGGAACTCGTCCCGTTGCTCTTTCTGGGTCCATTGGTCCCTCTGGTACCTTGCCGATTCACCATGCTGCGGTTCTTCTCTCTGCCACCTCTCGTTTACGGCCGGCTGACTGTGGCTTCACCTTTGTTCTGTGGCCACTTGCCTGTTAAAGGCCTCTTCCTCCTGCGCTAATTCTTCAAACTCCTCTGCTAAACCCATCACCTCCTCTAAAGATGCACAGGCGTATGGCCTTATGAACATTTTCATCCTTGGCATGCAGTTTTCGACGAGCCTCTCGATTACTTCTTTCGTGGTTTTTCCTAAAGGTTTCATTAGTGACTGAAGGTCCACCATGTACTCTTTGAAAGGCTCTCCGCGACGCTGCTTCCGTTGGCGAACTTGGTCCGCCAACTTTTCGAAGTATCCTTTCGGCAGGAAAAAATTCTCGAAGCTTGCCTTGAACCTCGCCCATGTTGGCCATTCTTCGTCGTTCATGATGAACCACCTTTGGGCCCTGCCCTGCAGTAGTTCTGGCATTGCTCTGGGAATCGTGTTTATGTCTAATCCGTATGTCTTTGCGGACCACGTTACTCGGTCCAGGAACTCTAACGGGTCCCCTGTGCCGTCGAAACGAAACGACCAGTCTCGCACCTGTCTGGCTACTTTGGCGTAATCCACCGGGGCCGGAACATACTTTCTCGACTGCGGTTCAATGCTCCTTGGACCTGGATCTGGTACCGCCAGGCTCTCTATGAACTTCTCTGTTTCGCTGGCTGCTCTCTGCCTGGGGGTTGATCTTTGTCCAAACCTTTCCTCTAGGCCGTGTGTTAGCGCCAGTACCTCCTCTTCCTTGGATTCGTCGACCCACCTCGCCACTGAGGATCTCATCGCTTCCACAGGCCCGTCTGCTGGTAGACCGATCTCTCTACACACTTCGCTCAGCTCCTCCTTTCTCAATGTGTAGATCCAATTCTTTCTTCCCATCTTTCTGCTATGTTATTTTCTAGGCTAAATGCAATCACGAAGTTTGGGCGCCAGGTGTAACGAACTGTCTTTCCTGCTGCTGATCGCTACAATTTGCCGCGACTAGCTCACAGAGTTTCGCGGATCCGTTCCACCGAATTTATAGATTCGACGTGATTGCCCAAGCCCAGAAAGTAATACAAATAGCTTGAAGTTTCCACACTCTTTATTTTGAGAGCTCTTTACACTACAAAAGGCTTTCTTTCTCTTTGATTCGTTGCTCCTTCCGTTCCTGTTGGCTCCGTCGTCGGCGTCCTATGCGGTTTGGGAGTTTGTTTGCTGACTGCCGCCTTCGCTACACCGGGACACCGTGCATACGCTCCGGCGCCAGGTTTGGAAGTTGCCGTGTGACGTCTCCGCTACACCGGGACACCGTGCATACGCTCCGGTGCCAGGTTTGGAAGCCGCCGTGTGCCTGATCTTATCGTCGCGCACCCGCTACACCGGGACACCGTGCATACGCTCCGGCGGACCCGAGTTTGTAGTGGCGGGGCTGGTGACCAGGGTGTTTTCACTTGGTCTGTGACTTGGACGCGAGTCCTTGAGTCGGCCGATCCGTGTTTCGCAGGACCACGCCTGTTGGTTGCGATTCCAGGAGTCGGTAAGGCGTACGCCAGACTTTATCCCTTCTTCACTTCCTCTCAAGGCTACCTGCCGTGTTCGGGAATGGCTCAACGCGACTCTGACGCCTCGGGCTTGTAGAGGAAACCGTCCAGCAACGGATCCTTGTCTCCCTAGTTCTGTATGTCTCGTGGTTACCGGGCGTGTGATCCCAAGTATGCCTCCTTGTTTCGCAGGACCACGCCTGTTGGTTGCGATTCCAGGAGTCGGTAAGGCATACGCCAGACTTTATCCTTTCCTCACTTCCTTGCAAGGCTACCTGCCGTGTTCGGGAGTGGCTAAACTCGGTCTCCCCACCCTGGTTCTGTCTTGTGTCTCGTCCTTTACGTCTCGTGTACACCGGGCGTGCGATCTCGAGTTGGTCTATCCTTGTCTCGCAGGACCACGCCTGTTGGTTATGATTTCAGGAGTCGGTAAGGCATACGCCAGACTTTATCCTTTCCTCACTTCCTTGCAAGGCTACCTGCCGTGTTCGGGAACGAACCAACTCGTCTACACGACCCTGGGTTTCCGGAGGAAGGTCCAGCAATGGATCCTTTCCTTATTTTCTTAATCGCTCTCCTTGCGCTTGGCTGTCGGACTCTCCAAAGGCGGTCCTTCAACTCAAACCAACCCGAATCCTTTTAGAAACGCTCTAACCCTTGAATGGCGGACTCTCCACAGGCGGTCCTCCAACTCAACGCTACAAGCTTCCTAAAAAGACTCGTCCCGAGCCGCTCCAGTGGGCCTCCTTTTATACTGACTGGAGCGCCCGTTAATCCTCCTGGATTCTGCTCCTGCCGTTAATCCTGCTTCCAGAATCACGCCACTTTCCCGTTGGCGGGTCACTGTCCGTGGCCCCTCGTCTCCCCCGGCCACGGATCTCTGCTGCTGGTGCGTGGTGCACCGGTGGGCTTCCAGGGCCCGTTGCACTCTTCGTCGCCCTTTAAAACCCTTAACCCTTAAACCCTTTAAATATTCAACAATAAATGAACACGCCCGGTAACCACGAGACGTACAGAACTAGGGAGACAAGGATCCGTTGCTGGACGGTTTCCTCTACAAGCCCGAGGCGTCAGAGTCGAGTTGAGCCATTCCCGAACACGGCAGGTAGCCTTGCAAGGAAGTGAGGAAAGGATAAAGTCTGGCGTATGCCTTACCGACTCCTGGAATCACAACCAACAGGCGTGGTCCTGCGAAACAAGGAGGCCTACTTGGGATCACACGCCCGGTAACCACGAGACGTACAGAACTAGGGAGACAAGGATCCGTTGCTGGACGGTTTCCTCTACAAGCCCGAGGCGTCAGAGTCGAGTTGAGCCATTCCCGAACACGGCAGGTAGCCTTGCAAGGAAGTGAAGAAAGGATAAGTCTGGCGTACGCCTTACCGACTCCTGGAATCGCAACCAACAGGCGTGGTCCTGCGAAACACGGATCGGCCGACTCAAGAACTCGCGTCCAAGTTACAGACCAAGTGAGAACACCCTGGTCAGCAGCCCCGCCACTACAAACTCGGGTCCGCCGGAGCGTATGCACGGTGTCCCGGTGTAGAGGGAGCGCGACAATACGATCAGACACACGGCGGCTTCCAAACCTGGCACCGGAGCGTATGCACGGTGTCCCGGTGTAGCGGAGACGTCACACGGCAACTTCCAAACCTGGCGCCGGAGCGTATGCACGGCGTCCCGGTGTAGCGAAGGCGGCAGTCAACAAACAAACTCCCAAACCTGGCACCGGAGCGTATGCACGGTGTCCCGGTGTAGCGGAGGCGACCGACCGCAGCCAACCGTCAGATCAGTCGTAGTCGACCCAAGGGGGTGTTTTCTCAAGGCCAAAGGGCAAAAGGTAGCGGAATCACTGGCAGCGCGGCGACAGGAGCACCATCGGCGACGGAGTAACGGCGGCGACGGAACAGCGGCGGCGTATCCCGGACAACCCGCATAGGACGCCGACGACGGAGCCAACAGGAGCGGAAGTAGCAACGAATAAAAGAGAAAGAAAGCCTTTTGTAGTGTAAAGAGCTCTCAAAATAAAGAGTGTGGAAACTTCAAGCTATTTGTATTACTTTCTGGGCTTGGGCAATCACGTCGAATCTATAAATTCGGTGGAACGGATCCGCGAAACTCTGTGAGCTAGCCGCGGCAAATTGTGGCGATCAGCAGCAGAAAAGACAGGTCGTTACAATTGTTATTCTGATAATTATTGTTATTCTGATAATTGTTGTTGTAATTACCGTTGTTGTAGTTATTGTGATTGTAGTTATTGTGATTACCACGAAAACTACCTCTATAACTGCCACGTCCACGATTTGAGCCGCGCTGTGGATAATTCTTATAATATAGGACAGTGTTTGACTGCCCAGTTGCTTCAGTGCAACTATTAACAAATTTGGAAACGGCTTCGTTCATCGTACTGAATGTTCCAGCTTGCATGATAAGTTTTACCTTATCGATTGTGCAGTTTTTAGTCATTGCTTTGACTGCATGCTGCATGGAATAATTCCTGGCTAGCTCTAAAGATAAACCATCTGATATATATGCACCTTCTAAGGCTTTCGTCATCTGCTCAATTTCTTGTGTGTATTGGTTAGCAGTTTTATTGCGCTGCTGTAGATTCATCAGCTTCGCTGATAATACCTCAACAGTTTCGCCTTTGACGTTGCTTCTTAGTCTAGCAATCACCTCAGTAATTGTTGTTTCATTACCGATTAGATTCCTGGCGACACCTTTTAGCTTTGTTTTAATGATGGAAATAGCTAATTCTTGGTGCTCGCCTTTTATTGATTGTATTATTTGTAAAGCATCAATGAAACTTGTTAGATTTTCAGCCTTACCATCAAAAACTGGTATAAGCTTAGATGCTGTATTAATAAAATCAATATTTGACTGTGCCATTGTGATGGATTTATCTATCTGGTATTCTATGATACTCGAAGTATCTGAATCTGTAGAGTTATCCAGATCAGTGTATACCGCCGGAATAGTAAGATTATTTAAATCTGTATCTTCTATTTTGGGGTTTACTTTGGGAAGCTCTTCTGACTCAGATTCTTTCGTTTCTGTTGATTCCGAGTCAGGTGCAGTGTCAACTGCTATTGGAGTGTTTAGAACGGTTGGTAACGATATTTCTAAACTGAACTTTTGTTTAATAAATATTAAATTAGATCGTAGTCGTATCAAAAGTTTCGATACCTGTGACCAATGATCTTGATTTAATCTTTCCCTATGATCATGTATTAGCATACGCGCTTCATTAAAGCACTCTACTAATATTTCAACGTGCTTCCTAACCGTATTCTTTTGAATGGGTCTATTCTGAGTTAGGGACTTGTACGATTTGTCAAAATTTGTTTTAATTATTGATAACTCCTCGTACAATTTTTTCCAATCCATACCTTTAGTTTAGCCATACTTTTGTAGAGAGAATTACGTAATATATTTTAATATTTATTTTCTGTTATTTCATTGTCTTAGATTGTAGGTGTTTACATTTGTGTATAATAATTTTGTTTGTTTTTTTTTTTTTTTTTTTTTTTTTTGGGGTTTTTTATTTAGATTTTGTCCAGGTCATTTTCTTGACTCTGGAATTTGTTCTTTAAACATTTGTTGTGTAATTTATATAATTTTAGCAAAAAGCTTGCTAACATTATAATGACGATTATCATTAAAAATATTTTAATTGTTTGAAGATCGATTTTTCCTGGTTCAATTTTATTAACGACATTTGCCGTGGAATCTACAACTTTCGTGTCTACTAAACCCATTTTAGATAGTTTATATGTTTTTGTTTTTCCAATTTCAATTATATTTTTCTCTGAGCCATATTTTGTAATGTATCTTAATTTTTCTGGGAAGTAATAGTCAGAATCATTTATTTGATCTGTTTTACTTATGCTATTACTTCTCATTAAAAGTGTATTAAAATGTTTCATAAATTTTAGGAATTTATGCTATTTTTGAATTTATTTTTTTTCTTTCATTAAAATTTTACATAAATTTTAGGAATTTATCGTATTTTTTCCTTTAATTAAAAAAAATTTTTTCCTAAATTTTGTCTTTTTTTTTATCTAACATTTTTTCCTACCTATTATTTGTACAGCTATACGGGCCATACTTTCAAATTGGGCAAAAGAGGTTCCGCTCAATTTTTCAAAAAATATTATAGTATAAAACAAAATATGCATCGCAGTGCAATCAAAAAAATTATGCAACGCAGTGCATGGGTAAACAAAAAAAGTTTCTCCTCAGTTAATTTCCTTTGTTTTTTCCACGTTAGCTGGTCGTCGCCGGTTTGGCTACGCTGACGTTCCCTCGGTGGCGCAGGAGGTGGCGTATTCCCGCACTCTATTTGCTGCTGCTGCTGTCCGGGGCCTTTTGGACTCAGGCGTTACCGGTGCCGGTCCTCGCACAGGTTTGGTTGCAGTGAGGACTGTCCAGTGGTCCAGGGCAATCCTTCGGGCACGTCTTTTTTAGTTTTGGTAATGGCTTTGGTGGCGGAGGTTTTGTTATTATTTTTTCATGAATTTTCTTTATCGATACTGAGTGAGTGGTGGCAATTTTTAGGCTTTTATTCTTGTTGTTTAGTAATTCTTCTTTCAGAAAATCTAGTTCTGTTTGAAGTTTTTGGGCTGTAGCCCACGCGGGAGGTGGAGTGTTTACGTAGAGTAGCCACTTTAGGTGTGCTACTCTTTTCTTTATTTTTTTCGCGACTCCTCCGCGATTGCCCATTGCTTTTACTCTACTCACTCAGATTTTTGTCGATTTATTTTTCATTTTCCAGTAATATTCCAGTAATTCTCCAGTAATTTTTCAGTTATTTTCCAGTAATTTTCCAATGATTTTCTGATTATAGGTATCCTCCTGGGTACATCCTTTTAATCCCTCGATGTCCTTCCATCGCTGTCACGGTCGCCATGTGATAGGATAACTCCAGGGGATTGGTTTTAGTTGGATTTTTATTTAGAAGGAGCAGCTGAGGTGCCGCTCCAACGTTCAAAATGTCTCTGTTCTTTTACAATATTTCTTAAGTCTAAGTAAGGCTAAGTCTCGTAGCAGCGCTGCTCGCAGGCGGCGGCAGAGAGACGGCTATGTACTTATATATAAAGGAATATAATAATATATGTTGTTATGCGCTCTCAAGTGGAGGCGCGAGGGGTATGCATATGCTGACCGTTTGTTACGATTATGCTGACACTAGCACTTTCTGTGTGCGGGCTAAGGCATAACGATCGGTTCATATTTCGGCCACTTAGGGTTTATGACCGGGACTTTAGATAATGTTACAGTGCGCACCCTTTAAGTACTCTCGGTACAGTGGGTATTCAATATATGTGCATACTACAATGCACCTTCTAATGCTTTCGTCATCTGCTCAATTTCTTGTGTGTATTGGTTAGCAGTTTTATTGCGCTGCTGTAGATTCATCAGCTTCGCTGATAATACCTCAACAGTTTCGCCTTTGACGTTGCTTCTTAGTCTAGCAATCACCTCAGTAATTGTTGTTTCATTACCGATTAGATTCCTGGCGACACCTTTTAGCTTTGTTTTAATGATGGAAATAGCTAATTCTTGGTGCTCGCCTTTTATTGATTGTATTATTTGTAAAGCATCAATGAAACTTGTTAGATTTTCAGCCTTACCATCAAAAACTGGTATAAGCTTAGATGCTGTATTAATAAAATCAATATTTGACTGTGCCATTGTGATGGATTTATCTATCTGGTATTCTATGACACTCGAAGTATCTGAATCTGTAGAGTTATCCAGATCAGTGTATACCGCCGGAATAGTAAGATTATTTAAATCTGTATCTTCTATTTTGGGGTTTACTTTGGGAAGCTCTTCTGACTCAGATTCTTTCGTTTCTGTTGATTCCGAGTCAGGTGCAGTGTCAACTGCTTTTGGAGTGTTTAAACTGAACTTTTGTTCAATAAATATTAAATTAGATCGTAGTCTTGATTGATCTTGATTTAATCTTTCCCTATGATCATGTATTAGCATACGCGCTTCATTAAAGCACTCTACTAATATTTCAACGTGCTTCCTAACCGTATTCTTTTGAATGGGTCTATTCTGAGTTAGGGACTTGCAAGATTTGTCAAAATTTGTTTTAATTATTGATAACTCCTCGTACAATTTTTTCCAATCCATGCCTTTAGTTTAGCCATACTTTTGTAAAGAGAATTACGTAATATATTTTAATATTTATTTTCTGTTATTTCATTGTCTTAGATTGTAGGTGTTTACATTTGTGTATAATAATTTTGTTTTTTTTTTTTTCTGGGGTTTTTATTTAGATTTTGTCCAGGTCATTTGCTTGACTCTGGAATTTTTTCTTTAAACATTTGTTGTGTAATTTATATAATTTTAGCAAAACGCTTGCTAAAATTATAATGACGATTATCATTAACAATATTGTAATTGTTTGAAGATCGATTTTTCCTGGTTCAATTTTATTAACGACATTTGCCGTGGAATCTACAACTTTCGTGTCTACTAAACCCATTTTAGATAGTTTATATGTTTTTGTTTTTCCAATTTCAATTATATTTTTCTCTGAGTCATATCTTGTAATGTAACTTAATTTTCCTGGGAAGTAATAGTCAGAATCATTTATTTGATCTGTTTTACTTATGCTATTACTTCTCATTAAAAGGGTATTAAAATGTTTCATAAATTTTAGGAATTTATGCTATTTTTGAATTTATTTTTTTCTTTCATTAAAATTTTACATAAATTTTAGGGATTTATCGTATTTTTTCCTTTAATTAAAAAAAAATTTTTATTCTAAATTTTGTCTTTTTTCTTATCTAAAATTTTTTCCTACCTATTATTTGTACAGTTATACGGGCCATACTTTCAAATTGGGCAAAAGAGGTTCCGCTCAATTTTTCCAAAAATATTATAGTATAAAAAAAATATGCATCGCAGTGCAATCAAAAAAATTATGCAACGCAGTGCATGGGTAAAAAAAAGTTTCTCCTCAGTTGTTTTCCTTTTTTTTTCCACGTCAGCTGGTCGTCGCCGGTTTGGCTACGCTGACGTTCCCTCGGTGGCGCAGGAGGTGGCGTATTCCCGCACTCTATTTGCTGCTGCTGCTGTCCGGGGCCTTTTGGACTCAGGCGTTACCGGTGCCGGTCCTCGCACAGGTTTGGTTGCAGTGGGGGCTGTCCAGTGGTCCAGGGCAATCCTTCGGGCACGTCTTTTTTAGTTTTGGTAATGGCTTTGGTGGTGGAGGTTTTGTTATTATTTTTTCATGAATTTTCTTAATCGATACTGAGTGAGTGGTGGCAATTTTTGGGCTTTTATTCTTGTTGTTTAGTAATTCTTCTTTCAGAAAATCTAGTTCTGTTTGAAGTTTTTGGGCTGTAGCCCACGCGGGAGGTGGAGTGTTTACGTAGAGTAGCCACTTTAGGTGTGCTACTCTTTTTTTTATTTTTTTTCGCGACTCCTCCGCGATTGCCCATTGCTTCACTCTACTCACTTAGATTTTTTGTAGATTTGTAGGTAGTAGATATTTTTGTAGTTTTGTGTTTTTTTTTTTTTTGCAGATGTTATTCATTTTCCAATTATTCCAATTATTATCCTCCTGGGTCTATCCCTTTTAGTCCTTCGATGTCCTTCGATGTTCCACCGCTGTCACGGTCGCCATGTGATGAAGGATGAAAGGATACCACCAAGAGTTGAGTTTGGTTGGTCTTTATTTGGAAGGAGCAGCTGAGGTGCCGCTCCAACGTTCAAAATGTCTCTGTTCTTTTACAATATTTCTTAAGTCTAAGTAAAGGGGCCCATCCACAGGCGAGCATGTTCGTCAACATGCTCGCCTACTAGAATTTCATTTTCCCCACTAACTAGAGCCAACATTCGTGCGAACATCATTTTACGCTAAATTTTCAAACTATCAATATGTCAACGGACAACTATAGCGGCACTCTAATTGCACTTATGGCAATAAGTATTTGCCATAAATAATATTGCAAAATAATATTTCACTTTTTATTCATTTTTCTCTACCAAAACGTTTTTGTAAACTGACGTTCGTGCCAACATTGCCATCCATTGGCGAGCATGTTGTTGCAAACGTTGTCAAAATAAAACAATTTCAATTCCATTCGAACATTTTGACAAACACAAAATTTTGACAACAAACACTACCATCCACAGGAAAAATTTCGTCGAGTACAACATGTTCGCCGAACATGCTCGCCTGTGGATGGGCCCCTTAAGGCTAAGTCTCGTAGCAGCACTGCTCGCAGGCGGCGGCAGAGAGACGGCTATGTACTTATATATAAAAGAATATAATAATATATGTTGTTATGCGCTCTCAAGTGGAGGCGCGAGGGGTATGCATATGCAGACCGTTTGTTACGATTATGCTGACACTAGCACTTTCTGTGTGCGGGCTAAGGCATAACGATCGGTTTATATTTCGGCCACTTAGGGTTTATGACCGGGACTTTGGATAATGTAAACACTGCAACAAAGTGTTACAGTGCGCACCCTTTAAGTACTCTCGGTACAGTGGGTATTCAATATATGTGCATACTACATTATATATATATGTGAGTGTATATTGGATTGTGGATTTACGTTCCCTCCAACATATACATGCATACACGGATATGACGCAAGAAATCAGCCGATTGCCTAATTACTCCCTACTAGCCTCGGATCCAATCGAAGGAATAGAAACCCGTACATCAGAATAACTATTAATAGTCGCCTATTTAAATGTGTATTAGATACAGGAAGTTCCATCAACCTAATAAAAGACAATTTTTTTAATTTCCCACAAAAATTAAACACGTTAGAAGTGCACACAATTAATGATGTAACTTCAAATCAAGTAAACTTTGTCCGATCGATCAACCATTCTGGGTTCACAATTTTTTCCAAAAATATGACATATTTATAGGAAGAGAGTATTTAGAACAGAGGTCGGCACGGCCCTATCCCGAGGGCATAGGAAATTTCTCTGCCCGTCATGCTCACAGCCTAAAGGAAGGTGAAAATTTTACCTTTACCAGTGCTATAAAACACTCAATCAAAACCAAACATGAAGATCTCAATTACAAAAAACCTTATAAATACCCCCAAGCTCATGATCAAGAAGTCGAAGTCCAAATAAAAGAAATGATAAATTAGGGAATAATACGTAAATCGAAATCCCCTTATTGTTCACCAGTATGGATAGTCCCAAAGAAAGAGGATGCGGCAGGGAAAAGGAAATTTCGAATAGTAATAGATTATCGAAGTCTAAATGAAATAACTGTTGATGATAAATATCCGATACCAGTTATAGATGAAATACTTGATAAACTTGGAAAGTGTCAATACTTTACAACAATTGACCTTGCCAAGGGTTTTCATCAAATTCAAATGGATGGAAATTCTATTTCAACAAGAAAGAAAAGCTAACTTCGGGCGAAGCCGAATTTGATATACCCTTGCAGTTTAAAACGGAAACATCGGATAAAGTTGGCCTATCATTATGAGAATATCATAATTTAACCAATTTATTACAATAAAAATGTTTTTCTATGTTCAAATATACAAAAGATGGTATTTCTGTTAAATATTAAATGCCATTATTATTCGTATAAATGTCGTATTATTTTGCCAAAAATGAAAAATCTTTCATGTAAAATTTGAACTCTCTAACTCTAAAAACACCGAGGGAATACCATTTCCAATCAATCAGTTATATGGCAGCTATAGGATATAGTCGGCCGATCCCGGTCCTTCCGACTTATATACTGCGTGCAAAGGAAAGAAGGGTGTGTGCAAAGTTTCAAGACGATAGCTTTAAAACTGAGAGACTATTGCGCGTAGAAACAGACAGACAGACGGACAGGCTGATTGACAGACAGACGGACCGACGGACAGACGGACATGCTCATATCAATTCAGGAGGTGATCCTGATCAAGAATATATATACTTTATAGGGTCGGAGATGTCTCCTTCACTGCGTTGCACACTTTTGGACTAATTATAATACCTTCTGCAGGGGTATAATAAATCCATTAACAGCTATGATCGCTTAAGCGGAGGTTTATGCACATATAAGCAGGGCCCGTAATCATTATAAGTAATATTTTAAAAATTACTTTGTAATGATTACTTTTCGATTTTTAATTTTTTAAATCAAGACTAATAATTATTTTTGATCGAAAAAAATAAAAATCACAAATAATCATTAAGCTTGAACAAAAAAAATAAAACTCAAAAATAATGACTAATGACTTGACTTTGACTTTGACTAATGACTTTCTAATGACTTGCAAAATGCTCTTGGAAATTCTCGTTTTTGCATTGCATTGTCACTGGAAGTGAAAAGTGGATCTATTTTCAAAACCCAAAATGAAAAAAACCTATGTTAGCCCAGCCCAGCCGGCCCAATCCCAATCTCGGCCAAACCGTTTCGGCCGCAAAGCCATGCTGAGCGTTTTCCGGGATCAGGCCGGAATCGTTTGGTATGAGGTCCTAAAACCGAATGAAACCGTTGATAGCAAACGCTACCAGCAACAATTGGAAGAATTGAAAGAATCTCTGCTCCAAAAATACCTAAAATTTATATTGTCATAAATGCATAATAAATTGAAAATTAATGTACCTAATTGTTTTACTGGTTGATCATTATGATGATTATCATCATCATTGTTTTGGTAATTGTGTATATCTGCTGCTGCTGATCTGTATGTAAAAGTTGACCTTATATTTAATAATTGCAAAAACACAGGTAAAATGAATTTTGTTGTTGTTGTTGTTGTTGTCAATTATTGCTCTGGGGTCCCTTTATAAAGACATAGGACAATATTGGCAATATCCTCAAAGGATCAAAAGTTATTGCTTGGTGAGTTTTTGATCAAAAAAAATAAAAATCACAAATAATCATTATTTTTGAGTTTTATTTTTTTTGTTCAAGCTTAATGATTATTTGTGATTTTTATTTTTTTCGAACAAAAATAATGTTTAACCATAGAAGAATAAATATAACAATTAAAAATTAAAAATCATCAAGGATATTCATAGTGTATCCTTAAAGGATAAAAACGTGCTAGTCAAGCTTGTTCTATGTTGATTGGAAGTGATTGATTTATTCATTTAAAAATATCGACAATAATCATTATTTACGGTCCCTGCATATAAGTGGTTTGCTCGTATTACATTTATGCTGCATATGCTGTTTCGGCGAGCGGCTAAGGCACATCGAGCGTTTGGAAATTCAGCCACTTAAGGTTTATGACCCAGGTTTTAAATGACATTAACAAACATAAATACTACAGTGTGTGCCCTTGAAGTACTCTTGATATTATTTATAGCAATAAGATTACATTTTTTTTGTGTCTTTTCGTTTTAGTTTTACTATTTTTTTTTTGTGTTGTCTTAGGTATGTATGTTTATTTTATGTATGATTTTTTTTTAAAGTGTTTCCTTATTTTTATATGTTTAGTTATTTTTATATGAAGCTTTATATAATTTTTTTTATATGTATGACCATACGTGATATATTTATGAAATTAAAATTGATTATGAGAAAAAAAGTTTTTAGTTTTTTTTATTCTTATTATTTGATATTGTTATGTTATCTCTATCTCCTAATTGTTCTACCTTATAAGGACAGGTATATTTAAAATGTAGTTTATGTATTGCAGCCATACATCCCAATCCGTTTTGTCAACTGAGATGTATGAACGAATAAACTCATTCAGTGTTCTGTGGCTTCGCTCCACGGTACCTACAGTCTGGTGATGATGTGCAGTCGAAGTTATGTTTTCAATGTTTAAATTTTTACATAAATCCTCAATAATTGAATTTTTATATTCCGTTCCCATGTCCGTAATGAACGTTTTTATTGGACCGTATTTTAGAATAAAATTTTCAAATATAGCTTTTGCTACTGTATTTGCACTTTAATTTGGTATTGGCATAGCTACTAAGTATTTAGTTAAATCGCAGATGAGGGTTACTGCGTATTCGTTTCCGTTATTAGATTTCGGTAGTGGACCATCCACAGTATCCACAATTATTCTATCGAAAGCTCTTTGCGGAGCTTCGGTTATGGTTAATGGGGTCTTAGTGTGTTTAGTCGTTTTAGACTTTTGGGATTTAGGAAATTTTTTTAAGTACTCTTTTATGTCTTTGGACATGTTTTTCCAGTAATAGTGTCTCTGGACCTTGGCCAAGGTTTTTGTAATGCCTGTATGCCTTGTATTGGGTCATTATGGAATGTAGACAATATAGCATCTTTATCTTTATTATACCCTTGCAGAGGGTATTATAATTTTGTCCAAAAGTGTGCAACGCAGTGAAGGAGACATCTCCGACCCTATAAAGTATGTATATTCTTGATCAGGATCACCTCCTGAGTTGATATGAGCATGTCCGTCTGTCCATCTGTCCGTCTGTCTGTCCGTCTGTCTGTCTGTCTGTCCGTTTCTACGCGAACTAGTCTCTCAGTTTTGAAGCTATCCTCTTGAAACTTTGCACACACCCTTCTTTCCTTTGCACGCAGTATATAAGTCGGAACGGCCCGGATCGGCCAACTATATCCTATAGCTGCCATATAACTGATTGATCGGAAATGGTATAACTTTGGTGTTTTTAGAGTTAGAGAGTTCAAATTTGACACGAGAGCTATTTTCGGCAAACCATTACGACGTGCCAAATTTCATAAGGATCGGCTGACTATATCCTATAGCTGCCATATAACTGAACGATCGGAAATGACCCAACTTTTGTGTTTTTGAAGATAAAAGTTTGGGACATTTTTAGGTTTGGTTTTTGTATTATAATAAATTGGGTTATAATCATATTCTCATAAGGATCGGCCAACTATATCCGATGTTTGCGATATATATCCGGTTTTAGCTGCAAGGGTATATAAACTTCGGCTTCGCCCGAAGTTAGCTTTCCTTTCTTGTTTTTTATTACGGTCACCGGGTTCTGTAGCGCTACTCTTAATGATTTCAGTATATTATTGCCATTGTTTTTCAAATGATCAATTGAAACATGTTCAAAGATATTTTCCCACGGTGCCACCTTGGGTTGGCTGATTTTGTGAATACCGGCCTGCTTTTCAAGCGTTTGGAAAAACTGACCGAAGTCAAGGGTATTCCATTGGTTCCATTGGTATACAAATCGCTAACATCATATCTTGCTGTAATTTTCTTTCCGCTCTTATATAAGAACATCTTATTATTTACATGTAAGGTCACTACTTTACGTACTTCATTATTATTAATGACTTCATATGCGTTGGGCTTTGAAGCTTTTTCACGGATCGCTTATGCAATTCTTTTTATTCTTTTCCTGCGCAAGATTTTTGTCTTCTTTGGTTTCTGGTAGTGACTTTCAGAATATTTAATTGTATGTTTTTTAAGTCTGTTATTGTTATTCTAGAGACGCATCGGCTACATAATTGTCTTTACCCTTTAGGTACTCTACCGTAAAATTATTATAGTTTGGAACTGGGATTTACCATTGAAAATAAGTAAATAAGTGCTCTGTGGTCTGTTTTGATAGTGAAATGTCTACCATAAATATATGGTCTGAAGTGTGTTCCAATGAATAGCTGTTAGATCTTGTTCTGTACTGCTCTTGTTGCTTTCACCTTTCGTAAAGAATCTTGATGCGTATGCAGGAAGCTGAAGTCCACTTTTGTTTTGAGTTAGGACTCCTCCACAAGTGTATTTGCTAGCATCTGTGATTATGCAAAATTCTTTGCTAAAATCTGGGTATTGCAACAGAGTTGGATTTATTAATGCTGATTTAAAATGTTCAAAGGCGTTTTGACATTCTGTTGTCCATTTGAATTTTACATTTTTCCTATATAATCTTGTTATGGGACGGGAGTATTCTGCAAAATTCTTTATTAAACGTCTGTAATAATTGCAAAATGCAATAAATATTCTAGCGCTGTCCACATCATGTAGGACTGGGTAATTTTGAATGACGTTAAATTTTTTTTTCCCTGAAAAAATTTTGCTTACTGGGCCTTTTTCCTTAAATCCGCCACTGGACTTCATGCATGAAAAATGAACATTTGTCTGGATGTAACTTAAGGTTGTGCTGCCTAAAACATCAGTTAAGTTTTTGAGCATATGTTTTTCAAAGCAACCTATGACTATTAAGTCATGTATATAAAGAAATGCTTGCGAAGGTTCTAATCCAGAGAAAACTATCGTCATCATTCTCTGAAAAGAGTTTGGCGCTATTTTGAAACCGAATGGTAATCGCGTGAAGCGATATGAACCATTGTTTGTTGAAAAGGATGTTATATCGCGTGAACTTTTTTCGAGTTCTATTTGGTGAAAACCTGACATTAAGTCAAGGCATGAGAAATATTTTACTCTACCTAGTTGATCCAAAATATCGTCGATTCTAGGGAGAGGAAATTTATCAGACAAGAGTTTTTTATTAATTTGACGGTAGTCAATTACTAATCGCCATTTTTTATTTTCCGAATTTGGTACTAACAAAAGTGGGCTATTATAAGGTGATACAGAGGGTTCCGCTATTTTATCTTTAATGAGTTTTTGGACTTGTTTTTGAATTTGGTCTTGTTGACTATGAGGATTTCTATAATTTGTTATATAAATTATTTAATTGTCTGGGCCAGCTGGCGGTTCCTCCGTGGCAGGGGTAGAGCCCGTTGGTTGAATATCCGTGGGGGGCCGGCAGTAGGTTACTGCCGCTGGTTGATTAGTGGTGAACACCAAGGTTGGCAGCCACTGGAGAGTCGGGTGGTCGCTTTGAATCCCTTCCTTCTTCCGAAGTTACGGTGGGAGATACTTATTCCGTTGTTACGGCCCTTAAGACACGATAACCAAATTCAATAATCAGAATAAATGTAATGGCAATGCCGGAGTATTATAATCGAGCTAGTGCTCTTTATTCAAATCCAAATTAAAACTAAAACTTAAGATTTAACAAAAGCTCATGCATAGCCGGATGCCCGTGGCAGACCGCTGACCTTGCACATTTTGCAGGAGTCATACGATCGCTGTCAGCCAATGAAAAGGAGCCACAGCTCGGAATGGTATAATGTGCTGGCTCAGCTCTAGGGCCAATAAGGTGGACCGAATTTAGGGTGGCCCATGCATGAGAGAAAAATGTAATAATAATAATAATAATAAAAAATGATTAATACGAGAAAATGATTAATATTAATAAAGGAAATAAGAATTGGCCTGCTCAGCCAAAGCTGGGAGTTGGTTGTTAACTACTCCCTCCTTAAATTAGACGCCGTCCTCGGTGACAGCCAGTTTGTCGATGGACTTTTGTGGCTGGGCTGCCTCTCGTTTGCGCCTGCAGAGTTGTTGGAGCAGGACCAAGCCGCATAGTGTGAGGCTGACGGCAACTCCTGCGGCGAACCAAATCCTCGGGGAACCTCCAGCCAAAACGTCATCTCGGAGCTCCTGCATTAAACGCAGGTTATGCTCATTCATCCGCTGTAGCAGTGGCAGACTCAGTATGTGATCAAGTCCCGTGATGTTAATTAAGGGGGAGGCTGCAATACCCGGGTTCATATTCACTGAGTGGTTAAGGTTCAAATAAACGGAGTCGTTGATCACCGCCTTTCTCTCGGATGTGATGAGGTGGGTCCCTACTATGGTTGTTGTGGGACCGTCATCGATGGTAATCCTCGTTAGTTTCTCATTAACGATAATTACTCCGTCGTCCACAATTGTAAGGGGTTCCAGATTGCTGGGCCGCGTCCGGCATGTAGCCGGGGCTACATGTAATTGCCTGGCGCATATGTCGTGAGACATATGTGGCCAATGTGGCCAAGTTGGTAGAAGTGCAATCGGAGACTGCTAGGATTTCGTCATCACATTCCGCTACGATGTTGTCTTCTATTTGTAGCATAATATGGTAGTGTGCGACAGGGAAGAGCAGGACTTTTTTACAAATACGCTTAACTCTAGGATACTGGACAAGAACATTATTTTGAAAAATTTTAATCTTAGATACATCCATAAGGCTAACTATTGGGACCTCCGTGAGCTGTTCATCAAAAATAGCCTTTAGGTCATTGTGATTGAAAATAGTGGGATTGATGATATTTTTCATACAATTTGGGATTTCTGATATTAACATTCTATTCCTGGCAAGAAGTGTTTCATACAAATGGCCTGAGTCAACACGCCCGTCCCTCTTCTCCCTGAGGATCTTGTTTACTGTGTCTGTGAGTAGATTGATGTGTTTCTGTGTCTCTGTGTTAATTCTAACCTGTCTATTATTAGCCTCGATGAGCGACGCTTAATTGGTGTTAATTCTACTTAGATCGTCCGCGTCGGGTGTACCCGCCACGACCTTACGGAGTGAGCCCAAAAATTCAAGGCTCCTGGCCATTCTGTGATGTATCTTAAGTTCCTCCAAAAGGTTCTGGGCATGCTCAATGTCCACTTCCGGCAGCTTCCTCATATGGGACTGTGGGAACAGTTCCAGCATTCTGACTGTGGAGTCAATTATGCTGGCAAACTCGGACAGATTTGTCAAGTGCCTGACCAGGCCGTACTGTTCCCATATTAAAACATTGCCATCTAGCACCGGGATGTATTTAGCGTGCGAGAAATCGGTGATTCAATCTTGGCTTTAATTGCCAGCTTCATCTCATCGCTGCTGGCGTGGATGACCTCTACCGGCCTAGACTCTGTGACCGAATGTAGTGACCTGTTGTATTCTATAGTAGACCTCAACATTAGTTCCACAGTATCCTCAATTTTTTTTTTTTTACAATTTTGAGGCATCTGGCAATTTCAGCCAGGGTACTGTGAAATCTCTCAACTTGGCCATTGGAGCTACTGTGTAGCGGTGGCGCATTAACAACGTCGATGTTGTATTGGTTTTTTAGCAATGATGTGATTGTCTCCGAGTTAAAGGAGGCCTCATTGTCGCAGTATATGGTCTTGGTGTTAGGGTAAAAATTTACTAATTAAAGAATAGGTCCTCGTACATCTATTATTGTCCTAGAAATCAAGGGCTGTACGACAGCGAATTTGGAAAATTTATCAATGCAAGTTAAGAAAAATTTTTTGTCGGCCGAAAAAATGTCGATATGCAACATTTCCCCAACGTATGATGGGATAGGCGTAGTTCCCAATTCCTGTTTCTTGGGATGGCGGTCGTATTTGGCTTTATTGCAGACCTTGCAATTTGCTTCCACTTCGCTAATTTTGACATGTTCGGGAAGTAATAATCCCGGAGAATTTGTTTTGCGTTCTCATGGGCAGCCCTATGGGCGCGATTGTGCTCGGTGTTATTGGTTTTCAACTGTTCATTAGCAATGGTTATATCACTGACGAAGGTTTTACAATGCCAGAACTTGGTCGCAGGAAATTCCTGCCTCAAGGCATGTTGGATGCGAGCCAGGGTAGGGAAAGCACAATGAATCGCGTTCACAACGTTGGCGTTGATGATCTCTTTAACGGATTCAATAAGCAAGTCCTTGTTATTAAAATTGATGATATGGCGAGTTCTATTTCCGAAGACTATGAAATCTCGCTGAAGCGGTTGTCCAGCTTCTTCCAAAATAATTTGGTTTCTAAAGCAGTTAAGAGGTTTGTCTGTGGTCTCTAAGGTGTATGAGGGCGATAGCTCACTATGCATCGTGGCCGCGTCAGACGTGGCCTCAGCCTCTAAGTTATTCAGGGGTTGCCTCGATAGCGCGTCAGCTACTAGGATTTGTTTTCCGGGTGTGTAAAACACTTTCCCGTTGTTTTCATCAATGAATGCTTTCCATCGCTTGAGTTTAGCGTTGGTGTTTTTGTCGGATACCGCATATGTGAGAGGCTGGTGGTCTGTGAAGATCCGTAATTTTGGAGTTTGCCTATTGCCCAGACTCTCGCCAATAATTCTCTTTCGTTGGTGGCGTAGTTCAGCTCGCAGTCTTTTAGCGTGCGTGAAATCATGGTAATAGGTCTTTTATTCTGGGATAGTACCGCACCTATTCCACTCGCTGAGGCGTCGGTGGTTAAGTCAAACGGTGGTTGAAAATCAGGGTATGTCAAAATGACATCTTCGGATGCCAAAATGTTACGAAGGTGATCGAATGCATTTCGCTGGGTTTCATTAAACCTGACAGCTACTTTTTTCGACATATTCTTGCTGACCGTCTCGTTTTCCCCTTTGAGGATGGCGGTCAGAGGTCTAGCAACAGATGCAAAGTTTTTTACAAAGCTTCTGTAATAGCTCGCCAGGCCTAGGAAGGACCTCAGGTCTAAACAGATTTTTTGGTTCCGGGAACTCTTTTATTGCCCTAACCTTTTCTGGGTCTGCTTTTGTTCCTTCTCTGGTGACAATGAACCCTAGGAACTCAACGCTCTCTTTAAAGAACTTTGTTTTTTCCCGTGCCACCCTCATGTTGGCATCGAGTAGGCGCTTAAGCACCGTGTCAATATGCTTGACATGTTCCGTTTCATTTTCGAAAAAGATGATAACGTCGTCAACGTAGACGTAGCATATTTTGCCGATTTCTTCCCGCAGCACATCGTCGATGGCTCTTTGGAAAATACTCCCTGCGTTTTTTAGGCCGAAGGGTAGTCGGCAGAATTCGTACTTCCCACCATTAACTGAGAACGAGGTCTTCTCTCGGTCCTTTTCAGCCAGGTATATTTGGTGGTACCCTGACTTCAGGTCTAGGGTGGTAAAGAATTTTGCTTTTCCCAAGTTCGCTAGAATCATGGGTATGTTCGGCATAGGGTAGCGATCGGCGACTGTTCGCTCGATCAGCTTCCGATTACTAATCGATTACTAATCGCTTCTTTTTACTGCCATTATCATCAGACCCACCCAGGTTTTTGTCAACCACCCAGGCAGGGCTGTCTGGGGATCTGGACGGCCTGATTATGCCATTTTGCAGCAGCTCTTTGATTTCATTGTTTACAAAGTCTGCTAGCGGTAAAACTTGGAGTAGACAGGTTCGTCACTCGTAGTTCGAATAGTGGCGATGACCGATGTGTTGAAGGTGAGCGCCTCATCAGAGGTCGAAAACATCTTAATTCTTTTCAGAATAATTTTTTTGAATTTGGCTTTAGCCGAACTTGGCACCACTATGTCATCGATTTTTGTGAAGTTGACATTTTGACAATCAAAAAATTTGAGCTTTTCAGTGACGTTTGCGTATTTTATTAAGCTGTTGCCTAGGTCCAATGCTACTCCTTCTCGCGTTAGCGAATCGAAGCCTATTAAAGCATCAAACGTGCTCAATGTATCCAAGAGGAAAAATGGGACGTCTAGTCCAATAATGCGCATTATGCACTTGTTTTTGACATCACTGGAGCCGTGAATAGAGCTCACAGTGAAGGGGCATTACGGTTTCGACCGGCATTACGTTTCTTTGCTCCTTTACGGGCTTCACGTAATTTTTTGCCGCTCCGGTGTCGATGAGAATTTTTATTGATTTGCCAGCCAACTGTCGCTTGACGAACGGCAGTCGGGAACGCTCCCTAAAAAATGGAGGAGGTCGTTAAGCTCGGCGGAGTCGCTATCTTCCTCAATGGTGGCAACTTCAGCCTCAGCTGTGGTGGCATAATCTGTTACCTCCTGTTGGGGTTGGGCTATATTGTTGACACGTTGGCTTCTTTGGCCCGATTGACGCTGGGACGAGTTCTGCCTTTTTTAATTGTTGTTACTTACCCAACTTGTTTCTTGTCTGAATTTAGCCGTTGAGGGGTCTACCTCCATGGGCTGAACTTAATTCTGGTCTAAGGGTTCAAAACCCCTGCGCTTTGGCCAGGGATTGTCCTCATGAGGTTTACGTTGGTTTTGCTTAGGAACGAAGTGCGGATTTTTATCCTCACCTCTCCATTGCTTTCCCTGACCCTTATTATTGCGCCTACTGCCATCATTGAAATGGGACTTGTCTTCTGTAGCTTTCGCGTAGGATGCCGCGAACGCACTTTTTTCAATGCTGTTCTCGGCCTCTAACGCTAGTGCAGACGGAAGGTCTTTGGATTGTGCTGGCGGCACGAGTGACTTGAGTGGTCTTTTAAGCCCTGCAATGAATGCATAAAGGGCGTCATCCCTAACCTCCTTATTTAGGATGGTTGCTGTGTCCGTGTTATGTGACATGACTATTTTGTTAGTGACAAGCGTGAGTTTCTTTTCGACCTCGTCATAGTATGCCAAATTTTGCCGTAGCGCTCTTAGGGACGTTTTGTCCGCATATGTGCAATCTAGTCTGGCTAGAATTGCATCGAAGTTTAGCACTGTATTGTGGGACGTGAGTAGTGACCGAGCGGGACCGCGAATTTTGTTTTTAATGATGACAACGGCCCCGTATTGTGCCTCGCTGCCGTCGTATTTCTTGAATACTTCATAGGCATCTGATGCATCTGATTGCTATATAAATCCCATCCTGAATTTCTTGGTTCGGAATTAATACGCTGTCATTTTCTGAATTTATTTAAATTTTTCGGACGACTTGAGATCTTGCTGGCAGAATTAGAGAGTTGTTGCCAGAAGTGTATGTTATTGGAACATAAATAGGATATTGGAGGTTATTTGGTCTTATTATAAGCCAGTCTTCATACGGCTTGAAGTCTAATTGACAGTTGTATCTTTTAATAAAATCGATTCCCAGTATTCCATCACATGAAATAACGAATTGCAAATTTACGATATGGAAATCATGTGAAATTATGTACTAAGAAGTTTGAGTTTCAATAGAAGTTAAACCTTTTGATTTGGTAACTTCTTGACTTATACCCTTTATGTTTATTATGTGATTATTTTTGATGTTTTGAAAAGTATCGAAATTTTCCTTTAGTATGGATATTTCCGCACTTGTATCTAATAGAAAAACTAATTCTTTTCCTGTTGCTACGTTTATAAAACTTTGACTGAGATTTATAGTGTGAACTTTGGTGTTTTTTACTGTTGTGTACCTAAAGGCGTCTGGGAGTTTTCCGAATCCGTATGGTCTACCCAGACGTTGTTGTTTCGGTTGTGGATATTATTGCCATTAACATTGTGGTTTCCACCACTGTATTTGCGCGATTGTTTCCACCACGGTTGTTGTTTCTATAGTTATTGTTGTTATGGTTATTATTATTTCTATAGTAACCATTATTTTGGCTATTTCCATTATTTTGGTAATGCTTACAACGGCCATGCTTACAATTTTTAACCATTGTGGAGATGGCTTCCTTGGTGCTGAATTTGTCAGCGTGTTCGGCCGATACAACTTAATCAATATAGGAAACTTCTAGGAGCTTTCTTATATTGTACATTTCGGTTGTAAATTTTTCAGCCTTTTGCCTTTTGGCTTGTTTTTGCCATTTTGGCTTTAACTACGTCGGACTCTGTGTAAAGTTGATCCAATTATTTTGGATTTAATTACTTCTACAGCCAAAGCCTCGAATGTGTCTTTCGTTAGGTTAACTAACTTTAAAGCTGTTACGAATCTTTGAAGGTGTAACCTTTGCCCGTTAAATTCTGGGATGGCATTCGATATTTCCCTAATGTATGCCCTTTGGGCAATTGTTTCATCAGACATTGTGGTAGGTTTTACTTCTACAATGCTATTGTCTAAATCGGAGTCAGGTCCTGGTCTGACAATTCAGATTGAATAAGGACTGCCGGAATCGTGAGGTTGTTTATATATTTTTCCTCAATTTCGGGTTTTGTAGAGATAGGGTCATCAGTTTCAGCTTGTACAGGTGATAAATCTGATAAATCTGATAATCCTGACTCTTCTTCAGTTTTTATTGTTAGCGATGTGTTCAGGATAGTTGGTACTGAAATTGTTAGATCGTACCTTTGCTTTATAAATAGTAGATTGTCCCTAAATTTATTTAGATAATTAATTAGATAATTTTTAGATAAACAAAGACCAAAGGGTTTTGTCTAGCCTGTCTCTTTGGTCATGTATTAGTGTACGTGCTGTATTAAAGCGGTTTAAAAATATTTCAGCATGCTTGTTCACAGTGTTTTGCTGTGCCGGCCTAAGTCTTGATAATGACTTATAAGATTTTTCCAAATCAATTTTTATATTATGCCATTTTTCGTAGATTTCTTTCCATTCCATCATTAGCCTGGCTTCTGTTTAAGGCTCTCTTTGATATACATTTGTTATGAAATATATATGCCTTATAGATGTCATATGTGCTCATAATTAATACAATTATTAATAATAAGATGTTCGATAGCTCTACATCAATTGTTTTGGACTCGACTTAATTTATTACATTAGCAGCGGAGTCCACTTGCTTAACATTTACTAAACCCATTTTTGGGTGTTTCCTCATATGTTAATATGTTTTTTATACCCTTTCAGAGGGTATTATAATTTTGTCCAAAAGTGTGCAACGCAGTGAAGGAGACATCTCCGACCTTATAAAGTATATATATTCTTGAGCAGGATCACCTCCTGAGTTGATATGAGCATGTCCGTCTGTCCGTCTATTTCTACGCGAACTAGTCTCTCAGTTTTAAAGCTATTAACTTGAAACTTTGCACACACCCTTCTTTCCTTTGCACGCAGTATATAAGTCGGAACGACCGGGATCGGCCGACTATATCTTATAGCTGCCTTATAATTGATTGATCGGAAATGGTATAACTTTAGTGTTTTTAGAGTTAGAGAGTTCAAATTTGACACGAGAGCTATTTTTGGCAACACATTACGATGACATGCCAAATTTCATAAGGATCGGCCGACTATATCTTATAGCTTCTATATAACTGAACAATCGAAAATGACCCAACTTTCGTGTTTTTGAAGATAGAAAGCTGGAACTTAGTACAGATTCTATTTTTGGTCAGTTGATCCAACCTACCAAATTTCATTAGAATCGGCCGACTATATATCCTATAGCTGCCATATAACTGAACGATCGGAAATGGTGTTTGGTAGGAATATCAACTTTCGTATTTTTGAAGATAGGAGCTTGGGACTTTTTTTTAGGTTTTAACTGCAAGAGTATATCAACTTCGGCTCCGCCCGAAGTTAGCTTTCCTTCCTTGTTTTTTTTTTAATTCTTTGGAATTCTTTCTTAAAAAAATATCTTTTGTATAAAAATTGCCTTAATTGGCCATATTTTTAAATTAATTTTTTCCTCGTTTCTATATATATTTTTTTTTTACAAAAAGAAACCTGCCTAGTTTTTGTATGGTTTTTAGGCTACACGCTAATTGGGCAACATTAATATTGCTCAATGTACAACTATTGATTATATTATATAAAAAAAAAATGCATCGCAGTGCAATATGAAAAATTATGCAGCGCAGTGCATGGGGTCAAAAAAAATATGATTTGCGCTCTAGGTAGCGCTGCCGGTCACCTCTCCTTGGTCGTCAGGCGGGGCTGGTGCTGGCTGCAGGCTGTTGTCTTTTGATGGGGTACCGGTGCTGGCTTCACAGGTGTTGGCAAAGATAACGGTGAGCGCTCTAGGAAGCGCTGTCGGTCTTCTTTCCGCAGGTAAACTCGCAGTACGGCGAGTAGAGCGGTCTCTCGCAGTCGTCCGGCACTTTTTTTCCAACTTCGGTATCTCTTTTTTCGGCGGTGGTAGAGTTTTTGTATTAGTCTTTGCAATATTTTTAATTACCGCGTAGGTGGATGTGTGCGTGGATGTGGTTTTAATTTTTCTCTTTTCGAGCATATTTTTTAGGTGCTCAACTTCGGCATGAATCTTTACCGAGCTGTTCCAGCTCAACTTACTACAGTCATTCAATAGATTTAGTAGTTTAGCCTTTCTGGCTTTCATTCGTTTAACCACCCTACTTCTGTTCGCACACATCGCACTCTACTTACTGCGGTTTCCAATAAAAAATATTTAAAAAAAAAATTTTTTTGCATGTTTATTTCAAATTTCTTCTTGTTTTTTTTCCTACATTTTTGTAGTTTTTGTAGAGTTTTTGTAGTTTTCTGCATGTATTTTTTTTCCATGTGCTCTTGGGTCCTAATCCTTGGGTGGACAATATCCTTTGTCCACCGCTGTCACGGTCGCCATGTAATAAGTCTAATCTTAAAGGGATTCCATCCAGTTAGTATCAAATCAATTTGTGGGTATATTGTTTGGATACTTTATTATTGATCTTTATTTTGAAGCAGCCGTTATTGCCGCACCAAGCTCTCAAAAGGTTCTTCTCCTTTACAATATTTCTAGGAGTTGGGAAGTCTAGGTATCGTAGCTGCGCTGCCAACAGCGGCAGCGGAGAGATTATATTCTTAAGTATATAGCTATGCTCGCTTAAGCGGAGGTTTATGCACATATAAGTGGTTTGCTCGTATTACAATTAAGCTGCATATGCAGTTTCGGCGTGCGGCTAAGGCACAGCGAGCGTTTGGAAATTCGGTCACTTAAGTTTTATGACCCAGGTTTCAAATTACAAAAAAAAAAACATAAACACTGCGACAAGTGCTACAGTGTGTGCTTTACGTACTCTTGGTACAGTGGGTGGTCAATATATGTATTTCTATATATGTGCATATTATCTGGTTTTAACAGCAAGGGTATATCAACTTCGGCTCCGCCCGAAGTTAGCTTTCCTTACTTGTTTCGACATCAGATTCTAATCTGATGATATCCTGACTCTATCAGATATCCATTCATATCTGATGGAATCCTGACTCTACATCTATTGTTGAAAAATATTTTGCTTTTTGATAGAATTACTGATGGGTTTTGCATTGGGTACCTGTCAGGTATGGTACTTTTATTTAATTTTTTATAATCAATGACGAGTCTTAATCGCTGTCTTTACGGCTTCCGTCTTGATTCTCTCCTCTCTTTGGGACTACCAGAAGTGGTGAATTGTTAGGGCTTCTGCTAGGCCTTATTATTATACCCTTGCAGAGGGTATTATAATTTTGTCCAAAAGTGTGCAACGCAGTGAAGGAGACATCTCCGACCCTATAAAGTATATATATTCTTGATCAGGATCACCTCCTGAGTTGATATGAGCATGTCCGTCTGTCCGTCTGTCTGTCTTTTTCTACGCAAACTTGTCTCTCAGTTTTAAAGCTATTGTCTTGAAACTTTGCACACACTCTTCTTTCCTTTGCACGCAGTATATAAGTCGGAACGGCCGGGATCGGCCGACTATATCCTATAGCTGCCATATAACTGATTGATCGGAAATGGTATAACTTTGGTGTTTTTAGAGTTAGAGAGTTCAAATTTGACATGAGAGCTATTTTTGGCAAAATAATACGACATGCCAAATTTCATAAGGATCGGCCGACTATATCCTATAGCTGCCATATAACTGAACGATCGGAAATGCCCCAACTTTCGTGTTTTTAAAGATAGAAAGCTGGAACTTGGTACAGATTATAGTTTTGGTCAGTTAATCCGACCTACTAAATTTCATTACGATCGGCCGACTATATCGTATAGCTTGTTTTTTTTTATATCATTCTTCTGATTTCGCTATTCACGAAGTCGGTGACAGATAGAGCATACGGATATTGTTTCCCTTATGTTGACCTATAGTGAATAAAATTTATCTCCCCCTTTATGTCTGTTCTAAAAGGAATCTTTGAATGCACCTTTTCAATATAGTGAACTATCTTTTCCCTTAATCCGCCTAATTGGTCGGTACCTATATTATTTATTTGATTTTTGACGGTATTTACTTCGTCGGCACTCTCAGGATTTTTAATTCCCAAGATATTTGTATTTTTAATGACGGATACTTCTACGTAGGCGTTCTCAGGATTTTTAATTCCCAAGATATTTTTATTTTTATTGGCGGATAGTTCTACATTGGCGTTCTCAGGATTTTTAATTCCCAAGCTTTTCTAACTGTTTTCAACAAATAATGAATCTGTGTTTTCGCTACTATTATCATCAAAATATTTTTTTATAATAAACTCTTTTAACGGAAGAATTTTATTTTCTTCAATTAAACTTATTTCATTTTTCCTCATTAACATAATATTTTATCTTATTCTGTTCCCATTATATTCCAAGATTCCCTTATCTATATTTATTATTGCTCCAATTTTTCTTAATAAATTGACTCCAATTAGAATATCGGATTCTAATCTTTCGATTTCATAAAATAATTTTCTTGTTTCAAATATAGTTATAATATGGTAATACTTAATAATTGAATAGCCATGAACTTAATTTTCCTTTTCGTATATTGGGAGCTCGTTTTTATTCTCAAAAATTCCCCTTTTTATATTACACGCAGTGGCTCCTGTATCTATTAAAACTTTTAGCTGCTTCTTGGTTTTTCGATCTATCCTATTTAAATAAGGCATTCCTCTGTAGGGGTCTGGTCTAAAAAATGTTCTTCATTAATATTATTGACATTGTTTAATCTGGTTACATTATAAGCTGGCTGACTTTCTGTTCCATCTGATTCGCTTTTTAGAGCTTGAGTTTGCTCTCTATTTTGATTTGTGCTAAAGAAATTTGAACGATTTTTATTTTGATAATAATTATTATTATATCTACCTTGATTATTGTTTGCCTGCAAATTTCTATGTCCTACTTGGTTACTATTTGCCTGCCAATTTTGGCTCGGCTGCCGATTGTTATTAGATTTATTCTGGAGTTGAATCGTTGGATCAACATCCATTGGCTCGATAGCTTGTTTGCTTTTGATTATTATTTTGTCAAAAATTTCCCTTTTGTGGCCAATTGTAATTTTGGTTATGATTAAAATTATTTCCCATTTTAGTGGTATTATTATTTTGTCGTATTTGATCAAATCGTAAGTTGTTTCCCCGATATTTACTTTCATTTTTAAATACATTAAACCTATTTGCGAATTGAGCACGGAAGTTGTTTGTTGACCTTTGCCAAAGCATTGGGAAAATCTGGTGGATTTAATGAGAAAAGAGTTTCTGAAATAGATCCATTAAGTCCGGATATAAATACTCGTAGAGCATTTCTCCTTATTGAATTGTTTGTTTCTTTGGTAATTACACTGTCCTTTCCGTATGTCATTATGGTTTTGTTTATTAGTAAGGTCATTTTTTTATTGACTTCGTTGTAGTACTCGGTAATTGTCATTCGTCCTTGCCTGAGGATACTTAGTTCTGACTCGAGAACATGTATTGGTCGTTTGTCACTTTATATAAAGTCCAATCGGGATAAGATTGCTTTAAAGTTTAAAACTGTGCCATGATTGGTAAGAGCATCATGGGTAGCTCCCATAATTTTATTTCGTAAAATTGTTAAGGCGATAAAGTATTGTTCACTTTGAATTTTATAGAGACTCATTACAGTTTCTGCAGCTTCCCTCCAACCTACATATTGTGATGGTTCTCCTCTGAAATTTGGTAAGGATTTTACTACTTCAAGTGTTGTATCAAATTTTATAGCAAGGTCAATTGTTTGTGTTTCATAATCTTCCACCGTTTTTGCATCTGTGGCTAACCTCCCTTCTAAACCTTCTATTTTCCTGCTTACTTCATTCAATTGAATTTTTATTAATCTATTTATCAATTCCACTGTTAAACCGCCGGCTGTGGCTATACTACCTGCAGAAAAATTTGGTGCTGAATCTCCGGTTGCCATTGTTAAATTTAATTCACCAAACTTATTTATCAAATCTTCCAGATTTATTCTTTATATTATTCATTAAATCGCGAATCTTATTTTTTTGCAATATATAAATCTTATATTATTTTTCTTAAATTCCCTGATCTTAATTTATAATCTTTAGTTTTGTATTATTGTAAATTAATTCCTCACGATACTGTCCCGTTGGGGTCTTCCTTGTGTGGTTGTGGGTTGATCTTTCTTCCTAGATTCAGTGGATTAATGGATAGAGAATGTCCTGCCTTCCTTCCTTAGTTTTTCTTGTTTGTTGTCGTTTTATTTTTTTTTATTTTATGATATTATTTTTTTTTTTTTTTGTGCGTTGACTTATTAATTTTTGGTTCTTGTAATTGTTTTGTTTAAAATTTCGGTCCACTTTTGTTTTAATTCACTCTTTTTGGATTATTTCATTTATTAATTTCCATTTACCTTGTTGTTAACGATCACTGTCACTTTGTAGTGTCGTTTGGTTGAGTTTTTAATTTTTCCACTAAAAATATTGAGTTGTAGGCCGCGCGACTTCCGTATATGTTGTATTTTGTAAACCCGTCTATGACGACAAAAAGATGTTTATTTGACCTTCCCTTATCCACTGGTCCGTAGTGATCAATATGTATGATCTTAAACGGTACATTCCTTTTTGGAACGCTATTTAATAATCTTTCTCCTTTTCCTGAATTTGGTGAAAACGCTACACACCTCAAACAATTATCAACATGTCTAACAACTTTCTCTTTCATATTTGCAAACCAATACGACCTAACAATTGCATCCATAACCTTATCTCTACCCAAGTGATCAAACTCATTGTGTTATTTATATAGTATCTTGTCTTCCATTTCTTCTGGAACATAAAACAACAATTTTCCATCATTTGCTTTCCTATAAATTACTCAATTTCTCATCTTAAACATTTTGTCATCTTCTTTTTCTAACCTCATTCTAATTTTCGTTAACTTTTCATATTTCGCTTGACATATAACTAAATTGTCTTCAAAACTCACCGTTTCTACAACACATATGTTAGTATTCCTACTTAAAGCATTTACATGTTGCATAAGCTTTCCTGCCTTATGAACTAACTCAAAATCATACTCGAGTAACTCTAACGCCCACCTCGCAATACGAGGGTTAAGTTCTATTCTGTTTAACATCAACGTCAATGAATTACAATCAGTAACAATTCTGAACCGCCTGCACATAAATTCGGAACCTTCGTAGAGCATAAATAATGGCTAACGTTTCAAATTCAAAGCTTTGATATTTTGCTTCATCTTTCGTTGTAGCTTTCGAAAAATAAAATATAGGATGCAATTTCTTATCCTCTTTCCTCTGTAATAGTACTGCACCAAAGCCATGTGCACTCGCGTCTGTATGTAGTTCTATCTCATCCTTATAATTATATAAACCTAGTACCGGTGCTTCTATGAGCTTTTTTTTAGCATTTCAAAACAATCTAACTCTTTTTCTTCAAACACGAATTCGCAATCTTTTTTCAACAAATCATATAATGGTTTTGCAATCCCCGAAAAATCCACACAATCCTAAAAAGCTTCTAGCTCCATACACTTTATTGGGGACTGGAAAATCTCTTATAGCTTCAATTCCTTTATTGTTTGCCTGTATTCCTTTGCTCGACACCAAAAACCCTAAGTACTGAACACTCGCTTGTAAAAACTCGCATTTATCCATTCTTAGTTCTAATTTGTTTCTTGCTAATCTTTCGAAAACTTCTTTAAGTACACTCAAATTCTCTTCAATTTCTTTACTTGCGATCAAAATATCAATTAAGGGTAATGGATAATTATCTTTAATCATTGTCTTATTAAGCTTCCTGTAATCCAAACATAATCGCAAATCACCTGTTTTTTTCTTAACTAACACTATTGGAGATGCATATTCTGATTCGCTCGGCCTAATAATTCCCTCTTCTAAATACTCGTCTAATATGCTCTGTAACTTTTCTCTCTCTGTATAAGCTAACCGTCTCGGAGAACTACTAAAAGGTTTCGAGTCATCCAACCTCAGCTTTATTTCGCACTTAACCTCTGGTTCCCTTGGTCTTTGTTTATTAACATAAAAATTTTCTATAATTTTAAAAAATTGGTGTCTAACCTTATACTCAACTTGTTCACCAATTTTGTATTCTACCGATTCATCTTCAATATTAATATTCATCATTAATAATATTCATTATTATATTCATCATTAATAATTATTCAATACATTAATATTCACCTAACTGCATTTATAATCTTTTGTTTATTACTAACTATTACTTCTTTGCTTATTATCCGATTTTCATCATTAACCTTACGAACATCACTAATTCTTCTCTGTTCAACATCAACATCACTAACTATCTGCTCTTCATCACTAACTTCATAACTGTTTTTAACCTTCTCTAAATTTTCTGCCGTAACCAACTTCAAGGTGTCAAGGTTCAGATTTAAATCACATGCTTCCATAAAATCTCTTCCAAGAATTACATCATGACTCATAGATTTGTTTGCTACCATAACTAAATGAAAATGGACTTTATTAAATGTTTTCTTTATATAACATAATATTCTGCCATAAGTTTCCAAATAACTTTCATTTATTCCATGATACGAACTTAAAACTGGCATTTTACAAATATTTTCTGGTACTTTAGAAATTTTGATAAACGAAATTGGGCTCCCTGTATCTATGAGGCATTCTGTAATTAATCTAGTATTAGTGTTATTCTTAAAGTAAATTTCAAAGTACCTTACATAATTGTTCTTGACCTCGCTCTTAGCTTTGTTCTTCAGGCACTTAGCCACAAAATGTTCCATTTCGCCACATGCATAGCACGACCCATTCTTTCGTCTCGGCTTCCTGAACTCCTTCGCCTAATGTCCTCTAGCATTGCAATTATAGCAACGCGTGTCCTTGCTGTCCTTCTCGTCCTTGTCCGCTGCTGCCTCCTTCTTGTCACCATACGATTTCGGCAACTTCATCTCCGCAAATGCACGTTTGATGTGTGCAATATTTTCAAAGCACTGAATATGTTTGCATGTAGCCACACGTTTGCTTTTCCTTTTATTTTACTAATCATCAGCATTTTAATGTATTTTCCACTAACTCCATAAATGGTTGCAATATTGTTCATTTGCGTAATCCATTTTCGTGCGCAAGTTTCGCCCGAAAAATCACTCACAACTTGTGTTGCCATGCCCAATGAAATGTCGATGCTTGGGTTGTGAAATTCCAAAAACTGCGACTTTGCAACGTTGCGTTTTTTCACTTCTTCAGCGGCGCCTTCTTTTGCGCCGCTGTTGTCGGCTTCATTCCCGTCATTTCGTGAATAATTTTCATTTTTGTCTTCTCCCTCGCCGCCGTCTTTGTTGTTGTTTTTGCTGCCGTGGTTGTTGTTGTTTTCGCCGCCGCCGTGGTTGTTGTTTTCGCCGCCGTCGCTGTTGTTGTTTTCGCCGCCGTCTTTCCTGCTTCTTTCGCCTCCATCTTTGCTGTTCCTTTTTCCTCCGTCTTTTCCACTTCGATCGCCGCCAACTTTGTTCTCATTTTTATCGCCATCTTTTCCTTTGGTTTCACCTCCGTGTTTGTCGTTTCCTTCGATTCCAGCTTTGTCGTCGTTGTTGCCTCCGTCTTCGTCGCCATTATCGCTGCCATTTTCTTGGCTTTCTAATTCCAGATCCTCTTCATATTTGTCTCCATCGCCGTCTTTATCTTGATTCATGATTGATTTCAGATAATTACGCTTTTCCGTTGAAAGCGCAAGCTTTTTTTAAGCGCAATATTAATTCGCACTTCGTTCCCGTGGTTAGTAGCCGTAACACACTTAGCCACATTTTTACCTACGCAATCGATGCGTTGTCCATTTTTGATTTATTTAATTATTTCTAATTGTTTAATTGGCACGAGATCGGCCCACTTCTGCTTTTGTAGGACTATAATAAATGTCCCAAGTAGAACACCACACTTTGCTTTTTATAATTCCTTTATTAGTCTTGACTAGATCCGCTTCAGACTGCTGCTGGTGTTCGACTCGCTCCGTTCTCAACTCTTGATCAGCATCAACCCTCATTACTCGCTGAAAAAGCAATGAGAGCGTGAGAGCACAAGAGAGAGAGAGCCAGAACCGACAACAAGCAACGACAACAGTTTACCGTTATGCGATACACTTATAGCTAATATATATATATACCCAAAAGTAGCAATCCTGTTACAAAGTGTAACTTATATTTTATAAAATATTTTTTTTTGAAACATTATGTGAAGCGGCCTCACGTTGGGCGCCAAAAAGCTTGTTGTTTGTCGGTGAAATAAAAAAATATAACTTTTTATTTTGAATTATAAAACTTGGTTTTAAACCTTTAAAAGTGTGCAACGCAGTAAAGGACTCAAAAAAGTACAAAGTATATATATTCTTTATCATCTGTATTCGTCTGTCCGGCCGTCCGTCTGTCTGTTTCTACGCAAATTAGTCTCTCTATCGCTATGAAAAGCTCTCGATTTGAAACTTTGCACACACCCTTCTTTCCTTTGCACGCAGTATATATGTCGGAACGACCGGGATCAGCCGACTATATCCTATAGCTGCCAAATAACTGATTGATTGGAAATGGTATAACTTTGGTGTTTTAAAAGTAAAGGAGTTAAATTTTCACATGAGAGCTATTTTTGGCAAAACATTACGACATGCCAGATTTCATAGGGATCGGCCAACTATATCCTTTAGCTGCCATATAACTGAACAATCGGAAATGACCCAACTTACGAGTTTTTGAAGATAGAAAGCTGTAACTTGGTACAGATTATATTTTTGGTCAGTTAATCCGACCTACCAAATTTTATAACGATCGGTCGACTATATCTTATAGCTCCCATATAACTGAGCAATCGGAAATGGTTTTTGGTAGAAATATTAGCTTTGATATTTTTGAACAAAGAAGTTTAGGACTTTTTTAAGATTTTTTATTATAATAAATTGGGTTGTATTATCATATTCCCATATCATATTTTTGCGATGTATATCCGGTTTCAACTGCAAGGGTATATCAACTTCGGCTTAAGATGACTTAAGATGAAACTGTCGCATCTCATTGTGAAATTCAATTAAGCTGATCGATGCAATTTGGTGGGTACTTGAAACGCAAAAGGCGTAATTGATTGGGCTTGGAACGAAAGCTGATGTTTACTTTTGATTTTGATTTGTTTATGGGGAACCGAGATTGGACCTCAGAGCCAAAGACAAAGCCGAAAGCAAATGCAGAGTTTGAAAATATTGTTTATAAAATTCATAAGTGGAAAGCCATAAGTGGCCTGGATTTATGGGTTGGATAATTGAGCCAAAGATCAAGCCAAAGGCAAATGCAGAGATTGAAAATATTGTTTATAAAAGCCATAAGTGGCCTGTATTTAGGGGTTGGATTACTTGCACATATTCATATAAGCGGTCAGCGTGGGAAACATGCTCACTCGGCTCTAAGCGGTCAATTCTATGAGTGCATATCATGTTGCGATTGCACAACATTAATATTATATTTATGTTATGCAAGTAAGAACGTTATGCAAGTAAGAACGTTATGCAAGTAAGATTTTAACAGACGATACGGACAAAATGTCTTGAATCGCGGTCTCGGTCAGCTCTTTCATTCAATTCTTCTAACTTTAGCAAGAGCTACCATCCTATTTTGAGTTGGTAACATCTCCAATAGGTGTCCCGTTTCAATTTGGGATTTTTAAGCTGGCCTCAGAAGTTGATTGACGGTTGTGAAAATTCTATTGCTCTGGTTTTGTACTTTGTTATTTATATTTACTCGTCATTTATTAGTTCAAATCTCTAAATTTAATTCTTTAAAAATCTTCAGCGTCTTGTGTGGTTAGGAACAAAATGAAAAATTATCAAGCGAGCGAAAACACTGTTTTGCTTGGCCTACCTAAAGTTATCCTTGTGGACCACCCTCCCCTTCATGAGGACTGTGATCCCCATGGCCACTTCCACAGTTTGCTCCACACACAATGGTGAGATTTTGTTGCCTAGTCGCATGTTTGACTTCACTAGGACTTTTTCGCCAACTTCAAACACTCTGTTTTGTCGGGAAGCGTTTTCCCTGTTTCGGAGCTTATCCGAAGACTGAAAGCAAAGAAGGCTGAATTACTGAAGCTACTAAAGAGCGGAAGTAAAGAGCGGGTTGTATTGATGTGGCCTGCAAGAAGTTTGTTGCAAACCTTTTTGTGAAAATGGTGTTTAATGCGTTTTCTGATTAGAACTCTAGTTCCGCCGTGGGCTTTCCCATCTGGATGATCTGTGCGGTAGATTGTGTAGCCTCTTATTTAAAAGTTGAATTTGCTTGTTAAAAATTTATTTTCACCAGAAGCATAACGTCAATATGGTTTTCGTTCAAGAATTGTGACAATCCTAGCTTATGCCGTGTGACACCATTGGCGTTCCACATTGATATTCGTAGAGCCTGCATAGATTATTTAGACTGTTGTGCTAGAAGCAGCTGTATCACCATGCTCTGGTTTTGAACAAGTGTTTGCATGGTTTTTTTCGTGAATGACATCATACTTTGCTCCATTATACTTCGTTGGAGGGTAAGCATGATATTTTCCGCTTTGCTGTGTGGCTGTTCTGGGGCCTGTTGAGCGCTTTGAAAGTTAGGCTGAACTGAAATTTCTCTTCCAGATCGTATAGCATCGGCGTAGGAGAAGCCGTTGGTGGTGTTTAGTGGAACTAATGAGGACCTCGCAGCTTGGGCGAAGAAGACGTCTGGCGTTGCTTTTGACGCAATGTACATATTCTGGTTGAATTTTGTTTGTCGTTGCGGGCGCTTGACGCATGCGACTCTTCCACTCCTTCTACACCATACATCCTCTATAGTTTTTCGTATGGTTGCCTCTGCAGTTTCCACATTTCTTCACGGTACTGTCTTTGTTTGTAGTGCAGTGAGCGGAGTTTTATGCGTCCCCGCAGACTACACAGACAGCCCGAAGTGTGCAGTATGACCTTGTGTGTCCATACTCTTGGCAATTAGTGTATTTCACTGGACCGTTGCGTTTATGTGGCTCTTCAACAGTGATTCTCTGAAAAGTGTAAAAGATATTGCAGCTTGTAGATTGGGTGGACTTCGTTCTTCTTCAGCGACCTGCCTTCTGGCTCAAGCTCGACCTTGAAGAGGGGTATTGGCTTGTTATCTTTATTTAGAATGTTAATAACATTTTTGGCGGCGAAGCCCTTTTCTTTAAGGGCGGTTTTTACTTCCGCGGCGTTAACATCGGGTTCGATTCCCTTTACTACCACTTGTAGGCCCTACTGCTTTTCAGCTGGTACGTGTAATGGTTTTTCTGAGCATTGTCCAGATATTTGGACACGATTCGAAAGTTCTCTTCAGTCTTGGTTTGCACCTTTGTTTCATGCATGTTCCCTTTAATAAGTGATACAACATAAAAATTGTCACCGTTCCCGATCAACGCCGCAATTCGTTTGACCAGGGCACTCCAGATTTTCTCCCTGATATAAATAAGTGGGGGCTTGCGTTTTTTGCGGTGTTTTTCACTGGTTAGTTCTCCTCAACCTCCGCCAGTAGGATCTGCCTGGTTTTTTGCCGATCTTCAGTACACGGTTAATTTTTGTTTTATTGCCTGCAGGATTACTCTGCGGGCTAAGCTTGCGCTTAATTTGGATGCAGCGATCCATTACAGTCTGTGTGGCCGGGGCCGCTTTGGCACTTTCCAAAGTTGTTGTTTTTGTACTCGTAGAAAGCTATAGTCATCATTCTCTGAAAAGAGTTTGGCGCTATTTTGAAACCGAATGGTAATCGCGTGAAGCGATATGAATCATTTTTTGTTGAAAAGGATACTATATCGCGTGAAATTTTTTCGAGTTCAATTTATTGAAAACCTGATATCAAGGCATGAGAAATATTTTACTCTACCTAGTTGATCCAAAATATCGTCGATTCTAGGGAGAGGAAATTTATCTGACAAGAGTTTTTTATTAATTTGACGATAGTCAATTACTAATCGCCATTTTTTATTTTCCGAATTTTGGTACTAACAAATCGAAAAGGTGATACAGAGGGTTCCACTATTTTATCTTTAATGAGTTTTTGGACTTGTTTTTGAATTTGGTCTTGTTGACTATGAGGATTTCTATAATTTGTTATATAAATTATTTAATTGTCTGGGCCAGCTGGCGGTTCCTCCGTGGCAGGGGTAGAGCCCGTTGGTTGAATATCCGTGGGGGGCCGGCAGTAGGTTACTGCCGCTGGTTGATTAGTGGTGAACACCAAGGTTGGCAGCCACTGGAGAGTCGGGTGGTCGCTTTGACTCCCTTCCTTCTTCCGAAGTTACGGTGGGAGATACTTATTTCCGTTGTTACGGCCCTTAAGACACGATAACCAAATTCAATAATCAGAATAAATGTAATGGCAATGCCGGAGTATTATAATCGAGGTAGTGTTCATTATTCAAATCCAAATTAAAACTAAAACTTAAGATTTAACAAAAGCTCATGCATAGCCGGATGCCCGTGGCAGACCGCTGACCTTGCACATTTTGCAGGAGTCATACGATCGCTGTCAGCCAATGAAAAGGAGCCACGGCTCGGAATGGTATAATGTGCTGGCTCAGCTCTAGGGCCAATAAGGTGGACCGAATTTAGGGTGGCCCATGCATGAGAGAAAAATGTAATAATAATAATAATAAAAAATGATTAATACGAGAAAATGATTAATATTAATAAAGGAAATAAGAATTGGCCTGCTCAGCCAAAGCTGGGAGTTGGTTGTTAACTACTCCCTCCTTAAATTAGACGCCGTCCTCGGTGACAGCCAGTTTGTCGATGGACTTTTGTGGCTGGGCTGCCTCTCGTTTGCGCCTGCAGAGTTGTTGGAGCAGGACCAAGCCGCATAGTGTGAGGCTGACGGCAACTCCTGCGGCGAACCAAATCCTCGGGGAACCTCCAGCCAAAACGTTATCTCGGAGCTCCTGCATTAAACGCAGGTTATGCTCATTCATCCGCTGTAGCAGTGGCAGACTCAGTATGTGATCAAGTCCCGTGATGTTAATTAAGGGGGAGGCTGCAATACCCGGGTTCATATTCACTGAGTGGTTAAGGTTCAAATAAACGGAGTCGTTGATCACCGCCTTTCTCTCGGATGTGATGAGGTGGGTCCCTACTATGGTTGTTGTGGGACCGTCATCGATGGTAATCCTCGTTAGTTTCTCATTAACGATAATTACTCCGTCGTCCACAATTGTAAGGGGTTCCAGATTGCTGGGCCGCGTCCGGCATGTAGCCGCGCCGCCTGCATGTAATTGCATGGCGCAGGTGTCGTGAGACGCTTTTTTGCCAAATGTGGCCAAGTTGGTAGAAGTGCAATCGGAGACTGCTAGGATTCCGTCATCACATTCCGCTACGATGTTGTCTTCTATTTGTAGCATAATATGGTAGTGTGCGGGAAGAGCAGGACTTTTTTACAAATACGCTTAACTCTAGGATACTGGACAAGAACATTATTTTGAAAAATTTTAATCTTAGATACATCCATAAGGCTAACTATTGGGACCTCCGTGAGCTGTTCATCAAAAATAGCCTTTAGGTCATTGTGATTGAAAATAGCAGGATGGATGATATTTTTCATACAATTTTGGATTTCTGATATTAACATTCTATTCCTGGCAAGAAGTGTTTCATACAAATGGCCTGAGTCAACACGCCCGTCCCTCTTCTCCCTGAGGATCTTGTTTACTGTGTCTGTGAGTAGATTGATGTGTTTTTGTGTCTCTGTGTTAATTCTAACCTGTCTATTATTAGCCTCGATGAGCGACGCTTGATTGGTCGGGTGTACCCGCCACGACCTTAAGGACTGAGCCCAAAAAATCAAGGCTCCTGGCCATTCTGTGATGTATCTTAAGTTCCTCCAAAAGGTTCTGGGCATGCTCAATGTCCACTTCCAGCAGCTTCCTCATATGGGACTGGGGGAACAGTTCCAGCATTCTGACTGTGGAGTCAATTATGCTGGCAAACTCGGACAGATTTGTCAAGTGCCTGACCAGGCCGTACTGTTCTCATATTAAAACATTGCCATCTAGCACCGGGATGTATTTAGCGTGCGAGAAATCGGTGATTCTCGCGCTCGCGGTGGACAGCAGTATGATGGATATAATGGCGAGCCTGTGGGAATTATAGCAAAGATTGGGTTTTAATATAAGGGCGAATATGGCAGGTGGAATGCCTACCTAATGTTGTCCTTATGAACCACCCTCCACTTAATGAGAACAGATGTTCCCAGATCTGCTTCTACACGCTCTTCTGAATAAAGCGGTGTCAATTTGTTCCCTAATCTTTTGTGGTTACTCTTTCACCGACTTCGAAGACTCTGTTTTGCTTCGAAGGATTAACCCTGTCTGGTTGAATTTTTGTGCTTTGTCAATCTTGGCTTTAATTGCCAGCTTCATCTCATCGCTGCTGGCGTGGATGACCTCTACCGGCCTAGACTCTGTGACCGAATGTAGTGACCTGTTGTATTCTATAGTAGACCTCAATATTAGTTCCACAGTATCCTCAATTTTTTTTTACAATTTTGAGGCATCTGGCAATTTCAGCAGTCGAAGTTATGTTTTCAATATTTAAATTTTTATATAAATCCTTAATACTTGAATTTTTATATTTCGTTCCCATGTCCGTAATGAACGTCTTTATTGGACCGTATTTTAGAATAAAATTTTCAAATATAGCTTTTGCTACTGTATTTGCACTTTAATTTGGTATTGGCATAGCTACTAAGTTTTTAGTTAAATGGCAGATGAGGGCTACTGCGTATTCGGTTCTGTTATTAGATTTTGGTAGTGGACCAATCGTATCCACAATTACTCTATCGAAAGCTCTTTGCGGAGTTTCGTTTATGGTTAATGGGGTCTTAGTGTGTTTCGTCGTTTTAGACTTTTGGGATTTAGGAAATTTTTTTAAGTACTCTTTTATGTCTTTGGACATGTTTTTCCAGTAATAGTGTCTCTGGACCTTGGCCAAGGATTTTGTAATGCCTGTATGCCTTGTATTGGGTCATTATGGAATATAAATATAGCATCTTTATCTTTAATTTTTATTACGGTCACCGGGTTCAGTAGCGCTACTCTTAATGATTTTAGTATATAATTGCCCATGTTTTTCAAATGATCAATTGAAACATGTTCAAAGATATTTTCCCACGGTGCCACCTTGAGTTGGCTGATTTTGTGAATACCGGCCTGCTTTTCAAGGTTTTGGAAGAACTGACCGAAGTCGAGGGTTCCATTGGTATACAAATCGCTAACATCATATCTTGCTGTAATTTTCTTTCCGCTCTTAAATAAACACATCTTATTATTTACATGTAAGGTCACTACTTTACGTACTTCATTATTATTAAGGGGGGGCATCTGAGTAACAGGCCAAAAATAAACGGATTTTCTGGAATTTTTTTTGGCCAAATCAAAACAGCTAATCGAAAATTTGTAAATGAGGTTTTATTATTATATTATATTGAAAGTACACAATAAAATTTTTTTTTAATAAATCGAAAACAAAATGGCGGCCCTGCAGCCCTTATTAATAGGCCCTATTTTTTTAAGGGGGATCCATGCCCGAACACCTAACGTCCTTAATTTTTGATCTAGAACAAAAAATCAAATTTGGTTAGTTTCTGTATCTTAACGGCTATCGACACACGTAGGATTTTTTTGATATATTGATTTTTTACAAAATAGTGAGTGATTAAACAAAATTTTCAATTTTCACGAACAAAAAACGTCACAAAATTTTTGATAAAAAAAAAGTAAGCAAAATAAAAAAATGTGTGTGTCGATAGACATTCTGTGTATACTGCCAAAATTTTAGATCGATAGGTTAAAAGTTGTTCGAGTTATGTGTTCGGCCAACTCAAAAAAAGCGGTTTCGAGAAAAACGCGTTTAAAGTTGTAAGTACTTTGGGATATACCTGGTAGGCATCGCCGCAGAATGGAAAATTTCGACACTCAGACACTTTTGCCGAACTCTATCTTTTGATATGTTATTTTTAAGACCCCAAGGAATTTTTTAAGAGAAAAAAAAAAATTCGATTTTTTCAAAATTCCACTCAGATGTCCCCCCTTTATGACTTCATATGCGTTGGGCTCTGAAGCTTTTTCAATATATTGCTTATGCAATTCTTTTTATTCTTTTCCTGCGCAAGATTTTTGTCTTCTTTGGTTTCTGGTAGTGACTTTCAGAATATTTAATTGTATGTTTTTTAAGTCTGTTATTGTTATTCTGGAGACGCATCGGCTACATAATTATCTTTACCCTTTAGGTACTCTACCGTAAAATTATTATAGTTTGGAACTGGGATTTACCATTGAAAATAAGTAAATAAGTGCTCTGTGGTCTGTTTTGATAGTGAAATGTCTACCATAAATATATGGTCTGAAGTGTGTTATTGCTCAATGAATAGCTGTTAGTTCTTGTTCTGTAGTGCTCTTGTTGCTTTCACCTTTCGTAAAGAATCTTGATGCGTATGCTGGAAGCTGAAGTCCACTTTTGTTTTGAGTTAGGACTCCTCCACAAGCGTATTTGCTAGCATCTGTGATTATGAAAAATTCTTTTCTAAAATCTGGGTATTGCAACAGAGTTAGATTTATTAATGCTGATTTAAAATGTTCAAAGGCGTTTTGACATTCTGTTGTCCATTCGAATTTTACATTCTTCCTACATAATCTTGTTATGGGACGGGAGTATTCTGCAAAATTCTTTATTAAACGTCTGTAATAATTGCAAAATGCAAAAAATCTTCTAGCGCTGTCCACATCATGTGGGACTGAGTAATTTTGAATGACGTTTAATTTTTTTTCCCTGAAAAAATTTTGCCCACTGGGTCTTTTTCCTTAAATCCGCCACTGGACTTCATGCATGAAAAATGAACATTTGTCTGGATGTAACTTAAGGTTGTGCTGCCTAAAACATCAGTTAAGTTTTTGAGCATATGTTTTTCAAAGCAACCTATGACTATTAAGTCATGTATATAAAGAAATGCTTGCGAAGGTTCTAATCCAGAGAAAACTATCGTCATCATTCTCTGAAAAGAGTTTGGCGCTATTTTGAAACCGAATGGTAATCGCGTGAAGCGATATGAACCATTGTTTGTTGAAAAGGATGTTATATCGCGTGAACTTTTTTCGAGTTCTATTTGGTGAAAACCTGACATTAAGTCAAGGCATGAGAAATTTTTTACTCTACCTAGTTGATCCAAAATATCGTCGATTCTAGGGAGAGGAAATTTATCAGACAAGAGTTTTTTATTAATTTGACGATAGTCAATTACTAATCGCCATTTTTTATTTTACAAATTTAGAAGTGACTTTTTTGGTCACTAACAAAAATGGGCTTTTATAAGGTGATACTGAGGGTTCCGCTATTTTATCGTTAATGAGTTTTTGGACTTGTTTTTGAATTTGGTCTTGTTGACTATGAGAATTTCTATAATTTGTTATATATACGGATTCATCATCAGTTAATGTCAGTTTTTGTTTGTAGAAATTATTGGTAGTGATCGATTCGGTTTTTAATCCGAATACGACACTATACTGGATGCATAAAGTTGTGAGTTGTTCATTGAATTGAGGAGGAAAGTTTTTCGAAAGTTGGGATAATACAATTTTTTTTCGGGTTTCTAAGTCAGTTTGTACTACTTCGTAGTTTGAAAGTGGTTCATGATGAATATTTTTTATATAAACTACTTGATCTGTATTTTTAGTGTTTAGTAGACTTATTTATGCATTCTGAGCTGTTTCTATGGTATTTGCTAGATAGATACCATGCTGAATTTCTTGATTCGGAATTAATACACTGTCATTTTCTGATTTTTTTTCAATTTTTCGGACGACTGATCTTGCTGGCTGAATTAGAGAGTTGTTTCCAGAACTGTATGTTTGGAGGATATTGGAGGTTATTTGGTCTTATTACAAGCCCGTCTTCAGACGTCTTGAAGTCTGATTGACAGTTGTATCTTTTAATACAATCGATTCCTAATATTCCATCAAATTAAACAGCAAATTGAAAATTTACGATATGGAAATCGTGTGGAATTATGTACTTAGAAGTTTAAATTTCAATAGAAGTTAAACATTTTGATTTGGTAACTTCTTGACTTATATCCTGTATGTTTATTATTGAAAAGTATCGGAATTTTCCTTGAATATGAATATTTCCGCACCTGTATCTCATAGAAAAACTAATTCTTTTCCTGTTGCTACGTTTATGAAACTAACGTATGTACTTTGACTGACACTTATAGTGTGAACTTTGGTGTTTTTTGTAGTTCTGTTCTGTAGCTAAAGGCGTCTGGGAGTTTTCCGAATCCGTATGGACTACCCTGACGTTGTTTTTGCGGTTGTGGCTATTATTGCCATTAACATTGTGGTTTCCACCACTGTATTTGCCGCGATTGTTTCCACCACGGTTGTTGTTTCTATAGTTATTGTTGTTATAGTTATTATTATTTCTATAGTAACCATTATTTTGGCTATTTCCATTATTTTGGTAATGCTTACAACGGCCATGCTTACAATTTTTAACTATTGTGGAGATGGCTTCCTTGGTGCTGAATTTGTCAGCGTGTTTGGCCGATACAACTTAATCAATATAGGAAACTTCTAGGAGCTTTCTTATATTGTACATTTCGGTTGTAAATTTTTCAGCCTTTTGCCTTTTGGCTTGTTTTTGCCATTTTGGCTTTAACTACGTCGGACGTTTCTCCGACTATAGTATCTTGCAGCTTTCTGATTATGGCTTCTATCGTGGTTTCGTATTGGACTCTGTGTAAAGTTGATCCAATTATTTTGGATTTAATTACTTCTACAGCCAAAGCGAATGTGTCTTTCGTTAGGTTAACTAACTTTAAAGCTGTTACGAATCTTTGAAGGTGTAACCTTTGCCCGTTAAATTCTGGGATGGCATTCGATATTTCCCTAATGTATGCCCTTTGGGCAATTGTTTCATCAGCCATTGTGGTAGGTTTTATTTCTACAATGCTATTGTCTAAATCGGAGTCAGGTCGTGCCGAACTGCCGGAATCGTGACGTTGTTTATATATTTTTCCTCTATTTCGGGAATCATCAGATCATCAGTCTCAGCTTGAATAAGTTATGATAAATCTGATAATTCTGACTCTTCTCCAGTTTCTATTGTCAACGGTATGTTAAGGATAGTTGGTACTAAAATTGTTAGATCGTACCTTTGCTTTATAGCTGTTTTTATATTGAATTTTTCAATTTTATATTCAATCAATTTTTATATTATGCAATTTTTCATAGATTTCTTTCCATTCCATTATCTAATGGATTACGGATTCCGTATTATCGGGATATTTTTATTATATTAATTTAATTCGTTTCATTTCATTTTTCGTTAGACATAAAAATAGATTTATACTTTATTAAAATAAATTTTGTTCTTTAATATAGTATCATAAGTATAATATATCTCTATATGGATATACATATTATCAATGTGGTAATTTTATTTCTTAGCAGAACATCTTTGTAATAACTATTATAAGCGCTTTTTTTTAATTTATATATATTGTCCAGATCATTAGCCTGGCTTCTGTTTAAGGCTCTCTTTGATATACATTTGTTATGAAATATATACTGAAATAGTTGAGTCAAATAAATGTCCCGTCGAAAGACTAAGGACAACGCTAAGATCCGTTTTTTAATAAATTAAAAACAAATGTTTAAAAGGTTTTATTATTTATTATTTATTTAAATTGTACGCAACGAAAAAAAGGTTTCGTGTGTGTCAATTGGATTTCAGCTTAAGACTAATTTACAAATGGAATGAAAATCTGGGTTTTGGCTATTGGCTATTGTTTACATTAAAATGAGTGTGCAGTTGGTCGCTTGATTCATTGGATGAGAGAGCTTACAGATTATTTGGTTTGTATAAGCGAAGACGCTTAAGGCGCTATCGCCGCTGAATATCGGTCATTTGTTTACATTAAATTCTCTGCACAGCAAAAATGATGCGCAGCTCTTGTTATTTGTTATTTGAATGAATGTGTCACCTCCTTAAAAAGGCAGCCTATACTTGGGTCTATACTTGGGTTTTGTCCAAGTTCGTTTTCTTGAAGTTGTGGCTGATTTCTTTCAGTTTGTTTTCTTAATTTTGTATAAAAAAATATAAATGGATTAAAGTTTATGTACTTAAGAATAAAAATCATTGCGACCAAAGCCAGAATAGCCAGTATAATAATTGTATAAAGTATGATATTGTTTTGTGAAATCATTTTTATAATGTCATTGTGTTTTAAGATTTTGATTTTAGTTATGCTTAGCGGTGGACCCAAAGGTGTTAGGTCAATTTCTGGGTGTAAATAATTTTCGCTTAAAATAATATTTTCGATTTTTGCTTTACATTGTGTTTTTCTTATAATTTTATTTCCATTTATTTGTATGTTGCTGTTTGAATTTTGACAGTTTTGCCTGAGTACTCCGATTGGTCCCCATTTCTATCGGGATAAGGGATTACTTTAATGGTGTTAATTAGTTCATGATGAGCTTGTCGTAATTAAGCAGTTTTGGGTTGAACAGTCCCAGTCGTGAGACCTGCATTCCCATTTCAAGGTCCTCAATGTACTCAATGAACTCCATTAGTTCATAAACCAAGGTGTCAATGCTATTTCTATTGTTTTCATACTGTTTGATTCTCTGCGATCCGTCATTAACCGTCGTGCATTTTTATTGAATTTTTCGCCTCCGAATTCAGTTTCTCTTCGAATTGTATTCTGTCATTGTCGTTGAGTGTTCCGAAAAGGAATTTAAAAGCTGAGCCTACGAAATTGAAAAGACCGTTTTTGTCTACAATCTTTGTGTAGAGTGATCCGGCTTAATTCTTTAATCAGTTTTTTATACAAAAATTTGATCCGGGGTGTGTCTGTACTGTTTTGTATTTTGTTTCCAAAATTTGTTGTTATAGTGTTTTTATACCCTTGCAGAGGGTATTATAATTTTGTCCAAAAGTGTGCAACGCAGTGAAGGAGACATCTCCGACCCTATAAAGTATATATATTCTTGATCAGGATCACCTCCTGAGTTGATATGAGCATGTCCGTCTGTCCGTCTGTCTGTCCGTCTGTCCTTCCGATTAGTGATTTTGTAATGGTCCGGGTCGGTTTGTTCGACATTTTTGTTTTCTTTGAATGGGTTTTCTAATTTTCCCTTCTGAAGGGGACCCTTTCTGTATTTGGTGTCTGTGTAAAGGACGATCATCCTTTAATTTGTTTATTTTTTGTTCTTTAATTTTTTGTGCGTCCAGGGTTGGTTGTCCGGCGTAAAGAAATATGTGTGCGGGTGTCTGTCCTGTGGTGTCATGCCTGGTTTTGTGATTGTAAATATAAAGAATATTTTCCATTTTGCCCAGTTTGATTTCATCGTTTTTGGTGGAATTAATTATGCGAATTTTTTCATTTATTGTTTTAAGTAATCTCTCAACATCCGCCACGCCCGTTTTATCTGTGTTTAATTGTAATTCAACACCCTCACTCTCGAGCCATTGCTTAAGAACTAGGCTGGAAAATCCCTGACCGTCCCTGTCTGCCTTTAACAGTGTAGGTTCTCCGAGTTGTTTAAAGATACGCATCAGGGCGTTTTTGCATTCTATCCAATCTTTTGTTTTTATTTGTTCTAGAGTGGCGAACTTTGAGTAAATGTCAATGCAACTAAGGTAATGCTCACCCTCGGATGAATAGATGTCTATTACAAATTTATCGAGGCAATGCCCAGGGCTAGGTGTGATTTTAAAAGGCATTTTTGTGTTTCTGTGTTCTGTCTTGACTAGGTTACACCCACGGCACTCATTTATAATGTTTTGAATCAGTAGTTGGCTATTTGGGAAATAATGATTTTCTTTGAATAATTTAGTCATTTTTTGGATACCTGGATGCAACAGTTTTTCATGGGCTTGAAGTATGATTTCTTTAAACTCAGCATATGAGCTCACGTTGTTCAATAGAATGAGGCTACGAGTCACTTTAGTATAAGAGGGGTTAATAATTTCCCTATAGGCTGTCTGAATGATCTCGAAATCGGCATCACTCACGATGTACATGGCAATGCTTTTGGAAATGAAGTGGTCAAGTAAGAATTGTTTGGCGTTCTTAACAGTCATGTTGTTATAGTGAATTGTGGTTATTGAATTTCCGAAAACGGTTGTCTGCTTTACACTATTCTGATCTGATTTAATGAATATTATCTGATTTTTGAATGCATTTATTGGTTTTTCTGTTAACTGGATAAGATCATTACTGTCTTCTACTGCAGTATGTTGGGTGGCTTCACTGAAATGATTCTCCTCAACCTTAATTCTGGATAGTGCGTCAGCAATTGAATTCTGTTTCCCTTTTATATACTCAAAATCAAAGTCAAGCTCAGCCAATCTAATACTTCATCTCTGTAGTTTGGCATTTGGCTCCTTTAAATTATTTAACCATCTGAGAGGCTGACGATCACTAGCTATTTGGAAATGTCTACCCAACAAGTAGTGACGGAATGTTTTTGTGGCCCAAACTATGGCAAGTAATTCATTTTCGTTGGTCCTGTAATTTAATTCATGGTCATTCAATGTTCTGCTTATGAAAGATATGGGGTGATTGTTTTGAGAAAGGACGGCTCCAAGAGCCAGGTTACTAGCGTCTGTAGTCAATACAAATTTCTGTTCAAAATTGGGAAGTTGTAGAATTGGTTCGCTTGTTATTAGGGTTTTAAGTTTCTCAAATGCTTCCACATATTCGTGGTGGTTTATGTCTATTTTTGCTCCTTTTTTTTAAGTAGCGGGTCATGGGTTTTGCTATGTCAGCGTAGCTTGGGATAAACTTTCGGTAATAACCGGTCAATCCGAGGAATGCTCTGATTTCTTGTACTATTGTTGTGATTGGGTATGATGCTATGGCTTCTACTTTAAGAGGGTTTGGTTTTATTCCATCGGGTGTTACGATGTGTCCTAGATGTGTCCTTGCTTTATCTAGTTCTAGTTGCTTTATCTAGTTGCAACTTTAGATTTGCTTCGGACAGTTTTTCGAAAACCAATTGCAATGAGTCGGAGTATGTTATTCATGCACCTCTGGAATGTGGCGGGTGCATTTCTTAGGCCATTTCACTTCCCTCTCTTTCTTTCAAGCGAACGGTCGTGTTTTTTTTGTGCGCACTGCGTTTTATTAAAAATATTGGTAAACTGGTGTTTACATACTTGTGATTTAAATCTTGTGAATTTTAACAATCTTAAAGCCTAAACCGTATCGCTTCGCGAGTGCTGTGGTATATTTGGAGTCGAATTTATAATTTGCCTAAATTCTATTCCAAGCATAGCTCAGCTCTGCTTCTTCCCCGGCTTATCTACATTTCTGCATTTCTCTTTTGCACTCTTTCAAAGCTCCCGCTTCGGCTTCTTGTTTGGCACAGTGGTTCAAGGTATTGTGTTTTTTATCTTTTTAAATATTAATTTTTGTTCTATTATATAAAAAAAAAAAATAAAAATAAATAAAATGAAATTTAAACTGGTCTGTGCCATTAAGTCTTGTAACAAGACAATTTCCACATCCCAGCCTAGCATCCATTGCTGGTTATGTGAAAACGTCGTGCACGCCAAGTGTGCCGGTTTCACTGCATCAGTTTCGGATGCCATTTCCCGTAGGTCTGGGATACATTATTGTTGTGAGAATTGTCGTGCTGTGCAAGGCGAAATGAGGTCGTTCATGAGACAGACCAAAAATGGATTTAAAGAGCTGATCACTGGTTTTCGTAAAATCAATGAACAGCTCTGTGCGCTGGACACTCAGTTTTGTGGCCTTCAGCTGCTAAATGAGTCCCCTAAGCGTAAGAAATCCGCTGTTTCTGATCCGCCTCAGCCTGCTCAGCCGACATTAATGCAGCCGCTTATATCTCTGGCCACCCCAAGGGCTAGAACTGAGAAAAATTAGTCCGAATTTCTCAGGGATAATGAGCAATTGTCCGATATGTCCGCCATGGCATCCCTTCAAGTGATGCCACAGGTCCTAGGGAACGAAACTCCCATTAGAGTCACCCAAAAGGGTATTCCACAGTCCGGACCACCGGCACCGACTGATGCTGCAGTTCTCGTACCTGCGACACCAAAACCCTTACAGGTGATTCCTCCATCGAAACATATATTTGTTTCTCGGCTTGCCCCTGATACTTCAGAGATTGATATCTCGGCTTATATCAAAGCCAAAACAAAAGCCGATATAAAGGTGGAGGACATAACTAAATTTAAATATAATTATACACGGCACACGTCTTCTTTCAAGATTCGTGTGCCCGCGCTGATGTTCAAGACGATTTGTTCTCCCAGTTTTTGGCCAGAGAATCTTTTCGTCCAAGATCATCAGCCTAGTTCCGTGAAGAAAAAAGTTAAAAAACCAGTGGGAGTGAGACTTCCCAATATTGGAACCACTGACCAACCCTCCACCTCTTCTTTGGCTACTAACCCAAAAAACTAGTTTCCTCATTAACTCTTACCTATCAGAATACTAGGGGGCTACGTAGCAAACTCCCCAAGCTATATTCTGATAGTTCTTTCTTTGCATCCCATATAATAGCATTTACAGAAACTTGGTTAAATCCGGAGATCCATAGCTCCGAAGTTTTTCCAAGTAAGTACACCACTTTTAGACGGGATCGATCTCAGCGAAGAGGAGGTGGAGTCCTCATTTCGGTAGACTCTTCTCTTGCTTCTGAAGAGGTGAAATCCCACGAGTTTGGTGACATAGAATTTATTTGCGTTAAAATCACTATGTCCGTTAAAGCTTTATACATTACATGTTCATATATACCTCCTATGTCTGAACCGCCCACATATTGGCAGCATTTGTCCGCTATTCGATACGTCTCTAATCTTATGACGGATCGTGACCAACTCGTAGCGGTGGGCGACTTTAATATCCCAGAATTAAAGTGGTCCAACGTCGATAACTCACCATCTTTGTCACAAAGATTCGCTGTTTCCGTAAAGCTGATTTTCAGAAACTTAATAGCCTTATCGATACATTTGACTGGTCTGATATTCTGGCGTGCACTGATCTTAATGACACTTTAGAACAATTTTATTTTACTTTAAATACATTTTTTGTCTCATGTGTGCCTTGGAAATATCCGTCCGCTTCAACAAATCCTCCTTGGTATACAAGGTGCCTCACTAACCTAAAAAATAAAAAAAATATCCACCTACGCGGTAATTAAAAATATTGCAAAGACTAATACAAAAACTCTACCACCGCCGAAAAAAGAGATACCGAAGTTGGAAAAAAGTGCCGGATGACTGCGAGAGACCGCTCTACTCGCCGTACTGCGAGTTTACCTGCGGAAAGAAGACCGACAGCGCTTCCTAGAGCGCTCACCGTTATCTTTGCCAACACCTGTGAAGCCAGCACCGGTACCACATCACAAGACAACAGCCTGCAGCCAGCACCAGCCCCACCTGACGACCAAGGAGAGGTGACCGGCAGAGCTACCTAGAGCGCAAATCATATTTTTTTTGACCCCATGCACTGCGCTGCATAATTTTTCATATTGCACTGCGATGCATTTTTTTTTATATAATATAATCAATAGTTGTACATTGAGCAATATTAATGTTGCCCAATTAGCGTGTAGCCTAAAAACCATACAAAAACTAGGTAGGTTTCTTTTTGTAAAAAAAAATTATATAGAAACGAGGAAAAAATTAATTTAAAAATATGGCCAATTAAGGCAATTTTTATACAAAAGACATTTTTTTAAGAAAGAATTCCAAAGAATTAAAAAAAAAACAGGAAAACAGGAAGGAAAGCTAACTTCGGGCGGAGCCGAAGTTGATATACCCTTGCAGTTAAAACCTAAGAAAAAGTCCCAAGCTCCTATCTTCAAAAATACGAAAGTTGATATTCCTACCAAAAACCATTTCCGATCGTTCAGTTATATGGCAGCTATAGAATATAGTCGGCCGATCCTAATGAAATTTGGTTGGTTGGATCAACTGACCAAAAATAGAATCTGTACTAAATTCCAGCTTTCTATCTTCAAAAACACGAAAGTTGGGTAATTTCCGATCGTTCAGTTATATGGCAGCTATAAGATATAGTCGGCCGATACTTATGAAATTTGGCATGTCATTTTATATTGCCAAATATAGCTCTCATGTCAAATTCTCATGAGCTCTCTAACTCTAAAAACACCAAAGTTATACCATTTCCGATCAATCAGTTATATGGCAGCTATAGGATATAGTCGGCCGATCCTAATGAAATTCGGTAGGATGGATCAACTGGCCAAAAATAGAATCTGTATTAATCCTAAGATTATCTTAATGAAATTTGGCATGTCGTAATGTTTTGCCATAAATAGCTTTCCTGTAAAATTTGAACTCTCTAACTCTAAAAACACCAAAGTTATACCATTTCCGATCAATCAGTTATATGGCAGCTATAGGATATAGTTGGCCGATCCGGCCCGTTCCGACTTATATACTGCGTGCAAAGAAAAGAAGGGTGTGTGCGAAGTTTCAAGACGATAGCTTCAAAACTGAGAGACTAGTTCGCGTAGAAACATACAGACAGACGGACATGCTCATATCAACTCAGGAGGTGATCCTGATCAAGAATATATATACTTTATAGGGTCGGAGATGTCTCCTTCACTGCATTGCACACTTTTGAACAAAATTATAATACCCTCTGCAAGGGTATAATGAAATGGTTTAAACATTTTATAATCGATAAAAAATGTTAATGCTAACCGTCAGCCAACTAATAAAGATTATTTAAATTTTAAAAATTTTATGGTGCTGCAATTTTTTGTTAGCGTAAGGCACAATATTTTACTATTCTTGTCTTTCTTTCTTTCTTTTTTTTTTTGTATTTTTTAATACACCAAGAAAAATTCATGCAGACTTAGAAAAACTGTGTAAATAAAAGTGCTCACTTACATGGTTCTTTACGATGGGCGCCAAAAAATATAAATTGGGTTTGAGTAATAATGTTTGATATATGATGTTGTTGGTTATCCCTCGCTGCAGTCGGTGATGCTGCAGACGCTGGAGATATTTGTAAGATAATTACCCCTGGCGGTTGCCGGGGGGTGTTGCTACTCCTTGTAGGTTGTTGAGATCCCTGGCGGTCGCCGAGGGGAGATCCGTTCTGTGACGGGAGTTATGATGGGAGCACTTGCCCCGTTGTCACGGCCCTTGAGGCGCGGTGACCAATTCAACAAATGAATTTACAAGATAACGGCAGTGCCGGAGATTGGTTTTATGGTGCTCTTTATTGCATAAGACTCTGACACAAACTGAAACTTAAAGCTAACAAAAAGTATTTCATAGCGGCCACGAAAATGTGCAGGGCCGCCGCTATGCATGGGCTTCCGGCCAGACGCTATGTCAGCAGTTTGGCCAGAGCGAGCTCTTAAATAATCGGACATTGCCGCTGCTTGGTTAAGTTCAGTTAACTACTCCCCCTTCAAGAATGAGGCCGCCCTCGGCCGACCCTATTTGGGCAATCATCTCCTTCAGCTGGGTCGCGGTTTTTCGGGCCTGAGTGACTCGCCGATAGGTCAAGACGATGCAAATTAAAGCGCAGCATATTGCTCCCGCTATGAACACCAACTGATGTAGCCGCTGGTGGTTAATCTCCTTCCCGAACTCTTTGATGTGCTCCAGATTACGTTCACTCAGTCGGTGAAGGTAAGGAAGGCTAAGAACGTCACGTTCCATGGTGACGTTCAGGGAAGGTGAGCTGGCCACTCCTGGAGCCCTCTTCTGGGCTGTGTCATGATTGACCAATCGGGTTTCGTTGACCATGGCACTCTTTTCAAACGTGATAAGATATGTGCCTTTTATATGGACACAGGTGCCATTGTCCACACACACGCGAGCCGAGCGATCATTTACAATTACTATCCCTTCATCAACGTAAGTGATGGGGTGTAAATCGCTTTGTTAGATCTCGCAATGTGCCGTGACTCCAGCGTGAAGCTCTTGGGCGCATGATCTTCTGCGAGCCAGCCGGCAAAATGTAGCTCCTGAATTCGGGGAGCACTTTTCCACGGTGTGGATCTCACTGTCACATTCGGCAAAGACGTTGTCTTCCAGCCTGAGCATGGTGTCGTGATGTGACACTGGGAAAACGGTGATCTTGCTGCAGGCCGACTTTATCTTTGGAAACTTAATAATATGTAATAATGTAATATGTTATCGGACTGTAAAATCTTAACGGACGATACGAACAAAACATCTCTAATCGCGGTCTCGGTGGGCTCTTCCATCCACACACCTTCCAGGTCTGCATGATCTAGGATGCTAGGGCTAACAATATTAACTTTGGCAAGTGCCACTGCTAGCACCAACCCCTCCAGCTCTATTGCTATCATCCTATTTCGAGTTAAAAGCATCTCGAATAGGTGCCCAGTATCAATTTGGGACTTTTTTCTGACCTCAGAAGTTGGTTGACGGTAGCGGAAATTTTATTGATTTGATCTTGTACTTTGTTATTGATGTTTACCTGCCTATTGTTTTCATTTGTTAATTGGAATTTATTAAATTTAATTCTTTCAAAATCTTCTGCGTCTGGCGTTCCTGCCACCACCTTTAGCGCAGTCCCTAAGAAGTCTAAAATTCTTGCTACCCTACGATGGATGCTCAACGAGTCGAGCATGTCGCGTAGGCTGGCGAAATCAACAACTAGGAGTTTCTGCATGTGGGATTGCGGGAACATGACGGTCATCCCATTAGTTTCTTCGATGACGCGCCTATATTCCGAGAGATTTGCTGAGGCAAATTCCTCCCATATCAGGATTCGCTCATCAACGATGGGAATGTATTCGGCGTTGGAATAGTCCGTGACGCGTGCCGAAGTTGTGGCCAAAAGGAGAATCAGGGATATGGTTGAAAACCTGTAATTTTGATGTGTTATGAATTTTGTTGAAGTTGGGTAGCCCACCACCAAAGCATGATTAAAATAACAAAGGGCGCAAAACTTTTGCCTAGTGGCTAAAAAAAGATAATGAAAATCGAAATTATCAGGAATAACATAGGTCGAGCGATAACATGGTCGCGCTCGGCCTACCTAAGGTTGTCTTTGTGGACCACCCTCCCTTTAATGAGGACTGTGGTCCCCATGTCCGCCTCAACGGTTTTCTCTTCACATAATGGTGAGAGTATGTTGCCTAGGCGTCTGTTGGACTTCACTAGGACTTTTTCGCCAACCTTCAATACTCTATTTTGGCGGGAAGCGTTTTCTCTGTCCCGGAGCTTGTCTTGGGCGAGTTTAATTTTATCTTGAATTTCATATTGTGGCTCACCTGATTGTGCCTGAACCACGTCAGCCGGTCTCTTGTCGATGACCGAGTGGATGGACTTGTTATATCTAGCAGTGGCCAGAAGTATCAGCTCTACGGTATCGCTGATGCCTTTATCGATCTTAAGACATCTAGCAAGCTCTACCAAAGTGCTGTGAAAACGCTCCACTTGTCCATTGGAGACACTGTGTAGGGGCGGAGCATTTGAGATGCTAACGCCGAAATGGTTTTCCAGCATGGTCACGATGGTGTGCGAGTTCAACGATGGTTTGTTGTCGCAATATACGACCTTGGCCTTAGGGAAAATATTCATCAGCTGTAGTAGTGCTGGTTTGAGATCGTCTATGGTTCTAGAGGGAACTGGTTGGACTACGGCAAATTTCGAGAATTTGTCGACGCACGTAAGGAAATACTTTTTATCCGTGGAGAAGATGTCTATGTGCAGCATTTCTCCTCGTGAGATGGGATTGGGATTTCGCCAAGCTCTTGTTTCTTCGGATGCCTGTCGTATTTGGACTTGGCGCAAGCCTTCCCCGAACGACTATTTCGTTTGCTAGCTTGGCCATTTTCGGTAGGTAGTACTTGGAGAGTACCTGCTTCACGTTCTCTTGGGCAGATCTGTGAGCTCTGTTGTGCTCGACAGTAAGAATTTCCCGCCTTTCATCAGCTGCAAAAATGTCGGTTACTCGGTTTTTGCAGTGCCAGAATTTGGTGGCAGGGAATTGTCGGATTAGTTTGTCCTGTATCACTGCGAGCGTATGCAGATCGCAATGAATGGCGTTTACGCCTTTAGGAACTATTATGGTTGCGAGCTCCTCCAGCAATGACTCCTCGTGAGTGAAGTCAATAATATGCCGTCTCTTGTTTCCAAAGAGAACGAAGTTCCTCACTTTCATTATCTTCGACACTTCGATCATAGTGATGGGACGCCCCTCTTGTGAAAGCACCGCGCCAATGCCATATGCTGAGGCATCTGTCGTTAGATCAAACGCCTTTTTATAGTCGGGGTACCTGAGGATGACATCCTCAGAGGCCAGGATGCTACGTAGCTTTTCAAAAGCTTGCCGTTGCGGCTCGGTAAACTGTACCTGGATGCTTCTGGATCTGTGTCTGCTGACATTTCCGAGCTCCCCTTTTATAATGCTCGAAATGGGCTTAGCTATTGATGCAAAATCTTTAATAAAGCATCTATAATAGCCAGCCAAGCCCATGAATGATCTTACTTCGAAAACGTTTTTGGGCTCAGGGAATTCTTTAATGGCCCTGACCTTTTCCGGGTCTGTCGTGGTCCCCTCGTTGGTGACTACAAACCCCAAAAATTTTACGCTTTTTTTGAAGAAGACCGATTTCTGCGCTGACACTCTCATGTTAGCTCGTGTAGGCTCTTTAGAACCCAGTCCACGTGTCGTATGTGGTCGTTTTCGTCCTCTGAGAAGACGATAACATCATCGACATAGACGTAGCAAAATTTGCCAATCTGTTCTCGCAGTACGTCGTCGATGGTTCTTTGGAAGATGCTGGCAGCATTTCTTAACCCGAATGGCAGTCGACGGAACTCATATTTTCCCCCGTTTACGGAAAAGGAAGTTTTCTCACGGTCACGTTCTGCCAGAATAATTTGGTGGTAGCCGGACTTTAAATCGAGCGTTGTAAAGTATTTGGCTTTGCCTAAATTCCCTAGTATCATAGGGATAATTGGCATAGGGTAACGATCCGTTATTGTCCTCTCGTTCAATTTTCGAAAGTCTAATACTAACCGCATTTTACGGTTTCCAGCTTCGTCGGTGCCCTTTTTGTCTACTACCCATATTGGGTTATTGTAGGGGGATTTCGACTTCTGGATTATGCCGTTTTTTAGAAGGTCTTGGATTTCGTCATTGACGAAATCTGCCGCTCCAATCGGATACGGATAGGGTCTGGCATAAATGGGCTCCTCATCAACTGTCCTGATGGTGGCTACCACAGACGTGTTGTAAGGTAACGCCTCGGTTTTTCCTGTCGCTTAGCATTTTTGAGAATGCTCTTCTGACCAAAGGTGGTGCGCTAGAGGAGTCCACCTCAGTGAAATTTACATTGGGACATGATTGGAACTCTAGCTTTTCCGTCTCGGTGCCCCATCTGAGGTGCCCGGAAGCTAGGTTAAAGGTTAAGAGATGCCCCTGCTTGTTTTAGCAGGTCAAGTCCGATGATGGCATCAAAGGAGGACAAATCTGGTAGAATGAAGAACGTAGCCTTCAAGTTAAACATGGAAACAAAGCATTTTTTTGTTATTGTGGTGACGCCATGGATGGAATGTACCGAGAATGGCGAATCTACTGGGCGGACGCCTTTCAACCCTTCGTATGGACGGATGAAATTTTTTGACGCGCCCGTGTCTATTAAAAGCTTCATTTCTACACCTGCTACTCTTCGTCTGATGACGGGTAGCAGGGACTTTCCCTAAAAAATTTATGACGTCCGAATCGTAATCATTAATAGCGTCGTCGTCAATTTTCTGGGCCGCGCTTGAAGCTGCGGCGGCATAATTGTTCCCAGTTTCGCTCGCGCCCTGCGCGACGTGATTAAACCTCTGCCTTTTGTGTGGGGCAGATTGATCGGACTCAGCCGGCTTCCTGTTTTGGTACGCCGGGGCCTGGGATGGCCTAAGCATTTTGGACAGCGATGGGTCGATGTCCATGGGTTCAGGGGCGCCTCCACTGTGTGGGGCCGAGTGTACTTGCGCCTTGTGTTGTTTGACGTAGTACGGATTTTTCCAGCATTTGTTTGTGTATTTGCCTGCGCTGAGGCCTGTCGGTATTCTTGCGCTTTTAGGTGCTGTTTCCTATCTTTATCCTCTTGGCTTTTGGCAAATGAAGCCGCGAAGGAGTATCTTTCGTGGTTGGACTTCACTTCTTGTGCCACAGCGAGAGCTGAAGGCATATCTTTCGGTTTTGCCGAGAAAAGGACAACCGTGAGGCTGCGCTTAAGCCTCGAGATAAATACTCGGAGTGCGTCATCCCGGAATTTGTCACACAAAACTTTTGCCGCCGAGGCTTCGTACGACATGGTAGCTTTGTTGGTGAGCAAGGTGAGTTTTTTCTCGACCTCGTCGTAGTATTGCAGGATGGTTAGATTTCCCTGCCTGAGAGTACCCATTTCTTGCTCGATAACGAGAATCTGACGCTTATCACTGTATGTAAAGTCGAGTCGATTTATAATCGCGTCGAAATGTAGTACAGTGCCAAACGAAGACAGCACGGCATCGGCAGGGCCCCTTATTTTATTCCTAATAATTATAACTGCCTGATAATGGCGCGAGCTATTTACATAATTCCTGAGAATATAGTATGCGGCTACTGCCGCTTGTCTCCAGGAGACGTATGCGTCCTGTGCTCCCGCAAATTCGGGCAGGTAGTTGACGGCATCTAGGGGCTCGTCACATTTGACGTCGTCCCTTATTTCAATAGGTGTATAGGCTTTGATTTGGGAAGCTTCCGCTTGGGCGAAAGCGATTTGTGTTGCGTTGAGCCGTTCGGTCAGTTGTTGTATAGCTAGACGTAGCTCATTTTGTCTACGCTGGCTTTCAGTATTGGCTTCCCGAAAGGCACGGTTAACGGCCGCCTGTATAGTGTATATTTGCGGCCTCGGACTCAGAGTCGCTGGAGAATTGTCTTCTACTCCTTTAAAGGTGAAAAGGGCTGCTCATGTGGAGCTGTACTTATAATATGGCCCAAAAGAATTAATGCATGCTCGAATTGCATGTCTATAGAGACAGTTGGGCTTGTGGGGGGTTCGCGGGGGCTGAGCCACCGCTTCAGTTATGTGTGCGAGCTCGTCGAACTGCGCTGTTGCCTTGCCAAGCAGAGACAAGGTGAGGGGTGCGCGGGGACTGAGCCTCCGCTTATTATAAACGAAGAAAAAAAAATAAAAACAACAAATTGCAACACACTGCATGTGCGGCCGTATCGTGTTCTTGAAAGTGGAGTGGGGAAACAAAACGGAAAAGAAAAATAAATAACCAAAACTGCGCGGCTAATACCAAGAATTCTTTTGTAACAAAAAAGACATATAAAAGCTGAATTAAATATACGCGATTATATAAATTATTCCGATTTCCGATTGAAATTTAAAATTTTCTGCCAGCGTTTTTTTGGTTTTGGTTAGGAATTTTTATTCCGCACTTTTTGTGTTATATAGAAATATTAATTTATTTATTCACAAAAACAGAAATGCAAACAATATTGGGACAATAATTGGTTCACAAAATGAAATGGTTTAAATATTTTATAATAGGTAAAAAATGTTAATGCTAAACCGTCAGCCAACTAATAAAGATTATTTAAATTTTTTTTTTTTTTTTAATTTTGTGGGGCTGCAGTTTTTTATTAGCGTAAGGCACAATATTTTACTATTCTTGTTTAGGAGTTTTTTTTAAATTTTTTTAAGGAGTATTGAATTAGGTAAGGAAGGCTAAGAACGTCACGTTCCATGGTGACGTTCAGGGAAGGTGAGCTGGCCACTCCTGGAGCCCTCTTCTGGGCTGTGTCATGATTGACCAATCGGGTTTCGTTGACCATGGCACTCTTTTCAAACGTGATAAGATATGTGCCTTTTATATGGACACAGGTGCCATTGTCCACACACACGCGAGCCGAGCGATCATTTACAATTACTATCCCTTCATCAACGTAAGTGATGGGGTGTAAATCGCTTTGTTAGATCTCGCAATGTGCCGTGACTCCAGCGTGAAGCTCTTGGGCGCATGATCTTCTGCGAGCCAGCCGGCAAAATGTAGCTCCTGAATTCGGGGAGCACTTTTCCACGGTGTGGATCTCACTGTCACATTCGGCAAAGACGTTGTCTTCCAGCCTGAGCATGGTGTCGTGATGTGACACTGGGAAAACGGTGATCTTGCTGCAGGCCGACTTTATCTTTGGAAACTTAATAATAATATGTAATAATGTAATATGTTATCGGACTGTAAAATCTTAACGGACGATACGAACAAAACATCTCTAATCGCGGTCTCGGTGGGCTCTTCCATCCACACACCTTCCAGGTCTGCATGATCTAGGATGCTAGGGCTAACAATATTAACTTTGGCAAGTGCCACTGCTAGCACCAACCCCTCCAGCTCTATTGCTATCATCCTATTTCGAGTTAAAAGCATCTCGAATAGGTGCCCAGTATCAATTTGGGACTTTTTTTCTGACCTCAGAAGTTGGTTGACGGTAGCGGAAATTTTATTGATTTGATCTTGTACTTTGTTATTGATGTTTACCTGCCTATTGTTTTCATTTGTTAATTGGAATTTATTAAATTTAATTCTTTCAAAATCTTCTGCGTCTGGCGTTCCTGCCACCACCTTTAGCGCAGTCCCTAAGAAGTCTAAAATTCTTGCTACCCTACGATGGATGCTCAACGAGTCGAGCATGTCGCGTAGGCTGGCGAAATCAACAACTAGGAGTTTCTGCATGTGGGATTGCGGGAACATGACGGTCATCCCATTAGTTTCTTCGATGACGCGCCTATATTCCGAGAGATTTGCTGAGGCAAATTCCTCCCATATCAGGATTCGCCCATCAACGATGGGAATGTATTCGGCGTTGGAATAGTCCGTGACGCGTGCCGAAGTTGTGGCCAAAAGGAGAATCAGGGATATGGTTGAAAACCTGTAATTTTGATGTGTTATGAATTTTGTTGAAGTTGGGTAGCAAAACTTTCGCCTAGTGGCTAAAAAAAGATAATGAAAATCGAAATTATCAGGAATAACATAGGTCGAGCGATAACATGGTCGCGCTCGGCCTACCTAAGGTTGTCTTTGTGGACCACCCTCCCTTTAATGAGGACTGTGGTCCCCATGTCCGCCTCAACGGTTTTCTCTTCACATAATGGTGAGAGTATGTTGCCTAGGCGTCTGTTGGACTTCACTAGGACTTTTTCGCCAACCTTCAATACTCTATTTTGGCGGGAAGCGTTTTCTCTGTCCCGGAGCTTGTCTTGGGCGAGTTTAATTTTATCTTGAATTTCATATTGTGGCTCACCTGATTGTGCCTGAACCACGTCAGCCGGTCTCTTGTCGATGACCGAGTGGATGGACTTGTTATATCTAGCAGTGGCCAGAAGTATCAGCTCTACGGTATCGCTGATGCCTTTATCGATCTTAAGACATCTAGCAAGCTCTACCAAAGTGCTGTGAAAACGCTCCACTTGTCCATTGGAGACACTGTGTAGGGGCGGAGCATTTGAGATGCTAACGCCGAAATGGTTTTCCAGCATGGTCACGATGGTGTGCGAGTTCAACGATGGTTTGTTGTCGCAATATACGACCTTGGCCTTAGGGAAAATATTCATCAGCTGTAGTAGTGCTGGTTTGAGATCGTCTATGGTTCTAGAGGGAACTGGTTGGACTACGGCAAATTTCGAGAATTTGTCGACGCACGTAAGGAAATACTTTTTATCCGTGGAGAAGATGTCTATGTGCAGCATTTCTCCTCGTGAGATGGGATTGGGATTTCGCCAAGCTCTTGTTTCTTCGGATGCCTGTCGTATTTGGACTTGGCGCAAGCCTTCCCCGAACGACTATTTCGTTTGCTAGCTTGGCCATTTTCGGTAGGTAGTACTTGGAGAGTACCTGCTTCACGTTCTCTTGGGCAGATCTGTGAGCTCTGTTGTGCTCGACAGTAAGAATTTCCCGCCTTTCATCAGCTGCAAAAATGTCCGTTACTCGGTTTTTGCAGTGCCAGAATTTGGTGGCAGGGAATTGTCGGATTAGTTTGTCCTGTATCACTGCGAGCGTATGCAGATCGCAATGAATGGCGTTTACGCCTTTAGGAACTATTATGGTTGCGAGCTCCTCCAGCAATGACTCCTCGTGAGTGAAGTCAATAATATGCCGTCTCTTGTTTCCAAAGAGAACGAAGTTCCTCACTTTCATTATCTTCGACACTTCGATCATAGTGATGGGACGCCCCTCTTGTGAAAGCACCGCGCCAATGCCATATGCTGAGGCATCTGTCGTTAGATCAAACGCCTTTTTATAGTCGGGGTACCTGAGGATGACATCCTCAGAGGCCAGGATGCTACGTAGCTTTTCAAAAGCTTGCCGTTGCGGCTCGGTAAACTGTACCTGGATGCTTCTGGATCTGTGTCTGCTGACATTTCCGAGCTCCCCTTTTATAATGCTCGAAATGGGCTTAGCTATTGATGCAAAATCTTTAATAAAGCATCTATAATAGCCAGCCAAGCCCATGAATGATCTTACTTCGAAAACGTTTTTGGGCTCAGGGAATTCTTTAATGGCCCTGACCTTTTCCGGGTCTGTCGTGGTCCCCTCGTTGGTGACTACAAACCCCAAAAATTTTACGCTTTTTTTGAAGAAGACCGATTTCTGCGCTGACACTCTCATGTTAGCTCGTGTAGGCTCTTTAGAACCCAGTCCACGTGTCGTATGTGGTCGTTTTCGTCCTCTGAGAAGACGATAACATCATCGACATAGACGTAGCAAAATTTGCCAATCTGTTCTCGCAGTACGTCGTCGATGGTTCTTTGGAAGATGCTGGCAGCATTTCTTAACCCGAATGGCAGTCGACGGAACTCATATTTTCCCCCGTTTACGGAAAAGGAAGTTTTCTCACGGTCACGTTCTGCCAGAATAATTTGGTGGTAGCCGGACTTTAAATCGAGCGTTGTAAAGTATTTGGCTTTGCCTAAATTCCCTAGTATCATAGGGATAATTGGCATAGGGTAACGATCCGTTATTGTCCTCTCGTTCAATTTTCGAAAGTCTAATACTAACCGCATTTTACGGTTTCCAGCTTCGTCGGTGCCCTTTTTGTCTACTACCCATATTGGGTTATTGTAGGGGATTTCGACTTCTGGATTATGCCGTTTTTAGAAGGTCTTGGATTTCGTCATTGACGAAATCTGCCGCTCCAATCGGATACGGATAGGGTCTGGCATAAATGGGCTCCTCATCAACTGTCCTGATGGTGGCTACCACAGACGTGTTGTAAGGTAACGCCTCGGTTTTTCCTGTCGCTTAGCATTTTTGAGAATGCTCTTCTGACCAAAGGTGGTGCGCTAGAGGAGTCCACCTCAGTGAAATTTACATTGGGACATGATTGGAACTCTAGCTTTTCCGTCTCGGTGCCCCATCTGAGGTGCCCGGAAGCTAGGTTAAAGGTTAAGAGATGCCCCTGCTTGTTTTAGCAGGTCAAGTCCGATGATGGCATCAAAGGAGGACAAATCTGGTAGAATGAAGAACGTAGCCTTCAAGTTAAACATGGAAACAAAGCATTTTTTTGTTATTGTGGTGACGCCATGGATGGAATGTACCGAGAATGGCGAATCTACTGGGCGGACGCCTTTCAACCCTTCGTATGGACGGATGAAATTTTTTGACGCGCCCGTGTCTATTAAAAGCTTCATTTCTACACCTGCTACTCTTCGTCTGATGACGGGTAGCAGGGACTTTCCCCTAAAAAATTTATGACGTCCGAATCGTAATCATTAATAGCGTCGTCGTCAATTTTCTGGGCCGCGCTTGAAGCTGCGGCGGCATAATTGTTCCCAGTTTCGCTCGCGCCCTGCGCGACGTGATTAAACCTCTGCCTTTTGTGTGGGGCAGATCGATCGGACTCAGCCGGCTTCCTGTTTTGGTACGCCGGGGCCTGGGATGGCCTAAGCATTTTGGACAGCGATGGGTCGATGTCCATGGGTTCAGGGGCGCCTCCACTGTGTGGGGCCGAGTGTACTTGCGCCTTGTGTTGTTTGACGTAGTACGGATTTTTCCAGCATTTGTTTGTGTATTTGCCTGCGCAGAGGCCTGTCGGTATTCTTGCGCTTTTAGGTGCTGTTTCCTATCTTTATCCTCTTGGCTTTTGGCAAATGAAGCCGCGAAGGAGTATCTTTCGTGGTTGGACTTCACTTCTTGTGCCACAGCGAGAGCTGAAGGCATATCTTTCGGTTTTGCCGAGAAAAGGACAACCGTGAGGCTGCGCTTAAGCCTCGAGATAAATACTCGGAGTGCGTCATCCCGGAATTTGTCACACAAAACTTTTGCCGCCGAGGCTTCGTACGACATGGTAGCTTTGTTGGTGAGCAAGGTGAGTTTTTTCTCGACCTCGTCGTAGTATTGCAGGATGGTTAGATTTCCCTGCCTGAGAGTACCCATTTCTTGCTCGATAACGAGAATCTGACGCTTATCACTGTATGTAAAGTCGAGTCGATTTATAATCGCGTCGAAATGTAGTACAGTGCCAAACGAAGACAGCACGGCATCGGCAGGGCCCCTTATTTTATTCCTAATAATTATAACTGCCTGATAATGGCGCGAGCTATTTACATAATTCCTGAGAATATAGTATGCGGCTACTGCCGCTTGTCTCCAGGAGACGTATGCGTCCTGTGCTCCCGCAAATTCGGGCAGGTAGTTGACGGCATCTAGGGGCTCGTCACATTTGACGTCGTCCCTTATTTCAATAGGTGTATAGGCTTTGATTTGGGAAGCTTCCGCTTGGGCGAAAGCGATTTGTGTTGCGTTGAGCCGTTCGGTCAGTTGTTGTATAGCTAGACGTAGCTCATTTTGTCTACGCTGGCTTTCAGTATTGGCTTCCCGAAAGGCACGGTTAACGGCCGCCTGTATAGTGTATATTTGCGGCCTCGGACTCAGAGTCGCTGGAGAATTGTCTTCTACTCCTTTAAAGGTGAAAAGGGCTGCTCATGTGGAGCTGTACTTATAATATGGCCCAAAAGAATTAATGCATGCTCGAATTGCATGTCTATAGAGACAGTTGGGCTTGTGGGGGGTTCGCGGGGGCTGAGCCACCGCTTCAGTTATGTGTGCGAGCTCGTCGAACTGCGCTGTTGCCTTGCCAAGCAGAGACAAGGTGAGGGGTGCGCGGGGACTGAGCCTCCGCTTATTATAAACGAAGAAAAAAAAATAAAAACAACAAATTGCAACACACTGCATGTGCGGCCGTATCGTGTTCTTGAAAGTGGAGTGGGAAAACAAAACGGAAAAGAAAAATAAATAACCAAAACTGCGCGGCTAATACCAAGAATTCTTTTGTAACAAAAAAGACATATAAAAGCTGAATTAAATATACGCGATTATATAAATTATTCCGATTTCCGATTGAAATTTAAAATTTTCTGCCAGCGTTTTTTTGGTTTTGGTTAGGAATTTTTATTCCGCACTTTTTGTGTTATATAGAAATATTAATTTATTTATTCACAAAAACAGAAATGCAAACAATATTGGGACAATAATTGGTTCACAAAATGAAATGGTTTAAATATTTTATAATAGGTAAAAAATGTTAATGCTAAACCGTCAGCCAACTAATAAAGATTATTTAAATTTTTTTTTTTTTTAATTTTGTGGGGCTGCAGTTTTTTATTAGCGTAAGGCACAATATTTTACTATTCTTGTTTAGGAGTTTTTTTTAAATTTTTTTAAGGAGTATTGAATTAGGTAAGGAAGGCTAAGAACGTCACGTTCCATGGTGACGTTCAGGGAAGGTGAGCTGGCCACTCCTGGAGCCCTCTTCTGGGCTGTGTCATGATTGACCAATCGGGTTTCGTTGACCATGGCACTCTTTTCAAACGTGATAAGATATGTGCCTTTTATATGGACACAGGTGCCATTGTCCACACACACGCGAGCCGAGCGATCATTTACAATTACTATCCCTTCATCAACGTAAGTGATGGGGTGTAAATCGCTTTGTTAGATCTCGCAATGTGCCGTGACTCCAGCGTGAAGCTCTTGGGCGCATGATCTTCTGCGAGCCAGCCGGCAAAATGTAGCTCCTGAATTCGGGGAGCACTTTTCCACGGTGTGGATCTCACTGTCACATTCGGCAAAGACGTTGTCTTCCAGCCTGAGCATGGTGTCGTGATGTGACACTGGGAAAACGGTGATCTTGCTGCAGGCCGACTTTATCTTTGGAAACTTAATAATAATATGTAATAATGTAATATGTTATCGGACTGTAAAATCTTAACGGACGATACGAACAAAACATCTCTAATCGCGGTCTCGGTGGGCTCTTCCATCCACACACCTTCCAGGTCTGCATGATCTAGGATGCTAGGGCTAACAATATTAACTTTGGCAAGTGCCACTGCTAGCACCAACCCCTCCAGCTCTATTGCTATCATCCTATTTCGAGTTAAAAGCATCTCGAATAGGTGCCCAGTATCAATTTGGGACTTTTTTTCTGACCTCAGAAGTTGGTTGACGGTAGCGGAAATTTTATTGATTTGATCTTGTACTTTGTTATTGATGTTTACCTGCCTATTGTTTTCATTTGTTAATTGGAATTTATTAAATTTAATTCTTTCAAAATCTTCTGCGTCTGGCGTTCCTGCCACCACCTTTAGCGCAGTCCCTAAGAAGTCTAAAATTCTTGCTACCCTACGATGGATGCTCAACGAGTCGAGCATGTCGCGTAGGCTGGCGAAATCAACAACTAGGAGTTTCTGCATGTGGGATTGCGGGAACATGACGGTCATCCCATTAGTTTCTTCGATGACGCGCCTATATTCCGAGAGATTTGCTGAGGCAAATTCCTCCCATATCAGGATTCGCCCATCAACGATGGGAATGTATTCGGCGTTGGAATAGTCCGTGACGCGTGCCGAAGTTGTGGCCAAAAGGAGAATCAGGGATATGGTTGAAAACCTGTAATTTTGATGTGTTATGAATTTTGTTGAAGTTGGGTAGCAAAACTTTTGCCTAGTGGCTAAAAAAAGATAATGAAAATCGAAATTATCAGGAATAACATAGGTCGAGCGATAACATGGTCGCGCTCGGCCTACCTAAGGTTGTCTTTGTGGACCACCCTCCCTTTAATGAGGACTGTGGTCCCCATGTCCGCCTCAACGGTTTTCTCTTCACATAATGGTGAGAGTATGTTGCCTAGGCGTCTGTTGGACTTCACTAGGACTTTTTCGCCAACCTTCAATACTCTATTTTGGCGGGAAGCGTTTTCTCTGTCCCGGAGCTTGTCTTGGGCGAGTTTAATTTTATCTTGAATTTCATATTGTGGCTCACCTGATTGTGCCTGAACCACGTCAGCCGGTCTCTTGTCGATGACCGAGTGGATGGACTTGTTATATCTAGCAGTGGCCAGAAGTATCAGCTCTACGGTATCGCTGATGCCTTTATCGATCTTAAGACATCTAGCAAGCTCTACCAAAGTGCTGTGAAAACGCTCCACTTGTCCATTGGAGACACTGTGTAGGGGCGGAGCATTTGAGATGCAAACGCCGAAATGGTTTTCCAGCATGGTCACGATGGTGTGCGAGTTCAACGATGGTTTGTTGTCGCAATATACGACCTTGGCCTTAGGGAAAATATTCATCAGCTGTAGTAGTGCTGGTTTGAGATCGTCTATGGTTCTAGAGGGAACTGGTTGGACTACGGCAAATTTCGAGAATTTGTCGACGCACGTAAGGAAATACTTTTTATCCGTGGAGAAGATGTCTATGTGCAGCATTTCTCCTCGTGAGATGGGATTGGGATTTCGCCAAGCTCTTGTTTCTTCGGATGCCTGTCGTATTTGGACTTGGCGCAAGCCTTCCCCGAACGACTATTTCGTTTGCTAGCTTGGCCATTTTCGGTAGGTAGTACTTGGAGAGTACCTGCTTCACGTTCTCTTGGGCAGATCTGTGAGCTCTGTTGTGCTCGACAGTAAGAATTTCCCGCCTTTCATCAGCTGCAAAAATGTCCGTTACTCGGTTTTTGCAGTGCCAGAATTTGGTGGCAGGGAATTGTCGGATTAGTTTGTCCTGTATCACTGCGAGCGTATGCAGATCGCAATGAATGGCGTTTACGCCTTTAGGAACTATTATGGTTGCGAGCTCCTCCAGCAATGACTCCTCGTGAGTGAAGTCAATAATATGCCGTCTCTTGTTTCCAAAGAGAACGAAGTTCCTCACTTTCATTATCTTCGACAGCTCACTGTGAATTGTGGCCGCGCCTGAGAATGCCTCTTCTTCTTCTACAACGTTGAGTTGTTGCCTCGAGAGGGCATCCGCAACTAGGTTGGCCTTTCCAGGCATGTAATGGACTTTGGCACCACACTCGTCGATGCGTTCTTTCCATCTTTTAATTTTTGCATTCGAATTTGAATCCGATACCGCGTAGGACAGCGGTTGGTGGTCAGTGTAGATGTTTAAATCTTTGACCCCATAAAGGTAGTGGCGCAGGTTCTCTAGTGCCCAAACTATAGCTAACAGCTCCCTTTCGTTGGTAGCGTAGTTAACTTCTCTGTCCTTGAAGGTTCTAGAGATCATAGTGATGGGACGCCCCTCTTGTGAAAGCACCGCGCCAATGCCATATGCTGAGGCATCTGTCGTTAGATCAAACGCCTTTTTATAGTCGGGGTACCTGAGGATGACACCCTCAGAGGCCAGGATGCTACGTAGCTTTTCAAAAGCTTGCCGTTGCGGCTCGGTAAACTGTACCTGGATGCTTCTGGATCTGTGTCTGCTGACATTTCCGAGCTCCCCTTTTATAATGCTCGAAATGGGCTTAGCTATTGATGCAAAATCTTTAATAAAGCATCTATAATAGCCAGCCAAGCCCATGAATGATCTTACTTCGAAAACGTTTTTGGGCTCAGGGAATTCTTTAATGGCTCTGACCTTTTCCGGGTCTGTCGTGGTCCCCTCGTTGGTGACTACAAACCCCAAAAATTTTACGCTTTTTTTGAAGAAGACCGATTTCTGCTCTGACACTCTCATGTTAGCTCGTGTAGGCTCTTTAGAACCCAGTCCACGTGTCGTATGTGGTCGTTTTCGTCCTCTGAGAAGACGATAACATCATCGACATAGACGTAGCAAAATTTGCCTATCTGTTCTCGCAGTACGTCGTCGATGGTTCTTTGGAAGATGCTGGCATTTCAGCATTTCTTAACCCGAATGGCAGTCGACGGAACTCATATTTTCCCCCGTTTACGGAAAAGGAAGTTTTCTCACGGTCACGTTCTGCCAGAATAATTTGGTGGTAGCCGGACTTTAAATCGAGCGTTGTAAAGTATTTGGCTTTGCCTAAATTCCCTAGTATCATAGAGATAATTGGCATAGGGTAACGATCCGTTATTGTCCTCTCGTTCAATTTTCGAAAGTCTAATACTAACCGCATTTTACGGTTTCCAGCTTCGTCGGTGCCCTTTTTGTCTACTACCCATATTGGGTTATTGTAGGGGGATTTCGACTTCTGGATTATGCCGTTTTTTAGAAGGTCTTGGATTTCGTCATTGACGAAATCTGCCGCTCCAATCGGATACGGATAGGGTCTGGCATAAATGGGCTCCTCATCAACTGTCCTGATGGTGGCTACCACAGACGTGTTGTAAGGTAACGCCTCGGTTTTTCCTGTCGCTTAGCATTTTTGAGAATGCTCTTCTGACCAAAGGTGGTGCGCTAGAGGAGTCCACCTCAGTGAAATTTACATTGGGACATGATTGGAACTCTAGCTTTTCCGTCTCGGTGCCCCATCTGAGGTGCCCGGAAGCTAGGTTAAAGGTTAAGAGATGCCCCTGCTTGTTTTAGCAGGTCAAGTCCGATGATGGCATCAAAGGAGGACAAATCTGGTAGAATGAAGAACGTAGCCTTCAAGTTAAACATGGAAACAAAGCATTTTTTTGTTATTGTGGTGACGCCATGGATGGAATGTACCGAGAATGGCGAATCTACTGGGCGGACGCCTTTCAACCCTTCGTATGGACGGATGAAATTTTTTGACGCGCCCGTGTCTATTAAAAGCTTCATTTCTACACCTGCTACTCTTCGTCTGATGACGGGTAGCAGGGACTTTCCCTAAAAAATTTATGACGTCCGAATCGTAATCATTAATAGCGTCGTCGTCAATTTTCTGGGCCGCGCTTGAAGCTGCGGCGGCATAATTGTTCCCAGTTTCGCTCGCGCCCTGCGCGACGTGATTAACCCTCTGCCTTTTGTGTGGGGCAGATCGATCGGACTCAGCCGGCTTTCTGTTTTGGTACGCCGGGTCCTGGGATGGCCTAAGCATTTTGGACAGCGATGGGTCGATGTCCATGGGTTCAGGGGCGCCTCCACTGTGTGGGGCCGAGTGTACTTGCGCCTTGTGTTGTTTGACGTAGTACGGATTTTTCCAGCATTTGTTTGTGTATTTGCCTGCGCAGAGGCCTGTCGGTATTCTTGCGCTTTTAGGTGCTGTTTCCTATCTTTATCCTCTTGGCTTTTGGCAAATGAAGCCGCGAAGGAGTATCTTTCGTGGTTGGACTTCACTTCTTGTGCCACAGCGAGAGCTGAAGGCATATCTTTCGGTTTTGCCGAGAAAGGACAACCGTGAGGCTGCGCTTAAGCCTCGAGATAAATACTCGGAGTGCGTCATCCCGGAATTTGTCACACAAAACTTTTGCCGCCGAGGCTTCGTACGACATGGTAGCTTTGTTGGTGAGCAAGGTGAGTTTTTTCTCGACCTCGTCGTAGTATTGCAGGATGGTTAGATTTCCCTGCCTGAGAGTACCCATTTCTTGCTCGATAACGAGAATCTGACGCTTATCACTGTATGTAAAGTCGAGTCGATTTATAATCGCGTCGAAATGTAGTACAGTGCCAAACGAAGACAGCACGGCATCGGCAGGGCCCCTTATTTTATTCCTAATAATAATAACTGCCTGATAATGGCGCGAGCTATTTACATAATTCCTGAGAATATAGTATGCGGCTACTGCCGCTTGTCTCCAGAAGACGTATGCGTCCTGTGCTCCCGCAAATTCGGGCAGGTAGTTGACGGCATCTAGGGGCTCGTCACATTTGACGTCGTCCCTTATTTCAATATGTGTATAGGCTTTGATTTGGGAAGCTTCCGCTTGGGCGAAAGCGATTTGTGTTGCGTTGAGCCGTTCGGTCAGTTGTTGTATAGCTAGACGTAGCTCATTTTGTCTACGCTGGCTTTCAGTATTGGCTTCCCGAAAGGCACGGTTAATGGCCGCCTGTATAGTGGCCGTCATTTGTTCCATGCTGAATGCCATATTTGCGGCCTCGGACTCAGAGTCGCTGGAGAATTGTCTTATACTCCTTTAAAGGTGAAAAGGGCTGCTCATGTGGAGCTGTACTTATAATATGGCCCAAAAGAATTAATGCATGCTCGAATTGCATGTCTATAGAGACAGTTGGGCTTGTGGGGGGTTCGCGGGGGCTGAGCCACCGCTTCAGTTATGTGTGCGAGCTCGTCGAACTGCGCTGTTGCCTTGCCAAGCAGAGACAAGGTGAGGGGTGCGCGGGGACTGAGCCTCCGCTTATTATAAACGAAGAAAAAAAATAAAAACAACAAATTGCAACACACTGCATGTGCGGCCGTATCGTGTTCTTGAAAGTGGAGTGGGAAACAAAACGGAAAAGAAAAATAAATAACCAAAACTGCGCGGCTAATACCAAGAATTCTTTTGTAACAAAAAAGACATATAAAAGCTGAATTAAATATACGCGATTATATAAATTATTCCGATTTCCGATTGAAATTTAAAATTTTCTGCCAGCGTTTTTTTGGTTTTGGTTAGGAATTTTTATTCCGCACTTTTTGTGTTATATAGAAATATTAATTTATTTATTCACAAAAACAGAAATGCAAACAATATTGGGACAATAATTGGTTCACAAAATGAAATGGTTTAAATATTTTATAATAGGTAAAAAATGTTAATGCTAAACCGTCAGCCAACTAATAAAGATTATTTAAATTTTTTTTTTTTTAAATTTTGTGGGGCTGCAGTTTTTTATTAGCGTAAGGCACAATATTTTACTATTCTTGTCTTTCTTTCTATCTTTTTTTTGTTTATTTTTTAATACACAAAAAAAAGAGTGCTCAATTACATGGTTTTTTACGATGGGCGCCAAATAATATAAATTGGTTTGTGTAATGATAATGTTGTTGTTGGTTATCCCTCGCTGCAGTCGGTGATGCCGTAGATGCTGGAGATATGTTGTAAGGTAATTACCCCTGGCGGCTGCCGGGGGGTGTATCTACTCCTTGTAGGTAGTGGTTGAGATCCCTGGCGGTTACAGAGGGGAGATCCGTTCCAGAGGCTCCCATCCAGTTATGATGGGAGCACTTGCCCCGTTGTCACGGCCCTTGAGGCGCGGTGACCAATTCAACAAATGAATTTACAAGATAACGGCAGTGCCGGAGATTAGTTTTATGGTGCTCTTTATTGTATGAGACTCTGACACAAACTGAAACTTAAAGCTAACAAAAAGTATTTCATAGCGGCCACGCAAATGTGCAGTGCTTGCCGCTATGCATGGGCTTCCGGCCAGACGCTATGTCAGCAGTTTGGCCAGAGCGAGCTCTTAAATAATCGGACATTGCCGCTGCTTGGTTAATTCAGTTAACTTATATATATATACCCAAAAGTAGCAATCCTGTTACAAAGTGTAACTTATATTTTATAAAATATTTTTTTTTTGAAACTATATGTGAAGCGGCCTCACGTTGGGCGCCAATAAAACTTGTTGCTTGTCGGTGAAATAAAAAAAATTTAACTTTTTATTTTGAATTATAAAACTTGGTGTTAAACCTTTAAAAGTGTGCAACGCAGTACAGGACTCCTTCAGAAGGAGACATCTCCGACCCTACAAAGTATAAATTTTCTTTATCATCTGTATTCGTCTGTCCGGCCGTCCGTCTGTCTATTTCTACGCCAATTAGTCTCTCTATCGCTATGAAAAGCTATCGATTTGAAACTTTGCACACACCCTTCTTTCCTTTGCACGCAGTATATATGTCGGAACGACCGGGATCAGCCGACTATATCCTATAGCTGCCAAATAACTGATTGATTGGAAATGGTATAACTTATGTGTTTTAAAAGTAAAAGAGTTAAATTTTCACATGAGAGCTATTTTTGGCAAAACATTACGACATGCCAGATTTCATAGGGATCGGCCAACTATATCCTTTAGCTGCCATATAACTGAACAATCGGAAATGACCCAACTTACGAGTTTTTGAAGATAGACAGCTGTAACTTGGTACAGATTATATTTTTAGTCAGTTAATCCGACCTACCAAATTTCATAACGATCGGTCGACTATATCTTATAGCTCCCATATAACTGAGCAATCGGAAATGGTTTTTGGTAGAAATATGAGCTTTGGTATTTTTGAACAAAGAAGTTTAGGACTTTTTTAAGATTTTTTATTATATTAAATTGGGTTATATTATCATATTCCCATATCATATTTTTGCGATGTATATCCGGTTTCAACTGCAAGGGTATATCAACTTCGGCTCCGCCCGAAGCGGCAGTGGCATCCGCTGTAGCAGTGGCAGACTCAGTATATGATCATGTCCCGTGATGTTAATTAAGGGGGAGGCTGCAGTACCCGGGTTCATATTCACTGAGTAGTTGAGGTTCAAATATACGGAGTCGTTGATCACCGCCTTTCTCTCGAATGTGATGAGGTGGGTCCCTACTATGGTTGTTGTGGGACCGTCATCGATGGTAATCCTCGTTAGTTTCTCATTAACGATAATTACTCCGTCGTCCACAATTGTAAGGGGTTCCAGATTGCTGGGCCGCGTCCGGCATGTAGCCGCGCCGCCTGCATGTAATTGCATGGCGCAGGTGTCGTGAGACGCTTTTTTGCCAAATGTGGCCAAGTTGGTAGAAGTGCAATCGGAGACTGCTAGGATTCCGTCATCACATTCCGCTACGATGTTGTCTTCTATTTGTAGCATAATATGGTAGTGTGCGACAGGGAAGAGCAGGACTTTTTTACAAATACGCTTAACTCTAGGATACTGGACAAGAACATTATTTTGAAAAATTTTAATCTTAGATACATCCATAAGGCTAACTATTGGGACCTCCGTGAGCTGTTCATAAAAAATAGCCTTTAGGTCATTGTGATTGAAAATAGTAGGATTGATGATATTTTTCATACAATTTTGGATTTCTGATATTAACATTCTATTCCTGGCAAGAAGTGTTTCATACAAATGGCCTGAGTCAACACGCCCGTCCCTCTTCTCCCTGAGGATCTTGTTTACTGTGTCTGTGAGTAGATTGATGTGTTTCTGTGTCTCTGTGTTAATTCTAACCTGTCTATTATTAGCCTCGATGAGCGACGCTTGATTGGTGTTAATTCTACTTAGATCGTCCGCGTCGGGTGTACCCGCCACGACCTTACGGAGTGAGCCCAAAAATTCAAGGCTCCTGGCCATTCTGTGATGTATCTTAAGTTCCTCCAAAAGGTTCTGGGCATGCTCAATGTCCACTTCCGGCAGCTTCCTCATATGGGACTGTGGGAACAGTTCCAGCATTCTGACTGTGGAGTCAATTATGCTGGCAAACTCGGACAGATTTGTCAAGTGCCTGACCAGGCCGTACTGTTCCCATATTAAAACATTGCCATCTAGCACCGGGATGTATTTAGCGTGCGAGAAATCGGTGATTCTCGCGCTCGCGGTGGACAGCAGTATGATGGATATAATGGCGAGCCTGTGGGAATTATAGCAAAGATTGGGTTTTAATATAAGGGCGAATGTGGCAGGTGGAATGCCTACCTAATGTTGTCCTTATGAACCACCTTCCACTTAATGAGAACAGATGTTCCCAGATCTGCTTCTACACGCTCTTCTGAATAAAGCGGTGTCAATTTGTTCCCTAATCTTTTGTGGTTACTCTTTCACCGACTTCGAAGACTCTGTTTTGCTTCGAAGGATTAACCCTGTCTGGTTGAATTGTTGTGCTTTGTCAATCTTGGCTTTAATTGCCAGCTTCATCTCATCGCTGCTGGCGTGGATGACCTCTACCGGCCTAGACTCTGTGACCGAATGTAGTGACCTGTTGTATTCTATAGTAGACCTCAACATTAGTTCCACAGTATCCTCAATTTTTTTTTTTTACAATTTTGAGGCATCTGGCAATTTCAGCCAGGGTACTGTGAAATCTCTCAACTTGGCCATTGGAGCTACTGTGTAGCGGTGGCGCATTAACAACGTCGATGTTGTATTGGTTTTTTAGCAATGATGTGATTGTCTCCGAGTTAAAGGAGGCCTCATTGTCGCAGTATATGGTCTTGGTGTTAGGGTAAAAATTTACTAATTAAAGAATAGGTGCTCGTACATCTATTATTGTCCTAGAAATCAAGGGCTGTACGACAGCGAATTTGGAAAATTTATCAATGCAAGTTAAGAAAAATTTTTTTCGGCCGAAAAAATGTCGATATGCGTTGGTTATATCACTGACGAAGGTTTTACAATGCCAGAACTTGGTCGCAGGAAATTCCTGCCTCAAGGCATGTTGGATGCGAGCCAGGGTAGGGAAAGCACAATGAATCGCGTTCACAACGTTGGCGTTGATGATCTCTTTAACGGATTCAATAAGCAAGTCCTTGTTATTAAAATTGATGATATGGCGAGTTCTATTTCCGAAGACTATGAAATCTCGCTGAAGCGGTTGTCCAGCTTCTTCCAAAATAATTTGGTTTCTAAAGCAGTTAAGAGGTTTGTCTGTGGTCTCTAAGGTGTATGAGGGCGAAAGCTCACTATGCATCGTGGCCGCGTCAGACGTGGCCTCAGCCTCTAAGTTATTCAGGGGTTGCCTCGATAGCGCGTCAGCTACTAGGATTTGTTTTCCGGGTGTGTAAAACACTTTCCCGTTGTTTTCATCAATGAATGCTTTCCATCGCTTGAGTTTAGCGTTGGTGTTTTTGTCGGATACCGCATATGTGAGAGGCTGGTGGTCTGTGAAGATCCGTAATTTTGGAGTTTGCCTATTGCCCAGACTCTCGCCAATAATTCTCTTTCGTTGGTGGCGTAGTTCAGCTCGCAGTCTTTTAGCGTGCGTGAAATCATGGTAATAGGTCTTTTATTCTGGGATAGTACCGCACCTATTCCACTCGCTGAGGCGTCGGTGGTTAAGTCAAACGGTGGTTGAAAATCAGGGTATGTCAAAATGACATCTTCGGATGCCAAAATGTTACGAAGGTGATCGAATGCATTTCGCTGGGTTTCATTAAACCTGACAGCTACTTTTTCGACATATTCTTGCTGACCATCTCGTTTTCCCCTTTGAGGATGGCGGTCAGAGGTCTAGCAACAGATGCAAAGTTTTTTACAAAGCTTCTGTAATAGCTCGCCAGGCCTAGGAAGGACCTCAGGTCTAAACAGATTTTTTGGTTCCGGGAACTCTTTTATTGCCCTAACCTTTTCTGGGTCTGTTTTTGTTCCTTCTCTGGTGACAATGAACCCTAGGAACTCAACGCTCTCTTTAAAGAACTTTGTTTTTCCCGTGCCACCCTCATGTTGGCATCGAGTAGGCGCTTAAGCACCGTGTCAATATGCTTGACATGTTCCGTTTCATTTTCGAAAAAGATGATAACGTCGTCAACGTAGACGTAGCATATTTTGCCGATTTCTTCCCGCAGCACATCGTCGATGGCTCTTTGGAAAATACTCCCTGCGTTTTTTAGGCCGAAGGGTAGTCGGCAGAATTCGTACTTCCCACCATTAACTGAGAACGAGGTCTTCTCTCGGTCCTTTTCAGCCAGGTATATTTGGTGGTACCCTGACTTCAGGTCTAGGGTGGTAAAGAATTTTGCTTTTCCCAAGTTCGTTAGAATCATGGGTATGCTCGGCATAGGGTAGCGATCGGCGACTGTTCGCTCGATCAGCTTCCGATTACTAATCGATTACTAATCGCTTCTTTTTACTGCCATTATCATCAGACCCACCCAGGTTTTTGTCAACCACCCAGGCAGGGCTGTCTGGGGGTCTGGACGGCCTGATTATGCCATTTTGCAGCAGCTCTTTGATTTCATTGTTTACAAAGTCTGCTAGCGGTAAAACTTGGAGTAGACAGGTTCGTCACTCGTAGTTCGAATAGTAGCGATGACCGATGTGTTGAAGGTGAGCGCCTCATCAGAGGTCGAAAACATCTTAATTCTTTTCAGAATAATTTTTTTGAATTCGGCTTTAGCCGAACTTGGCACCACTATGTCATCGATTTTTGTGAAGTTGACATTTTGACAATCAAAAAATTTGAGCTTTTCAGTGACGTTAGCGTATTTTATTAGGCTATTGCCTAGGTCCAATGCTACTCCTCCTCGCGTTAGCGAATCGAAGCCTATTATAGCATCAAACGTGCTCAATGTATCCAAGAGGAAAAATGGGACGTCTAGTCCAAAAATGCGCATTATGCACTTATTTTTGACATCACTCGAGCCGTGAATAGAGCTCACAGTGAAGGGGCATTACGGTTTCGACCGGCATTACGTTTCTTTGCTCCTTTACGGGCTTCACGTAATTTTTTGCTGCTCCGGTGTCGATGAGAATTTTTATTGATTTGCCAGCCAACTGTCGCTTGACGAATTGCAGTCGGGAACGCTCCCTAAAAAATGGAGGAGGTCGTTAAGCTCGGCGGAGTCGCTATCTTCCTCAATGGTGGCAACTTCAGCCTCCTGTTGGGGTTGGGCTATATTGTTGACACGTTGGCTTCTTTGGCCCGATTGACGCTGGGACGAGTTCTGCCTTTTTTAATTGTTGTTACTTACCCAACTTGTTTCTTGTCTGAATTTAGCCGTTGAGGGGTCTACCTCCATGGGCTGAACTTTATTCTGGTCTAAGGGTTCTAAACCTCTGCGCTTTGGCCAGGGATTGTCCTCATGAGGTTTACGTTGGTTTTGCTTAGGAACGAAGTGCGGATTTTTATCCTCACCTCTCCATTGCTTTCCCTGACCCTTATTATTGCGCCTATTGCCATCATTGAAATTGGACTTGTCTTCTGTAGCTTTCGCGTAGGATGCCGCGAACGCACTTAATCTTAATTCTTTTCAGAATAATTTTTTTGAATTCGGCTTTAGCCGAACTTGGCACCACTATGTCATCGATTTTTGTGAAGTTGACATTTTGACAATCAAAAAATTTGAGCTTTTCAGTGACGTTAGCGTATTTTATTAGGCTATTGCCTAGGTCCAATGCTACTCCTCCTCGCGTTAGCGAATCGAAGCCTATTATAGCATCAAACGTGCTCAATGTATCCAAGAGGAAAAATGGGACGTCTAGTCCAATAATGCGCATTATGCACTTATTTTTGACATCACTCGAGCCGTGAATAGAGCTCACAGTGAAGGGGCATTACGGTTTCGACCGGCATTACGTTTCTTTGCTCCTTTACGGGCTTCACGTAATTTTTTGCTGCTCCGGTGTCGATGAGAATTTTTATTGATTTGCCAGCCAACTGTCGCTTGACGAACGGCAGTCGGGACCGCTCCCTAAAAAATGGAGGAGGTCGTTAAGCTCGGCGGAGTCGCTATCTTCCTCAATGGTGGCAACTTCAGCCTCAGCTGTGGTGGCATAATCTGTTACCTCCTTTTGGGGTTGGGCTATATTGTTGACACGTTGGCTTCTTTGGCCCGATTGACGCTGGGACGAGTTCTGCCTTTTTTAATTGTTGTTACTTACCCAACTTGTTTCTTGTCTGAATTTAGCCGTTGAGGGGTCTACCTCCATGGGCTGAACTTTATTCTGGTCTAAGGGTTCTAAACCCCTGCGCTTTGGCCAGGGATTGTCCTCATGAGGTTTACGTTGGTTTTGCTTAGGAACGAAGTGCGGATTTTTATCCTCACCTCTCCATTGCTTTCCCTGACCCTTATTATTGCGCCTATTGCCATCATTGAAATTGGACTTGTCTTCTGTAGCTTTCGCGTAGGATGCCGCGAACGCACTTTTTTCAATGCTGTTCTCGGCCTCTAAAGCTAGTGCAGACGGAAGGTCTTTGGGTTGTGCTGGCAGCACGAGTGACTTGAGTGGTCTTTCAAGCCCTGCAATGAATGCATAAAGGAATGCATCCTAACCTCCTTATTTGGGATGGTTGCTGTGTCCGTGTTTTGTGACATGACTATTTTGTTAGTGACAAGCGTGAGACAATTTGTTCCAATTCATGCTTTTAGTTTAGCCATACTTTGTAAAAAGAATTACGTAATATATTTTAATATTTATTTTCTGTTATTTCATTTTCTTAGATTTTAGGTGTTTACATTTGTGTGTAATAATTTTTGTTTTTTCTGGGTTTTTTTTTTTTAGGTTTTGTCCAGGTCATTTGCTTGACTCTGGAATTGTTTCTTCAAACATTTCTTGTGTAATTTATACAGTTTTAGTAATACGCTTGACAACATTGTAATAACGATAATCATTAACAATATTGTGATTGTTTGAAGATCGATTTTTCCTAGTTCAATTTTATTAACGACATTTGCCGTGGAATCTACAACTTTCGTGTCTACTAAACCCATTTTAGATAGTTTATATGTTTTTGTTTTTCCAATTTCAATTATATTTTTCTCTGAGTCATATCTTGTAATGTAACTTAATTTTCCTGGGAAGTAATAGTCAGAATCATTTATTTGATCTGTTTTACTTATGCTATTACTTCTCATTAAAAGGGTATTAAAATGTTTCATAAATTTTAGGAATTTATGCTATTTTTGAATTTATTTTTTTCTTTCAATAAAATTTTACATAAATTTTAGGGATTTATCGTATTTTTTCCTTTAATTAAAAAAAATTTGTTATTCTAAATTTTGTCTTTTTTCTTATCTAACATTTTTTCCTACCTATTATTTGTACAGCTATACGGGCCATACTTTCAAATTGGGCAAAAGAGGTTCCGCTCAATTTTTCCAAAAATATTATAGTATAAAAAAATATGCATCGCAGTGCAATCAAAAAAATTATGCAACGCAGTGCATGGGTAAAAAAAGTTTCTCCTCAGTTGTTTTCCTTTTTTTTCCCACGTCAGCTGGTCGTCGCCGGTTTGGCTACGCTGACGTTCCCTCGGTGGCGCAGGAGGTGGCGTATTCCCGCACTCTATTTGCTGCTGCTGCTGTCCGGGGCCTTTTGGACTCAGGCGTTACCGGTGCCGGTCCTCGCACAGGTTTGGTTGCAGTGGGGGCTGTCCAGTGGTCCAGGGCAATCCTTCGGGCACGTCTTTTTTAGTTTTGGTAATGGCTTTGGTGGTAGAGGTTTTGTTATTATTTTTTCATTAATTTTCTTAATCGATACTGAGTGAGTGGTGGCAATTTTTGGGCTTTTATTCTTGTTGTTTAGTAATTCTTCTTTCAGAAAATCTAGTTCTGTTTGAAGTTTTTGGGCTGTAGCCCACGCGGGAGGTGGAGTGTTTACGTAGAGTAGCCACTTTAGGTGTGCTACTCTTTTTTTTTTTTTTTTCGCAACTCCTCCGCGATTGCCCATTGCTTCACTCTACTCACTCAGATTTTTTGTAGATTTGTAGGTAGTAGATATTTTTGTAGTTCTGTGTTTTTTTTTTTTGCAGATGTTATTCATTTTCCAATTATTCCAATTATTATCCTCCTGGGTCTATCCCTTATAGTCCTTCGATGTCCTTAGATGTTCCATCGCTGTCAAGGTCGCCATGTGATGAAGGATGAAAGGATACCACCAAGAGTTGAGTTTGGTTGGTCTTTATTTGGAAGGAGAAGCTGAGGTGCCGCTCCAACGTTCAAAATGTCTCTGTTCTTTTACAATATTTCTTAAGTCTAAGTAAGGCTAAGTCTCGTAGCAGCACTGCTCGCAGGCGGCGGCAGAGAGACGGCTATGTACTTATATATAAAAGAATATAATAATATATGTTGTTATGCGCTCTCAAGTGGAGGCGCGAGGGGTATGCATATGCTGACCGTTTGTTACGATTATGCTGACACTAGCACTTTCTGTGTGCGGGCTAAGGCATAACGATCGGTTCATATTTCGGCCACTTAGGGTTTATGACCGGGACTTTAGATAATGTAAACACTGCAACAAAGTGTTACAGTGCGCACCCTTTAAGTACTCTCGGTACAGTGGGTATTCAATATATGTGCATACTACATCTCCCTCCTTTTGAAAAATAACGTAATATAATGAAGTTATTTTTATAATAAAAATGTTTAATTAATACATTTTTTTTTTATTTATTTGTTTTGTTTTATGTGGTTAGAATCATAGAAAATGAAATTATTAAAAGAATATGTGTATTTATTTATCTATGTATGTGTGTCTTTGTATGGCCATACTAAGTGCAATTTATGAAATAAAGATTTTTAATCTATCCTTATGAACTGTTTGTTTTTTATGTTTATTATTTGCTATTACTATGTTATCTCTATCTCCTATTTCCGTTACTATATACGGACCTGTATATTTAGGATCTAACTTATGACCTGTCTCGTTTTTTAATAAAACTTTGTCACCTACTGATATATCTATATCCCTTACTTTATGATCGTATAGTAGTTTATTTCTATTCTTATTTGCTTCTAACATAACTCTAGCTCTTTTATAGGCTACTTCTAATCTATACTTACTCTCCTTAGCATAGTCATCTATATTATATAGTGCTTCTACATTATCTATGCTATTAAAATGTTTTGGTAAATTACTTGTTTTACCGAATACTAGCTCATATGGACAATATGTATGTGCCATAGAGGTGGTCGTGTTGAAACAGAAGCAAAATATTGAAGCCATACGTCCCAATCAGTTTTATCAACCGAAATGTAAGATCGTATGTATTCATTGAAAGTTCTATGACTTCTTTCTATTGTTCCAACTGTCTGGTGGTGGTGTGCTGTGGATGTAATATTTTCAATATTTAAATATTTGCACAAATCGTCTATAAATTAATTCTTATATTCTGTTCCCATGTCCGTAATGAACGTCTTCATTGGACCGTACTTCAGGATAAAAGATTCAAATATTGCTTTAGCGACAGTATTGGCATTTTTATTCGGAACAGGTATGGCAACTAAATACTTAGTTAAATCACATATTAAAGTGACTGCATACTCATTGCCATTTTCTGATTTTGGCAGTGGACCAATAGTGTCCACTATCACTCTGTCGAAAGCATTTATTGGTGTGTCTGTAATTGTTAAAGGGGTCTTTGTGTGCTTAGTTATTTTTGATTTCTGGCATTTTTGATATTTTCTTACGTACTCAGTTATATCTTTAGACATGCTTTTCCAGTAATAGTGTCTTTTTACTTTGGCCAAAGTTTTTGACATGCCAGTATGACCTCCTTGAATTGGATCATCATGAAATGTAGACAAAATTGCTTCATTTTCTTTTAAACTTGTTATTTGGGTCACCGGGTTGAGTAGCGCTACTCTTAATGTTTTCAATATTTTATTGCCCATTAATTTAAATTTATCTATTGAAGTATATTCAAAGATATTTTCCCACGGTGCCACTTTGAGTTGGCTGATTTTATGTATACCGGCTTGCATTTCAAGCCTTTGGAAAAATTGATCTAAATCAATAACTCCATTAGTATATAAATCGCTAACATCATATCTTGCAGTAATTTTTCTGCCTTGTTTAAATAAACATAACATATTTTTTATCTGCAAGGTCACTACTTTACGTACTTCATCATTGTTTATGACGTCGTATACGTTGGGCTTAGAAGCTTTATTTAAAGAATGCCTTGGCAATTCTTGTTCTTGATTTTCCGCGCGGACTTTTTGTCTACTTTGATATCTAGTAGTGACTTTTAATACATTTCTAGTTATATTTTGTAGATCTTTGATGGTTATTCTTGATAACGCATCAGCTACACGATTATCTTTTCCCTTTAAATATTCGACTGTAAAGTCGACTGCCCAGTTGCTTCAGTGCAACTATTGACAAATTTGGTAACGGCTTCGTTCAGAGTACTAAATGTGCCAGCTTGCATAGTCAATTTTTAGTCATTGCCTTAACTACATGCTGCATGGAATAACTCCTGGCTAGCTCTAAAGATAAACCATCTGATATATATGCACCTTCTAAGGCTTTCGTCATCTGCCCAATTTCTTGTGTGTATAGGTTAGCAGTTTTATTGCCCTGCTGTAGATTCATCAGCTTCACTGATAAAACCTCAACAGTTTCGCCTTTGCTTCTTAGTCTGGCAGTCACCTCAGTAATTGTTGTTTCATTACCGATTAGATTCCTGGCGACACCTTTTAGCTTTGTTTTAATAATGGACACAGCTAATTCTTCGTGCTCGCCTTTTATTGATTCTATTATTTGTAAAGCATCAATGAAACTTGTTAAATTTTCAGCCTTACCATCAAAAACTGGTATAAGCTTGGATGCTGTATTAATAAAATCAATATTTGATTGTGCCATTGTGATGGGGTTACTTATTTTGTTTTCTATTACACTCGAAGTATCTGAATCTGTAGAATTATCCAGATCAGTGTATACCGCCGGAATAAATAGATTATTCAAATCTTCATCTTCCATTTTGGGGTCTACTTTGGGAAGCTCTTCTGACTCCGATTCGTTCGTTTCTGTTGATACCGTGTCAGGTGCAGTGTCAACTGCTATTGGAGTGTTTAGAACGGTTGGTAAGGATATTTCTAAACTGAACTTTTATTTGACAAATATTAAATTAGTTCGTAGTTGTATCAAAAGTTTCGATACCTGTGACCAATGATCTTGATTTAATCTTTTCTTAGATTTTAGGTTGTAACGTCCTGGTTCTGATCGGGAGCACGCACTGTCAGTTGCCGGCCTAGCTCAGGGCCAGAGGGAGGGTTCTTGTGCTTCCCCAAATCAGGGTTACCAAATAAAAGAAATCGACAGTGCTTAAGGGAAGGGAGTGGCCAAAGTGGTGGGGGAGAGAGAGAACGAGGATACTAGCTTGGAGAACTCAGGTGTTATAGATCTCCTCTTTACCCGCCCTGCCTTTTTGCATTATCCATTATCATTGGGCAACCCATTTTACGTTAGCTTGTTTCTGGAAACCCCACGGAAATATTTAGACGCGATTCATTATAATTTAAATACTTCATTATATTCAATATGTTTTTAAGTAGTTGGTTCATTATTCCTTAAATAACAAATTTTAATCCTAATCCAACATTATAGTTCCAAGTGATTACCCTAACCTTTTTTTTTTTTTTTTTTTTGTATTAAGTTACTTCCATCCAGGAAAATGGGGAAGATTTATTTGGCAGTACCCAAAACATCTAAAACACCTAAACATCATTTACCCTAACCTTAACTTAAAATGATTTACTTTGATTTAAATTTTATGATTTAGTTAATTTATTTTGATTTGAATTTAGAAAATTAAGGAAATTACTCTATTTTACTCTACTTAATGATTTCGCTTCATCCAAAATATTCATATACATATGTATATCTTGTTTATATGTTATTCTGACACATTTTCGTAGGTTGTTGCGGCTATGCCGTACTTGCAGCTCGTCCCTCGAGGTCAGCAGGCCTGTCGACTTCCGATGCAGCAATGTATTTATATGTATTTTCTAAAGTTTACTTCCTAATAATGTAGATATTTATATATATATAGATATTAAAGGATGTAGTACGTAATTAATTTAAAATAAGGCAAAATCTTTCAAGAAAAACTTATTCATTCTAGAAATTAGCAAATATGATTCAAACTTCTTTACAATTTTACATTCCCTACAGTGGCAGATCAGATATGCATCTAAAACTGTGGAGGTTACATGGTATTCGCGTATCAGTTGATTCCCTTAGGGAAATAATGGCTGCAGCATGGTAGAAAGCAGATCACCAATCCGCGAGAGCTACTTTTATAGTAGGCGAGAGGAGAGGGGGTTGATTCCACGCCTCATGGAAACCTCGTGGTCCTTATGTAATGTCAGGGAACGGCGGGGGGGGTTTCATGAAGCTCTGTTACTTTTCCTCCAAAACGATCCTCAATAGCTCTAACTCCTCATCTCGGATTCCTGCGTTTCTGACTTTTATATATTTTATATATGTGCTCCGCCGAAATACCAGGCCACCATGGCTCTGCGAAATACATGGTTATTGAACTTCCACAAGAATTGCAGTTTCTTTTTCTCACCTGATATTGGCCGACCCACAGGGAAAATTAAACAGCAACTCTCAATTGCACTTGAAACTCGCACTTGTTTAGTTGCAACTAGTTTCATAAATTCACTTTAATTCAAATATATGGATTGCGGAACACGTGTAATTAGGTATTTCCACGTGTCTTAAAAAGGTGAAATCTTAGGTCAATCCGCTTGAGTCAAAGAACGATTTGAAAGTGAAACTGGGCTTATCTTTGCAGCGAAATTGAACCTACTTGCACATGCCAGGAAGCTTTAATGGTTCTAAAAAAAGGCATAGGGAAGAAGGGGATGGCAAGTGTGCACTTTTGGAGACTACTGCGAATAGGGGACAAATGAAATAGTTTGTCTTAAAATTGTGCTAAACCACGTGTTACATTATGGGTATTTTTTATTAGATTTTGTCCAGGTAATTTGCTTGACTCTGGAATTGTTTCTTCAAACATTTCTTGTGTAATTTATACAATTTTAGTAATACGCTTGCCAACATTGTAATAACGATTATCATTAACAATATTGTGATTGTTTGTAGATCGATTTTTTCGGATTCAATTTTATTAACGACATTTGCCGTGGAATCTTCAACTTTTGTATCTACTAAACCCACTTTAGATATTGTATATATTTTTATTTTTTCAATTTCTATTTTATTCTTATTTGAGTCATATTTTGTAACGTTATATAATTTTTCTGGGAAGTAATAGTCAGAATCATTTATTTGATCTGTTTTACTTATTCTATTACTTCTCATTAGAAAGGTATTCAAATTTTACATAAATTTTAGGAATTTATGCTATTACTTCCTTTAAACTAAAAAATTAAAAACAAAAACAAAAAAATCTGAGTTTTTCTCTAACATTTTTTTCCATTTTTTTCGGGCACGTCTTTTTAAGTTTCGGTAATGGCTTGGGTGATGGAGGTTTGTTTTTAATATTTTTTCATTAAATTTCCTTATCGGTACTGAGTGAGTGGCGGCAATTTTTGGGCATTTATTTTTGTTGCTTATTAATTTTTCATTCAGAAAATCTAGTTCTGTTTGAAGTTTTTGGGCCGTAGCCTACGCGGGAGGTGGAGTGCTTACGTAGAGTAGCCACTTTAGGTGTGCTACTCTTTTTTTTTTTTCGCAACTCCTCCGCGATTGCCCGTTGCTTTCACTCTACTCACTCAGATTTTTTTTGTCGATTTATTTTGCATTTTCCAGTAATTTTCCAGTGATTTTCTGATTTTACGTATCCTCCTGGGTAAATCCTTTAAATCCCTCGATGTCCTTCCATCGCTGTCACGGTCGCCATGTGATAAAGGATATCTCCAAGGGTTAAGTTTGATTGGTTTTTATTTGGAAGGAGCAGAAAAGGTGCCACTCTAACATTTAGATGGAGCAGCTGAGGTGCCGCTCCAACGATCAAAATGTCTCTGTTCTTTTGCAATATTTTTTAAGTCTAAGTGAGGCTAAGTCTCGTAGCAGCGCTGCTCGCAGGCGGCGGCAGAGAGACGGCTATGTACTTATGTATAAAGGAATATAATAATATACGTTGCTATGCGCTCTCAAGTGGAGGCGCGAGGGGTATGCATAGCACTTTCTGTGTGCGGGCTAAGCCATAACGATCGGTTCATATTTCGGCCACTTAGGGTTTATGACCGGGACTTTAGATTATGTAAACACTGCAACAAAGTGTTACAGTGCGCAACCTTTAAGTACTCTCGGTACAGTGGGTATTCAATATATGTGCATACTACATCTCCCTCCTTTTGAAAAATAACGCAATATAATGAAGTTATTTTTATAATAAAAATTTCATATTAATACATATATATTTTTTTTTTTTTTGTTTTATGTTGTTAGAATCATAGAAAATGAAATTATTAAAAGAATATGTGTATTTATTTATCTATGTATGTGTGTCTTTGTATGGCCATACTAAGTGCAAGTTATGAAATAAAGATTTATGAACTGTTTGTTTCTTATGTTTATTATTTGTTATTACTATGTTATCTCTATCTCCTATTTCCGTTACTATATACGGACCTGTATATTTAGGATCTAACTTATGACCTGTCTCGTTTTTTAATAAAACTTTGTCACCTACTGATATATCTATATCCCTTACTTTATGATCGTATAGTAGTTTATTTCTATTCTTATTTGCTTCTAACATAACTCTAGCTCTTTTATAGGCTACTTCTAATCTATATTTACTCTCCTTAGCATTGTCATCTATATTATATAGTGCTTCTACACTATCTACACTGTATGCTATTAAAATGTTTTGGCAAATTACTTGTCTCACCGAATACTAGCTCATATGGACAATATGTATGTGCCATAGAGGTGGTCGTGTTGAAACAGAAGCAAAATATTGAAGCCATACGTCCCAATCAGTTTTATCAACCGATATGTAAGATCGTATGTATTCATTGAAAGTTCTATGACTTCTTTCTATTGTTCCAACTGTCTGGTGGTGGTGTGCTGTGGATGTAATATTTTCAATATTTAAATATTTGCACAAATCGTCTATAAATTAATTCTTATATTCTGTTCCCATGTCCGTAATGAACGTCTTCATTGGACCGTACTTCAGGATAAAAGATTCAAATATTGCTTTAGCGACAGTATTGGCATTTTTATTCGGAACAGGTATGGCAACTAAATACTTAGTTAAATCACATATTAAAGTGACTGCATACTCATTGCCATTTTCTGATTTTGGCAGTGGACCAATAGTGTCCACTATCACTCTGTCGAAAGCATTTATTGGTGTGTCTGTAATTGTTAAAGGGGTCTTTGTGTGCTTAGTTATTTTTGATTTCTGGCATTTTTGATATTTTCTTACGTACTCAGTTATATCTTTAGACATGCTTTTCCAGTAATAGTGTCTTTTTACTTTGGCCAAAGTTTTTGATATGCCAGTATGACCTCCTTGAATTGGATCATCATGAAATGTAGACAAAATTGCTTCATTTTCTTTTAAACTTGTTATTTGGGTCACCGGGTTGAGTAGCGCTACTCTTAATGTTTTCAATATTTTATTGCCCATTAATTTAAATTTATCTATTGAAGTATATTCAAAGATATTTTCCCACGGTGCCACTTTGAGTTGGCTGATTTTATGTATACCGGCTTGCATTTCAAGCCTTTGGAAAAATTGATCTAAATCAATAACTCCATTAGTATATAAATCGCTAACATCATATCTTGCAGTAATTTTTCTTGCCTTGTTTAAATAAACATAACATATTTTTTATCTGCAAGGTCACTACTTTACGTACTTCATCATTGTTTATGACGTCGTATACGTTGGGCTTAGAAGCTTTATTTAAAGAATGCCTTGGCAAATGCCTTACTTTGATATCTAGTAGTGACTTTTAATACATTTCTAGTTATATTTTGTAGATCTTTGATGGTTATTCTTGATAACGCATCAGCTACACGATTATCTTTTCCCTTTAAATATTCGACTGTAAAGTCGACTGCCCAGTTGCTTCAGTGCAACTATTGACAAATTTGGTAACGGCTTCGTTCAGAGTACTAAATGTGCCAGCTTGCATAGTCAATTTTTAGTCATTGCCTTAACTACATGCTGCATGGAATAACTCCTGGCTAGCTCTAAAGATAAACCATCTGATATATATGCACCTTCTAAGGCTTTCGTCATCTGCCCAATTTCTTGTGTGTATAGGTTAGCAGTTTTATTGCCCTGCTGTAGATTCATCAGCTTCACTGATAAAACCTCAACAGTTTCGCCTTTGCTTCTTAGTCTGGCAGTCACCTCAGTAATTGTTGTTTCATTACCGATTAGATTCCTGGCGACACCTTTTAGCTTTGTTTTAATAATGGACACAGCTAATTCTTCGTGCTCGCCTTTTATTGATTCTATTATTTGTAAAGCATCAATGAAACTTGTTAAATTTTCAGCCTTACCATCAAAAACTGGTATAAGCTTGGATGCTGTATTAATAAAATCAATATTTGATTGTGCCATTGTGATGGGGTTACTTATTTTGTTTTCTATTACACTCGAAGTATCTGAATCTGTAGAATTATCCAGATCAGTGTATACCGCCGGAATAAATAGATTATTCAAATCTTCATCTTCCATTTTGGGGTTTACTTTGGGAAGCTCTTCTGACTCCGATTCGTTCGTTTCTGTTGATACCGTGTCAGGTGCAGTGTCAACTGCTATTGGAGTGTTTAGAACGGTTGGTAAGGATATTTCTAAACTGAACTTTTATTTGACAAATATTAAATTAGTTCGTAGTTGTATCAAAAGTTTCGATACCTGTGACCAATGATCTTGATTTAATCTTTTCTTAGATTTTAGGTTGTAACGTCCTGGTTCTGATCGGGAGCACGCACTGTCAGTTGCCGGCCTAGCTCAGGGCCAGAGGGAAGTTTTTTTTTCCCCAAAATCGGGTTACCAAATAAAAGAAATCGACAGTGCTTAAGGGAGGGGGTGGCCAAAGTGGTGGGGGAGAGAGAACGAGGATACTACTTGAGAACAGGTGTAAGATCCCCACCCGCCCGCCTTCATTATCCATATCATTGGGCAACCCATTACGTTAGCTTGTTCGGAAACCCCACGGAAATATTAGACGCGATTCATTATAATTTAAATACTTCATTATATTCAATATGTTTTAAGTAGTTGGTTCATTATTCCTTAAATAACAAATTTTAATCCAAATCCAACATTATAGTTCCAAGTGATTACCCAACCTTTTTTTTTTTTTTTTTTGTATTAAGTTACTCCATCCAGGAAAATGGGAAGATTTATTTGGCAGTACCCAAAACATCAAAACACCTAAACATCATTTACCCTAACCTTAACTTAAAATGATTTACTTATTTTAAATTTTGTTTATTTGAATTTAGAAAATTAAGAAATTACGCTATTTTACTCTACTTAATGATTTCACTTCATCCAAAATATTCATATACATATGTATATCTTGTTTATATGTTATTCTGACACATATTCGTAGGTTGTTGCGGCTATGCCGTACTTACAGCTTGTCCCTCGAGGTCAGCAGGCCTGTCGACTTCCGATGCAGCAATGTATTTATATGTATTTTCTAAAGTTTACTTCCTAATAATGTAGATATTTATATATATATAGATATTAAAGGATGTAGTACGTAATTAATTTAAAATAAGGCAAAATCTTTCAAGAAAAACTTATTCATTCTCGAAATTAGCAAATATGATTCAAACTTCTTTACAATTTTACATTCCCTACAGTGGCAGATCAGATATGCATCTAAAACTGTGGAGGTTACATGGTATTCGCGTTTCAGTTGATTCCCTTGGGGAAATAATGGCTGCAGCATGGTAGAAAGCAGATCACCAATCCGCGAGAGCTACTTTTATAGTAGGCGAGAGGAGAGGGGGGTTGATTCCACGCCTCATGGAAACCTCGTGGTCCTTATGTAATGTCAGGGAACGGCGGGGGGTTTCATGAAGCTCTGTTACTTTTCCTCCAAAACGATCCTCAATAGCTCTAACTCCTCATCTCGGATTCCTGCGTTTCTGACTTTTATATATTTTATATATGTGCTCGGCCGAAATACCAGGCCACCATGGCTCTGCGAAATACATGGTTATTAGAACTTCCACAAGAATTGCAGTTTCTTTTTCTCACCTGATATTGGCCGACCCACAGGGAAAATTAAACAGCAACTCTCAATTGCACTTGAAACTCGAACTTGTTTAGTTGCAACTAGTTTCATAAATTCACTTTAATTCAAATATATGGATTGCGGAACACGTGTAATTAGGTATTTCCACGTGTCTTAAAAAGGTGAAATCTTAGGTCAATCCGCTTGAGTCAAAGAACGATTTGAAAGTGAAACTGGGCTTATCTTTGCAGCGAAATCGAACCTACTTGCACATGCCAGGAAGCTTTAATGGTTCTAAAAAAAAGGCATAGGGAAGAAGGGGATGGCAAGTGTGCACTTTTGGAGACTACTGCAATCTGGACAATGGGACACAACTGAAATAGTTTGTCTTAAAATTTGCTCGTGAAAACCACCCTCACAAGGTGTTGACATTTATGTGTAATAATTTTTGGTTTGTGCTGGGTATTTTTTATTAGATTTTGTCCAGGTAATTTGCTTGACTCTGGAATTGTTTCTTCAAACATTTCTTGTGTAATTTATACAATTTTAGTAATACGCTTGCCAACATTGTAATAACGATTATCATTAACAATATTGTGATTGTTTGAAGATCGATTTTTTCGGATTCAATTTTATGAACGACATTTGCCGTGGAATCTACAACTTTTTTATCTACCAAACCCATTTTAGATATTGTATCTATTTTTCTTTTTTCAATTTCTATTTTATTTTCCTTTGTGTCATATTTTGTAATGTTTTATAATGTTTCTGGGAAGTAATAGTCAGAATCATTTATTTGATCTGTTTTACTTATGCTATTACTTCTCATTAAAAAAAAATTTTTTAAATCTTATTTATTCTCTTACATCTTTTTCCTACCTATTATTTGTACGGCTATACGGGCCATACTTTCTAATTGGGCAAAAGAGGTTCCGCTCAATGTTGTCAACAATGTTCAGCTCGGTTGGTTTCCTTTCTTCCTTCTACGTCAGCTGGTCGTCGCCGGTTTGGCTACGCTGACGCTCCCTCGGTGGCGCAGGAGGTGGCGTATTCCCTCCCTCTATTTTCTGCTGCTGCTGTCCGGGGCCTTTTGGGCTCAGGTGTTACCGGTACCGGTCCTTGCACAGGTGTGGTTGCAGTGGGGGCTGTCCAGTGGTCCAGGGCAATCCTTCGGGCATGTCTTTTTAAGTTTTGGGAATTGCTTTGGGGATGGAGTTTTTATTGTTATTAGTTTTCCATTAATTTTTCTTATTGTCTCTGAGTAAGTGGCGGCAATTTTTGGGCGTTTATTACTTATTAATTTGTCTTGCAGAAAATCAAGTTTTGTTTGCAGTTTTTGGTCCGTAGCCCACGCGGGAGGTGGAGTATTTACGTAAAGTAGCCACTTTAGGTGTGCTACCCATTTTTTTATCTTCTTCGCAACTCCTCCGCGATTGCCCATTGCTTTCACCCAAATCTACTCAACCCAACTCTACTCACCCAAATTTTTTGTCAATGTATCTATTTCGCACTTTCCAGTTTAAGTTTTTGTAGCTTTTTTTTTTTTTTTTTTTTTTTTCGCGGTCTTTCAGAATTTGGAAATGGCTTGTGCATCAATAGGAGCATCAGCTAGCATTCCTGTATTCATCATAAAGCTTAGAGGCCCAGACGACCGAGGGGCGCTCGAGAAACGATTTGTTAGTACATATTAAGCTAATTGAAATTTGTTAAGCTAAGAGGAGTTAGTAAGGAAATTTAAAATTCTATATTTTAAATTAGAGGGACAGGAAAGAGATGTAATAGAGTAGAGACCATTGTAGTTCGAACATAATACCCTAAAAGGGTCGTGCAGTGCATATGTCGAACTACAACGGCTAAGGAACAGAGGACTAAAGTTTCGAGTCCTTCTATTAGGAATGTTGAAATTTAAGCGTGTTAGTAAATGCTGGCTATCTACATCCCCGTTAATAAGGTTATGCAGAAAAACTACACCGAGCATTGTCCTACGATTTGTTAAGCTAGGTAGGTTAATAAGTAAAAGTCTGCTACTGTAGGATGGAAGCTGAAGATTTGCATCCCAGTATAGACCTCTAAGTGCAAATATTAAAAAGTTCTTTTGTACGGATTCTATGCGATACTTATGTACTCCATATTGGGGACTCCAGACACATGAACCGTACTCTAGTATAGGACGGACCAAAGAAATGAATAAAGTTTTGGTTATATAGGGGTCATTAAATTCTTTTGACCACCTTTTAATAAAACCAAGGACTCCTTTAGCCTTATTAACCATTAAGGAAATATGGTCGGCAAATTTAAGTTTTATGTCTAATAGGATGCCGAGATCATTAACCTGGGTTAATTTTTCTAAGGCAATCCCATTAATGGAATACGTAGCTTGCAGAGGGCAAGAACGATAAAAAGACATATGCTTGCATTTTGATCCATTAAGTATTAGATCATTAGCCAAACACCATTTTTGAAAGTTATCAAGGTCAGACTGAAGACTGCATTGGGCAGAGATGGATTTGTACTGAAGACAAAGCTTTACATCATCTGCATACATAAGAACTAGAGAGTTCGTTAAAGCAGGGGGCAAGTCGTTTATAAAAAGCGTAAATAATAACGGGCCAAGATGACTTCCTTGAGGGACGCCGGATGTAGCACGGACCAGACGGGACTGTATGTTTTTAAATAAGACTCTTTGTGTCCTTCCATCTAGGTAGCTGGAGATCCACGTTAAGAGGTCTTTAGGAAAACCCAGCATATTCAGTTTACTCAACAAAAGTGAGTGATTAACTGAATCAAATGCTTTAATGAAGTCTGTGTAAATTACATCGGTTTGATATCCCTTACAAAAGCCATCTATGACAAAGGATGTCAACTCCAATAAGTTTGTGGTGGTGGAGCGACGCTTAATAAAGCCATGCTGACAAGGAGTGATAATCGAAGAGCAAAGGTGTTGCAAATGAGGGGTAATTAATTTTTCAAATAACTTTGGAATTGCCGACAACTTAGAGATGCCTCTGTAGTTGGCAGCCTCGGACTTTTCCCTTTTATGTAGGGGAATTATAAATGATTCCTTCCACGGGGAAAAATCGAGTTTTCCAAAGATAAGTTGAAAAGTCTAAGTAGAGGTTTGCACAGAGCCCTGGCACAGTATTTTAGCACACAGCCTGGTACTCCATCGGGGCCTGGCGAATAAATGGGTTTGACCCTTAAAAGACCAGATAATAAGTTGTTCTCAGAAAAAAACGGACAGAAAATAAGATTTGCTGCTTGAATGTTATATGCGTAAGGCTGATCAGTCAATTTTGGAGGAGAATAAGTTGTTTGAAAAAATTCTGCGAATAGATCGGCAATGGCCTGATCAGAAGTCGCAGAAGAATTTTCAAACGTAAGCAGGGGTGAAAAAGATACGTGTTTACGCTTAGTGTTTACAAAATTATAAAACTGCTTTGGATCCTGAGTAAATTGTATCCGACAGCGGTCAATATAATTCCTATAACATTCAGCGTTATGCACGGTAAAATTCGACCGAGCTAGTAGGTATCTTGAGAAATCAACACTACTGCAGGTTTTTTTATATTTAAGTAAAAGCTTATTTTTTTTTTTTTTAAGTTAGCGAGGCACCTTGTAAACCAAGGAGGATTTGTTGAAGCGGACGGATATTTCAAGGCACACATGAGTCAAAAAATTTATTTAAAGTAAAATAAAATTTTTCTAAAGTGACATTAAGATCAGTGCACGCCAGAATATCAGACCAGTCAAATGTATCAATAAGGCTATTAAGTTTCTGAAAATCAGCTTTTACGGAAACAGCGAATCTTATTTACCACGCTCGGAGACATCTGATCGATACCAGGGAGTGGTTTCGATTGAGACCTCCAGTGTGGGGTGATATGGATCCTCTGGGGATGAAAGGGGAAAAGCTCTGGAGAGAGCAGTACCATCAGGATCAGATACAAAACATAAGTCTAAAAGCCGACCTAACGAATTTCTAACATGATTGATCTGACCTAGGGACATGTCAAACATGCCCGCGGTGAAGTCGTGGTAAGTTATAAGTGACAAAGATGGTGAGTTATCGACGTTGGACCACTTTAATTCTGGAATATTAAAGTCGCCCACCGCTACGAGTTGGTCACGATCCGTCATAAGATTAGAGACGTATCGAATGGCGGACAAATGCTGCCAATATGCGGTTCAGACATAGGAGGTATATATGAACATGTAATGTATAAAGCTTTAACGGACATAGTGATTTTAACGCAAATAAATTCTATGTCACCAAACTCTTGGGATTTCACCTCTTCAGAAGCAAGAGTAGAGTCTACCGAGATGAGGACTCCACCCCCCCTTCGCTGAGGTCGATCCCGTCTAAAAGTGGTGTACTTACTTGGAAAAACTTCGGAGCTAAAGATCTCCGGATTTAACCAAGTTTCTGTAAATGCTATTATATGGGATGCAAAGAAGAACTATCAGAATATAGCTTGGGGAGTTTGCTACGTAGCCCCCTAGTATTCTGATAGGTAAGAGTTAGTGAGGAAATTAGTTTTTTGGGTTAGTGGCCAAAGAAGAGGTGGAGGGTTGGTTGGGGTTTTTTTGTATTTGTCCAGTTTTTTTTTATCCTCCTGGGTATATTTTTCTCGGTGTATCCTTCTAGTCCCTCGATGTCTTTCCAGTCCTGTCACGGTCGCCATGTCATAGGATAACTCAGTTGTTCTGTGGCTTGATTATTTTTCGGTTTTTTATTTAGAAGAAGCAGCTGAGGTGTCGCTCCAACGATCAAAATGTCTTTGTTCTTTTACAATATTTTTTAAGTCTAAGTAAGGCTAAGTCTCGTAGCTGCGCTGCTCGCAGGCGGCGGCAGAGAGACGGCTATGTACTTATGTATAAGGGAATATAATAATAAACGTTGTTATGCACTCTCAAGTGGAGGCGCGAGGGGTATGCATATGCTGACCGTTTGTTACGCTTATGCCGAAACTAGCACTTTCTGTGTGCGGGCTAAGCCATAACGATCGGTTCATATTTCGGCCACTTAGGGCTTATGACCGGGACTTTGGATTATGTAAACACTGCAACAAAGTGTTACAGTGCGCACCCTTTAAGTACTTTCGGTACAGTGGGTATTCAATATATGTGCGTACTACATCTCCCTCCTTTTGAAAAATAACGTAATATAAAGTTATTTTTTTTTAATAAAAATTTCTAATTAATACATCCTTTTTTTGAAGTGAAACTTCTTTAGGCTCGTCAGGGCAGATTGAAAATAGGCGAGTGAAACAGTAAGTTCGGAGCGTTACCAAAAACCGTCAAATGTCGCTTCTTCCCACTCTCGCCTATTAGCTCTCTCTGTCGCTCTCTCGCATCGCAAGCGCTGAACGATGTGAGAGAGCCACCGAGACACGCCGCCTCTCCCCTTCTCTCTCGAATGCGTTTCTTTCTCTCCTGTTTGCTCTATAGCAAACTACCCACGCCGCGCATCAGCCGTTCAGTAAGTGTGAAACGAGGTTGGGATATTGCATTGACCTGTGATTCGCACTGAACGAAGCGTTATTCTTAATAGTTTTTAACAATATCGCTAAATCGAAGGAATATACGTATTACGGTATTACGGGCGCAGCCAAAGTTTATATACCCTTGCAGTTAAAACCAGAAAAAATACAATCTGTACTAAGTTCCAGCTTTCTATCTTCAAAAACTCGAAAGTTGGTCCATTTCCAATAGTTCAGTTAAATGACAGCTATAGGATATAATTGGGCGATCCTTGCCGTTCCGACTTATATACTGCGTGCAAAGGAAAGAAGGATGTGTGCAAAGTTTCAAGTCGATAGCTTTAAAACTGAGAGACTAGTTCACGTAGAAACAGACAGACGGACATGTCGGAGATGTCTCCTTCACTGCGTTGCACACTTTTGGACAAAATTATAATACCCTCTGCAAGGGTATAAATATATCACATTAATTTACGATGAAATACATCACGAATGGGGGATTTTGAATAAATAACTTTGTTCGCGTGTGGGTTTGAATAGAAAATTCCCCAAACTCGTAATTAATACATAGCTCCGGTAAATTGGTTTATCGCGTACTTTCTGTCATCAATACGTTTTTTAATCGGAATATAAAATTGATTGAAAAAAACAAATTTGGAAACCTGAATTAAACACGAGAGAGGGGGGGAGAGATCTAAACTGGGGCTCGCATGCATGGAAAAACCAACTCAGAAGTTTCACTTCTGCCGTGCGTGAGTCTGACACACACATTTTTTTATTATATTTTTTGTTGTTGTTTTTTTATGTTATTAGAATCAAAGAAAATGAAATTATTAAAATAATATGTATGTGTATTTATTTATCTATGTATGTGTGTCTTTGTATGGCCACACTAAGTGCAATTTATGAAATAAAGATTTTTAATCTATCCTTATGAACTGTTTGTTTCTTATGTTTATTATTTGTTATTACTATGTTATATCTATCTCCTATTTCCGTAACTATATACGGACCTGTATATTGAGGATCCAACTTATGACCTGTCTCGTTTTTTAATAAAACTTTGTCACCTACTGATATATCTATATCCCTTACTTTACGATCGTATAGTAGTTTATTTCTATTCTTATTTGCTTCTTACATAACTCTAGCTCTTTTATAGGCTACTTCTAATCTATACTTACTCTCCTTAGCATAGTCATCTATATTATATAGTGCTTCTACATTATCTATGCTATTAAAATGTTTTGGTAAATTACTTGTTTTACCGAATACTAGCTCATATGGACAATATGTATGTGCCATAGAGGTGGTCGTGTTGAAACAGAAGCAAAATATTGAAGCCATACGTCCCAATCAGTTTTATCAACCGATATGTAAGATCGTATGTATTCATTGAAAGTTCTATGACTTCTTTCTATTGTTCCAACTGTCTGGTGGTGGTGTGCTGTGGATGTAATATTTTCAATATTTAAATATTTGCACAAATCGTCTATAATTGAATTCTTATATTCTGTTCCCATGTCCGTAATGAACGTCTTCATTGGACCGTACTTCAGGATAAAAGATTCAAATATTGCTTTAGCGACAGTATTGGCATTTTTATTCGGAACAGGTATGGCAACTAAATACTTAGTTAAATCACATATTAAAGTGACTGCATACTCATTGCCATTTTCTGATTTTGGCAGTGGACCAATAGTGTCCACTATCACTCTGTCGAAAGCATTTATTGGTGTGTCTGTAATTGTTAAAGGGGTCTTTGTGTGCTTAGTTATTTTTGATTTCTGGCATTTTTGATATTTTCTTACGTACTCAGTTATATCTTTAGACATGCTTTTCCAGTAATAGTGTCTTTTTACTTTGGCCAAAGTTTTTGATATGCCAGTATGACCTCCTTGAATTGGATCATCATGAAATGTAGACAAAATTGCTTCTTTTTTATACCCTTGCAGGGGGTATTATAATTTTGTCCAAAAGTGTGCAACGCAGTGAAGGAGACATCTTTGACCCTATAAAGTATATATATTCTTGATCAGGATCAGCTCCTGAGTTTATATGAGCATGTCCGTCTGTCCGTCTGTCCGTCTGTCTGTCTGTCTGTCTTTCCGTTTCTACGCGAACTAGTCTCTCAGTTTTGAAGCTATCGTCTTGAAACTTTGCACACACCCTTCTTTCCTTTGCACGCAGTATATAAGTCGGAACGGCCGGGATCGGCCGACTATATCCTATAGCTGCCATATAACTGAACGATCGGAAATGACCCAACTTTCGTGTTTTTGAAGATAGAAAGCTGGAATTTAATACAGATTCTATTTTTGGTCAGTTGATCCAACCTACCAAATTTCATAGGGATCGGCTGACTATATCCGTTGTTTGCGATATATATCCGGTTTTAACTGCAAAGGTATATCAACTTCGGCTCCGCCCGAAGTTAGCTTTCCTTTCTTGTTTCTGATAACATTATTCTGATTTCGCTATTCACGAAGTCGGTAACAGATAGAGCATACGGATATTGTTTCCCGTATATTGGCCTATCGTGGATAAGATTTATTTCCCCCTTTATGTCTTTTCTAAAAGGAATTTGCATATTTATCTTTGAATGCTCCTTTTCAATATAGTGAACTATTTTTTCCTTCAATCCGTCTAATTGGTCGGTACCTATATTATTTATTTTATTTTTGACAATATTTACTTCGTCGGCACTCTCAGAATTTTTAATTCCCAAGATGTTTTTATTTTTATTGATGGATATTTCTACGTCGGTGTTCTCAGGTTTTTTAGTTCCCAAGATATTTTTATTTTTATTGGCGGATAGTTCTACATTGGCGTTCTCGGGATTTTTCATTCCCAAGCTTTTCTCACTATTTTCAAAAAATATTGAATCTGTGTTTTCGCTACCATTATCATCAAAATATTTTTTTATAATAAATTCTTTTAAAGGAAGAATATTATTTTCTTCAATTAAACATATTTCATTTTTTTCCTCATTATCATAATATTTGAACTTCTCCTGTTTCCCACTATAAGTTAGCACAAAATGAATTCGCAACCACGCGCATCCGGCATTGCAGCAGCAAGCAAAATTGCAAGGTCAATTTCCCGGCTTCGGTCAATAGCTCCCAAAAGGTTTCATTTTCATTTTATTCCGGTGTTTTAAGCAATTTTTTTTTTATACACTTTTAGCACAAAACTAATTAAATTAAATGAATTAATTTTTAAAAAACATATTTTACCCAATTTCAACAAATTTATCGACATCCGTTTGATTAGGTACAAGTATTTTTTAACTTGCTTTTTCATTCAATCAAAAGTATGGCAGCTTAGGCGATAACTCATGGTGTCGGACTTATCAGTCGCTCACCAAAACGAAAATTATTGTTGCCGACGGCAAAATTTGATATACAAATTTGAGGTGGGGTCAGAAATTATTCGTTTTAAAAATAATTACAACCCTAATTGATCTTCTAGAGGTCTTAAAAGAACGACAATAAGCCAACAAGTCAACTACTTTTTTCCTTTTGCAAATAGGATCCGATTTAATATAGAAAAAGGCATTTACTTTTCATTTCGACAAGACAAATTTTCTCGTTTTGGAATTTGAAAAAATCTTGTGAAAGTGAAAACGGGAGCACCAAATTTTTCGTTTTCGTTTTCAAAACGAAAACCGAAAATGAAAACCGGAGCAACCTGTTAGTTCCAATTTTTGTACTAATAAATACGGACCAATTGTCGAACAAAATTATATTCTTTAAGAAATAATAAGCCCAAGTGTTTAACTGGCGCCCAACGTTTAAGGGTCCTGTCCGGGGAAATATCCTTGGTATCGAATCAAAGTAACACTCGTAAGTGCACCCCATAGGCTGCCGGGGTTCCACCGATCCGAAATATAAGTGGGGAATCCAAAAACCACCTGCAAGTGCACCCCATAGGCTGCCCTGGTAACACCGGAAGAAAGCGCGCCAAAGGAAAGGCAACACTGCTGGACGACCCGCCAAGAAAAGGACTAACTTACATCAGACTGCAGGCTATCGCCGTAGACAACTGGACGGGAGTGTCAGGAAAAGGTACCCCAGTAGCAAGGAGCAAAAAGGACTACTACCAACTGGCCGGTTCAGGATGTATTTTATCTTACTGTAAGCTAACTTTTAATTACAAACCAGAAACAAAACAAGAAATCACAAAAAGTGAAACATACCCAAAATAAATCTTTTAAAAAAAAATTTAAAAGCTTAAACAAAGCAAACAAACACACAAAACAAACCCAATCTAACAAAAAAAAATTATTTAAAAAAGTGAAACATACGCAAAAGAAATTTTTATACCCTTGCAGGGGGTATTATAATTTTGTCCAAAAGTGTGCAACGCAGTGAAGGAGACATCTTTGACCCTATAAAGTATATATATTCTTGATCAGGATCAGCTCCTGAGTTGATATGAGCATGTCCGTCTGTCCGTCTGTCTGTCTGTCTGTCTGTCCGTTTCTATGCAAACTAGTCTCTCAGTTTTGAAGCTATCGTCTTGAAACTTTGCACACACCCTTCTTTCCTTTGCACGCAGTATATAAGTCGGAACGGCCGGGATCGGCCGACTATATCCTATAGCTGCCATATAACTGAACGATCGGAAATGACCCAACTTTCGTGTTTTTGAAGATAGAAAGCTGGAATTTAATACAGATTCTATTTTTGGTCAGTTGATCCAACCTACCAAATTTCATAGGGATCGGCTGACTATATCCGATGTTTGCGATATATATCCGGTTTAAACTGCAAGGGTATATAAACTTCGGCTCCGCCCGAAGTTAGCTTTCCTTTCTTGTTTTCTTTTAAATTTGTTATTTGGGTTGTGTAGCGCTACTCTACATGATTTCAATATTTTATTGCCCATTAATTTAAATTTATCTATTGAAGTATATTCAAAGATATTTTCCCACGGTGCCACTTTGAGTTGGCTGATTTTATGTATACCGGCTTGCATTTCAAGCCTTTGGAAAAATTGATCTAAATCAATAACTCCATTAGTATATAAATCGCTAACATCATATCTTGCAGTAATTTTTCTGCCTTGTTTAAATAAACATAACATATTTTTTATCTGCAAGGTCACTACTTTACCTACTTCATCATTTTTTATGACGTAGTATACGTTGGGCTTAGAAGCTTTATTTAAAGATTGCATCGGCAATTCTTGTTCTTGATTTTCCGCGCGGACTTTTTGTCTACTTTGATATCTAGTAGTGACTTTTAATACATTTCTAGTTATATTTTGTAGATCTTTGATGGTTATTCTTGATAACGCATCAGCTACATGATTAACTTTTCCCTTTAAATATTCGACTGTAAAGTCGACTGCCCAGTTGCTTCAGTGCAACTATTGACAAATTTGGTAACGGCTTCGTTCAGAGTACTAAATGTGCCAGCTTGCATAATAAGTTTTACTTTATCGATTGTGCAATTTCAGTCATTGCCCTGACTGCATGCTGCATGGAATAACTCCTGGCTAGCTCTAAAGATAAACCATCTGATATATATGCACCTTCTAAGGCTTTCGTCATCTGCCCAATTTCTTGTGTGTAGTGGTTAGCAGTTTTATTGCGCTGTTGTAGATTCATCAGCTTCGCTGATAAAACCTCAACAGTTTCGGCTTGGCTTCTTAGTCTGGCAATTACCTCAGTAATTGTTGTTTCATTACCGATTAGATTCCTGGCGACACCTTTTAGCTTTGTTTTAATAATGGACACAGCTAATTCTTCGTGCTCGCCTTTTATTGATTCTATTATTTGTAAAGCATCAACGAAACTTGTTAAATTTTCAGCCTTACCATCAAAAACTGGTATAAGCTTAGATGCTGTATTTATAAAATAAAAATTTGATTGTGCCATTGTAATGGAGTTACTTATTTTGTTTTCTATTACACTCGAAGTATCTGAATCTTTAAAACTATCCAGATCAGTGTATACCGCCGGAATAAATAGATTGTAATCGATTCCCTCTACAAGGCTCTTGATTTGGTTTTAAGGTTTTTTATTTAGTCGGAGCAACTGTTGTTGCCGCTCCGAGCTCAAGGGAGTTTCTGATTTTACAAATTTACTTGTGAGTTAAAGGAAGTCTAAATCCCGTAGCTGCGCTGCCCAAAGCGGCAGCGAAGGGACGGTTATGTATTCTTAAATATTTATATATGAATATATATTAATGTTATGTTCGCTTAGGCGGAGGTATGTGGACATGCATAAGGTCCACTCGTGTTACGTATATGCGGACATATGCACTTTTCGGCGTACAGCAAAGGCACAGCGGGCGATTCATATTTCGGTGCACTTAGGTTTATGACCGAGACCGATAAACACTGCGACAAAGTGTTACAGGGTGTACCCTTTAAGTACTCTTGGTACAGTGGGTGGTCGATATATATACATTTGATATTAATAGTGCATATATGAGCATATTACATCTCCCTCCTTTTGAAAAATAACGTAATATAATGAAGTTATTTTCTAACATAGATTGTACAAAATTTAATAAATGATGTTAACAATAAGTTTTTTTTTGTATTTTTATATTTGGTTTGCTTATTTTTCTCCTTTTTTTTATTTATGTATGGCCATACGTGATATATTTATGAAATGTTGATTGATTATAAAATGAAAAGTTTTAATCTATCATTATGTACTATTTGTTTTTTATTTTTATTGTCTTATATAGTTATATTATCTCTATCTCCTATTTGTTCTACCTTATAAGGACCTGTATATCTAAAATCTAGTTTATGTCCTGTTTCATTTTTCAATAAAACATGATCTCCTATTTTTAAATCAAAATCCAAACTAGTTTTGTCATAAATAATTTTTTGTTTTTGCTTATGAGCTTCTAGCATTAGTCTAGCTCTCTTAAATGCCTGCTCTAATCTAAATTTTGATTCCTTAGCGTAATCTTCTATATTGTAAAGGGGTTCTATTATATCTACGCTCTTAAAATGTTTTGATAGATTTGACGTTTTACCAAAAACTAATTCATATGGACAATAGTCATGTGCCATAGAGGGTGTTGTATTGAAACAATAGGCGAAGTATTGTAGCCATACGTCCCAATCCGTTTTGTCGACTGAGATGTATGAACGAATATACTCATTGAGTGTTCTGTGGCTTCGCTCCACGGTACCTACAGTTTGGTGATGATGTGCAGTAAAAGTTATGTTTTCAATATTTAGATTTTTACATAAATTCCCAATAATTGAATTTTTATATTCCGTTCCCATGTCCGTAATGAACGTCTTCATTGGACCGTACTTTAGAATAAAATTTTCAAATATAGCTTTTGCTACTGTATTTGCACTTTTATCTGGTATTGGTATTGCTACTAAGTATTTAGTTAAATCGCAGATGAGTGTTACTGCGTATTCGTTTCCATTATCAGATTTGGGTAGTGGACCAATCGTATCCACAATTACTCTATCGAAAGCTCTTTGCGGAGTTTCGGTTATGGTTAATGGGGTCTTAGTGTGTTTAGTCGTTTTAGACTTTTGGCATTTAGGACATTTCTTTATGTACTCTTTTATGTCTTTGGACATATTTTTCCAGTAATAGTACCTCTGGACCTTGGCCAAGGTTTTTGTAATGCCTGTATGACCACCTTGTATTGGATCATCGTGATATGTAGACAATATAGCTTCTTTTTCTTTATTATTTTTTATTACGGTCACCGGGTTGAGTAGCGCTACTCTTAATGATTTCAATATATAATTGCCCATATTTTTAAAATTATCAATTGAAACATGTTCAAAGATATTTTCCCACGGTGCCACTTTAAGTTGGCTGATTTTGTGCATACCGGCATGCTTTTCAAGCCTTTGAAAGAATTGACCTTAGTCAAGGGTTCCATTAGTATACAAATCGCTAACATTATATCTTGCTGTAATTTTCCTTCCGTGCTTAAATAAACACATATTGTCATTTACATGCAAGGTCACTACTTTACGTACTTCATCATTATTAATGACTTCATATAAGTTGGGCTTTGAAGCTTTTTCTATGGATTGCTTATGCAATTCTATTTTTTCTTTTCCTGCGCAGGATTTTTGTCTACTTTGGTTTCTGGTAGTGACTTTCAGAATTTTAATGTTTAAATCAGGGATCGGCACCCCAATACATTGATATGATTTTACCGCATTAGTGTTAGTAACGAATAGCAGAAAGTAGGCTGTGTGCATGACGTTTCACACATGTATACTGTGTGTGTGTGGCAGAGCTCGGGCAGAGAAATTTCCTATGCCCCCGAGATAGGGCCGTGCCGACCTCTGGTTTAAATGTATGTTTTTCAAGTCGGTGATTGTTATTCTAGACAGCGCATCGGCTACATAATTATCTTTACCCTTTAGATACTCTACTGTAAAATTATATTCCTCTAATTCAAGTCTCATTCGTGTTAGTTTGGAACTGGGATTTATCATTGAAAATGACAAGGTAAGTGCTCTGTGGTCTGTTTTGACAGTGAAGTGTCTACCATAAATATATGGTCTGAAGTATGTTATTGCCCAATGAATAGCTGCTAATTCTTGTTCTGAAGTGCTCTTGTTGCTTTCACCTTTCGTAAAGGATCTTGATGCGTATGCAACTGGGAGCTGTAATCCATTTTTATTCTGAGTAAGTACTGCTCCACAAGCGTATTTGCTAGCATCTGTAATTATGCAAAATTCTTTGCTAAAATCTGGGTATTGCAACAGAGTTTGGTTTATTAATGCTGATTTTAAATGTTTGAAAGCGTTTTGACATTCTGTTGTCCATTCGAATTTTACATTTTTCCTACATAATCTTGTTATGTGACGGGAGTATTCTGCAAAATTCTTTATGAAACGTCTGTAATAATTGCAAAATGCAACGAATCTTCTAGCGCTGTCCACATCATGTGGGACTGGGTAATTTTGAATGACGTCGTATTTTTTGTCGTCGGGCAAGATTCCTTTATTTGTGCATTTATGTCCTAGGAAGGTGACTTCATGCATGAAAAATGAACATTTTTCGGGATGTAACTTTAGGTTGTGTTTCCTCAAAAACATCAGTTCTCAAAAACATCAGTTAGGTTCTTGAGCATGTGGTTTTCGGAGCAACCTATGACTATTAAGTCATCCATGTAAAGAAATGCTTGGGAAGGCTCCAATCCAGAGAAAGCTATAGTCATCATTCTTTGAAAGGAGTTTGGCGCTATTTTTAAACCGAATGGTAATCGCGTGAAACGATACGAACCATTGTTCGTTGAAAAGGATGTTATATCTCGTGAATTTTTTTCGAGTTCAATTTGGTGAAAACCGGACATTAAGTCGAGACATGAGAAATACTTTGCTCTACCTAGTTGATCTAAAATGTCATCGATTCTAGGGAGTGGAAATTTATCAGATAAGAGTTTTTTATTAATTTGACGATAATCTATTACTAATCGCCATTTTTTATTTTCTGAATTTGGGAGTGACTTTTTTGGTACTAGCAGAAATGGGCTATTATAAGGTGATACAGAGGGTTCTACTATTTTATCATTAATGAGCTTTTCGACTTGTTTTTGAATTTCGTCTTGTTGACTATGAGGGTTTCTGTAATTTTTAGTATATACGGGTTCATCATCACTTAATCTCAGTTTTTGTTTATAGAAATTATTTGTAGTGATCGCTTCGGTTTCTAGTCCGAATACATCACTATACTGGGTGCATAATTTTGTAAGTTGATCATTGAATTCAGGTGGGAAATTTTTTTTTAAGTTGGGATAATACAGTTTTTTACGGTTTTCGGAGTCTGTTTTTACTACATCGTAGTTTGAAAGTGGTTCATGATGAATATTTTTAATATTAACTACCTGATCTTTATTTGTGGTATTTAGTAGTCTTATGTATGCATTCTGAACTGTTGCTATGGTATTTGCTATATAGATTCCTTTATGAATCTCTTGATTCGGAATCAATACACTATTTTCTTCGGAATTTATCTTAATTTTTCGGACGACTTGGGATCTTGCTGGCAGAATTAGGGAGTTGTTGCCAGAACTGTATGTTATCGGAACATAAATTGGATATTTGAGATTATTTGGTCTAATTACAAGCCAGTCTTCAGAAGGCTTGAAGTCTAATTGACAATTGTATCTTTTGATAAAATCTATTCCCAGTATCCCATCACATTTACTATATGGAAATCATGTGGGATAATGTACTTAGAAGTCTGAATTTCAATAGAAGTTATGCCTTTTGATTTGGTAACCTCTTGGCTTATACCCTGTATGTTTATGATATGGTTATCTTGAATGTTTTGAAAATTATCAGAATTTTCCTTTAATATGGAAATTTCTGCACCTGTATCTAGTAGAAAAACTAATTCTTTTCCTGTTGCTGCATTTACGAAACTAACGAATGTACTTTGACTGAGATTTATAGTGTGAATCTTGTTGTTTTTTACTGACGTGTATCTAAAGGTGTTTGGGAGTTTTCCGAACTTGTTTGGGCTATTCTTATATTGTTATTTTGGTTGTTATTATTATGGTTATTATGGTTGTTTCCCCCACGGCTATTTCCGCCGCGGTTGTTTCCACCATGGTTATTTCCGCCGCGGTTGTTGTTTGTGTAATAACTGTTATTCTGCTTACCGTTATTTCTGTAGTAGCCATTGTTTTGATTATAACCGTTATTTTGGTAATATCTGGTATTATTATAATTACCTCGATTATTACCTCTACCACGATAATTGTTTCTGAAATTATTACCGCGATAATTATTTTCTCGTTGGGTGTACAATATTGAATTGGCATTACCTGTCATTTCAGTACTACATTGTATGTACTTTGTGACGGCTTCATTCATAGTTGTGAAAGTGCCTGCTTCCAATATTGTTTTGAGGCGGCCATGCTCACAATTTTTAACCATTGTGGTAATGGCCTCCTTGGTACTGAATTTGTCAGCGTGTTCGGCCGATAGGCCTTCGTCAATGTATGAAGCTTCTAGGAGCTTCCTTAAGTTGTCTATTTCCGTCGCGAATTTTTCCGCGGTTTTGCCTTTCTGGGTCGTTTTCGCCATTTTGGCTTAAATTATGTCAGAGGTTTCTCCGACTATAGTGTCCTGTAGTTTTTTGATTATTGCTTCTATAGTTCTTTCATTTTGGACTCTGTATAAAGTTGATCCAATTATTTTGGATTTTATTACTTCTACAGCCAAATTCTCAAATGTGCCTTTAGTGAGATTGACTAACCTCAAAGCTGTTACAAATCTTTGAAGATGTAACCTTTGCCCGTTAAATTCCGGTATGGCATTCGATATTTCTTTAATGTATGCCCTTTGGGCAATGCTCTCGTCAGCCATTGCGGTTGGTTTTAATTCTACAATGCTGTCGTTAAACTCAGAGTCGGACAAGTCCTGGTCTGATAATTCAGATTGAATAAGGACTGCCGGAACCGTAAGGTTATTAATATCGCTTTCTTCTATCTCTTGTTGGTCAATTTCTTCTTTTGCTTCTGGTTCGTCACCAGCTTCAATTGTTATTGAAGTATTTAGAATAGTAGGTATTGAAATATCTAGCTTGAACCTTTCCTTAACCGATGTTAGATTAGATCTTAGTTTGATCAAGAACTTTAATACTCGAGACCAGTGATCCGGATTTAACTTTTCCCTGTGTTCATATATTAATATTCTAGCTTCATTAAAGCATTTAACTAATATTTCTACGTGTTTATTAACCGTTGTTTTTTGTATCGGTCTATTCTGTGTGAGTGACTTATGAGATTTGTCGAATTCTGCTTTAATGCTTGATAGTTCTTTCGATAATTCATTCCATTCCATTATATTAAGGATATGGCTTATCTTTTAGAAACCATCATAATAATCGTTCTACCTAAAAGTGGATGCTCGTCTATTCTTGATTTTACTAGCACACCCGGAATTGTTGTTAATACTATTCCTTTTTGGGTTGCGGTGCAGTGAAACAATGGTGAAACGTGGCAGTTAAATGTTTCTATATAAAGTATTTCTAACTCATACACACTAACTGGGGTTGTTGATACTAACTGCTTAATCCTTTCTTGGAAATAGGGGTCCTTTTCATATGTTTTGTCTATGGCTCTTTGGGTAGTCATACTGGAATTATTTTTTTTAGACTTTCTTCATATTATTTATTATTATTTTTTTTTTATATATATTATTTTCATTGTACATAAAGATAAGATTATTCATGAACATATGGAATTCTTTTTTTTTGTGAATATTTCATAGGTGCCTTTTATGTTTTGTTATATATATGTGTCTAAAAATTAATTTTTTTTTTTTTTTTTTTCGTTATATATTTATATATTTGTATATATATTTTTTATATTTTATCCAGATCGATAGCCTGGCTTTTATTAATCGCTCTTTTTGCTATACATTTATTATGAAAAATGTATGCTTTATACAAAATGAATGCGATCAAAATGAATACAATAATTGATAATAGGATATTTGTCCATTCTGTGTTCGTAGTGCTGGACTCAATTTTATTTATTACATTTGCTGTGGAGTCCACTTGTTTCACATCTACTAAACCCATTTTGGGTATTTTCTCTAGAATTGGTATATAATTTTTTGTGTAAACTGTATGATTTAATTTATTATTTATTTGCCATTCAGTTTGGCTCATTTAAAGACTTGTTTTTTTTTTATTTTTACTTTTTTTATACCCTTGCAGAGGTTATTATAATTTTGTCCAAAAGTGTGCAACGCAGTGAAGGAAACATCTCCGACCCTATTAAGTATATATATTCTTGATCAGGATCACCTCCTGAGTTGATATGAGCATGTCCGTCTGTCCGTCTGTCTGTTTCTACGCAAACTAGTCTCTCAGTTTTAAAGCTATCGACTTGAAACTTTGCACACACCCTTCTTTCCTTTGCACGCAGTCGGAACGGCCCGGATCGGCCAACTATATCCTATTGCTGCCATATAACTGATTGATCGGGAATGGTATAACTTTGGTATTTTTAGAGTTAGAGAGTTCAAATTTGACATGAGAGCTATTTTTGGCAAAATATTACGACGTGCCAAATTTCATAAGGATCGGCCGACTATATTTTATAGCTGCCATATAACTGAACGATTGGAATTGACCCAACTTTCGTGTTTTTGAAGATAGAAAGCTAAAACTTACTACAGATTCTATTTTTGGCCAGTTGATCCAACCTAACAAATTTCATTAGGATCGGCTGACTATATCCTATAGCTGCCATATAACTGAACGATCGGAAATGCTAATTGGTAGAAATATCAACTTTCGTATTTTTGAAGATAGAAGCTTGGGACTTTTTTTTTAGATTTTTTATTGTAATTAATTGGTTTTATTATGATGTAATCATAAGAATCGGCCAATTATATCCGATGTCTGCGATAGATATCCGGTTTTAGCTGCAAGGGTATATCAACTTCGGCTCCGCCCGAAGTTAGCTTTGCTTTCTTGTTTTTTTATAAAGCCTGCCTATAATTTTTTTATATATATATATTGGTTGTTTTTCTTTTTTTCATTGTATTTTTTTACATAAAAACCTGCCTATTTTTTGTATGGTTTTCAGGCCACACGCTAATCGGGCAACTTTAATGTCGCTCAATTTTACAAAGGATTTTTTATACTAAAAAAAAATATGCATCGCAGTGCAATACAAAAAAATATGCAACGCAGTGCATGGGGAAAAAAATTTTTGCGCCCTTGGTAGCGCTGTCGGGCAGCTGTTGTTGCCGCTCCGAGCTCATAGGAGTATCTGATTTTACAAATTTACTTATGAATTAAAGGAGGTCTAAGTCTCGTAGCTGCGCTGCCCAAAGCGGCAGCGGAGAGACGGTTATGTATTCTTAAATATTTATGTATGAATATATGTTTATGTTATATTCGATTAGGCGGAGGTATGTGGACATGCATAAGGTCCACTCGTGTTACGTATATGCGGACATATGCACTTTTCGGCGTACAGCAAAGGCACAGCGGGCGATTCATATTTCGGTGCACTTAGGTTTATGACCGAGACCTTGGATAACATAAACACTGCGACAAAGTGTTACAGTGTGTACCCTTTAAGTACTCTTGGTACAGTGGGTGGTCGATATATATACATTTGATATTAATTGTGCATATATGAGCATATTACATCTCCCTCCTTTTGAAAAATAACGTAATATAATGAAGTTATTTTCTAACATAGATTGTACAAAATTTAATAAATGATGTTAACAATAAGTTTTTTTTTTGTATTTTTATATTTGGTTTGCTTATTTTTTTCTTTTTTTTTTTATTTATGTATGGCCATACGTGATATATTTATGAAATGTTAATTGATTATGAAATAAAAAGTTTTAATCTATCTTTATGTACTATTTGTTTTTTATTTTTATTGTCTAATATAGTTATATTATCTCTATCTCCTATTTGTTCTACCTTATAAGGACCTGTATATTTAAAATCTAGTTTATGTCCTGTTTCATTTTTCAATAAAACCTGATCTCCTATTTTTAAATCAAAATCCAAACTAGTTTTGTCGTACATAATTTTTTGTTTTAGCTTAAGAGCTTCTAGCATTAGTCTAGCTCTCTTAAATGCCTGCTCTAATCTAAATTTTGATTCCTTATCGTGATCTTCTATATTGTAAAGGGGTTCTATTATATCTAAGCTCTTAAAATGTTTTGATAGATTTGACGTTTTACCAAAAACTAATTCATATGGACAATAGTCATGTGCCATAGAGGGTGTTGTATTGAAACAATAGGCGAAGTATTGTAGCCATACGTCCCAATCCGTTTTGTCGAGTGAGATGTATGAACGAATATACTCATTGAGTGTTCTGTGGCTTCGCTCCACGGTACCTACAGTTTGGTGATGATGTGCAGTAAAAGTTATGTTTTCAATATTTAGATTTTTACATAAATTCCCAATAATTGAATTTTTATATTCCGTTCCCATGTCCGTAATGAACGTCTTCATTGGACCGTACTTTAGAATAAAATTTTCAAATATAGCTTTTGCTACTGTATTTGCACTTTTATCTGGTATTGGTATTGCTACTAAGTATTTAGTTAAATCGCAGATGAGTGTTACTGCGTATTCGTTTCCATTATCAGATTTGGGTAGTGGACCAATCGTATCCACAATTACTCTATCGAAAGCTCTTTGCGGAGTTTCGGTTATGGTTAATGGGGTCTTAGTGTGTTTAGTCGTTTTAGACTTTTGGCATTTAGGACATTTCTTTATGTACTCTTGTATGTCTTTGGACATATTTTTCCAGTAATAGTGTCTCTGGACCTTGGCCAAGGTTTTTGTAATGCCTGTATGACCACCTTGTATAGGATCATCATGGAATGTAGACAATATAGCTTCTTTATCTTTATTATTTTTTATTACGGTCACCGGGTTGAGTAACGCTACTCTTAATGATTTCAGTATATAATTGCCCATATTTTTAAAATTATCAATTGAAACATGTTCAAAGATATTTTCCCACGGTGCCACTTTAAGTTGGCTGATTTTGTGCATACCGGCTTGCTTTTCAAGCCTTTGAAAGAATTGACCTTAGTCAAGGGTTCCATTAGTATACAAATCGCAAACATTATATCTTGCTGTAATTTTCCTTCCGTGCTTAAATAAACACATAATGTCATTTACGTGCAAGGTCACTACTTTACGTACTTCATCATTATTAATGACTTCATATACGTTGTGCTTTGAAGCTTTTTCTATGGATTGCTTATGCAATTCTATTTTTTCTTTTCCTGCGCAGGATTTTTGTCTACTTTGGTTTCTTGTAGTGACTTTCAGAATTTTAATATTTAAATTTATGTTTTTCAAGTCTGTTTTTGTTATTCTAGATAGCGCATCGGCCTCATAATTATCTTTACCCTTTAGATACTCTACTGTAAAATTATATTCCTCTAATTCAAGTCTCATACGTGTTAGTTTGGAACTGGGGTTTATCATTGAAAATAAATATGTAAGTGCTCTGTGGTCTGTTTTGACAGTGAAGTGTCTACCATAAATATATGGTCTGAAGTATGTTATTGCCTAATGAATAGCTGCTAATTCTTGTTCTGTAGTGCTCTTGTAGCTTTCACCTTTCGTAAAGGATCTTGATGCGTATGCAACTGGGAGCTGTAATCCATTTTTATTCTGAGTTAGTACTGCTCCACAAGCGTATTTGCTAGCATCTGTAATTATGCAAAATTCTTTGCTAAAATCTGGGTATTGCAACAGAGTTGGGTTTATTAATGCTGATTTTAAATGTTCGAAAGCGTTTTGACATTCTGTTGTCCATTCGAATTTTACATTTTTCTTACATAATCTAGTTATGTGACGGGAGTACTCTGCAAAATTCTTTATGAAACGTCTGTAATAATTGCAAAATGCGACGAATCTTCTAGCGCTGTCCACATCATGTGGGACTGTGTAATTTTGAATGACGTCGTATTTTTTGTCGTCGGGCAAGATTCCTTTATTTGTGCATTTATGTCCTAAGAAAGTGACTTCATGCATGAAAAATGAAAATTTTTCGGGATGTAACTTTAGGTTGTGTTTCCTACATTTCTCGAAAACATCAGTTAGGTTCTTGAGCATGTGGTTTTCGGAACAACCTATGACTATTAAGTCATCCATGTAAAGAAATGCTTGGGAAGGCTCCAATCCAGAGAAAGCTATAGTCATCATTCTTTGAAAGGAGTTTGGCGCTATTTTTAAACCGAATGGTAATCTCGTGAAACGATATGAACCATTGTTCGTTGAAAAGGATGTTATATCTCGTGAATTTTTTTCGAGTTCAATTTGGTGAAAACCGGACATTAAGTCGAGACATGAGAAATACTTTTCTCTACCTTGTTGATCTAAAATGTCATCAATTCTAGGGAGTGGAAATTTATCAGACAAGAGTTTTTTATTAATTTGACGATAATCTATTACTAATCGCCATTTTTTATTTTCTGAATTTGAGAGTGACTTTTTTGGTACTAGCAAAAGTGGGCTATTATAAGGTGATACAGAGGGTTCTACTATTTTATCATTAATGAGTTTTTCGACTTGTTTTTGAATTTCGTCTTGTTGAGTATGAGGGTTTCTGTAATTTTTAGTATATACGGGTTCATCATCACTTATTCTCAGTTTTTGTTTATAGAAATTATTTGTAGTGATCGCTTTGGTTTCTAGTCCGAATACATCACTATACTGGGTGCATAATTTAAACGTCATTAAGACAGAACCAGAGAAAATTGAAACCATTAGAAAATATCCGCTTCCAGAAAATATTCGGGAACTAAGAAGTTTCCTAGGTTTTACGGGCTATTATAGAAAATTTGTTTCAAACTACGCCTACATAGCCAAACCTCTAAAAAAAATATCTTGGAGGTCATAATGGCAAAATCTCAAAAAGAATGTAAAAAAAATGTTAATTCAGCTGGATGAACAATTAAATTAAAGCTTTTAACGAGCTGAAAGAAAATCTCATTGCTCAAGTAGAACTATTTCAACCGGACTACAATAAAAAATTTACCTTGACCACCGACGCTTCAGACGTCGCAATTGGTGCAGTTTTATCTCAAGAAGGAAAACCAATTACTTTTATTTCAAATACCTTGTCTAAAACCGAACAAGCTTATGCTACTAATAAGAAGGAACTTTTAGCGATAGTATGGGCCCTTAAAAATCTAAGAAATTATTTATACGGAGTTATTGGAATTGAAATTCAAACCGACCGTCAAACTTTATCTTACACAATTTCGGATAAAAATCCCAACGTAGATATGAAAGGATGGTATTCTTTAATAGAGAGTTTCACACCGAAAATAACATATAAGCCCGGTACAACAAATGTAGTTGCAGACGCATTATCTCCAGAGCTCCCGAATTATGATCAACCAATATTTTCATTGCTGTCTACTCAGGAAAAAGACAGAGAAAAACTAAACGGACGCGCTCACTTTCTGAACAGAACAGATATTTTTGCTGCTTTCGTGTTTTCTGTTTTATGCTGTTCGTTGAGAGAGACACACGAAGCGCTCTCACGAAAACAGTTTGTAGGGGACACTGTCGTTTGACGCTCAGCAACTGAGCTCAGTCACTGAGCAAAACGAACCAAGTGGAAGCACTGTCTTTTTTCTTGTTGTTGCGTTAGGCTTTTGTTGTTGCGTCTACATCTCATCGCAAGCAAAGCGTGAAAGAGGAGGGCAGAAAGAGAAGAGAGCTATCATGCGAATGCATTTATATACGCACATTTAAAATAACTATATACATGTGTATATTAGAATAGGAAATAATAGACAAATATATAAACTTAAACTGAGGCACACGAGCAACACACATACATACGCAAAAGACACTTTCGGCAAATTCTGCTCAACGAAGTGTCTCGTGTGAACGATGTTACAAAGTGAGCGACAAAATCTCTCGTTGGTTGAGCAACGAGAGCGTTGATAGAAACCGAAGTTGAAGTGTCTTTTCGATTCTCTTTTCAATCGTGCTCGCGGACAACAGTTTTTTTGCTGACTGCCTGAGAAAAGGGACCACTTCTTGCGAGCTCTGATTATCTCGAATTCAAAAAAATAATATTACTAACAGCGATATAAAACAAACAGACCAGTCAGACTCAAATCAAAACACACAGCATTCAGCTGAAAGTAGTTTTGAAAATGTAATACAAGAGACCCGTAAACCGTTAAATCAATTTAAACAACAACTGTTATTAACAACGGGGAGGTATACAATACATGAGTCACTGAAAATCTTTGACAGAAAATTTAATAACTGTATTAAGAGAGTATCTTTCACCTAACATTACGGTAGGAATTCATTGTACCTTAGAGGACTTATTTCAAATTCAATTACCATTAAAAAATAATTTCACAAACACATTCCTTTTTACAAGAATCTTTCTACAAGACGTGGAAAACGAGGAAGATGAAGCTATAATAATAGAAGAAACACACATCCGTGCTCATAGGGGGGGAGAAGAGAATTACAAACAGATCAGTAAATTATATTATTGGCCAAACTGTTTTAAAAAATTAAAAGAATATATTAAAAACTGCGTGATTTGTAACGAAGTAATAACAGGCACCCAATAAAAATTCCAATTGGGGAAGCCCCAATTCCAAGTAAAGAAGGAGAAAATTTACACATTGATATATATTACGCGCAAGGTCTTACTTTCATAACTTGTATTGACGCTTACTCAAAATTTCTAGTAGCAAAAGAAATCCAAAATAAATTAAATATCGAAAATAAAGTAATGGAACTTCTTCAACATTTTCCACAAGCAAAAGTAATAATGACCGATAATGAACCGAGCTTTACCTCGGCCCAATTTAAATCTTTCGCACAAAGGTGCAATTTAACTTTACATTACGCAGACCCGAGGCACAGCACATCAAACGGACAGGTTGAAAGGGCACATTCTACATTAACAGAATTAGCTCGATGCATTAAAGAAGAATTTAATTTAACTGACTTTTCCGAAATAGTAATAAGAGCCGCTCAAGAATATAATCAGAGCATTCATTCTACAACGAACCAAAAACCTTTTGACGTATTATATAATAAAATAGAGCACGATAACATTCCTGTACTTTTGAAAAATACTCAAGAGAAAATGTTGGAAACACATAATGAAAACAGAAAAGAAAAAGAATATCATGTAGGACAGGTAGTCTATGAAAAGAAACACGGGGAAAGAAATAAACTTAAAACCAAATATAAAAAACAAATAGTTAACGAAAATTTACCCAACAAAATAATAATCAACAATAGAAATAGAATTATTCACAAAGATAATATAAAATTCTAAGTATTTATATATTATCCTTTTTCTTTCCTTTCCCAGAAAATGTTTTTTCAGGTGCTCATACTACACCTTATTTTATTAACAAAATCAGAAATAATTGACTATACAAGTCACGAATAACTTCTATTTAAGGACATTAAAGACGTATTGACGTACGATTCATACGCAGATTTATTCCATGTAACTTACTTAAGCTTTTATAAAGAAATAATACATTTGGAATCAGATAATATTAAAAGGGATACTAATAAAAGGTCACAATGGGAAATTAAATATGACATAAAAGTAATAGAACTAATTTCATCACAATTAATATCAACTAGATCAAAAAGAGGGATAAATGAGTTAGGCACCGTGTGGAAATGGTTAGCTGGAACTCCGGACCATGATGATTTTATTACAGTTCAGAATAAAATTAATGAATTAATTGAAAACAATAATAAGCAGTCTATTATCAATTCCCGATTATTCAAAGAAATAGAATCTCTTTCCGATGATTTTAAAAAAGTATTTATTGATCAAGATCTACCACTTCGAAAACATCGCTTGCGATTATTAACATTTGATCTGAAAAATTTAATTGACACAATCACTCTAGCAAAAATAGACGTTTTTAATACCAAAATTTTAAACAATGGAAATATCTTGGACATCTTGGAAATATTAAAACATTAACAAAAACCAGTAATTATAGCTGATTTAATGGACATCTCTTCTTTTAAAATCGCATTACATAAATAACTTTTAATAATTTATATAAAATACCCAATAATAAAAAACAGATTTGAAATATATCACGCTAGAGCGATTTCCCAAATCGATGGAAAACTAGTATTAAGCAATCAAGTCCCAAAATGCGAAAATATTTTTTACGAAATGTCTAATTTTAAGAACTAACTTTTTAATAATTATTGCACTCTAAGTAACAAAAAAACTTGTTTTACCCGATTATTAAATGGTGAGAAATCAACCTGTAAAAAAATAAGAGAAAAAATAAAAAAAATAGACATCATACAAGATGGTGCCATTCTTATAAATGGGAACAATATTGTAAACAACTCCCATTTAAACGGTTCGTTTTTAATAACATTTAATGGTACAACTAAAATTAATAATATCTCATATACCAACTTTGAAAATAAAATTCTTGAATACGTAACTACGAACCACTTCAAAAATTATGAAATATCCGATTACATATTATCAAATAACTCTGATCTTTCTTTAGATAATATAAACATTTTAAACCCATTCGTTAAAATTAAGAATACTAAAATATCACTTACCTTTATATTATTAATTTTAATCATTATATATTTGATTCTTTCACTTATTATAAAATACAAAAATGGTATATTATTTGTAAACAAAAAACATCGGCCTGAACCAGAAAAATCTATTAACCAAGAAAATTTATTAACAGAATCAAGAGATCATTTAAACGAATTTCATATTGAATCGGGACGATCCATTTTAGAAGGGAGACAGTTATCCAACTCGTAAATACAGGCCACTTATGGCTTTTATAAACAATATTTTCAATCTCTGCATTTACCTTTGGCTTTGTCTTTGGCTCAATCATCCAACCCATAAATCCAGGCCACTTATGGCTTTCCACTTATGAATTTTATAAACAATATTTTCAAACTCTGCATTTGCCTTCGGCTTTGCCTTTGGCTCTGAGGTCCGATCTCGGTTCCCCATAAACAAATCAAAATCAAAAGTCAAATCAAATCAATTACGCCTTTTGCGTTTCAAGTACCCACCAAATTGCATCGATCAGCTGAATCGAATTTCACAATAAGATGCGACATTTTCATCTTAAGCCTCTAATCTAAACACAACTCATGGCCGAGCTTCTTTAGATAAGATTTAGAATTAAGAAGCCAGTCCTATTTTGACGGAGACCGCAAACGGTTGACGGAAAATAATTAAGAATAACGAAAGTGTCTCAATTAAGTTAATAAATAAAGGTTTAACACCAAGTTTTAAAAAGTGATTTTTTTTAATTCACCGAAAAACAACCAAATTAAATTGCATATACCTTCGCTTAAGCGATTATAGCTATATGCTTAAGAATATATTACGCTCTATCCGCTGCCGCTGTTGGCAGCTCAGCTACGAGACTTTAGACTTCCCGACTCCTAAAAATATTGTAAAGGAGAAGAACTTTTTGGAAGCTTGGAGCGGCAACACGGCTGCTCCAAATTAAAAGATCGCAAAATAAAGAATTAAAGAATATTCAACAAAATCCATTTTGTTACCACTGGACGGGATCCGCAAGACTTATACTACATGGCGACCGTGATAGCGATGGACGAAGGACATCCCAGGACTAGGACCTAGGAACAAACGGAAAAAACTACAAAAAAAGTATGATGTGTGCAAAAAGAAGTGGCGTGGTAAAAGACTGAAAGTAAGGAAGGCTGAATTACTGAAGCTACCAAATAGCGAAAGTAAATTAAGCTGGGACAACTCGGTGAAAATTCATGCCGAAGTTCATGTGAATGAACAAGAAAATTCATGAACACATAAAAAATCTACTCGAACAAAGAAAAAGTCAAACCACAGCCACACATCCACCTACGCTGCAATGAAAAATATCGCAAACAATAATCCAAAATTACCTCTACCGTCGAAAAAGGAAATCCCAAAGTTAAAGAAGAAGTGCCCAAACGACTGCGAGGGACCACTCTGCTCGCCTTATTGCGAGCTCACCTGTGGAACCATAATTTGTTTATAACAGTTGTGATGTGCTAAACCAAAACTAGTGCATTGTTTTAAATACATAAGATGAATGACGCAATGAACTCATTTAGCAACGATCAAAAGAACGAGCGTAGAAGCTCGGTGAATCAAAAAAAAGGCTTCTACTCTTACTTTTCAACCCGCGATACCGAAGTGGAAAAATCGGCGATTATAAGCAACCCGGCTCTACTGACCGCTGAAAGCCAAAGGGCACGGTCTTGCTCACCCGCTCTGCTTACTCCGACTCTCGCGTCACGTAGTTCGCAATGTAAAGCGCCCCCTCCAACGGCGGAAACAAATTTCGAAAATTTCTTCTTCCGGAAAGAAGACCGACACCGCTTCCTAAAGCGCACATCATTATTTTATCCATGCACCTGTGAAGCCAGCACCGGTGCTCCATAAAAATAAAACAATCTTAAGCCATCCAGCCTCTACCGACGACCAAAGAAATGAGACCGGCAGCGCTTCCTAGAGCGCACATCATATTTTTTGTACCCCATGCACTGCGTTGCATATTTTTTTATATTGCACTGCGATGCATATTTTTTTTTTGTATAATATAAACAATAATTGTACAATTGAGTACAATACATTAATGTTGCCCAATTACCGTGTGTCCTGAAAACCATACCAAAACTAGGCAGGTTTCTTTATGTTAAAAAAAAAATAATAGAAGAAAGAGAAAAAATTTAGGCAATAAGGCAATTTTTATTCAAAGAAATTTCCCAAAGAAATTTTAAAATAAATGAGCCAAAATAGATGGCAAATTAATAACAAATTAAATTACACAATTAACTTAAGAAAAAACATATTAGCCTATGAAAAAACACCAAAAATGGGCTTAGTAGATGTAAAACAAGTGGACTCCACTGCAAATGTAATATATAAAGTCGAGTCCAACACAATAAATGTAGAACCAACGAACATCTTATTATTAATAATAGTATTAATTATGAGCGCATATATCTTGTGTAAGGCATATATAGTGACATATTCCCTCTCACATCCATCTACTAATATCCAATTACTGCATCATCAATATTTTGGTGACACATTCATTCTCACACCCATCCATTAAAGTCAAGTAAACAAATAACAAGAGCTGCGCATCATTTTTGCTGCGCAGAGAATTTAATGTAAACGAATGGCCGATATTCAACGGCGATCGCGCCTTAAGCGACTTCGCTTATCCAAACCAAATAATCTATAAGCTCTCTCATCCAATGAATCAAGCGACCAACTGCACACTCATTTTAATGTAAACAATAGCCAATAGCCAAAACCAAGATTTTCACTCTATTTGTAAATTAGTCTTAAGCTGAAATCCAATTGACACACACGAAACCTTTTTTCGTCGCGTACAATTTAAATAAATAATAAATAATAAAACCTTTTAAACATTTGTTTTTAATTTATTAAAAAACGGATTTTAGCGTTGTCCTTAGTCTTTCGACGGGACATTTATTTGACTCAACTATTTCAGTGGCGCAGTCGGTAGGATACTACAAGTATCCAAAAAATAGCGAGTGAAAAATAAGTTAAATTTTATAATCCGCAATTCGCAAAAATACGCGCTTGAACTGGGCAAATAAATCCAATTCGGTCATCCCAAACAAGTGGAAGCAAAAAAAAAACTCAAAAACACAAAAACCTGTAAGTCCAAAGGCAAGGTAAAAACATCAAACTAAGTGATAATCAAATAAAAAAAAAAAAAAAAAAAAAAAAAAACAACAACAAAAACAAAAAAATGGCACAACCAGAGAATACATTAAACGAGAGCAACCTTGCTGAGGCCCGTGAACAACTTAAGGATGTCCCTCCATTTAGGGGAGAGCCAGAAACACTTTTTACCTTCATCAGCAGAGTGGACTACATACTGTCCCTCTACCATACCAATGATGTGCGACAACAACGCATCCTGCTTGGAGCCATTTAGCGGAACATAGAGGGTCATGTGATTAGAAAATTGGGTCTGCCAACCCGAGAAGGCTGGCCGACCTTGAGGTCCAGAATGATCAGCAATATAAACCACAGGCGACGAACTACAAGCTGCTGGAGAACTTCCGCGAGACTCCCTACAGGGGAAATCTGCGTGCATTCTGCGAGGACACTGAGCGACGACGCCAAATACTCATCTCCAAATTACATCTCGAAGGTAATCAATTAAACCTTATTATTTATTTGCAAGCGGTCAGAGATTCCATGAAAACACTAATTCGATAATTACCAATTCAATTGTTTACAATTTTGGCCCATCACGACATTTCAGACTTTAGAAGTCTAATTAACATTGCATTTATCAAGAACATATTAATTTTGAAACAAATAAAAACATTGAAATTAAAAATAAAACTCCAAATTTTTACCAAAATCCGAAATCATTTTAAAACAAACAACAATTATCTAACAACCAACCCATGGGACCCGGACAAACTTATCCCGGACCCAACAGGTACATGAATCCTCAACCAATTTTAAACAGAATTCCATTTCCCAAATCTTATTTTAACCTAACCCCTCAAACACAACAACCACGCATGCCATCTAACCCAAACTTCCCACTACAACAAACAACCAAACGACCTGACCATCGGACAGCGAACAAACCAAAATGTCCGTTGAAGAACCTAAATTACAAGAAGCACAAGAATACGAACAAAATTATCAACAACCATACGAACAAGAATACTACGACTACACTCAGTACCAAGACCAGACTTATGAAGAACAGTGCCAGGCACCACTCAATCAAGGTCAAGCTGAAATCAATTTTAAAGAAAATGTTCAGTCACCAGCCACGGAAGATAGCAATACATAATAATTACCCACAAGGGCTACGCTCACAAATCTTTGATTGAAACAGGATCCACAATCAACATGATGCGAACGAAATTTTTTTTCTCTACCAATACACAATACTGAATGTGAAGTTTTTACATCAAATGGCCCGATGGCATTAAAAGATTCAATAACTATGCCAAGCAACAACATAATTAGGACACCTGAACCATTTTACTTACACGACTTTTCTGGCGACTACGATGTGCAAATTGGCAGAAAACTGCTCAATAAAGCACAAGGTATATTAAATTACAAAACTCATACTATTACAGTTTTCGATAAAACCTACCCATTGATAGACACAGATTCAAACAAAGGTCAATTTTTCTACACACAAGATTCATATGAGAAACCAATCCCCAAATCAGATAAAAAAAATAGACTTTTTACCATTCCGTCTGGATCACCTTAATCCGGAAGAAACCTCTAAATTAAAACATTTATTAAAAAAATTTAAAGATTTGCAATATTCTGAAGGAGAACGTTTGACATTCACAAACACAATCAAACATGTATGATTACAACATGTACAATCAAACACAACACACAATTCTCCCATTTATTCAAAACATAACCCACTTGCTCAAACACACGAAAATGAGGTAGAGAACCAGGTGCAGGAGATGCTTGAGCAGGGATTGATCAGAGAAAGTAATTCACCCTACGATAGTCCCACTTGGGCTGTACCAAAGAAACCCGACGCTTCGGGAATAGCAAAATACAGAGTAGTCATTGATTACAGGAAGCTGAATGAAATAACCATTCCCGATAAATTTCCTATTCCCAACATGGACGAAATACTTGGAAAACTGGGAAAATGCCAGTACTTCACAACAATTGAGTTGGCTAGGGGTTTTCAGATAGAAATGGATTCAGAATCCATCCAGAAAACTGTATTTTCAACCAAACGCGGTCAATATGAATACGTTCGCATGCCATTTGGCCTAAGAAATGCACCCGCCACATTCCAGAGGTGCATGAATAACATACTCCGACTCATTGCAATTGGTTTTCGAAAAACTGTCCGAAGCAAATCTAAAGTTGCAACTAGATAAATGCGAATTCCTGAAAAAGGAAGCAACCTTTCTAGGACACATCGTAACACCCGATGGAATAAAACCAAACCCTCTTAAAGTAGAAGCCATAGCATCATACCCAATCACAACAATAGTACAAGAAATCAGAGCATTCCTCGGATTGACCGGTTATTACCGAAAGTTTATCCCAAGCTACGCTGACATAGCAAAACCCATGACCCGCTACTTAAAAAAAGGAGCAAAAATAGACATAAACCACCACGAATATGTGGAAGCATTTGAGAAACTTAAAACCCTAATAACAAGCGAACCAATTCTACAACTTCCCAATTTTGAACAGAAATTTGTATTGACTACAGACGCTAGTAACCTGGCTCTTGGAGCCGTCCTTTCTCAAAACAATCACCCCATATCTTTCATAAGCAGAACATTGAATGACCATGAATTAAATTACAGGACCAACGAAAATGAATTACTTGCCATAGTTTGGGCCACAAAAACATTCCGTCACTACTTGTTGGGTAGACATTTCCAAATAGCTAGTGATCGTCAGCCTCTCAGATGGTTAAATAATTTAAAGGAGCCAAATGCCAAACTACAGAGATGAAGTATTAGATTGGCTGAGCTTGACTTTGATTTTGAGTATATAAAAGGGAAACAGAATTCAATTGCTGACGCACTATCCAGAATTAAGGTTGAGGAGAATCATTTCAGTGAAGCCACCCAACATACTGCAGTAGAAGACAGTAATGATCTTATCCAGTTAACAGAAAAACCAATAAATGCATTCAAAAATCAGATAATATTCATTAAATCAGATCAGAATAGTGTAAAGCAGACAACCGTTTTCGGAAATTCAATAACCACAATTCACTATAACAACATGACTGTTAAGAACGCCAAACAATTCTTACTTGACCACTTCATTTCCAAAAGCATTGCCATGTACATCGTGAGTGATGCCGATTTCGAGATCATTCAGACAGCCTATAGGGAAATTATTAACCCCTCTTATACTAAAGTGACTCGTAGCCTCATTCTATTGAACAACGTGAGCTCATATGCTGAGTTTAAAGAAATCATACTTCAAGCCCATGAAAAACTGTTGCATCCAGGTATCCAAAAAATGACTAAATTATTCAAAGAAAATCATTATTTCCCAAATAGCCAACTACTGATTCAAAACATTATAAATGAGTGCCGTGGGTGTAACCTAGTCAAGACAGAACACAGAAACACAAAAATGCCTTTTAAAATCACACCTAGCCCTGGGCATTGCCTCGATAAATTTGTAATAGACATCTATTCATCCGAGGGTGAGCATTACCTTAGTTGCATTGACATTTACTCAAAGTTCGCCACTCTAGAACAAATAAAAACAAAAGATTGGATAGAATGCAAAAACGCACAAAACCAGGCATGACACCACTGGACAGACACCCGCACACATATTTCTTTACGCCGGACAACCAACCCTGGACGCACAAAAAATTAAAGAACAAAAAATAAACAAATTAAAGGATGATCGTCCTTTACACAGACACCAAATACAGAAAGGGTCCCCTTCAGAAGGGAAAATTAGAAAACCCATTTAAAGAAAACAAAAATGTCGAACAAACCGACCCGGACCATTACAAAATCACTAATCGGAACAGAGCTACTAACTATTATAAAACGCAGTTTAAAAAACGAAAGAAAATTAATGAGGTCCCCATTTCACAGGTATCTGGCGCACAGTGATGATACTGTCCCTGTTGCTTACCATGAGCCATACTCAACAAATTCAGATAGGCGGCATGGATACAAACCATGGATATCTTCTTTTCTCAAGTAAACCAATTCAAAGACCATCAGCATTCGAACATCATTGCCTAACAGTCAACCTCACAGAAAAAAACACTATAACCACAAATTTTGAAAACAAAATACAAAACAGTACAGACACACCCCGGATCATATTTTTGTATAACAAACTGATTAAAGAACTAAGCGGGGTCACTTTACATAAAGAACGTAGACAAAAACGCGGTCTTTTCAATTTCGTAGGCTCAGCCTTTAAATTCCTTTTCGGAACACTCAACGACAATGACAGAATACAATTCGAAGAGAAACTGAATTCGGAGGCGAAAAATTCAATAAAAATGCACGACGGTTAATGACGGATTGCAGAGAATCAAACAGTATGAAAACAATAGAAATAGCATTGACACCTTGGTTTATGAACTAATGGAGTTCATTGAGTACATTGAGGACCTTGAAATGGGAATGCAGGTCTCACGACTGGGACTGTTCAACCAAAAACTGCTTAATTACGACAAGCTCCAAAACGTTAACAGCGAAAACATATAAGAACTATAAGAATAATGAAATACTAATAATCTCACATATTCCTATTAGTCAAGAACTAATTAACACCATTAAAATAATCTCTTATCCCGATAGTACCAATCGGAGTACTCAGGCAGTTATTCTTACTTTGAAAACGATAATAGAATTTACAATCAAGACAACAATGAAGTAAATAGTGAATGTATTGCCAACAAAATAAAAAGAAGAAATCCAACATGTAATTTTGTACCAGTCCTTACAAAAGAAATAATTTAGTATATTAAGCCAAATGTAATAATAACATGGAATCTGACCCAAACAACTCTTACAAAAAACTGTCAAAATTTAAACAGCAACATACAGAAAGGGAAATTAAATTATAAGAATAACACAATGTAAAGCAAAAATCGAAAATATTATTTTAAGCGAAAATTATTTACACCCAGAAATTGACCTAACACCTTTGGGTCCACCCCTAAACATAACTAAAATCAAAATCTTAAAACACAATGACATAAAAATGATTTCACAAAACAATATCACACTTTATACAATTATTATACTGGCTATTCTGGCTTTGGTCGCAATGATTTTTATTCTTAAGTACATAAACTTTAATCCATTTATATTTTTTTATACAAAATTAAGAAAACAAACTGAAAGAAATCAGCCACAACTTCAAGAAAACGAACTTGGAGAAAACCCAAGTATAGACCCAAGTATAGGCTGCCTTTTTAAGGAGGTGACACATTCATTCAAATAACAAATAACAAGAGCTGCGCATCATTTTTGCTGTGCAGAGAATTTAATGTAAACAAATGACCGATATTCAGCGGCGATAGCGCCTTAAGCGTCTTCGCTTATACAAACCAAATAATCTGTAAGCTCTCTCATCCAATGAATCAAGCGACCAACTGCACACTCATTTTAATGTAAACAATAGCCAATAGCCAAAACCCAGATTTTCATTCCATTTGTAAATTAGTCTTAAGCTGAAATCCAATTGACACACACGAAACCTTTTTTTCGTTGCGTACAATTTAAATAAATAATAAATAATAAAACCTTTTAAACATTTGTTTTTAATTTATTAAAAAACGGATCTTAGCGTTGTCCTTAGTCTTTCGACGGGACATTTATTTGACTCAACTATTTCAGTATATATTTCATAACAAATGTATATCAAAGAGAGCCTTAAACAGAAGCCAGGCTAATGATCTGGACAATATATATAAATTTAAAAAAAAGCGCTTATAATAGTTATTACAAAGATGTTCTGCTAAGAAATAAAATTACCACATTGATAATATGTATATCCATATAGAGATATATTATACTTATGATACTATATTAAAGAACAAAATTTATTTTAATAAAGTATAAATCTATTTTTATGTCTAACGAAAAATGAAATGAAACGAATTAAATTAATATAATAAAAATATCCCGATAATACGGAATCCGTAATCCATTAGATAATGGAATGGAAAGAAATCTATGAAAAATTGCATAATATAAAAATTGATTGAATATAAAATTGAAAAATTCAATATAAAAACAGCTATAAAGCAAAGGTACGATCTAACAATTTTAGTACCAACTATCCTTAACATACCGTTGACAATAGAAACTGGAGAAGAGTCAGAATTATCAGATTTATCATAACTTATTCAAGCTGAGACTGATGATCTGATGATTCCCGAAATAGAGGAAAAATATATAAACAACGTCACGATTCCGGCAGTTCGGCACGACCTGACTCCGATTTAGACAATAGCATTGTAGAAATAAAACCTACCACAATGGCTGATGAAACAATTGCCCAAAGGGCATACATTAGGGAAATATCGAATGCCATCCCAGAATTTAACGGGCAAAGGTTACACCTTCAAAGATTCGTAACAGCTTTAAAGTTAGTTAACCTAACGAAAGACACATTCGCTTTGGCTGTAGAAGTAATTAAATCCAAAATAATTGGATCAACTTTACACAGAGTCCAATACGAAACCACGATAGAAGCCATAATCAGAAAGCTGCAAGATACTATAGTCGGAGAAACGTCCGACGTAGTTAAAGCCAAAATGGCAAAAACAAGCCAAAAGGCAAAAGGCTGAAAAATTTACAACTGAAATTTACAATCTAAGAAAGCTCCTAGACGCTTCCTCTATTGATTAAGGTGTATCGGACAAACACGCTGACAAATTCAGCACAAAGGAAGCCATCTAAGTCAAGAAGTTACCAAATCTAAAGGTTTAACTTCTATTGAAATTTAAACTTCTAAGTACATAATTCCACACGATTTCCATATCGTAAATTTGCAATTTGCTATTTCATGTGATGGAATATTAGGAATCGATTTCATTAAAAGATACAAAGTTGTATCTTGACAGTTGACAGTTCTGTCAATTAGACTTCAAGCCGTCTGGAGATTGGCTTATAATAAGACCAAATAACCTCCAATATCCTCCAAACATACAGTTCTGGAAACAACTCTCTAATTCAGCCAGCAAGATCAGTCGTCCAAAAAATTTAAGTAAATTCAGAAAATGACAGTGTAATAATTTCGAATCAAGAAAATCAGCATGGTATCTATATAGCAAATACCATAGAAACAGCTCAAAGTGCATATATAATTCTACTAAATACCACAAATACAGATCAAGTAGTTTATATTAAAAATTTTTAGCATGAACCACTTTCAAACTACAAAGAAGTACATTCTGAATTAAAAACCCGACAAAAAATTGTATTATCCCAACTTTCGAAAAACTTTCCTCCGCAGTTCAATGAACAACTCACAACTTTATGCATCCAGTATAGTGTTGTATTCGGATTAAAAACCGAATCGATCACTACCAATAATTTCTACAAACAAAAACTGTCATTAACTGATGATGAACCCGTATATATAACAAATTATAGAAATTCTCATAGTCAACAAGACCAAATTCAAAAACAAGTCCAAAAACTCATTAACGATAAAATAGCGGAACCCTCAGTATCACCTTATAATAGCCCACTTTTGTTAGTGACCAAAAAAGTCACTTCCAAATTCGGAAAATAAAAAATGTCGTTTAGTAATTGACTGTCGTCAAATTAATAAAAACAACTTTTGTCTGATCAATTTCCGCTCTCCAGAATCGACGGTATTTTGGATCAACTAGGTAGAGAAAAATATTTCTCATGCCTTGACTTAATATCAGGTTTTCACCAAATTGAACTCGAAAAAAGTTCACGCGATATGGAATCCTTCTCAACAAACAATGATTCATATGGCTTCACGCGATTACCATTCGGTTTAAAAATAGCGCCAAACTATTTTCAGAGAATGATGACTATATCTTTCTACGAGTACAAAAACAACAACATCGAAAAGTGCCAAAGCGACACCTGCCACACAGACTGTAATGGATCGCTGCATCCAAATTAAGCGCAAGCTTAGCCCGCAGCCTGGGGAAAACTAACCAGGGAAAAACACTGCAAAAAACGAAGGCCCCCTCTTATCTATATCAGGGAGAAAAGCTCGAGTGCCCTGGTCAATCGAATTGCGGCGTTGATTGGGAACGGTGACAATTTTCATGTTGTACCACTTATTAAAGGGAACATGCATGAAACAAAGGTGCAAACCAAGACTGAGGAGCACCTTCAAATCGTGTCCAAATATCTGGAAAATGCTTAGAAAAACCATTACACGTACCAGCTGAAAAGCAGTCGGGCCTACAAGTGGTAGTAAAGGAAATCGAACCCGATGTTACCGCCGCGGAAGTTAAAACCGCCCTTAAAGAAAAGGGCTTCGCCGCCAAGAATGTTATTAACATTCTAAATAAAGATAACAAGCCAAAACCCCTCTTCAAGGTGGACCTTGAGCCAGAAGGCAGGTCGCTGAAGAAGAACGAAGTCCACCCAATCTACAAACTGCAATATCTTTTACATCAGAGAATCACTGTTGAAGAGCCACATAAACGCAACGGTCCAGTGAAATACACTAATTGCCAAGAGTATAGACATACTAGGTCATACTGCACACTTCGGGCTGTCTGTGTAGTCTGCGGGGACGCATTAAACCCCGCTCATTGCACTACAAACAATGACAGTACCGTGAAGAAATGTGGAATGCAAAGGCAACCATACGGAAAACTATGGAGGATGTATTAGATAATTAGCCAGTTGTTTTGTTGCTTGCGTGGGGCATATGGAGCGACTAAGAATAACGGTATCATCGGCGAACGTTGACGTTGTTAGTTGTGCTTTCGTAGGTATATCCGCAGTATACAGAACATATAGACACGGGCCGAGTGGGCATCCTTGTGGAACTCTAGCTTCGATGATGTAGTCGCCCGAAGTAGCTGCGTTGCATCTCACTGAGAACACCCTATTATAGAGGTATGATTCCAGTAGCTTGTGGGTGTACATTGCCAAATACGTTTTAATTTTGTTCAGGAGTCCATTGAGCCAAACTCAGTAGAAGGCTTGAGAAACGTCGAGAAAAATAGCACTACAGTATTCTCGCTGTTCGAAGGCTGAGCGTATTTCGAAAGTTAATCTGTTTACTTGCTCGATGGTTCGGTGGTTTCTTCGGAAGCCAAATTTGTATGCTAGGAACATGTTGCAAGGTTGCAATTGAAAATGTTTCAATGTTGCAATACGAGTTGACAAGCTGTTTTCAAACAATTCGGACAAATAAGATAGAAGGCTTTTGGTCTGTACGATGACGGAATTGTGTGCTCTTTTCCAGACTTCGGTATCATTATAATGTTGGATTTCTTTCACTTTTTTGGGAAATAGCCAAGATTAATTTTTGTCGTCAGTAGGTCACCACCGGAAGCCTCTTTCAGTTATAGCCCTCTTATGACATTTTCGATTTCGTTCGGCCGCAATGAAGGTGCAGTTTGCTGAGGGGTAAACTCTGGCTGAATTACTGGCAAGAAGAATTATTTTGAGGCAGGGTTTGGCTGGAAGACACTTTGGAGATGTGTAGCGTATGTTTCAGCTCGGCCTTTGTCGCTGCGAGACCAGCATCCCGAAGAGTTTCTTATCATGGTGGTCGTTTCAATTGGGGCGCTAAGATTTGGATGAGCCTTCCACAGGGGATATTTTGCGCTTGTTGGCAAAAGATTCTGGATGTACTTCAGCTGTGCATTTTCTTCCTGCTGGTGAAGAGCCTGGTCGAGTGATCGGGTTTCTTCATCAAGGCGTTGCTTGAAGCTGGTGATCTGCTGTTTTGCCAATCACGACGCGTGCGCCTCTTTTCTCGCACGAGCTGTTCGATTTGCTGATTAGATTTGAAGTGTTTGTTTCGGTCTACTTCTTTCCTATGAGGAGTAGAGATTTTAGCTGCCGCAACGAGTACTTCTTCCAGGGCGCTCGTAGTGTAGTCGATGTCCGAGTCCATGCTAAAATCCGGGGCGAGTTCTATGTGGGCACTCACGTACTTTTTGTATTTTAGCCAGTTTGTTTTTGTCGTCGTCAGACTGAAGGGGTGTTCGGTTATTTCTGGGCTTTGAAGAAGCGTTAGAAGCACTGGCGAGTGGTCTGATGATAAGTCCGAGACTGCTTTGGCACTTATTAGATTGCGAGGTATGTTTTTTGTCACTGCAAAATCAATAAGGTCTGGGAGCTTTCGTGAGTCTGTTGGCCAGTATGTGGGACTTCCAGGGAAACGTAGTCTAGTTTATTTTTCACATTTATAATTGCATTGTACAATTGTCTTCCTTTGGGAGTCACTAGACGTGATCCCCAGTGCGTATGTTTGGCGTTGTAGTCTCCTGCGGCTATAAATCGGTCCCCAAGTGAATTGTAGATGTCCATAAATTGTCCTTCCGAGATTGAGAAACGAGGAGGGCAGTAAACGGCAGCGATTGAAAGGATTCCGTTGCTTGACTAAATTTGTATCGATGTGGCCTGCAAGAAGTTTGTTGCAAACCTTTTGTGAAAGTGGTGTTTAATGCGTTCTCTGATTAGAACTCCAGTTCCGCCGTGGGCTTTTCCATCTGGATGATCTGTGCGGTAGATTGTGTAGCCTCTTATATGAAAGTTGTATTTGCTTGTAAGATGCTTTTCCAACAGTACCATAACGTCAATATGGTTTTCGGTTAAGAATTGTGATAATTCTAGTTTATGCCGTGAGACACCATTGGCGTTCCAATGTACATCCTCTATAGTTTGCTGTATGGCTGCCTCCGCAGTTTCCACATTTCTTCACGGTTCCGTCCTTGTTTGTAGTGCAGCAAGCGGACTTGTGGGCGATCCGCAGACTAGACAGACAGCCCGAAGTGTGCAGTAAGACCTTGTGTGTCCATACTCTTGACAGTTAGTGCATTGCACTGGACCGTTGCGTTTATGTGGCTCTTCAACAGTGATATTCCGATGCAAAAGATATTGCAGGTTGTAGATTGGGTGGACTTCGTTCTTCTTTAGCGACCTGCCTTCTGGCTCAAGCCCGACCTTGAAGAGGGGTATTGGCTTGTTATCTTTATTAAGAATGGTAATAACATTCTTGGCGGCGAAGCCCTTTTCTTTAAGGGCGGTTTTTACTTCCGCGGCGGTAACATCAGGTTCGATTCCCTTTACTACCACTTGTAGGCCCTTACTGCTTTTCAGCTGGTACGTGTAATAGTTTTTCTGTACAGTGTCCAGATATTTGGACACGATTCGGAAGTGCTCTTCAGTCTTGGTTTGCACCTTTGTTTCATGGATGTTCCCTTTGATCAGCGGAACAACATGAAAGTTGTCACCGTTCCCAATCAACGACGCAATTTTGTTGACCAGGGCACTCGAGCTTTTTTCCCTAATATAGATAAGAGGGGGCTTGGGTATTTTCGCGGGGTCTTGGGCTGGTGGTTTTCCTCAGCCTCCGCTAGTAGGGCAAATCTGTAAGTAGTGGATATGTCTGGTTCTTTATCGACATTCAGGACACGGTTAATTTTTGTTTTGTTGCCTGCCGGATTACTCTGCGGGCTAAGCTTGCGCTTAATTTGGATGTAGAGATCCATTCCAGTCTGTGTGGCCGTTATCTCTTTGGCACTTTCCGAGGTTGTTGTTTTTGTACTCGCTGTAGTCGTTGACGTCGTGGTACTTTGAGTTGCAGAGGTTTTCGCTGTTGTTGCAGAAGTTGTAGCGCTGCTAGTTGTTGGTGCGAAATTTGTTTCCGATATTGGAGGGGGGGTTTTACACTGCGAACTCCATGACGCGAGAGTCGGAGTGAGCAGTGCGGGTGAGCAAGACCGTGCCCTTTGGGTTTCAACGGTTAGTAAAGCCGGGTTGCTTATAATCGCCGATTTTTCCACTTCGGTATCGCGGGTTGAAAAGTAAGAGTAGAAGCCGTTTCTTTGGTTCACTGAACTTCTACGCACGTTCTTTTGATCGTTGCTCAATGAGCTCATTGCGGGGCTCTTACTTTTTTTTTTGAACAATGCACTAGTTTTGGTTTAGCACATCACAACTGTTATAAAAAGCTGGTCTGTCGCTTTTAGTCAATGGTAGCTCAGCGTCTTTTCGCTTATATTGGGTTGCCCCAGTTTTTTTGGTTAGCTGTATTATGGTGCAGTTTTCCCGGCGCTCGGACAAAGCACGTCCGCTCAGTTCGGTAGTTCGTATACCAATCAATCATTGTTTTTTTCACATAAAGAAACCTGACTAGTTTTGGTTTGGTTTTCAGGACACACGGTTGAACTCGCAATAGGCCGAGCAGAGTGGTCCCTCGCAGTCGTCTGGCCACTTCTTATTAACTTTCGTATTTCCTTTTTCGACGGTGGAGGTAATTTTGGATTATTTTTTGCGATATTTTTAATTTCCTCGTAGGTGGAAGTGTATGTGGCTGTGGTTTGACTTTTTTTGTTCGAGTAGATTTTTTATGGGTTCAACTTCGGTATGAATTTTTACCGAGTTGTCCCAGCTTAATTTGCTTCCGCTATTTAGTGCTTCAGTAATTAAGCTTTTCTTTCTTTCACTCTTTTTACCTCGCCACTTATTTTTGCACACATCACACTCTACTCACTGCGGTTTCCGTAGGTACAGAAATATTTCCAATTTCTTCGCATGTAAAATTCCATTAATTCTCAACCCCTCGTCGTTGAAAGAGTAACTTGGGAAAATGTTCTTCAAGATTCCTTTCGTTGTCCGGACGAGTCTCTCCCATGTTCCACCCATGTGCGGTGCTCCTGGTGGGTTGAATCGCCACTTCGCCTCTCGAAGCTTCCAACTCTTGCCCTCGGGATCGGTGCCATCTGGGGTGGTATGGGAACTTCTCTGTCAATCTTGCATCGTTGGCATGTGTTTCGCACAAATTTGTTCAGTACTCGTAGCCGGCTGATGTAAAACGAATTTTTGATGTCATTTATTACAGTCTCGTGAGCGAGATGGGGATACTTTTCGTGGAAGCTCCTAACTATGAGGTTGGTTATCCATGAGCTAGTATGATGGCGTCCTCAGCTATGTCAACTGCGTTCAATCTGCCTCTAGTTTGTAGTACTCCATCGTTGTCCAGGTATGCGTTCAATCCGGCTAATCTGCTTCCCTTGAGGAGCGCCGTTCCCGCGGATAACGTTTTTAGTTCTGCTGCGAAGGCGATGGATTGAGATTGCTTGTATAGCAGCATCTTTGCCTTGCTCACATGATGATAAAAATCCCAATAGATCGAAGATCGACATCAAAACTTGTAATACTTCTCGTGGTTGCTGGCATATCTAGTCCGGCATATTTCGCTCGCAGCCGATCAATGAACAGGAGTACTAGCGCCACAGCTCTGTATAACCGCCGCCAATTTGAGAAATCGTGCGCGTTGAACATAACCACTGATTTCGTATGCGTCGTCATCACATGCTTCCGGATCACCGAGGTATCGATGATGCTCTCCTGCTTCTTGGATATTGGCCAGTTGCTCGGGACGTCTCTTGTTGGGTTTGCCCGGTGACCTTGGTAGCTCCATCTGCTACGTTCAGCTTTGAGGGAATCCACCGCCATTGCTCGACCAGTGTTGTTTCCAGAATTTCGGCGACTCTGTGCATCACGAACTGATGAAAGTTGCGGGGGTCTATGGTTAGCCACTGCAACACTGTCTTGGAGTCCGACCAGTATGTGGCGTTGTCAATTCGTAGGTTGCGTGTGCTCATCACCTTTTGGGCTAAGCGTGCTCCCATAACTGCTGCCTGCAGCTCAATACGCGGAATCGAAAGTGGTTTTAAAGGTGGGACCTTAGATTTCGCTATCACCAAAGATACGACGACTCTGTCATCCGTTGCCACGCGCAAGTAGCAGACTGCAGAATATGCTTGCTCGCTGGCGTCGACGAATGCATTCGAATGTATGGATTCCAATTTGACATGGCTCCAATGTGGCTGGGGAAAAGCATCTAGGGACCTCGAAAGTCCTTATGTCTTGCAAAATGGTTTTCCATTGGCGCCATTCTTCTAGAATTCTCTCAGGTAGCTCCTGATCCCATTCAATTTTTTGCCGCCATATGCACTGGAGAAGTATTTTTAGTCCAATCGTCTGGCATGATAAAAATCCCAATAGATCGAAGATCGACATCAAAACTTGTAATACTTCTCGCTTGGTGGGGACTACGTTTTCCGCCAGCACATCACGCTTCAACCTTGAAAATCTGCAGATAAATTTGAACATATCATTATGTTGGTCCCAGAACATATCAAGGCTAGCAAGACGTCTATGAGAGGGTTCAGGCAATCTGGTCCCCTGAGTAAGTAGTCATTAGGCGCGTATCCGTGTGCCTTTGTGGCTGCATCACATACAAGCCTAATATTTTTCGGCTTGTTTGGATTCAACGCTATGAATATCAGCAGATACCATGTACGGCTGTTCTCCCGACTGGTTTCTTCCTCGGATAGCTTAACCGCGTATCCTTTGTTTTGGAGGTTCCTGATTTGGGCTTCAATCTTTTCGTACAGATCTGGTTCTTGAGAGACCTTTTTCCTCATGCAGGTAAGCCGCTTCAGAGCGTTACTCCGGCTTTCAGGGAGTTTGTCGATACCACCGCGCCACGGAAGTCCAACTTCATATTTTCCGGACTTCTTTTGGCAGGTGCTTTCCAGAATCTTCATTGCCAGGTCATCTTCAGCTGAGTATAGCTTTCGTTGAACGAGTGCATCAAGGTTGAAATGATCCTTGATATCGTCATGGAGTTCTTGCCAGTCGCAGTCGCAGTGGTGCATGAAAATGTATCGTTGTGGGTTTGCCGATCCTTGGATGCTCCATCCTAGCATGTACTTCGATGCTATCGGCTCGTTCCATTTTCATTCGCGGATCTTGCGAGGGACTACTAGCTTCCAGTTATTGGTTCCGATTAGCAAAGTCGGCTGGGTTGAGTAGGACCGTAGCGGGAAGTCTTTCAAATGCTGGAATCTGTCGCATAGCTCCTTCATATTGACTGTCTGTCTCGGTAATGCTAGGTTCTGAATGATCTGGACGTTGTTCAACCTGTAAACCTTATAGCAGTTCATTTCCGAGATTTGGACGGATGCTTTCACGGATCCACTCTCGAGTCGAGTCGTCTCTGCGGTCCACTGCAAACACATTGGCGCTGCCTGGCCTTGTATTCCCAATCTTTGGAGTACGGATGCATCTGCTAAGGTCACGGATGATCCTTCATCTAAAAAGGCAAAGATCTCGGTCTGCCTGCTGCCGTAATGCAGCTTGACTGGAATGATGCGAAAGAACTGACTTCCGTGGTTGTCGTCTCGATGCGTACGCACGTGACTCTGTGGTCTGTCTTTGCCGATTGTGTTAGGAACATATTCTGTATGAAGTAACTCATCGTGTCTCCTTGTACAGCCATTAATTCCACAGTTCCCGGTTCGGCATCTGTTCCGGTGTACCTTGAGGCAGCAGAAACACGCTTTACCCGCTCTGATTACCTGCCACCTGTGCTCCGCGTCAAGGTTCGAGAATACCTGACATTGTGCTGGGTTGTGACTCGGGTCGCCGCAAGCTACGCACCTCTGTTGAACTTGCTGCTAAGCTGCTTCAGTATGGATCGCGTTTGATCGAGTTTGTCCTCGTGCTGGTACAGTCTCATCTGCCTCTGCCTTGTCCGGGCGGCGACTGTAGTGGGAATTAACTGCGCCAGTTTTGTAAAACGATCTTGACTTGACTTGACTGCGGCCACTCTATCGTCGCGAGGTTGCATTGCCCAGTTTAGCTTTTGTTGGTTGGGAAGCTTATCTACCAGCTCCTTGACCAGCATTGGATTGTTGAGATGCGCCTTCAGATCGCATGCCTCCATAGTAGCACAGACGTTTCGCACTGCCAGCGCGTACTCTATTATCGCCTCCAATCTGTCTTTGGGTGGTGCCAGTCTTCGCACCTTTTCCACCATTCTTTCTAGGATGTGCTCTGGTCTGCCGAAGAACATCTTCAAAGTGCTGATGACTTCTGGGACTAGGTTAGGAAGTAGGAGTTTATCTCTAACCAAGTCACGAGCTTTCCCTTTAAGCGACTTTTGCAGACGTAGCATGTTTTCCACATTCGTATATCCCGCTGCTATCGTACTGTGTTCAAATGTGCTGATAAATAACGGCCAGTCCTCAGGATCCCCGCTGAATGTTGGAAGGTCCTTGGGTATAGCTTGCCGGGCCACTATTTGAGTACTTGTAGGTGAATCTGTGGCTCGAAACATCCCAGCTACCGCTACGTCAGCGGTATTCATCTGCATGAGAATTTTGTACTTTTCTTCTATGAACCTTGCCTCAGACTGTCTTTTTTCCTCGAGCATATTTAACAAGAGTTGATTTTTGCTCATGTCCGGATTGCCTTCCCAAACATTCATGATCTGTCGTCCTCTACGCCGGCACACTCGAAATGGTACTACCTTCCGCAAACGTCGTACTGTACCCAATTTTCTGACGCTGTTTCGTTTTTGTTCTCGCAAATTCCGCACACTTCAATGTTCATGCTTCGCGTCGTCCGCCGTGCGTGCAATATGGCGTCTGCTTTTCTTCTTCTTGACTCCAAGCTTACTCGACCTAGCCTGTGGCTGCTGTTGTCGCCTCCAGTCGGTCTAGCTGTTGTCTGATAGCGACGCGACGCTGTTTTTCTGCCTTAATCCGCAGGCAACGAAGTTTTGGAGGAAGTTTTTTAAAAATGTTGGGATCGGGGCGAGGTTGGTGCACGATTTTTTAAGCAAACATAGTTTTGGTTTTTCTTTCCTTTATTTAATGGCGTGCTAAAAACTTCACCATTTTCCCTCGCCTCGTTAGCTTCACGTAGCGATCGAAAACGCCTCGTTCTTCCGCCATTTTTTTAATATCGACAAGCTTACATCTAGTGTTCTTCAAAACTAATTCTAAACAATATTCAACACTAATTCTAACGATTTCATTTTCCAAATATAAACTTAATTCTATGACGGCGGTAACAGTTTGGACAGGTGAACTCGCAATAGGGCGAGCAGAGTGGTCCCTCGCAGTCGTCTGGCCACTTCTTCTTTAACTTTGGTATTTCCTTTTTCGGCGGTGGAGGTAATTTTGGATTATATTTTGCAATATTTTTAATTGCATCTTTGGTAGATGTGAGTGTGACTGTGGTTTGACTTTTTCTTTGTTCGAGTAGATTTTTTATGTGTTCAACTTCAGCATGAATTTTCACCAAGTTTTCCCAGCTTAATTTACTTCCGCTATTTAGTAGCTTCAGTAATTTAGCCTTTCTTGCTTTCACTCTTTTTACCTCGCCACTTATTTTTGCACACATCACACTCTACTCACTGCGGTTTCCGTAGGTACAGAAATATTTCCAATTTCTTCGCATGTAAAATTTCCAAGTGTCTCGTGGTTTTTTTGTTTGTTTTGGCAAATTCCGAGTCTTTGAAGTTTTTATTATTTATTATTTATTTATTTTAAACAATGCAATAGTTTTGGTTTAGCACATCATAACTGTTATAAAAAAAACTTATGGTTCCATAGGTGAACTCGCAATAGGGCGAGCAGAGTGGTCCCTCGCAGTCGTCTGGCCACTTTTTCTTTAACTTTGGTATTTCCTTTTTCGGCGGTGGAGGTAATTTTGGATTATTTTTTGCGATATTTTCAATTGCATCGTAGGTGGATGTGAGTGTAGATGTGTTTCGACTTTTTCTTTGTTCGAGTAGATTTTGTATGTGTTCAACTTCAGCATGAATTTTTACCAAGTTGTCCCAGCTTAATTTACTTCCGCTATTTAGTAGCTTCAGTAATTTAGCCTTACTGAACACTCTACTCACTGCGGTTTCCGTAGCTACAGAAATATTTCCAATTTTTTCGCATGTAAAAATTCCGAATTTTTCGTTGTTTTTTTCTTTGTTTTGGCAAATTCCGAGTCCTAGTCCTTGGATGTCCTGAAATATAATTATTCTGTAGTTCCCATTTGCTCCATGATTTCCAAGTTCAATGAATAGTCTTGTTTGTATTTAGATTATATTTGTCTTGAGTTTTATTTGGGCTTATTTGTTTTATTTGGAGCAGCAATGGTGTAGCTCCAACGATCGAAGTGTCTCTGCCTTTTTACAATATTCTTTAAGTCTAACTAAGGCTAAGTCTCGTAGCAGCGCTGCTCGCAGGCGGCAAAGAGACGGCCATGTACCTATATACTTATGTATAATGGAATGTTCTTATATACATTGCTATGCGCTCTCCAGTGCACTATGGGGTTTTTGACCACTTTATGTGGCATTTAGTCATTTTTTGAAAGTTCTCTGATTTAAAAAAAATTAATGGGAATGTATTAAGAAAACATCAAACTATTATGCCTCATAGTCAAAATATTAATTATTAGCACCATATGTTTGCATAACAGCTGCAAAGTCAGCTGTTGCATCCGAAAGCACGTGCGCTAAGTTTGCAATTTTCACATAGTGATTTTTGAAATAATATTAATAATGCGTCCAAGTGTATGTTGTAGCGTTGTCAATACTTAGCAAAGGCTGTTAGTCTTATTGTCTTATTGTGCTAGTCTTTTCTCCACTATTGGTGCAATTTGAATTATTCTTAGATAACGTCACTTTCTCCAAAGCCGATTTGGTCGCTGCTTGGAACAGCGAAAGGGGCCGGGTTGAGCATCAAATGGCTGTACAATGTTTTTTTGAACGCCATGCAAATAACAATGTCGATAATGCCGTTTTGAAAAAAAAAAGCCACCAGTTTTTAATGGAAAATACGGTGCTTCCAGTCGGCTATTTTGGAGAAGAAGCGTCTGAGTCCTGAAACCAGCTGTATAAATCAAACAGGCGTCACCATTCAAGAAAGCACAGCCGATTACATTCCTTCGCTGATGTGTTCAACAGAGCTATGGATACATCAGATCTAATTATTTCGTCCTTAATTTATCGAGATGCATAAAAAACTAAAGAGTCTTTTACTTTCAATTGAGGTAATTGAGATGCTTTCGTACGAATACGAACATAATGTTTGTCTCGAAGATGACGAATTTAACGATTCCATTTTTTTTTTTTAGATAATATTGATATACTTGTATTATAGAAAATGAAAAAAAGAATAATAAGATTAATACTACTGTATGAAGGAATTTTGTCTTTTTCAACTTTTATATGCACTTGTATGGAAGAACACTGAAATCCGGTATGGATTATAGTGGAGTGGAGGCGCGAGGAGTATGCATATGCTGTCCGTTCGTTACAATTATGCCGACGCTAGCACTTTCTGTGTGCGGGCTAAGCCATAGCGATCGGTTTATCTTTTGGCCACTTAGAGTTTATAATCGGGACATTGAAATATGTATACGCTGCAACAAAGTGTTACAGTACGTACCCTTTAAGTACTTTCGGTACAGTGGGTATTCAATATATGTGCATACTACATCTCCCTCCTTTTGAAAAATAACGTTATATAATAAAGTTATTTTTATAATAAAAATTTCAAATTAATACATCCTTTTTTTTTAATTTATTTTTTGTATAATGTTATTAGAATCAAAGAAAACGAAATTATTAAAAGAATATGTGTATTTATTTATCTATGTGTGTGTGTCTTTGTATGTCCATACTAAGTGCAATTTATGAAATAAAGATTTTTAATCTATCCTTATGAACTGTTTGTTTCTTATGTTTATTATTTGTTATTACTATGTTATCTCTATCTCCTATTTCCGTTACTATATACGGACCTGTACATTTAGGATCTAACTTATGACCTGTCTCGTTTTTAATAAAACTTTGCCATCTACTGATATATATATATCCCTTACTTTATGATCGTGTAGTAGTTTATTTATATTCTTATTTGCTTCTAACATAACTCTAGCTCTTTTATAGGCTATTTCTAATCTATACCTACTCTCCTTAGCATAGTCATCTATATTATATAGTGCTTCTACATTATCTATGCTATTAAAATGTTTTGGTAAATTACTTGTTTTACCGAATACTAGCTCATATGGACAATATGTATGTGCCATAGAGGTGGTCGTGTTGAAACAGAAGCAAAATATTGAAGCCATACGTCCCAATCAGTTTTATCAACCGATATGTAAGATCGTATGTATTCATTGAAAGTTCTATGACTTCTTTCTATTGTTCCAACTGTCTGGTGGTGGTGTGCTGTGGATGTAATATTTTCAATATTTAAATATTTGCACAAATCGTCTATAAATTAATTCTTATATTCTGTTCCCATGTCCGTAATGAACGTCTTCATTGGACCGTACTTCAGGATAAAAGATTCAAATATTGCTTTAGCGACAGTATTGGCATTTTTATTCGGAACAGGTATGGCAACTAAATACTTAGTTAAATCACATATTAAAGTGACTGCATACTCATTGCCATTTTCTGATTTTGGCAGTGGACCAATAGTGTCCACTATCACTCTGTCGAAAGCATTTATTGGTGTGTCTGTAATTGTTAAAGGGGTCTTTGTGTGCTTAGTTATTTTTGATTTCTGGCATTTTTGATATTTTCTTACGTACTCAGTTATATCTTTAGACATGATTTTCCAGTAATAGTGTCTTTTTACTTTGGCCAAAGTTTTTGACATGCCAGTATGACCTCCTTGAATTGGATCATCATGAAATGTAGACAAAATTGCTTCATTTTCTTTTAAACTTGTTATTTGGGTCACCGGGTTGAGTAGCGCTACTCTTAATGTTTTCAATATTTTATTGCCCATTAATTTAAATTTATCTATTGAAGTATATTCAAAGATATTTTCCCACGGTGCCACTTTGAGTTGGCTGATTTTATGTATACCGGCTTGCATTTCAAGCCTTTGGAAAAATTGATCTAAATCAATAACTCCATTAGTATAAGTTATTATTAAGATCGGGCTGTTATATTTGATTGTTTCCCTTAAGCCTGTTTAGGCAAGGGTTCAATAATAAAACAATTGGGTTATTTTGTTATAACTTTATTTCCCTTAAACCTGTTAAGGTAAAGGCCAATATTGTTTTTACAATTATTAATTAACACAACTATGGTTGTGGAGTACAGCTTTTAGACTAACTTAAGGGTCTGATCCGGCTGCAGCTCGAGGCCTTTGCCTAGTCGCAGCGCTGTCGCTAAAGGTGCCGGGTCAGCAGTTGGTATCCGGTGACGATCACTCGTTGCACGAGTGCTAGGCCGGGCTCCGGGCGATTGCCCCCAGAGTGCGGATTCGGCAGTTTCTTTACTGCGCGTGTTGGCCACCGGATACGGCCTGCAATTTGGCAATTTCTCCTTGTGAGAACTGGGTGTGTTAACTTCTCCTCCCTTTAAGTGGTTGCCGTCCCGGTGACCCGCCAGCTCCATGTCTTTATTAGTTCCTGGTTCGGGGTGACCTCTGATCTTTAGGTAATGGTAGCCGAGCCAAACGGTGGAGCATAGTAGGAAGAGAGCGAGTAGGGTGAGGGAGTAGCTGAGGAAGGAACCCAAGGTAAGTTCTTCTCTAAGGGTCCTGATGTGGTGGAGGTTGTTAAGACTCAGCTCGTGAAGAAGTGGGAGACTTAGCCGGTTTTGGTGTGTCGTGATGTTGACCACGGTCATGGCCGACACAGCAGGTTTTTTCATCGAACTTCCCATCTGATTTACGAACCAAGTTCCGTTGAGGGCTATCCTGTCAGAATAGGTTACCAAGTAGGATCCAGATATTCTTTGGTCCCGTCCCTGGTCGTCGGTTATGGTCATGTTGGCCTCGTTTATTATAAGGGTGCCGTGATCTATAACTGTAACTGGATCTAGATGACCTGGGAGCGTAGAGCATTGCGCAATAGCTCCAGAAACTATTTGCTGGGCACAAGTGCCATTTTTGAGCTCCTTGCAGAAGGTGGCTCCAACCGTCGTCTTGCAGTACCCGATGTTAATGTTTCGTTTTGGGCACTCAGCGACCAAATTTCCACTTTCGAAGTCCAGAATCTTGTTGTGGTGCTGAACCGGATAGACCGTTATTTTCTTACATACGAGCTTAGGGTTAGGGAATTTAATGAGAAATTGAATGATATCGGAATTTTGAAAAACACTTATACTAGATACTTCTAATATTTCTATTAAACTAATGTTAATAGGCTGCTTGTCTTTAAATTCGCCAATGTCAGAGCTATCTAGAATTGCCGGGCTTACAATATTTAGTTTTGCTAGGGTTAGGCCCATGAGGATATTTTCTAAATCCGTGATTATGATTCTGTTTTTAGCCAAAATAATTTCCAAAAGGTGTGTTTCTTTATTTGTTTCGAATTTTTGAATTTGATTCATTGCGTTTACAAGTTCGTTTAATCGCTCTTGGAATTTGATATTTAATTCAATTTGTCCTTCATCTGCTCTCATTAATTGATCTTGATTGAATTTTATTTGCTCCCAATCGTTAAAGTCGGGTGTGCCTGCAATAACTTTTAAAGCTGTCCCTATTAAGTTTATACTCCTAGCGGCCCTATGATGAATTTTTAGAGTTGCTACTAACTTGCGAATGTGTGTGAGGTCTGTCATTATAACCGGTATTCTGTGGTCTTCAGTAAATGTTCTTGTCAACGTTTCGGTCTGGTCAGCGTAGTCCTCGTAAGTTGTCATGTTCGTCGCGTGTTGTAGGTATCTGTAAGATTCCCAAACTACAATTTCACCGTCCTCTATAGGGATATAGTCCGCGTTCGTATAGTCATTCAGTTTCACCGTTGCGTCTGTTCTAACAGCCGTTAGTGCCCATACTAAAATGTATTTTCCTAACCTAGAAAGATATGAATGAATAAAAAAATGTAAAATTTGTAAAAAGGGTGAGGAGTCTAGTGAGGGTTATTAGCGTAGGTTGTCCTTGTGGACCACCCTCCCTTTAATTAGGACCGTGGTCCCCAGGTCTGCCTCAATAACTTCTTCCGAACATAGCGGTGATAGCTTGTTTCCTAGTCGCTTATTCCCTTTTAGAAAAACTTTCTCGCCGACTTGATAGTCCTTATAGGTCCTATTCTTATTTATTTGGTCAAGTGCCTTTTTTTGGGCTTCTTGAATTTTCTTACTTATTTTTTCCTCGAATTCTGCGGACTTTGAGTGAACGATTTCCATTGGTTTTTTATTAGTTACTGAGTGAATTGAATTATTGTATTTGTTAGTCGCCAAAAGGATTAATTCTACGGTATCATTTAGATTGCGTCCCAGTTTCAGACATCTGGCTATTTCGGCTAGAGTGCTATGAAACCTCTCTACCTGACCGTTTGAGGTGCTATGCAGAGGTGGGGCATTTGAAATGGTGATATTGAAATGATTTAGCAAAATTGATTTAATGGTCTCGGAATTTAGTGATTTTTCATTATCGCAGTAGATTGTTTTTGTTTTTGGGAAAAAATTTATAATGTGTAACAGAGGGGCTTTTATGTCTATGATAGCCCTCGATGCGATGGATTGCACCGTGGCGAATTTCGAGAACTTATCGACGCATGTAAGAAAAAGAGTTCCGTCTGTTGAGAAAATATCAATGTGTAGGATTTCTCCCACAGAAGAAGGAATAGGTGTTTCTGCTACCACCTGCCTAGATGGATGGCGTTTGTATTTGGCCATGGAACAGGTTCGACAGTTTGACGTAATTTCCATTGCTAACCGGAGCATTTTCGGGAAAAAGTAATCCCTTAGAATTTCCTGTGCTGTTTCGTTTTCCTGTGCTGCTCGATGAGCTCTATTGTGTTCTGCTATTACGATTTCTTTCTGCTCGGTCGTGTCCGTTATGTCTTGTACGAAGCTTTTTGTGTACTTGAAAGAAGTGCTAGGGAAGGCCTCTATCAGTTGGTGTTGGATAAATGCTAGAGTTGGTAGGGTACAATATATTGCGTTTACCACTTCAGCGTTTACCACTCCCTGTAATACATTTAGCAAGTTTTCCTGGTTGGGGGTTCTAATTATGTGCCTCACCTTGCTTTTAAACAAGATGAACGTTTCCACGGAAAAACTGTTTCCATCCTCAATTATTATTTGATTTCGGAAACAATTTACTGGGTTTTCAGTGGTATCGATGGTGTATGTCAGGGACTGTTCGCTATGAATGGTGGCTACGTCTGATTCCGGAACGTCCTCTAAGGCGTTCATATTCTGGCGAGACAACGCGTCCGCCACGAAATTTTCTTTGCCTGGTTTATAGATCACCTTTGCGCCGTGGTCGTCGATAATCCCCTTCCAGCGCTTCAATTTCGCGTTAGGGTTTTTTTCTGATACGGCAAAGGTGAGTGGTTGGTGATCTGTGAAGATCCGCAGATCTTTTACTCCGTAAAGGTAGTTTCGGAGGTTTTTTAATGCCCAAACAATGGCGAGGAGCTCTCGCTCGTTGGTTGCATAATTTTTTCGTTGTCACGTAGGCTACGTGATATCATTGTGATTGGGCGGCCATCCTGAGATAGTACCGCCCCAAGTCCGAGACCTGATGCGTCCGTTGTTAAATCGAACGGTCTCTTAAAGTCTGGGTATGACAGCAGAACGTCCTCTGATGCCAAGATTTCTCTCAGCTTGTCGAACGCTTCTCTCTGTTCTTTGCTCATATTGATGTCAATCTTTCTTGATTGATGTTTGCTGACCTTGCCATTTTCTCCCTTCAAAATATTCGTTAGGGGCCTTGCGATTGTCGCGAAGTTTTTGATGAAACACCTGTAGTAGCTTGCTAACCCCAAAAATGATCTGAGATCGAAGAGTGTTTTTGGTGGGGCAAAATTCTTAATGGCTTCTACCTTTTCGGGTGATGTTCGAAGTCCCCCCTGCGACACTATGAACCCTAGGTATTCAACGTTCTTTTTAAAGAACTTTGACTTTTCTTGGGATACTCTCATGCCTGCTTCTAAGAGTTTTGTTAAGACCCAATCCACGTCCTTTACGTGGTCTTCTTTTGTTTTTGAGAAGATTATGACGTCATCTACATATACGTAGCATAACTTAGAGATTCCCTCTCTTAGAACGTCATCTATGGCCCTTTGAAAGATGCTCGGGGCATTTTAAGTCCGAATGGCATTCTACAGAACTCGTATTTGCCATTGTTTATGGAAAAGGCAGTTTTTTCCCTGTCTTTTTCCGCCAGTTCTATCTGGTGAAAGCCTGATTTGAGGTCGAGCGTTGTGAAAAATTGTGACTCGCCCATGTTTGACAATATTGTCGAAATTGTAGGAATAGGATATCTATCATCTACGGTTCTTTGGTTTAGCTTTCTGAAGTCTATAACCAAACGCTTCTTCTTAGCCCCATTTGGGTCTGTTCCCTTTTTTATCTACAACCCAGGTGGGGTTATTATATGGGGACTTGGATGGCCTTATTACGCCGTCCGCAAGAAGTTGTTTAACCTCTGCATTGACGAATTCGGTTACACCCATGGGGTGCGGGTACGACCTGGAGTACACCGGTTCCCCATCAGTTTTAATTGTGGCTATAGTGTTTATGTTAAATGGCAGCGCTTCGTCCGGATCGGCGAAGGCTTTATGATTTTTTACAATCATTTTATCAAAGGTGGCTTTTATTGCCAGGGGAACGTCTTCATCATCAATTTTAATAAAATTTACGTTTTCCGCCTTGGTGAATTTAATATTTTCGTTTCCGTTGTTTGTGTGCAGGATATTGCCGGTAAAATCGAGTTTCGCATTCACTTGTTTAAGCAAGTCGAGCCCGATAATGCCGTCGAAGTCTCTGAGGTTATTTAGTATAAAAAAGGGTGTTTTTACGTTAAAAACAGAAACTAGACATTTTTTGTCAATTTTGGTGAATCCATGGATTGACTTCACCGTGAAGGGTTTCTCCGCTGCCACGATGCCTTTCAGCCCCGGGATTGGAGTAATGTAATTTTTTGAAGTTCCTGTGTCTAAAAGTAATTTTATTTCTTTTCCTGCTACCGTACGTGTGATGTAAGGGAGCAGGGATTTTACCCTAAAAAATTACAAGAGTCGTCTGCGTCCAGTTCGTCTTCTATTTCAGTGGCACAGGCTTGTGCTAAAGAGTCATAGTCTTCGTCGTGGTTTTTTTCTTCTGGCATGAAGTTTATTTTTTGCTGGAATCGTTCTGACTGCCCCTTTTGCCATATTGTGGGCTGTCTAAACCTGGAAGAGGTATCGACCTCCATTGGCTCTGGAGCTGACTGACCCTGAGTGTTGTAGGGTCTTTGTTTAAAGGAACCATTTTGGCTGTTGGTTCCCTTCTGCGTCCTAATGAAGTGAGGAGTTTTTTTTATTGCCCCCGAGTTTTGGGTATTTTCGTAATGGGTCTGGGGATTTTTCCAACCTGCTTGCCGTTGGATATTCGGCTTATGTGTTCTTTCCTCATAGTGTCGAGCGAAAGTGGCCGCAAAGGCGCTTCTTTCGTTACTTGATTCAGCCTCTTGTGCCAGTGCTAATGCTGTTGGCAGGTCTCGTGGCTGTGCCGGAAAAACGGCTATTTTTAGAGATTTTTTAGGCCAGATACGAACGCATGTAAAGCGTCATTTCTGTGTTGCCCATTTAAGACAGCTGCTGCGGCTGCGTCGTGTGTCATAATTGTCTTGTTTGTTAAAAGCGTTAGCTTTCGTTCTACTTCGTCGTAGTACTTAAGCAGGGGCAGCTCCCCTTGTCTGCATAAGCTTAATTCTTGTTTAATAACGTGCGTCGGAGTTTTGTCCGCGTACGTAAAATCTAGGCGTGCCAGTATGGCATGAAAATTGAATACTGTGTTAAAAGAGGATAATACAGCAGCCGCTGGTCCTCTAACTTTATTTTTTAGTATTCCTACCGCCTGATAATGTCGGCTACTGCCATCGTAAGGTTCAAAAACCTTATAGGCTGCGGTGGCGGCTTGCCTCCAGGACACATAATTTTCTTGCTTGCCGTCAAATTCTGGGACAGATTTGACCATGTCAAGGGGTTCATTACACTGTATCTCTGTTTTTAATTCAATTTCTTGAAATGTCTGAATATTAGGAATAGTATCTCTACATTTAAGTGAGTTTAATTCCTTCATGACTGCGGCTAGTTTGCTATCAAACAGTTCCTGTTGCTCTTGGAGTGCGCCAGCTATGGCAGCTTCCATACTCGCAATTTGATCTTCCTGCATTCTTTGTGTCCACTGGTGGGTTTCTGTGTTTTGGACGTTGAGAGCGCTGTCTCGAATAAGTGCTACCCTACTGGTAGACGGGGAACAATCTACCTCACTTTGTTGAAGTGTTTTCTGTTTTCCTACTTTTGTTTCCAAAAGCTTCCTGTATTCTGTGAGAACCTCTTCGTCCGATGAAAATTCTTCATTAATTCTGTGCATGGGTGTGGCTGAATTGGTTTCAGCATTAAATATATTTCCCAATTACATTCCCAGTATTTTTTCCAATGAGAGAAAAAAAAAATAACTTCTATCTGAACTTTTTTTATTTGTGCTTCAAAAATCAATTACGAGCTTGATGAATATTTATTATTAAAAATTAAATACCAAAATAGTAAGGAAGATTTAGTATTAAAAAGATTTGTTTCCTACAAAGAATATTATTTAGTTGGTGATAGATTTTTATAAGGGAATTAATAATGTTCCCTTTATTTTCTGAATGCTTTCAATGTTGGCGAAGAATTTAGACAAGAAGCCTACTCACATTTCTTATTAATATTGTGTGGTCGCTGCTATTTTTGTCGTCGCTGCTGTTGTTGCCGTCGCTGCTGTTGTTGCCGTCGCTGCTGTTGTTGACGTCGCTGCTGTTGTTGCCGTCGCTGCTGTTGTTGCCGTCGCTGATACTGTTGCCGTTATTTGTTATTTTATCTTCGGAACAAGCTGCAAGCACGATGGAATTGCAGCTTGTTTTTTATTTTTATTTTATTGTTTGCAATTTTATTTGTATGGTAATTGCACTGCACTCGAGTGTTTGGAACTCAGGATTTTTTATTATTTCTTTGTAGAATTATTGAACCGTGCATCAGTTCGGTTTGTTGAGTTTTTTCTTTTAATGTTTATTTCACTTTTTCCGGCTTTTTTTCCGTCGCCGATTCTTGCACTTGTCTTTTTTTTTATTTTTTGTGTCGTTTTATTAACGCGATTTCACTTTTTCCGGTTCCTTTCTTTGGGTGCGGGTTTTTTAACTACGTTTGGGCGTCAGTTATTATTAAGATCGGGCTGTTATATTTGATTGTTTCCCTTAAGCCTGTTTAGGCAAGGGTTCAATAATAAAACAATTGGGTTATTTTGTTATAACTTTATTTCCCTTAAACCTGTTAAGGTAAAGGCCAATATTGTTTTTACAATTATTAATTAACACAACTATGGTTGTGGAGTACAGCTTTTAGACTAACTTAAGGGTCTGATCCGGCTGCAGCTCGAGGTCTTTGCCTAGTCGCAGCGCTGTCGCTAAAGGTGCCGGGTCAGCAGTTGGTATCCGGTGACGATCACTCGTTGCACGAGTGCTAGGCCGGGCTCCGGGCGATTGCCCCCAGAGTGCGGATTCGGCAGTTTCTTTACTGCGCGTGTTGGCCACCGGATACGGCCTGCAATTTGGCAATTTCTCCTTGTGAGAACTGGGTGTGTTAACTTATATAAATCGCTAACATCATATCTTGCAGTAATTTTTCTGCCTTGTTTAAATAAACATAACATATTTTTTATCTGCAAGGTCACTACTTTACGTACTTCATCATTGTTTATGACGTCGTATACGTTGGGCTTAGAAGCTTTATTTAAAGATTGCCTTGGCAATTCTTGTTCTTGATTTTCCGCGCGGAATTTTTGTCTACTTTGATATCTAGTAGTGACTTTCACTATATTTCTAGTTATATTTTGTAGATCTTTGATGGTTATTCTTGATAACGCATCGACTACATGATTATCTTCTCCCATTAAATATTCGACTGTAAAGTCGTATTCTTCTAGCTCGAGCCTCATACGTGTCAGTTTAGAACTGGGATTGGTCATTGAGAAAGGGTATATTAAAGGTCTATGGTCTGTTCTTATTAAGAAGTGGGTTCCATATATATGTGGTCTAAAATATAATATCGCCCAGTGAATTGCAGCTAATTCCTGCTCAGTAGTACATTTGTTACTTTCACCTTTTGTAAATGCTCTTGATGCGTATGCTATGGGAAGCTGGAGACCATTATGGTTTTGAGATAAAACCGCTCCACATGCTTGCTTACATGCATCTGTTATTATACAGAATTCTTTAGTGAAATCTGGATATTTTAGCAAGGTAGGTTCCATAAGTTTTGTTTTTAAGTATTGGAATGCATTTTCACACTCATCCCTTCACACTTAAAAGGAACATTCTTTTTACATAATCTTGTTATGTGCCGTGAATAGTCGGCGAAATTTTTTATAAAACGTCTATAATAGTTACAGAATGCTACGAAACGTCTAGCACTGCCCGCGTCGTGCGGAACTGGGTAGTTCATAATGACATTTCTTGACGTATTTCTTGTCATCTGGAAGTATTCCTTTATCAGTGCATTTATGACCTAGAAAAGTCACTTCATGCATAAAAAATGAACATTTTTCTGGATGTAGCTTTAGGTTGTATTATCTACATTTCTCAAAAACATCTGTTAAGTTCTTAAGCATATGTTTCTCGGAACAACCGATTACTATTAAGTCATCCATATCCAGATATGCTTGAGAAGGTTCTAGACCAGAGAACGCAATAGAACGCATCATTCTCTGAAACGAATTAGGAGCTATTTTTAATACGATGGGTAATCGCGTGAAGCGATATGAGCCGTTGCTCGTTGAAAATGACGTTATATCTCTTGAACCTTTTTCTAGTTCAATTTGATGGAATCCTGACATTAAGTCAAGACATGAAAAGTATTTTGCTTGATCTAGTTGATCTAAAATATCATCAATTCTAGGTAATGGGAATTTATCAGATAGTAATTTTTTATTAATCTGGCGGTAGTCAATTACCAATCGCCATTTCTTTACATTTGATCCGGGTGAAATCATTAGGAAGAAGTAACAATGGGCTATTATATTCGGATACTGACGGTTCGACAATCCCGTCTGAGATTAATTTTTCTACTTGCTTTTGTATTTCGTTCACCTGAATATGTGGGCTTCAATAGTTCTTTATATAAACTGGTTCATCATCTTTTAATATCAGTTTCCGTTTATATAAATTATTTGTGGTTATTTATTCGGTTTCCAATCCGAATATATCGCTATACTGGGTGCACAGGCTAGTAAGCTGAGACTTGAACTGTGGAGGGAAGTTTTTTATAGTTGTGATAGTACGGATTTTTCTCTATTGTCTGTTGTTGTGTTGACTACATCGTAGTTCGAAAGTGATTCATATGTTTGGTTATCTGTACTGACTACTTGGCCGGTATTTGTTGTGTTTAATAGTCTTATGATGGCATTATTGGATGGTGCTATGGTATTTGCAACGTAAATACCATGTTCAATTTCCTGATTTGGAATTAATACACTGTCTGCTTTTAAATTAAGTTCAATTTTCCGAATAACTTGGGATCTTGCTGGCAGAAGTATTGAATTATTGCCAGAACTATGAGCTATTGGTACTTTAATTGGAAATTTTCAATTATTGGGTCTAATTATAAGCCAACCGACAGATGGCTTGAAGTCTAGTTGACAGTTGTATTTTTTGATAAAGTCGATGCCTATTATTCCATCGCATGGAATTGGGAAATGTGAATTTAGGATATGAAAATCGTGTGGAATTATGTATTTGGTTGTCTGTATCTCTATAGAAACAAAACCTTTGGATTTTATTATTTCTTGACTTATGCCTTTTATGTCTATGATGTAATCATATTGGATGTCATGGAAGTTATCCAAAGTTTCTTTTAAAATGGAAATGTCTGCACCTGTGTATATTAAAAAAATAAGTTCTTTCCCAGTAGCTACATTAAAAAATGAAACGAATATATTTTGGCTAAGATTAATGGTATGAACTCTGACTTCTTTTATTCTTGAGTATTTAAAGGGCTTTGGGAGTTTTCCGATGTGTTTTTGTTAATCTTTGGGTCATTCTTACATCGCCTTGGTTATTGCTATTGTGGCCTCGAATCGAGTTACCGGTTACCGCCTCTATAGTTTCCTCTATATTGGCCTCGTCCTCCATTATTATTTTGGTAATTGTTGTTATAGTTATTGTTTTTGTAATTATTGTTGTTGTAGTTATTGTGATTACCACGAAAACTACCTCTATAATTTCCACGTTCGCGATTTGAGCCGCGCTGTGGATATTGACAAATTTGGAAACGGCTTCATAGTACTAAATGTGCCAGCTTGCATGATAAGTTTTACCTTATCGATTGTGCAATTTTTAGCCATTGCTTTGACTACATGCAGCGTGGAATAACTTCTGGCTAGCTGGCTGTGTGCATTGGTTAGCAGTTTTATTGCGCTGCTGTAGGTTCATCAGCTTCGCTGATAATACTTCTACAGTTTCGCCTTTGACGTTGCCTCTTAGTCTGGAAATCTCTTCAGTAATTGTTGTTTCATTACCGATTAGATTTCTGGCGACACCTTTTAGCTTTGTTTAATAATTGACACAGCTAATTCTTCGTGCTCGCCTTTTATTGATTCTATTATTTGTAAAGCATCAGTGAAACTTGTTGAATTTTCAGCCTTACCATCAAAAACTGGTATAAGATTGGATGTTGTATTAATAAAATCAATATTTGATTGTGCCATTGTGATGGAGTTACTTATTTTGATTTCTATTACACTCGAAGTATCTAAATCTGTTGAATTGTCCTGATCAGTGTATACCGCCGGAATAGTAAGATTAGATATGATATTTTGAGGTTTACTTTGGGAAGCTCTTCTGACTCCGATTCGTTCGTTTCTGTTGGTTCCGAGTCAGGTACAGTGTCAACTGCTATTGGAGTGTTTAAAACGGTTGGTACGAAATATTTCTCAACTGAACTTTTGTTTAACAAATATTAAATTAGAAAGTAGTCGTATCAAAAGTTTCGATACCTGTGACCAATGATCTTGATTTAATCTTTCCCTGTGATCATGTACATTCGCGCTTCATCAAAGCACTCTACTAATATTTCAATATGCTTCCTAAACGTCTTCTTTTGGATAGGTCTATTTTGGGTTAGTGACTTGCATGATCTGTCAAAATTAGTTTTGATGTTTGGTAGCTCCCCGTACAATTTGTTCCATTCCATGCCTTTAGTTTAGCCATACTTTGTAAGAAGAATATATTGAAATATTTTTATATTTATTATACCCTTGCAGAGGGTTTACTAATTTTGTCCAAGAGTGTGCAACGCAGTGAAGGAGACATCTCCGACCCTATGAAGTATATAAATTATGTTTAAATGTCTTCCCCGCACTATTCCTCGCCGCTGTCCGTTGGTTTCGGTGAAGGGGGTAATGACTCAGCCGTAGCTGGCTGCTGTTATGTCCGAGCTGGACGGTTGCCGCTGGCTCTTAGCTCTTTCAATTAGCTCAATTTAGGAAGATTACGTTGGGAGTAACTAACTCCGTTGCTAATGGCCCTTAAGGCACACTAACCAATTTCAATGGATAAAAGGAAGTTTACGGCCAATGCCGGAGTTCTATATTCAAGCAAACGCTTTATTGAATTTCCAAGTTAAAACTGAAGACATGAAAGAATTTACGAAAGCTAAGTGCGGCCGGCAAGCCGACCGCTCTTGCAGCAAATGGCTGACACTAGCAAAATCCACATAACACACCATACCGTGCGCCAATGGGAATCGGGCACGGGCCCTAAAGATGTTTATGCTGATTTTGCAATTAAACACTAGGGTGATCCAATTATCACCCAAGATCTGTACCGACTTATGATTACTCCTTAACAGTGTTAATAACTCTCCCCCTAAAAAATATGACCGTCCTCGGTCATCTGGAATTTATCGACGACTTGTTGGATCTTCCGTGCGACTCGTCTCCTCCTTAGCATCAAGATGACTAGGAAGGAGCAGCTGGTGAGAAGACTGGCTCCAGCGCCGACCGCGAACCAGGTGTCGGTAGTTCCTGCCGCCTTCACCTTCACCTTAAGCCCTTGGATGACCTCCAAGTTTTGGTTGTTTATTCTTTGGAGAAGTGGCATGCTTAGCGTGGGGTCGTGGCCGATTATGTTGAGTGACGGGGATGCTGCCATGCCCGGAGTCTTTCTTATCTTCACGTTGTATTTGGTGTCATTGACGAAAGCCACTCGCTCGAATGTGATGAGGTGTGAGCCGTTGGTAGCTATTTCAGGGCCGTCATCAGTACTAACTTTAGCTGGGCACTCGTTGATTATTATTACTCCGTCGTCTACTAACGTGATGGGGCTTAGGTGGCTGGCTTGCGTCTCGCATAGTGCGGTACTTCCCGCGTGTAGGCTTCGAGCACAAGTGTCGTGGGCAGCAAGCTTGCAAAACGATGCCGTCATCAGTACTAACTTTAGCTGGGCACTCGTTGATTATTATTACTCCGTCGTCTACTAACGTAATGGGGCTTAGCTGGCTGGCTTGCGTCTCGCATAGTGCGGTACTTCCCGCGTGTAGGCTTCGAGCACAAGTGTCGTGGGCAGCAAGCTTGCAAAACGATGCGTTGTTGGTACGCAATCGGTGACCGCTAAGACGTCGCTATTGCATTTGGGTACTGTGTTCTGCTTCAACTGCAGGATGGTATGTTGGTATGATACGGGGAAGATTGTGACCTTTTTACAAGTTGTTTTAATCTTAGGGTATGCGATTAGCACATGGATTATACTATCGGACTGAACATTTGAGTAATGTCAGACGCCTCTAGTAAGCTAATGATGGGTACTTCTGTGGGGTGATCAACAAATACAGACTTCAAATCATTCTGGTTAAAAATTGTTGGGTTTATGATGTTGGCCTTTGCAAGCGTGACTGTAAGCATTACATTTTGAATTTCGGTTATTAGTATTCTATTTCTGGCCAAAAGTACCTCGTACAGGTGAGAAAGGTCAACTATATTATTTTGTTTGGCCTTGATAATTTTATTAACGGCCTCCGTTAATTCATTAATTTTGTTCTGCGTCTGTGTATTTATTACAGCCTGTCGGTTATTTAACTCAATTAGGCGTGCCTCGGACATTTTTAGCATATCGAAATCGCCTGCATCAGGTGTGCCCGCTAATTGCGGGCACCTTGAGTGCGGTGCCTAGGAAGTCTAGGCTCCTGGCCATCCTATGGTGTATTTTTATTCAATTCAATTCAATTCAATTCAATTCAATTCAATTCAATTCAATTTATTCACTCAACAAACTTAAATTTACAAAAAGTGCGTGATACTAATATGGAATAGATTTTTAAGAGTCCAGGAAGAATACCTTATCAACTTACAATAGTTAATGGGTAGTGACAAATTGTTTGGTTATCGAATATTAAAGTGTGCGGAAAAAATACAAAAACCGCTTACAATATCTTAACCTACAAAAAAAAAACTTTAGGTCTAAGTTACAACTTTTTTTTTTTTTTTTTTTAACGTTGCTTTTATTTCTTGAATCTTCTCTTTGCGAGACTAACAAGAGGTGTATCAAATCTTATATTTTTAACTTAACTAACAGTCATATTGACTGATACGGAGTTAGACGGCCCTAAAAATCGATTGCTGGGTTGGGAGGTCGTTGCGTCTGAGGCGGGATACGCTAGAAACCCGAGTCAATCCCCGAGCGAGAAAATTTGGGTGCGAAGACAGTTTTTCTTTGTATGACTCTTTTTGCTTCTGGATTTCGTCTTTCACTGCGAGGATGCCCAGATCCCGGTGGATGTTTTCGTTGCGAACATACCAAGGTGCCCCTGTGATAGTTCTCAGGATTTTTGATTGGTCGCGCTGTATGATGTCTATGTTGCTGCTGCTCGCGTTCCCCCACAGCTGGGAGCCATACGTCCAGATTGGCTTTAGGACTGAATTGTACAGTAGTAACTTGTAGTCCAGGCACAGTGGCGATCGTGAGTTTATGATCCAGTGGAGGCTGCTGGCTTTCAGTTTTAGATGCATCTTTTTGCATTCGATGTGCTTACGCCAGGTAAGTCGTCTATCAAGGTGAACGCCAAGGTACGTTACGTCGTTAGCTTGAGGGATTTGCATACCGTTTAGTAAAAGCGGAGGGCATGTTTGTCTATTAAGAGTAAACGTTATATGTTTACACTTTTGTTCGTTTATTTTAATGCGCCAGTCGGACAGCCACCTTTCCACTATTGTGAGATGATTAGCCAGTTGGGTTGTTGCCTGCGTTGGGCATCTGGAGCGACTAAGAATAGCGGTATCATCGGCGAACGTTGACGTTGTTAGTTGTGCGCTCGTAGGAATATCCGCAGTATACAAAACATATAGACACGGCCCGAGTGCGTTTCCCTGTGGAACTCCAGCTTCGATGGTGTAGTCGCCCGAAGTAGCTGCGTTGCATCTCACTGAGAATACCCTATTGAAGAGGTATGATTCCAGTAGCTTGTGGGTGTATGTTGGCAAATACGTTTTAATTTTGTGCATGAGTCCGATGAGCCAAACTCGGTCGAAAGCTTGAGATACGTCGAGGAAAATAGCGCTGCAGTATTCTCGTTGTTCGAAGGCTGAGCGTATTTCGGATGTTAATCTGTTCACTTGTTCGATGGTTCCATGGTTTCTTCGAAAGCCAAATTGGTGTGCCGGGATGATATTGCAAGCTTCCAGATGTGGTATTATGCGAGTTAACAAGCATTTTTCAAACAGCTTAGACAAACAAGATAGAAGGCTTATTGGTCTGTATGATGACGGAATTGTGTGGTCTTTTCCAGGCTTCGGTATCATTATAATAATGGATTTCTTCCACTTTTTTTGGGAAATAGCCAAGATTAATGATTCCATTAAATAGTTTGCAGACGACCTCTATAGCGCATTTTGGAAGTTCGATCAGCATCTTTGGGGTCAATAGGTCACCACCGGGAGCCTTTTTTGGTTTTAGCCCTCTTATGACTCTTTCGATTTCGTTCGGCCGGAATAGAGGTGCGGCTGGCTGAGGGGAGGACTCTGGCTGAATTACTGGCAGGAGGAATGAATTTGAGGCTGGGTTTGGCTGGAAGACACTTTGGAGATGTGTGGCGAATGTTTCAGCTCGGTCTTCGTTGCTGCGAGCCCAGCATCCCGAAGAGTTTCTTATCGGGGTGGTCGTTTCAATTAGGGCACTAAGATTTGGGTGGGCCCTCCACAAGGGGTACTTTGTGCTTGTTGGCGAGAGATTCTGGATACCTCTGGTACCTCAGCTGTGCATTTTCTTCCTGTTGGTGAAGAGCCTGGTCGAGTGATCGGGTTGCTTCCTTAAGGCGTTGTTTTGAAGCTGGTGATCTGCTGTTTTGCCAATCACGACGCGTGCGCCTCTTTTCTCGCACGAGCTGTTCGATTTGCTGATTAGATTTGAAGTGTTTGTTTCGGTCTACTTCTTTCCTATGAGGAGTAGAGATTTTAGCTGCCGCAACGAGTACTTCTTCCAGGGCGCTCGTAGTGTAGTCGATGTCAGAGTCCATGCTAAAATCCGGGGCGAGTTCTATGTGGGCACTCACGTACTTTTTGTATTTTAGCCAGTTTGTTTTTGTCGTCGTCAGACTGAAGGGGTGTTCGGTTATTTCTGGGCTTTGAAGAAGCGTTAGAAGCACAGGCGAGTGGTCTGATGGTTATTGGTTAGTGGTTATTAGATTGCGAGGTATGTTTTTTGTCACTGCAAAATCAATAAGGTCTGGGAGCTTTCGTGAGTCTGTTGGCCAGTATGTGGGACTTCCAGGGGAAACGTAGTCCAGTTTATTTTTCACATTTATAATTGCATTGTACAATTGTCTTCCTTTGGGAGTCACTAGACGTGATCCCCAGTGCGTATGTTTGGCGTTGGAGTCTCCTGCGGCTATAAATCGATCCCCAAGTGAATTGTAGAAGTCCATAAATTGTCCTTCCGAGATTGAGAAGCGAGGAGGGCAGTAAACGGCAGCAATTGAAAGGATTCCGTTGCTTGACTGAATTTGTATCGATGTGGCCTGCAAGAAGTTTGTTGCAAACCTTTTGTGAAAGTGGTGTTTAATGCGTTCTCTGATTAGAACTCCAGTTCCGCCGTGGGCTTTTCCATCTGGATGATCTGTGCGGTAGATTGTGTAGCCTCTTATATGAAAGTTGTATTTGCTTGTAAGATGCGTTTCCACCAGTAGCATAACGTCAATATGGTTTTCGGTCAAGAATTGTGACAATTCTAGTTTATGCCGTGAGACACCATTGGCGTTCCACATTGATATTCGTAGCGCCTGCATAGATTATTTGGACTGTTGTGCTACGAGCAGCTGTATCACCATCTTCTGGTTTTGAACAAGCGTTTGCATGGTCGTTTTCATGAATGACATAAGCTCCATCATACTTTGTTGGAGGGTAAGCATCATAGTTTCCGTTTTGCTGTGTGGCTGTTCTGGGGCCTGTTGAGCGCTTTGAGAGTTAGGCTGAATTGGAATTTCCCTTCCAGATCGTAGAGCATCGGCATAGGAGAAGCCGTTGGTGGTGTTTAGTGGACCGAATGAGGATCACGCAGCTTTGGCGAAGAAGACGTCTGGCGTGGTTTTTGACGAAACGTACGCATTCTGTGGATTTTGGTTGCGCGTTGCGGTCGCTTGACGCATGCGACTCTTTAACTCCTTATACACAATACATCCTCTATAGTTTGCCGTATGGCTGCCTCCGCAGTTTCCACATTTCTTCACGGTACTGTCCTTGTTTGTAGTGCAGCAAGCGGACTTGTGGGCGTCCCCGCAGACTACACAGACAGCCCGAAGTGTGCAGTAAGACCTTGTGTGTCCATACCCTTGACAATTAGTGCATTGCACTGGACCGTTGCGTTTATGTGGCTCTTCAACAGTGATTTTCCGATGCAAAAGATATTGCAGGTTGTAGATTGGGTGGACTTCGTTCTTCTTCAGCGACCTGCTTTCAGGCTCGAGCTCGACCTTGAAGAGGGGTTGTGGCTTTTTATCTTTATTTAGAATGTTAATAACATTCTTGGCGGCGAAAGCCCTTTTCTTTAAGGGCGGTTTTTATTTCCTCGGCGGTAACATCAGGTTCTATTCCCTTTACTACCACTTGTAGGCCCTTACTGCTTTTCAGCTGGTACGTGTAATAGTTTTTCTGTACAGTGTCCAGATATTTTGACACTATTCGGAAGTGCTCTTCAGTCTTGGTTTGCACCTTTGTTTCATGGATGTTCCCTTTGATAAGCGGAACAACGTGAAAGTTTTCACCGTTCCCGATCAACGACGCAATTTTGTTGACCAGGGCACTCGAGCTTTTTTCCCTAATATAGATTGGAGGGGCTTGGGTTTTTTTGCGGTGTCTTGGGCTGGTTGGTTTTCCTCAGCCTCCGCCAGTAGGGCAAATCTGTTAGTAGTGGATCTGTCTGGCTCATTATCGTTATTCAGGACACGGTTAATTTTTGTTTTGTTGCCTGCCGGATTACTCTGCGGGCTAAGCTTGCGCTTAAATTGGATGTAGCGATCCATTCCAGTCTGTGTGGCTGTTGCCGCTTTGGCACTTTCCGAGGTTGTTGTTTTTGTACTCGCTGTAGTCGTTGACGTCGTGGTACTTTGAGTTTCAGGGGTTTTCGCTGTTGTTGCAGAAGTTGTAGCGCTGCTTGTTGTTGGTGCGAAATTTGTTTCCGATATTGGAGGGGGGGTTTTACACTGCGAACTCCATGACGCGGGAGTCGGAGTGAGCAGAGCGGGTAAGCAAGACCGTGCCCTTTGGGTTTCAGCGGTCAGTAAAGCCGGGTTGCTTTTAAGCGCCGATTTTTCCACTTCGGTATCGCGGGTTGAAAAGTAAGAGTAGAAGCCGTTTCTTTGGTTCACTGAACTTCTACGCTCGTTCTTTTGGTCGTTGCTCAATGAGCTCATTGCGTGGTACGTATTTTTTTTTTCAACAATGCACTAGTTTTGGTTTAGCACATTACAACTGTTATAAAAAAAAAAAGCTTGTCGGTCGCTTTTAATAAATTGTATTTCAGTGTCTTTTCGCTTATATTGGCGAAAATACAAGCGAAGTGAAGTTTTCCCGGAGCTCGGACAAAGCACGTCCGCTCAGTTCGGTAGTTCGATTACGATGATCCTTACCTTTTTAGTTACAACTAAAAATTATAATCTAAGGCTAGATCGTTTAAATGAGGGTACGTGGAATTCTGACATCTTAAGTAGAAACACCGAGTAAGGCGTGGAAGTCTATCTGAAACTAACTCGATGTTAGCAGTATTTCGAAGATCAGTCGTAGCGTGGTGCCAATGTAGGTTGTAAATCATTTTTAATATTTTATTTTGGGACACTTGGAGCTTTTTTAAATGGCATTTCGCTATATCTGCCCAGACAGGTGCACCGTAAAAAATTATTGCTTGGAAAATTGATCTAAATAGAAATAGTTTATTTCCTAACCTCAGGCGAGCGTTTCTGTTTGAAACCGTGATGTTCACCTTTTCAATGGTGTTTTTTATATGGTCGCCAAAATTTCTGTTTCTTGTCTAAAATTAGTCCTAGATATTTGACGCTAGGTTCCCAGTTAACATAAGTATTCCCTAGCTTGATTGCTCCATTGGGAATGTAAATATTTTTTCGTTTTCTTGTAAAGTAGATTGCCTGTGTTTTATCAGAGTTCACGAGGATTTTCCATTTTCGGAAGTATATGGTATGTTAGTTTGCTTAAACTTTAGAGTTTATTTGTTGGTGATCTCCGATGATAGTCTGCCTGAGCTTAAAATAGCTTAAAATAGACTCCGATGATAGTCTTTAGCTTAAAAAGAAGGTAAGCAGGCATTATTCTCAAGGAACTGGATAAGCCTCTCTTTAATTATTTTCTCTAATATTTTGCTAACTGAGTAAAAGGAGACTAATTGGCCTATACGAAGAAGGTGAATCTATCGGTTTGTTTTGTTTGGCAATGGGGATTACCTTCGACTTCTTCCAAGCATTTGGAAAGTAGCAGAGTTGAAGACATTTGTTAAACAGTACTGTAAGGAAGCTTATACACTTGCGAGGTAGAGACATAGGTTGTCTATTCCATCGACGCCAGGCGCTTTTTTAATTTTTAGGGATTTTAAGACAACTTTTACTTGGTCTCTCGTTAGTGGTGGAATGTTTGTAAGATTTATAGGCGTATTCGCAGGGGCACGGTTAGAGCTGTTTACAGTGGAAGTGGTTGATGGGTGACTAAGATCAGAGGACAAAGAGTGGTTGCGATGGAAGAACTGGGCCAATACTTCTGCTTTTTCCTCCGGAGTGTTATATCGAGTAGAATTTTCCACATGGGTGGGCATTACTATGCGTTTCTTCTTAATGACTTTTGTTAGTTTCCAAAAGGGAGAAGAGCCCTTGTCTAAGGATGATAGTGCTGTGTTCCAAGCCTTATTTCTAAGGTTGAACAACGCTTCTGTGATCAAAAAGTTATGAAACTTAAACAATTCTAGGTCGATATGATGTCTAAACCTTTGCCAGTTCCGTCTGTAATGATTCCGATTCCTTATCAAGTTGGTAACATCTCTAGGAAACGGCTTGGGTGAATAGCGAATTCTTTTTGGGGTATGCTGGCAATTTTAGCTCCAGATATAATATTTTCTTTATTTAAAAAGTGGCCCAACTCATTTAGTTTATTTTGAATGCCCCTGGCATTCCACGCAACGATTGATAGATCCATCAATATGAAGACATGAATTTAAATGCTAGAGAAGTAATTACCTCTAGTTGATCGGTTCTAGATTTATAGTTTCTAAGCTGCTTAATTAATTCAAAGGTGAGATTTTTTATTTCTTCTAAGGAAAGCAGCTCATCGCTTTGTCGGTGTTGGCTATTAGGCCAGCACGGATTTACTGGGGGAGGAGTATGCTTAGACAGCTTTGGAAAAGCAACTGAGCAATGCAGAGAAGGAGGTTTAACTGGGTTACTTCAAGGTAGTCTAGGATAGCCCTTCGCTCTTAGCTGGATGTAATTCTCTCGAGAAGGACACTCGAGCGAGGACGATTTGTGATTTCCATGACAGTTGGCACAATTAACGCATGAGTTTTCGTTGCAGTCAGCAGTTTTATGATTTCCTGCGCAAACAGCACAGTACGCCTTAACAGCACATTGATTTGATCCATGCCCGATAATTTGGCAGTTGTAGCACTGGGCTATCTTGTTGCTCCTACGCCTTTGGTAATCCCACTTGACGCGAACATAGTCGATAACGGAATGAGTTTTCTTTAGCTCGCTAAGAGTTATGGACTTGTTGACGAAATAAACTACGAAGAAGGTAAAGGTGGTATCGTTTGGCCGTTTCCTACGAACAAACTTGACATCTCTGCATTGGCGACCCATGGTAACCAGTTTCTGTTTGACGTGCTCTGGTTGGTCAGTATCAAGACCCATAAGAATAGCTTTATACGACTTTTCATTTTTAATTGCATAGGAAAAAAATTCATATTTCATAAAATTTCAGGCTTTTATGTAGTCACTCTTCACAGTGAAGTTTGGCTCCAAGTGAAATTTTTTTGATTGAGTAGTCTTCTACTTATAAATAATGATTTGCAAATGATTTGAATTTGCTCTATGGAGCATTTAAGCACCGTTATTGGAGGAACATAATTATTTCATTTTTCAACAATGTGTTCTGTACCATTGTCTTCGTTATCATCATCATCTTTATCTTTAATAGTTTGAAGCTGCGAGTAATAGTTGCTGTTGATGGGAAGTTGCCCAGACTTAGCTACTTGCATTTTTTTCTTCGGTCGCGGCGACTTAGCAGCGCCGGCTTCTCTTATCGATCTCTTTATGATGGTTCGGTTTAGACTAATGAAATTCCCGCGATCCTGTAAGCAGGCGAAAGGTTAAATCTACTGTGCATAAAATGAACTAAGTATGCTAAGGTGTGGCGTGTACGAAAATAAGGTAAAGAAAAGGTAAAAAAGTTGAAGGGTATTTTTTTATCTAAGGTTGTCCTTGTGGACCACCCTCCCTCTAATAAGAACAGACGTTCCCATGTCTGCTTGTACACTCTCTTTTGTGTACAGTGCGGTTAGCTTATTTCCTAACCTTTCGTTATTTTTGAGGTACACTTTTTCTCCTACCTCAAAAACTCTGTTTTGTCTGGTAGGGTTGCACCTATCTATATTGGCCTGTTGTACCTTTTCAATATTACTTATTATTGCCAATTTCTGTTCGGCATTGGTTGAGTGCAAGCAGTGCCGGATTTAACAGGTGGGCAAAGGCGCACTTGCCCACTGGGCTCCCTTGAAGAAACGCTTTCAGGGCCCCTCTTGCTGAAAGTTACACTATCTATTATTGAATTGGATTATGTGTCGGTTTTTGGTCCCGAAAACTATGAAGTGTCGCCGTAAAGGTTGCTCTGCTTGCTCTAGGATTATTTGATTCCCGTAGCAGTTTACGGGTTTATAGGTGGATTCGACCGTGTAGGTCAAGGAAAGTTCACTGTGAATAGTGGCTACATCAGATTAGGGTTTGTTTTGCGTTTATGTTTTGCCGTGACAAAGCGTCGGCAACAAAATTTTCCTTTCCGGGTTTGTAGAATAGCTTGGCGTTATGTTCTTTGATGAATGCTTACCATCGTTAAATTTTTGCATTTGTATTTCGCTCGGATACCGTATCGCTCGTGCCATATAGGTAATTTTGTAATTTTTCAATAGCCCAAACAATTGCCAATAATTCTCTTTCGTTAGTTGCATAATTGAGCTCGCAGTCTTTCAACGTGCGAGATATCATTGTGATAGGCCTGCCTTTTTGGGACAGTACAGCACCGATACCGCTTGCTGAGGCATCGGTGGTTAAATCGAACGGAAGTTTGAAATCCGGATACATAAGTATCACATCTTCTGATGACAAAATGTCTCGCAGGCGCTCAAACGCTGTGCGTTGGGGCTCATCAAATTCGATAGACACCTTTTTTGACATGTGTTTACTAACAGTGCCATTCTCTCCCTTAAGTATGGAGGTAAGTGGTCTAACTATGATGGCGAAGTCTTTAACAAAACTTCTGTAGTAACTCGCCAATCCTGGAAAAGACCTGAGACTGAACAAATTTTTTGGTTCAGTGTACTCCTGGATGGTTTTTACCTTTTCCGGGTCTGTTTTGGCTCCGTTTGATGTAACGATAAAGCCTAAAAAATTCAACGCTTTCTTTGAAGAATTTGGTTTTTTCTGGTGCTACTCTTATGTTGGCCTCGCACAGGCATTTTAGGACTGTGTCAATGTGTGTAAAGTGGTCGGCAGCATTTTCGGAGAAAATTATCACGTCGTCTACATAGACGTAACAAATCTTTCCGATCTGTTCACGTAATAAGTCTGTTTACGATCTGTTTACGTCGTCAATTTTCCTTTGAATGATGCTTCCCGCATTTTTCAGTCCGAAGGGTCCGAGTCCAAAGGGTTCAGTCCGAAATGGGGATTTTTTTCTGGTCCCGCGGTCGGCATCAGAATTTTTCCCCTGTTTCTCGGGCGCTCGGTGTTGGGCCTTGTGAAACTCAGTATTCTGATTTCTTTGTTCAGTTACCTTCGCATATGTGGCCGCGAACATACTTCGATCAATGCTGGCCTCTGCCTCCCTAGCTGATGCCAGTGCTGCTGACAGGTCTTTTGGCGGTGCTGGAAACACAACAGCTCTCAGTGATTTTTTAGGACGGAAATGAATACGTGTAGGGAGTCAGCCCTAACTTCTGTATTGAGTAATACAGCCTTTTCATTTTTTTTTTTTTTTTTTTTTTTCGCGGTCTTTCAGTATTTGGAAATGGTTTGTGCATCAGCAAGCATTCCTGTATTCATCATAAAGCTTAGAGGCCCAGACGACCGAGGGGCGCTTGAGAAACGATTTGTTAGTACATATTAAGCTAATTGAAATTTGTTAAGCTAAGAGGAGTTAGTAAGGAAATTTAAAATTCTATATTTTAAATAAGAGGGACAGGAAAGAGATGTAATAGAGTAGAGACCATTGTAGTTCGAACATAATACCCTAAAAGGGTCATGCAGTGCATATGTCGAACTACAACGGCTAAGGAACAGAGGACTAAAGTTTCGAGTCCTTCTATTAGGAATGTTGAAATTTAAGCGTGTTAGTAAATTCTGGCTATCTACATCACCGTTAATAAGGTTATGCAGAAAAACTACACCGAGCATTGTCCTACAATTTTTTAAGTTAGGTAAGTTTATAAGTAGAAGTCAGCTACTGTAGGATGGAAGCTGAAGATTTGCATCCCAGTATAGACCTCTAAGTGCAAATATTAAAAAGTTCTTTTGTACGGATTCTATGCGGTCCTGATGTACTCCATATTGGGGACTCCAGACACATGAACCGTACTCCAGTATAGGACGGACCAAAGAAATGAATTGTGTTTTGGTTATATAGGGGTCATTAAATTCTTTTGACCACCTTTTGATAAAACCAAGGACTCCTTTAGCCTTATTAACCATTAAGGAAATATGGTCGGCAAATTTAAGTTTGATGTCTAATAGGATGCCGAGATCATTAACCTGGGTTAATTTTTCTAAGGCAATCCCATTAATAGAATAACTAGCTTGCAGAGGGGAAGAACGATAAAAAGACATATGTTTGCATTTAGATCCATTAAGTATTAGATCATTAGCTAAACACCATTTTTGAAAGTTATCAAGGTCAGACTGAAGACTGCATTGGGCAGAGATGGATTTGTACTGAAGACAAAGCTTTACATCATCTGCATACATAAGAACTAGAGAGTTCGTTAAAGCAGGGGGCAAGTCGTTTATAAAAAGCGTAAAAAATAACGGGCCAAGATGACTTCCTTGAGGGACGCCGGATGTAGCACGGAACAGACGGGACTGTATGTTTTTAAATAAGACTCTTTGTGTCCTTCCATCTAGGTAGCTGGAGATCCACGTTAAGAGATCTTCAGGAAAACCCAGCATATTCAGTTTACTCAACAAGAGTGAGTGATTAACTGAATCAAATGCTTTGCTGAAGTCTGTGTAAATTACATCGGTTTGATATCCCTTACAAAAGCCATCTATGACAAAGGATGTCAACTCCAATAAGTTTGTGGTGGTGGAGCGACGCTTAATAAAGCCATGCTGACAAGGAGTGATAATCGAAGAGCAATGGTGTTGCAAATGAGGGGTAATTAATTTTTCAAATAACTTTGGAATTGCCGACAACTTAGAGATGCCTCTGTAGTTGGCAGCCTCGGACTTTTTCCCCTTTTTATGTAGGGGAATTATAAATGATTCCTTCCACTTAAGGGGAAAAATCGAGGTTTCCAAAGATAAGTTGAAAAGTCTTAAAAGAGGTTTGCACAGAGCCCTGGCGCAGTATTGAATGAATGTTATGCTTGAATGTTATATGCGTAAGGCTGATCAGTCAATTTAGGAAGAGAATAAGTTGTTTGAAAAAATTCTGCGAATAGATCGGCGATGGCCTGATCCGAAGTCGCAGAGGACATTTCAAACATAAGCAGGGGTGAAAAAGATACGTGTTTACGCTTAGTGTTTACAAAATTATAAAACTGCTTTGGATCCTGAGTAAATTGAATCCGGCAGCGGTCAATATAATTCCTATAACATTCAGCGTTATGCACGGTAAAATTCGACCGAGCTAGTAGGTATCTTGAGAAATCAACACTACTGCAGGTTTTTTTATATTTAAGTAAAAGCTTATTTTTTTTATTTTTTAGGTTAGTGAGGCACCTTGTATACCAAGGAGGATTTGTTGAAGCGGACGGATATTTCCAAGGCACACATGAGACAAAAAATGTATTTAAAGTAAAATAAAATTGTTCTAAAGTGTCATTAAGATCAGTGCACGCCAGAATATCAGACCAGTCAAATGTATCGATAAGGCTATTAAGTTTCTGAAAATCAGCTTTACGGAAAAAGCGAATCTTTGTGACAAAGATGGTGAGTTATCGACGTTGGACCACTTTAATTCTGGGATATTAAAGTCGCCCACCGCTACGAGTTGGTCACGATCCGTCATAAGATTAGAGACGTATCGAATAGCGGACAAATGCTGCCAATATGTGGGCGGTTCATACATAGGAGGTATATATGAACATGTAATGTATAAAGCTTTAACGGACATAGTGATTTTAACGCAAATAAATTCTATGTCACCAAACTCATGGGATTTCACCTCTTCAGAAGCAAAAGTAGAGTCTACCGAAATGAGGACTCCACCTCCTCTTCGCTGAGATCGATCCCGTCTAAAAGTGGTGTACTTACTTGAAAAAACTTCGGAGCTAAAGATCTCCGGATTTAACCAAGTTTCTGTAAATGCTATTATATGGGATGCAAAGAAAGAATTATCAGAATATAGCTTGGGGAGTTTGCTACGTAGCCCCCTAGTATTCTGATAGGTAAGAGTTAGTGAGGAAACTAGTTTTTTTGGGTTAGTGGCCAAAGAAGAGGTGGAGGGTTGGTCAGTGGTTCCAATATTGGGAAGTCTCACTCCCACTGGTTTATTAACTTTTTTTTCACGGAACTAGGCTGATGTTCTTGGACGAAAAGATTCTCTGGCCAAAAACTGGGAGAAAAAATCGTCTTGAACATCAGCGCGGGCACACGAATCTTGAAAGAAGACGTGCGCCTTGTACAATTATATTTAAATTTTTGTATGTCCTTCACCTTTATTTCGGCTTTAGTTTTGGCTTTGATGTAAGCCGAGATATCAATCTCTGAAGTATCAGGGGAAAGCCGAGAAACAAATATATGTTTCGATGGAGGAATCACCTATAAGGGTTTTGGTGTCGCAGGTACAAGAACTGCAGCATCAGTCGGTGCCGGTGGTCCGGACTGTGGAATACCCTTTTGGGTGAATCCAATGGGGGTTTCGTTCCCTAGGACCTGTGGCATCACTTGAAGGGATACCATGGCGGACATATCAGACAATTGCTCATTATCCCTGAGAAATTCTGACGAATTTTTCTCAGTTCTAGCCCTTGGGGTGGCCAGAGATATAAGCGGCTGCATTAATGTCGGCTGAGCAGGCTGAGGCGGATCAGAAACAGCGGATTTCTTACGCTTAGGGGACTCATTTAGCAGCTGAAGGCCACTAAACTGTGTGTCCAGCGCACAGAGCTGGTCATTGATTTTACGAAAACCAGTGACCAGCTCTTTAAATCCATTTTTGGCCTGTCTCATGAACGACCTCATTTCGCCTTGCACAGCACGAAAATTTACACAACAATAATGTATCCCAGACCTACGGGAAATGGCATCCGAAACTGATGCAGTGAAACCGGCACACTTGGCATGTACGACGTTCTCACATAGCCAGCAATAGATGGCAGGCTGTGATGAGGAAATTGTCTTGTTACAAGACTTAATGGCACAGACAAGTTTAAATTCCATTTTATTATACCCTTGCAGAGGGTATTATAATTTTGGTCAAAAGTGTGCAACGCAGTGAAGGAGACATCTCCGACCCTATAAAGTATATATATTCTTGATCAGGATCACCTCCTGAGTTGATATGAGCATGTCCGTCTGTCCGTCTGTCTGTCCGTCTGTCTGTTTCTACGCAAACTAGTCTCTCAGTTTTAAAGCTATCGTCTTGAAACTTTGCACACACCCTTCTTTCCTTTGCACGCAGTATATAAGTCGGAACGGCCCGGATCGGCCGACTATGTCCTATAGCTGCCATATAACTGATTGATCGGAAATGGTATAACTTCGGTGTTTTTAGAGTTAGAGAGTTCAAATTTGACATGAGAGCTAGTTTTGGCAAAACATTACGTCATGCCAAATTTCATAAGGATCGGCCGACTATGTCCTATAGCTGCCATATAACTGAACGATCGGAAATGACCCACCTTTCGTGTTTTTGAAGATAGAAAGCTGGAATTTAATACAGATTCTATTTTTAGTCAGTTGATCCAACCTACCAAATTTCATTAGGATCGGCCGACTATATCCTATAGCTGCCATATAACTGAACGATCGGAAATGGTATTTGGTAGAAATATCAACTTTCGTATTTTTGAAGATAGAAGTTTGGGACTTTTTTTAGATTTTGTATTGTAATAAATTGGATTATATATTCCTATTCCCATAAGGATCGGCCAACTATATCCGATGTTTGCGATATATATCCGGTTTTACCTGCAAGGGTATATAAACTTCGGCTCCGCCCGAAGTTAGCTTTCCTTTCTTGTTTTTTATTTATTTTTTTTTATTTAATAAAACAAAAATTAATATTTAAAAAGTTAAAAAACACAATACCTTGAACCACTGTGCCAAACAAGAAGCCAAAGCGGGAGCTTTGAAAGAGTGCAAAAGAGAAATGCAGAAATATAGATAAGCCGGGGAAGAAGCAGAGTTGAGCTATGCTTGGAATAGAATTAAGACAAATTATTAATTCGACTCCAAATATACCACAGCACTCGCGAAGCGATACGGTTTAGGCTTTAAGATTGTTAAGATTCACAAGATTTAATTCACAAAGTATGTAAACACCGGTTTACCAATATTTGTCATAAACGCAGTGCGCACAAAAAAAACACGACCGTTCGCTTGAAAGAAAGAGAGGGAAGTGAAGTGATCATCGTGATGTGTCATGAAGATTTTGTTAGTAACGAGGTTCAATCTTCCTTCGACCTCATCGTGGTACTGCATTAATGTTTGTTCGCCTTGCTGGATCGACTCAAGTCCCTGCCGTAATAGGCGCAAAGATGTTTTATCTGCGTAAGAGCAGTCTAATCTAGCTTTTATGGCTTTAAAGTTAAGCACTGTATTATACGAAACTAGCACCGAGCGAGCTGGGCCCTTAATTTTGTTTCTAATAATAGTAACGTCTTGGAAATTCTGGGCACTGCCCGGATACGATTCGAATAACTCATAGGCATCGGTGGCCGATTGCCTCCATGCCACGTACTCGTTTTGCACACCAGTAAAATCTGGAATTGACTTAACCACATGTAATGGTACATCGAATTTTTGTGCGTCTGGCTCTGCATCTCTGGTAGGATAAGGCTACTAATTGGCTGACACTAAACACCAGTTGTTGGGAGGCCTAATGTTTTAATTGGACAAAATTAAAGTTGTGTATTTTTTGTGTAATTTTATATTAATAACAGGGAGCTTAGTGTCCGACAGTATTTTATTTAAAGACGGCCGATATTATTTCACTTTATAGTAAGTCACATTTGCAGTTGCTTTATATAAAATCTAAAAAGTATGTTTTTTTATTTGGGTAAATAAATTGTAGGGATTCTTATTTACTTTTTCCCTATATGTGTATTTGAAGTTTTGTATTAATATTGGTCAGCCCACTTACATATTTTGGGGTTGTGGATTCTGTACTAAAGTTGAGCGCCAATTATGCACTGTCCCTCGCCGCTGTCCGTTGGTTCCGGTGAAGGGGGTGATGACTCAGCCGTAGCTAGCTGCTGTTATGTCCGAGCTGGACGGTTGCCGCTGGCTCTTAGCTCTTTCCAATTTAGGAAGATTACATTGGGAGTAACTAACTCCGTTGCTAATGGACCTTAAGGCACACTAACCAATTTCAATGGATAAAAGGAAGTTTACGGTCAATGCCGGAGTTCTATATTCAAGCAAACGCTTTATTGAATTTCCAAATTAAAACTGAAGACATAAAAGAATTTACGTAAGCTAAGTGCGGCCGGCAAGCCGACCGCTCTTGCAGCAAAGTGCTGACACTAGCAAAATCCACATAACACACCATACCGTGCGCCAATGGGAATCGGGCACGGCCCCTAAAAATGTTTATGTTGATTTTGCAATTAAACACTAGGGTGATCCAATTATCACCCAAGATCTGTACCGACTTATGATTACCCCTTAACAGTGTTAACATATATATTCTTTATCAGGATCACTTCCTGAGTTGATATGAGCATGTCCGTCTGTCCGTCTGTCTGTTTCTACGCAAACTAGTCTCTCAGTTTTAAAGCTATCGACTTGAAACTTTGCACCCACCCTTCCTTTGCACGCAGTATATAAGTCGGAACGACCGGGATCCGCCGACTATATCCTATAGCTGCCATATAACTGATTGATCGGAAGTGGTATAACTTCGGTGTTTTTATAGCTAGAGAATTCAGATTTCGTAAGATTGCAATTTTTCGCAGAACAATACGATATGCCAAATTTTATAATGATCGGCCGACTAAATCCTATATCTACCATATAATTGAACGATCGGAAATGACACAACTTTCGTATTTGTATACCCTTGCAGAGGGTATTATAATTTTGTCCAAAAGTGTGCAACGCAGTGAAGGAGACATCTCCGACCCTATAAAGTATATATATTCTAGAGCAGGTTCACCTCCTGGGTTGATATAAGCATGTCCGTCTGTCTGTCTGTCAGTTTCTACGCGAACTGGTCTCTCAGTTTTTAAGCTATCGTCTTGAAACTTCGCACACACCCTTCATTCGTTTGCACGCAGTATAGAAGTCGGAGCAGCGGGGATCGGCCGACTATATCCTATAGCTGCCATATAACTGATTGATCGGTAATGCTATAACTCCAGTTCTTTTTAGTGCTAGAGAGTTCCGATTTTGTACGAATTCTTTTTGTGGGCAAAATAATACGAGCTACCAAATTTAATAAGGATCGGCCGACTATATCTTATAGCTGCCATATAACTGAACGATCGCAAATGACTTTCCAACTTTCGTGTTTTTCAAGATAGAAAGCTGGAATTAAGGGGTTATATACCTTTTTTATTTTCAAAAAAACGAAAATTTTGTTAGTGGTTTATCTTGAAGAACAACTTTTTGGTCTCTAGAAATTTCACTAAAAAACTCATTTCGGCGAAAAAAAGTTTGTGCGTGAAAAGTCGATCGTTCAAGCATAGAAAAATTTCATTACGAACATTTTAAAAAAATTTGAAGTAAATCGGTTCAGTAGTTTTCCGCCAATCGATGTCACCGCAAAGTCATTTTTCAAGAAACACCATTTCGAGATATTCGCGTTTAAAGTTTCAAGTTCAGTTCAAGGCCGCAACGAGGCGCGTGGTTAGGAGCGCTGTAACTTTTTTTCTACTGCTCCAATCTCTATGAAAATTTGGGAAAATGTTCTCAAGGAGTTTTTCTTCAAGATAAAGCAATAAAAAAATTTTCGATTTTTTGAAAATAAAAAAGGTATATAACCCCTTAAGTAAAGATTCTATTATTGGTCATTTGATCCAACCTATCGGCCGATTATATGCTATAGCTGTCATACAACTGAACGATCGGAAATGACGCAACTTTCGTGTTTTTGAAGATAGAAAGCTGGAACTTGTTACAGATTATATTTTTGGTCAGTTAATCAGACCTACCAAATTTTATAACGATCGGCTGACTATATCCAAAGATTATACAGTACATAGATGGGACATCTCATACAAAGAAAAATTTTCTATGGCGGGTTCCATCAGTGGAACCCGCTGGAACGAGCGGGTTCCATTGCGCGACAAGTTAAGTTTGAACAATTTTCCGCGCGACAACGAAAGAGGAATAGCCGAGTGGTAGAGTGCTTGGCTTGTGTGCAAAGTAAAACGAGTTCAAACCGGGCTAGGGACATCCATTTTTTTTTAATTTTAAATCTATTTATATTATATCTTTATTCTTTTAATGTTTTTTCCTAAATTTATAATCCAATAAAAAAAATACAAAATTGTAAAATCACCTTAACATCGTCTCAGTTCGTAGTGGAACCCGCTGTAAAAATGTCTATAAGTGCGGGTTCTACGGTATTTTGGCAGGCCGCGTCGTGGAACCCGCTCTCAAGTGTTTTCATTTTTTTCCGTCGTGGAACCCGCTGTAATAATGAAAACATTTGAGAGCGGGTTCCATGTCAAACGGCTGGCAGATGAGAGAGGGAAAGAGAGAATTCTATTTTTAGATCGTAACATCTTTGGAACGATGAAAGTTTGAAACGTTGTAACCGAACCACTGTGAGAGTTAAGAGATCAGAAATATCTTCTACTATCCTTACTCGTCAGCTCTGTTTTTGGTATGGATTCTAGCGCCTCCTTTAACACCAATTTTAAGTATCATAAAATCAACTTCGAGGGTAGCCTAGATGGATAGTGCGCGGTCCTTATTCATGGGGTCCTGGGTTCGACTTCAATAGCGGGCGGTTGTTTCAATTTTGATAAAGTTTTAGTTTTATGATTCTTTTCATATTTACTTTTTTTTTTTTTTTTTTTTACTTTTAATTTTTACGTTATTATTATTCTATTACAATTGTTGTAAAAATAAGTGACGGACGTGTCGGATGACAAAATGCCGGAAGGACTCCCTTTAAAATTTTATTAGCCGGACATAATGAAGAACAAAACAATTTTAAAATTGTAAAATTAAAGAAAAATATTATAATTAAGGAAAAATAAAAAAAGTAATTATAAAAGAACGAAAAAGTTCATAGTCCTTACTAGGATTTGAACACAGAAAAACTACACATAGAGTAACTACTCTATGCATTACGCTACCATCCTGTCTCGATCTGCAGCGATCAAAAATACTATTTGTTCTACCAACTACCACATCGGCGTATCGAAAACAGGAACGAGAAATTGAAATTGAAATTTGGAAGCCAAAACATTTTTACTCTGTCGTGCGAGCAGTCACACATACACACATGGGTTCACATTTTTGTTGACGGATACATGTGAAGAGTTCTAAAAATAGAATCGTATGCATGTGCGTTCCCCCCTCACCAACAAGCTTGACGCAAAAAGTTGACCGTTTTGGGCCCTGATGTCCCATCTATGTACTTTATAATCTTTGCTATATCTTATAGCAGCCATATAACTGAACGATCGGAAATGGTTTTTGGTAGAAATACCAACTTTGGTTTTTAACTGCAAGGGTATATCAACATCGGCTCCGCCCGAAGTTAGCTTTCCTTTATTTTTATACCCTTGCAGAGGGTATTATAATTTTGGTCAAAAGTGTGCAACGCAGTTAAGGAAACATCTCCGACCCTATAAAGTATATAAAATAATTTAAATTGGGTTTGAGTAATAATGTTTGATATATGATGTTGTTGGTTATCCCTCGCTGCAGTCGGTGATGCTGCAGACGCTGAAGATATTTGTAAGATAATTACCCCTGGCGGTTGCCGGGGGGTGTTGCTACTCCTTGTAGGTAGTGGTTGAGAACCCTGGCGGTTGCCGAGGGGAGATCCGTTCTGTGACGGGAGTTATGATGGGAGCACTTGCACGTGACCAATTCATCAAATGAATTTACAAGTTAACGGCAGTGCCGGAGATTGGTTTTATGTGCTCTTTATTGTATGAGACTCTGACACAAACTGAAACTTAAAGCTAACAAAAAGTATTTCATAGTGGCCAGTGCTTGCCGCTATGCATGGGCTTCTGGCCAGACGCTATGTTAGCAGTTTGGCCAGAGCGAGCTCTTAAATAAGCGGACATTGCCGCTGCTTGGTTAACTTCAGTTAACTACTCCCCCTTCAAGAATGAGGCCGCCCTCGGCCGACCGTATTTGGGCAATCATCTCCTTCAGCTGGGCCGCGGTTTTTCGGGCCTGAGTGACTCGCCAATAAGTCAAGCCGATGCCAATTAAAGCGCAGCATATTGAACACCAACTGATGTAACTGATGGTGGTTAATCTCCTTCCCGAACTCTTTGATGTGCTCCGGATTACGTTCACTCAGTCGGTGAAGGTAAGAAAGGCTTAGAACGTTACGTTCCATGGTGACGTTCAGGGAAGGTGAGCTGGCCACTCCTGGAGCCCTCTTCTGGGCTGTGTCATGATTGACCAATCGGGTTTCGTTGACAATGGCACTCTTTTTAAAAGTGATAAGATATGTGCCCTTTATATGGACACAGGTGCCATTATCCACACACACGTGAGCCGAGCGATCATTTACAATTACTATCCCTTCATAAACGTAAGTGATGGGGTGTAAATCGCTTTGTTGGATCTCGCAATGCGCCGTGCCTCCAGCATGAAGCTCTTGGGCGCATGATCTTCTGCGAGCCAGTCGGCAAAATGTAGCTCCTGATGTCGGGGAGCACTTTTCCACGGTGTGGATCTCGCTGTCGCATTCGGCAATGACGTTGGCTTCCAGCCTGAGCATGGTGTCGTGATGTGACACTGGGGAAACGGTGATCTTTCTGCAGGCCGACTTTATCTTCGGAAACCTAATAATAAAGTGTAATATGTTATGGGACTGTAAGATCTTAACGGACGATACGGACAAAACATCTCTAATCGCGGCCTCGGTGGGCTCTCCCATCTACACACCTTCCAGGTCTGCATGATCTAGGATGCTGGGGCTAACAATATTAACTTTGGCAAGTGCCACTGCTAGTATCAAACCCTGTAGCTCCATTGCTATCATCCTATTTCGAGTTAAAAGCATCTCAAATAGGTGCCCAGTATCAATTTGGGACTTTTTTGCTGACCTCAGAAGTTGGTTGACGGTAGCGGAAATTTTATTGATTTGAATTTGTACTTTGTTGTTAATATTAACCTGCCTATTGTTTGCATTCGTTAATTGGAATTCATTAAATTTAATTTTTTCAAAATCTTCTGCGTCCGGCGTTCCTGCCACCACCTTTAGCGCAGTCCCTAAGAAGTCTAAACTTCTTGCTACCCTACGATGGATGCTCAAAGAGTCGAGCATGTCGCGTAGGTGGGCGACATCAACAACTAGGAGTTTCTGCATGTGGGATTGCGGGAACATGACGGTCATCCCATTAGTTTCTACGATGACGCGCCTATATTCCGAGAAATTCGCTGAGTGCTTTATAAAAGGGAATTCCCCCCATATCAGGATTCGATCATCAATGATGGGAATGTATTTGGCTTTGGAATAGTCCAAGACGCGTGCCGATGTTGCGGGCAAAGGGAAATCAGGGTTATGGTTGAAAACCTGTGATTTGGATGTGTTGTGAAATCAATTGAAACTGGGTAGCCCACCATTAATCAAAGCATTATTTATTTTAATCAAAGCATGATTAAAATTATAATGGAAGAAAAAGCTTATGCCAAGTGGCTAGGAAAAAGACAATAAAAAAAGATGAAAAATTACTAGGCGGGCGATCACGCTCGGCCTACCTAAGGTTGTCTTTGTGGACCACCCTCCCGTAAATGAGGACTGTGGTCCCCATGTCCGCTTCTACGGGTTCTTTCTCGAACAAAGGTGACAGTTTGCTGCTCAGTCGCCAGCTAGACTACACTAGGATCTTTTCGCCAACTTCGAAAACCCTGTTTTGCCGGGAAGCATTTCTCCTGTCGCGGAACTTATTCTGGGCGTGTTTAATCGTATCCTGTATCGCGTATTGTGGATCATTCGATTCTGTTTGAACCGCGTCGGCTGGCTTCTTGTCGTTGGCCGACGAGTAGCAGGGATATTCCCTTAAAAACTTAATGACGTCCGAATCATAATCTTGAATGACGTCGTCGTCAATTTTCTGAGCCGTGCTTGAAGCTGCAGCTGTATATTTCTCCCCGGTTCCGCCTGCACTCTGCGCGACGTGGTTAACCTTCTGTTTGTTGTGTAGGCCCGATCGATCGGACACGGTTGGCTCCCTGTTTTGGTATGAAGGGGCCTGAGATGGGTTATGTTCATGGGTCCATGGGTATTTGCACTGCGTGGAGCAGAGTATACCTGCGCCTTGTGGTGTTTGGGGTAGTACGGATTTTTGTCTTTGTCCTCCGGGCTTTTGGCAAATGAAGCCGCGAAGGAGTACCTCTCGTGGTTAGATTCCACTTCTGTAATGTGTGGGTACTGTGAGTTCAAAAACAGAACCAAGATGCAAGGTGTTCTGCAAGGTCCAGAGGATATACCTTAGGGACGTATGGATGGGAGTGAAGGGCGTGCACTTCTTGTGGTCTTAGACTTAGCTCGACGGATGGGGGAGGTTCTTTTTCACGTATCCATACTACACATCAACAAAATAAATTAAGTGCACTAGCTCGAAAATTCAAGAAGAAACCCGGATGATTTTACATTATAATCAAATCCGAAAACAAGAAACAAATCCCCTAAAATACAAATAGCTTCAGAAGAGAGAGAGAGTGATTTCGATCAGTTGTAGGGTAATTAGATGTTCATTATACCCTAGTCTTAACCCACCCGACCTTGGCGAGATCTACGACGTTTGATTCGCCCCATATCACAGTTCTATGTGATACTTATTGTGGTTCCAGCATGGCTATTCAGGGGTTCGGCGGCGGAACGGTTAGAGCCTTAAGCTTTTATATTTCCCAAAATGACCAAAGAAATATTTACAGAAAATGGATTCATTTTAACAATTAGGGTTTTCTATTTAAGGGGGGACATCTGAGTAGAATTTTGGAAAAATCGTAATTTTTTTTTTTCGCTTAACAAATTCTTTAGTGTCTTAAAAATGACATATCAAAAGATAGAGTCCGGCAAAAGATTCTAAGTGTCGAAATTTTTCATTCAGCGGCGATGCCTCACAGGTATATCCCACAGTACTTAAAACTTTAAACGCGTTTTTCTCGAAACCACTTTTTTTGAGTTGGCCGAACACCTAACTCGAACAACTCTTAACCTATCGATCTAAAATTTGACAGTATACTGACAGTATACTCAGAATACCTATGTCTATCGACACACGTAGGATTTTTTTTTTATTTTGCTTACTTTTTTTTTTATCAACAATTTTGTGACGTTTTTTGTTAGTGAAAATTTAAAATTTTATTCAATCACTTGCCATTTTGGAAAAAATCAATATATCGAAAAAATCCTACGTGTGTCGATAGCCGTTGAGATACAAAAACTAACCAAATTTGATTTTTTGTTCTTGATCAAAAATTAAGGATGTTAGGTGTTCGGCCATGGACCCCTTTAAAAAAAAGGGCCTACGAATAAGGGCTGCAGAGCCGCCATTTTGTTTTCGATTTATTAAAAAAAAAATTTATTTTGTCCTTTAAATATAATATAATAAAACCTCATTTACAAATTTTCGATTAGCTGTTTTGATTTAGCCAAAAAAAATTCGAGAAAATCCGTTTTTTTTTTGGCCTGTTACTCAGATGTCCCCCCTTAAATAAAATAATATCGCCTTAAAATCTATAACAATTCATTTCGTTATCATTCATGTTTAAATTTAGATATATATATATAATTAAATGTTTGCACCATAAGTTTTCAATAAAAAAAATTATCTTTATTTTCTTATGTCCAACTGGTTTACAAATATTTTTATTTGAAGAACACCAACCTACTACTTGTAGATCTTAAACTGAACTCACTTCCTAACTCTGACTTCTTTTACGATCATACCTCGGTTTTGGAGCTTTCGAGCTTTACTTGAGTGTGTTTATTCTAATTGAGTGTGTTTTATTGTTTAGGCTGAGAACTTTCCCGATTGGACTTTGGATTCTTGCTTTTGAATTTGTTTTTGTCTTTGGTCCCGAAATTTGAGTTTTACGATTGGGTTTGGGGATCTGAATTATGGGAACGTGCTGAATGCATGTTTCCCTCGGTCTGTTTAGTCTGAGGATTTTTGTTTATAAGTACTTTTCCATCCTCAATTATGTTTAGGTCTGATTTGGGCTAGGATCATGTTCGGTGCATTTGCCTATTTGAATCTAAGTCTCAAGGGTAAGTTCTGACAAATACTTAATGTGTATGTGTGAGTGTGTGGGTGTGTGGACATTTACATAGTTTATGTATAATGCTATGGATATGTCACTCCCCCAACCTTTGAATTTGGCCTGTCCTCAGGTCGATAGATTTGGGTATAACATGAGATGCTCTCCTATTTTCATATTAGGTTGATCGTTTACAATTTCTGGAATCTTTGGTGTTTCTTCCTTTGGTTGTACATATTTTATAATTAGTTTCTTCGGTAAACTTTTAAACTTATAAAATAGATACAAAGATAAACTTATAATTGTAATTATAAAAGTAGTTGTAGTTATTATTTGGAATACATTATAATATTTTGTGTGTGTTTTTATAATTTCTTTTGTTTGGATATATGCTAGCGGTTCTAGTTTTGTTACATTATTACTGACATAAACTGTTTGGGTGTAATCTGCCATTGTATTTGAAAGGATAAATTCATTCAATTGAACCGAACAATTAAGGATTTTGATAAGGTTACTTCCGCTTATAGAAATTTCTTTATTAATGCAATTTTGATTTAAAAATGTTTTAGGGATGTTCCATGTCAATAAAATATTTGGTTCAATATAATCAATTTGGAAATTTTTATGAGTTTTAGTGTATTTACAACCTGTATTTTCTTGTTTAATTATTCCATTTATACATTCGTCAAATACAATCTTTCCTGTTTCTTTATCAAATACTTTTTCATCATGTAGGAAATACTTATTGATCGTGTTCTCTGTTAGTATGTTATTGTCTTCATCTGGGTAGGGAATAATTTCGAAAACAGGGGCTTTAAATATTTCGGTAGGAATGTGGGACATAATCAGAATTTCATTTGTATTAGTTTTGAGCCAAGTGGAAGTTTTGATTTTAAGCAATTTCTCGGAATTCACCTGTTTTAAATTATCATGTTTTAAAAGTTTGGGGTTAAAAATTCCAAGTCTAGTTAGTTGCATTCCTAACTCAATGTCTTCTATGTATTCTGTGAAGTGTTGTAAATTAAATATTAGGACGTTAGCCTGTTGCTCTTTCTCTTCCTCGTCTCTAAATTTGTTGATTAAATCTAATCCATTGTTTACGACATCAATAATCTTATTTAAATCATTACTTTGAATACTATTCTCAGTTAGTGTATCGATTTTCTGTTCTAACTCTTCTTTATCATCCTGATCCAATGTTCCAAATAAGTACTTGTAAGTTGTTCCTACAATGTTTAGCAACCCTCTTTTGCTACGTTTTGCGATTTTAATACCATTAATTTCTCGTTGAAGTTTTCCCACTAAATATTCTATCTGCAATGTTCCTTTGAATTCACATGCTTCTTCTACTAATTTCTCAAAGATTTGTTCTGTTTTCGTAATATTTATGCTTATAAAGTGATTCTCATAATTAGTTGGAATGTCTATCGTGCCTGTTTTAAACATTAAGTATCCATTTTTGGCTTTTATCGGATTTATTTCGATGTTTTGTCCATTCGTCATTTGAATTGAAGTAGTTAATATAATCATAAACATAATAATTTTATAGAGGTTGTTGAATCCATTAGGTTTCTTCTGTTTGTCTGGAATTGTTATATTTACTTTTATTAATTATTTTTTTCTTTTTAAATTTAGATTTATAATGAGTAATTTTCCTGCCTCTATTGGTTTCTTCAAAATGTTTCTCATCAACTTGTCTGATATTTCCTGTCTTTTTAAACGGGTTAGTTGTTTTTGATTTTACTAATGGAGATTGCTTATATTTGGTATCTATTTCATAATCATGTCTGTCTTTATTTAGCTGATTAATCTTATTGATTTTCTTATCCTGTGTATCATAATCGGGTGTTCCTGCATACATGAAAATATCGGCTGGTACTCTGTTTGTAGCATTATGTTTTGTTTTGTGATTATAAATGTAAAGTATTAACTCGAATTTAGTATACCTATTTTCAATATTTGTCTCACTTCCAATGATTCGTAGTTTTTCATTAACTGTCTTATGGAATCTTTCTACGTCTGATATACCATTCTTACTTGTTGTTACCTGAATTTTTACTCCTTCCGAATCTAACCAGTTGTGTAAAGCTACACACATAAATGCTGAATCCTTATCTGCTTTAATTTCTTGTGGTTTTCCCATTTCATTAAATACTTTCATTATTGCTCTTTTCGCTTCTAGCCAATCTTTACTTGTTATTTCTACTAATGAAGCAAATTTTGAATACACGTCAATACAAGATAAAAACTGTTGATTACCTACTATATAAAAATCCATTACGTATTTTTCACGGATGTTTTGTATTTCTGGGGTGGTTTCGAAAGAAAGTTTTGTGTTTCTATGTTCTGTTTTAGATATGTTACAAATTTCACACTCGTTAATAATGTTCTGGATTAAGTTTTGATGGTCAGGGAAATAGTATTTTTGAACCAATTAATTGTTTTTTCTATTCCTGGATGTAATAGTTCTTTATGTCTTTCCAATATTTTCTCCTTGAATTCTGCGTATGTCAAGATATCTTCTAATTTAGTTGTGCATCTTACTAATTTTGTTAAATGATTGGAATTGATTACACAGCCACACAAAAAAAAAAGTGTCCGGGTTGGGAGATCAGAGTACCCTATCCCCATGTATTTTGGACCGCTGAACACGAATCTGAAGTCCGTTTTGGTCCTGCACGTGTACGTTTCTTCCTAACCTCAAAAAAAGTTTTACATTTTTGGAGGTATGCGACTTTATTTTTAATTTATTGGATTTTCATGAAACTGGGTACCCAGGGGTTTTGGGTTCGCTGATTACGAATTTGAAGTCAGATTTTCAAAATTCAATATGGCGGACGAATTTTCAAAAAATTCGTGGATTTTCATTTTTGAAAATTCGTCCGCCATATTGAATCCGCCATATTGAATTTGGGAAATCTGACTTTAGATTCGTAATCAGCGACCCCAAAACCCCTAAGTACCCAGTTTCATGAAAATCCAAAAATTGTTCAAAAATTCGTCCGCCATATTGGATCCGCCATATTGAATTTTGAAAATCTGACTTCAAATTCGTAGTCAGCGACCCCAAAAACCCCTGGGTACCCAGTTTCATGAAAATCCAATAAATTAAAAATAAAGTCTCATACCTCCAAAAATGTAAAACTTTTTTTGAGGTTAGGAAGAAACGTAAACGTGCAGGACCAAAACGGACTTCAGATTCGTGTTCAGCGGTCCAAAATACATGGGGATAGGGTACTCTGATCTCCCAACCCGGACACTTTTTTTTTTTTGTGTGGCTGTGTTATTTCTACGAAAACTTTCTGGAATGTTGGGAAATCTGAGTCATTGTGCATGTAAATAGCGCTTTTCTTTGTACATAAATATTCTTTAATTATTTCTTTTGCCAGGTCTTCAGTCATTTCTTTATAAGTTATTTTGATTTTGATTTTATGAAAATAATGCTGTACGTTCGTTTGGTCTTCATTTCCTTTTGTTAATTCGATTTGTCTAGGGAAATAATTGAATGGTCGTTCCGTTATTGGTATGTAATTTTGGTTGTCTTCCTGTGCACTATGTACGGTTGCGCTTACACTTTCGGCTACTTCTCCTAACATGTTTTCTTCTATTTTGGTTCGGGATAAAGCGTCAGCTACATAATTTTCTTTTCCGGGTAAATATTTAATTTCGTAATCAAATTCATTTAATTTTATTTTCCATCTCTGTAACTTCATGTTTGGTTCTTTGATATTATTCAGCCAGACAAGAGGTTTATGATCACTGAGTATTTCAAAACGTCTTCCGAATAAGTAAGATCTGAAATATTTCGTTGCCCAAACGATCGCTAACAATTCTTTTTCTATCGTGGCATAATTAATTTCATGTTCGTTTAAAGTTCTGCTTGCATAACATACAGGTTTATGGTTTTGTGATAACACTGCACCGATTGCTATATTACTTGCATCAGTTGTTAGAGAAAATGTTTTACTGAAATCAGGATAAATAAGTATTGGATCTGAAGTAATAAGTACTTTTAATTTTTCGAATGCTTCTATGTAATTTTTACACTTTATATCAATTACTGCTCCTTTTTTTAATTTAACTGTCATTGGTTTTACAATATTAGCGAAATTAGGAATGAATTTGCGATAGAAGCCGCATAGTCCTAAAAATGATTTTATTTGTTTTGGGGTCTTAGGTATTGGAAAGTTAGTTATAGCATTGGTTTTATTAGGATTAGGTTTGATACCACTTGTAGTTACGATATGACCTAAAAATTCTGTTTCCTTTTTCATGAATTCACATTTATCCAATTGTAATTTCAAATTGGCATTCCTTAATTTTCCAAAAACTTTCTTAAGAGACAAAATATGTTCTTCCAATAAGGTGGAGAAAATAATGATGTCATCCAAGTATACTAAACAATCTTTGTAGATTAAATCTTCTAAGAGATTGTTCATACATCTTTGGAAAGTTGCAGGGGCGTTTTTAAGACCAAATGGCATACGGGTATATTCATAATGCCCATGTTTAGTTGAAAATGCAGTTTTTGCTATGGAATTTTCATCCATTTGAATTTGGTGGAAGCCTTTGGCTAAATCGAGTGTTGTAAAATATTGGCATTTTCCTAATTTGTCTAGAATTTCATCCATTCTAGGGATCGGAAATTTATCGTTTATTGTGAATTCATTTAAACTCCTATAATCTATTACTAATCTGAATTTTTTCTTTCCTGAAGCATCGCTTTTCTTTGGGACTATCCAGATTGGTGAACAATAAGGAGATTTCGACTTTCGAATTATTCCTTGTTTAATCATCTCAGTAATTTGTGTATTAACTTCTTCGTCAAAAGCTTGCGCATATTTGTATGGCTTTTTATATATCGGGTCTTCGTGTTTTGTTTGTATTGAATGTTTTATTGTACTAGTAAAAGTCAAATTTTCACCTTCCTTGTACTGAATATCTTTGAATTCAAACAAAACCCTTTTTAAATTTTTCTTTTCCTCTTCATTTAAATGTTCGAGACGAAATTCGTTGCATTCCTAAGTTCGTTGTTTATGGAAAAATTAAACGAGTCATCTTCTGATAGAGGTGGATTAAGGCAATCTTGTGCGGTCTTGCCCTTTTTAATTTCTTGTTCGGATGATTTTGAGCTAAGGCAATTTAGTGCGGTCTTGCCCTCTTTATCATCTTCACTATATTCAATGAAAAGTTTTTTGTCTCCTAATGTAATTGATTTATCTTCATAATCTATCTTAGCTTTACTTTCTTTCAAAAAATCTCTGCCTATAAGTATGTCATAATTCTCTGAGAATTTGTGTAAGAAAAATTTTTTTTTACTGGGCAAATTTTACTGGGATTTAATGTAATGCTTTTAAGTAAGTTAATTGGTCCATTTATTGTATAGACTTTCTGATTTTCGTTAGTTTCTGCAAAATTTCCTGAGTTTTCTCTCATGATGTTAATGGAAGATCCTGTATCGATCATTGCTTTGAGAGTTTTACCTTTGACTACTACTCTGATATAAGGATACTGTTTTCGTTTTCCGAGGCTATTTGCTGAAAATTTACGTCCATTCTACTTTGGGCGCTTTCACTTTCTCTCTGTCTCTTAACAGGTGCATTTGGAGAATTATTAGAAGTTGATGCCTGATAATGGGGTTCTGAGCTCTACCTTGATTTAAATTCCTTCTAAATTCATGATAGTTGCCTTGGTTTTGGTTTCTGACAGGTGAATTCGGAATATTTGCTGGATTGTTTGATCCTGGATTATAATTCAAATAATTATTTGAGTTATGTCGGGGATAATGATTTGAATTATTTCTCGAGTAATTTTGATTCTGTCTTGAATTTCCCAAGTTCCTACGTTGATCATAATACCTGGTTTTATAATTATCGTATGGATCTGAATCCCAATGGCCTAGAGTCATGGCTGCCTCTTTTAAGTTAGTAATAGTTGTAATATCTCTTTTCGATAGTGAATTATACAATCTGTCCGGAAGTTTCTTTTCAATGCAATCCCTGATTGTTTTGTTCAATGAACTTGTATAAATTGTTTTATCTGTCTGATCCATTTCTAAATCTAACTTATTTAAAACTACGGATGACCTGATTTTAAGTTCGTTTATGAACTTACTGATGCTCCCCGGGTAAGGTGTTTGATGTACGTGGCGGATGACATCTTCGTATGGCCTATGGTCCTTGAATGCTTTGATCAGGGCCAGTTTCGTCTGCATCCATGTTGTGGTTTTTTCTTCTACGATGACTGCTTGTGCTGAGTCAACAATGGTCCTCTCGATGGCCCCGTAGATGATATGGTTTTGCCTCACATCCTGTGTTGGGTATAACTGCAACAGATACTCGACCCGTGTAATGAATCGGCTGAGCTCTATTGGGTTGCCGTCGAAATAAGGCAGTTCCTTGATTTGTCCAATCAATTGATTGAGATGGATCTCGGATAACTGTGGTGTCGCCATTTTGTCGCTTTTGAAGTTTTTGTATTACAATATTGCCGCACGAAAATTCGTGGAGTTATTGACCGAATTGGATTTTTAATTAATTGTCTTTATATACAGTCGCACTGCACATAAATTCTTTTGCGGATTTCTTTTAGTCACTTTCGCTGATCAGGATAACCTAGTCGTATAGTATTATCCTTCTTTGTTGATCAGTACCGATAACTTGGTGTAAGGACCTTTTAGAAATCCTACCGACTGCGCCAATTAAATGTTTGCACCATAAGTTTTCAATAAAAAAAAATTATCTTTATTTTCTTATGTCCAACTGGTTTACAAATATTTTTATTTGAAGAACACCAACCTACTACTTGTAGATCTTAAACTGAACTCACTTCCTAACTCTGACTTCTTTTACGATCATACCTCGGTTTTGGAGCTTTCGAGCTTTACTTGAGTGTGTTTATTCTAATTGAGTGTGTTTTATTGTTTAGGCTGAGAACTTTCCCGATTGGACTTTGGATTCTTGCTTTTGAATTTGTTTTTGTCTTTGGTCCCGAAATTTGAGTTTTACGATTGGGTTTGGGGATCTGAATTATGGGAACGTGCTGAATGCATGTTTCCCTCGGTCTGTTTAGTCTGAGGATTTTTGTTTATAAGTACTTTTCCATCCTCAATTATGTTTAGGTCTGATTTGGGCTAGGATCATGTTCGGTGCATTTGCCTATTTGAATCTAAGTCTCAAGGGTAAGTTCTGACAAATACTTAATGTGTATGTGTGAGTGTGTGGGTGTGTGGACATTTACATAGTTTATGTATATGTATAATATGTATAATGCTATGGATATGTCACTATATATATAAGAAAAATTAATATTATAAAAATAGATTCAAGAATTAAATTATAATTACATTTTAATATTAAATATTAGGAAATTTGCAATATTATAAAGTCAAATTATTTGAGATTCATGACTCAAAAAAAAATTTACTGTTTAGGTCAAAGTATTCATTCAGTTATTCAGCATTCAAAGTTTCATTTCTTTTCGTGGTATCCACTTACCAAAGTTCTCCGCCGTTGAGCTCAAGGACAGGAATGCTGTAGGTGTTTATAATAATAATTAATAAAGAAAATATTACAATAAAATTTGTTTGGCCATGCTCGAATATTATCGCAAAGTTCAATTCAATTCGTACTTTAATTTCAATTATATTTCAACTCTTTCTCTTTAAAATTAATCGTAACTTATACATATAAAAATGTATATTTATTTATACTAAAATATCATGAAAATTTATATACTAATCGTTTGAATTTAAATCATTAAATAATTTGCGAAATTAAAATTAAAAATAATAAGTGGGAGGCACATTTTCTTTCGTGAAAACTCCATAACAAAACAAGCAAAATATAAACTGCAAAGCTTTGAATATTTAAGCAGGCCAATATATATATAAAATTCACTGCTGCTGATACGACCGTAACCACATATTCGCTGGAGTTTTCTCTCCGTGTAGTCATCCAAAATTTAATGGAAATAATTCCATCCGATTTGATCGGAATTAATTCCGGTCGAATGTCGCTGAATTCCTTAATTAAACTAGACGACTACATAATGTCGTACTAGTCAATTATGTAACTCCTTGCTAGCCGATTGCATAACTCGGTACTAGCCGCACTGGCACGTGGCACTGGGGAAAATAATACTTTAAAGATAACTGCACTGTACTAACTTAAAAACATACCTGGCTTAAAATCACTAAATCACTATTCACTGATATCCACAGCTAATTCCGCTGGGATTTAATAAATTCTTCAATAGATTTTGATTATAATAAAAACGAGTTAAAATATAGGCTTAATAATTCAGCCTTATCGCTTAAGCGTATGCAAGTTAATGTCTAAGCTTCCCTATGCAAATCTAGCCCTAACTATGCTAGAATAAAAAGCTCTCAAAAGCTTTCACATAACTGATGCTGCACTATTATCTCGATATGCAGAAAACCCAATAGATAAGATCGCGTGATATTTTCGTTCACTTATCCAAGGTGACCGGAGAATAATAAATACAACACATTAAGCTTTTCAAAATATCTTAATTTCTATGTTTTCTGTGATATGGATGCCCTGTTGGAAATCCACACACTACACCACAGTTAATGCCACAAACATCTTATTCGCAGGGGTCATTAACTGAAATTACTAATATAAACCTAAAAAAATACTATTTTTATTTTACTACTTGTGTGTCCTTTAAATGATAAGTTCCTAATATTTTCTGCCTCATTTACCAATTCATAATAAGGGACTGAAAATCTTGGGACTGCTCAGGCTAGGGACCAACTTAAAAGATTTCCAGAAATCAATTCCTAAATAAACGTCCTGGGTTAATGTTGGGATAACGTAGAATTCAATAGGCTTTGTTTCGCCCCGATAAGAAATGTTAGTCACATATTTTCCTACCACGGAACATTTATTATTATTAGCCGTTCGAATATTTCCCGAACATTTTTTAAGTTTGTGATTGCTCAAAATTTCGGTAGCCGCGTTTCCACCTAAACAACTTACTGATGCTCCCGAATCTAGCAATGCAACATAACTCTTCTCTCCTATAATGATGTCTGTATATAGCCTATCATCAGAGCTACAAAATATAGAGGAAACTAACTTTCTCCTAGTATTAAAATTACTAACTTTCTCCTATTACTAAAATATTTTCCAAAATGATTTCAACCGAACGGTCGAGCGTCTGGGTTTTCGTTTGTGCGTCGGATTTTCGTATCCGAATATGCGACACTTCGCTGCATTATACCTTTTCCATCTAATGTGTAGGGGTGCGAATGGGTTTTGCTCGGTAACTGCGTTCAGTTGCTCTTGCGCTTCTTTTACGTCACTATTCTCTGGAATAGGTGTTGAGTATTCCGTTTGAGAATAAGCCTCTTTAACTAGTGGTTTGGGTTGTAAGGATGCGTCAGATTGGTGGTGTTCTGCGCATCCCTCTGGCGGTTTTCCGTCGGGTTACAACGAGAGCATTTTGGTTTATAAATATCTTTAGCTCCGCAACCATAACAAAATACTGATCGGACTTCCATACAATCATCGAACCGATGTCCTGGCTTCTGACAATTCCAGCAAACCATCTTCCTCCTATGAATTTCGTCTACTTCCATTTCTACTTGCTCTTCTGACATGGAATATAATTCCGAAACGGAGCGATTTGATAACTTCGGTTTCATTGACTGCGTCTTGACATGCTTCTGAAATTGCTCGTGAGTACGGATCTCTTCGCGTAATCTAGCAAGAGTATTAATACCTAAATGCATCAGTTCGTAACGTAATGAGTTCTTAGCATTTCGAATAAGAATTCGTATGGTGGATTGTTCGGAAATGGGAACCTTGAGTCTTCCTAACAAAGTTTCTACAGCGAACTGGTATTCTTCGAATGGTTCCTGTTCTAATTGCCGTCTAGCATTGATCAAGTCCCAAATGTCCATGTCGGAGTCTACTTCCTGGAACTTTTCTCTAAATTCTTGCTGGAAGGTTTTCCAAGTGAAATTTTCACAAGAACGATGAAACTTCCAAAACCATTCATTCGCCTTTCCCGCGAACAATAAATACAAATGATCACACAAAAGTTGAAAATCGCCTCCTAAGTTTTGTGCTGGAAGGGAGCGAATACGATATAAAAAGTCTTCGACTTGCATGCCGTTTCGAGCACCGTCGAATTAAATGCGCCAGCCTTGTATAATGCTTGCGACTTTTTCAGGAGAGATACTCGAAGCTCTAGAGTTTCCAACCGATGTCTCACTGATATGACTGATATTTCTGCGAATGGGTGGTAGTTGAGATTGATATTCATTAAAGCATTGGGGAACGCTGGGTGACCTTGTGTCCTGATCCCTTGACTCGATATTAAGAGAAGTCATTTTGACTTTTAAAGCTTGCTCTATTGATGCGTTTATAATCTGGGAAATATTCTGTAACATGCTGTTTTGCTGAGCTTGTATACAGGATTGTACTAGATCGGTTATTTCGGTTCTATCTAACCCTTCTCGATTGTTCTCACCCTCAAGGAGTTGTCCTTTACGTTGCATTGACCTTGTCTGTACCCCTCTTTTTGGTATAGCACCTTTCCCTCTGGTACTTGGATTACCTCTGGATGGTTCAACGCTAGGATCTAAAGTTTCTCCTACGGTCTCTGCCTCGTTCAATTCAATTAAATTATTGTCAATTATTGTCATATCATTAAATTATTGTTTGCAAGAGAAAGCCGGTTTACCGAACAACTACTATTGCAAACTGGAAAAATTGACTTTGCTTGTAAAAGTGGCATTAAACAGCTGTAATGAAATTTATGATTACAAGGAGTCGTTGCCAACATCTCATTCAATGTCACAGGTTCGCAACAAATGGAACAAATAGTTTCCTGCTCTCCTACGCTTTCAGCCGGATTCTCTAAACTGTGTCTTACTGTCATGGTAAAAATACTATATTATCTCTCCGATACACAAATGATTAAATAAAAAAATATAGAATTATAAATATAATAATAAAAAAATATTAAAAATCAACAAAAATCAAAATCAAAATCAATAAATCAAAAAAAAATTTAAATCAAATCCAAAAATCAAAATCAAATCAAAACAAGAAAGAAAAGCTAACTTCGGGCGGAGCCGAAGTTTATATACCCTTGCAGTTAAAACCGGATATATATCGCAAACATCGGATATAGTTGGCCGATCCTTATGGGAATAGGAATATATAATCCAATTTATTACAATACAAAATCTAAAAAAAGTCCCTAACTTCTATCTTCAAAAATACGAAAGTTGATATTTCTACCAAAAACCATTTCCGATCGTTCAGTTATATGTCAGCTATAAGATATAGTCGGCCGATCGTTATGAAATTTGGTAGATCGGATTAACTGACCAAGAATATAATCTGTACCAAGTTCCAGCTTTCTATCTTTAAAAACACGAAAGTTGGGTCATTTCCGATCGTTCAGTTATATGACAGCTATAGGATATAGTCGGCCGATCCTTACGAAATTTGACATGTCGTATTATTTTGCCAAAAATAGCGCTCGTGTAAAATTTGAACTCTCTAACTCTAAAAACACCGAAGTTATACCATTTCCGATCAATCAGTTATATGGCAGCTATAGGATATAGTCGGCCGATCCGGGCCGTTCCGACTTATATACTGCGTGCAAAGGAAAGAAGGGTGTGTGCAAAGTTTCAAGTCGATAGCTTTAAAACTGAGAGACTAGTTCGCGTAGAAACATACAGACAGACGGACAGACGGACAGACGGACATGCTCATATCAACTCAGGAGGTGATCCTGATCAAGAATATATATACTTTATAGGGTCGGAGATGTCTCCTTCACTGCGTTGCACACTTTTGACCAAAATTATAATACCCTCTGCAAGGGTATAATTAAAAAAACAAATTTAGTCCGCCACCAAAACTCCTATATAGCTCTTCGGGAATCCGAAGTGTGCTGGAACAAAAAACTGATAAAATAAAATCTCTCTTTCTCTGATTCTATTTGGGGATACACTATTAAATTACTGACTCGTATAACTTCCGATAAAATGTACATCCGGTTGGTCAAGACCTAAAATTCCTCCAGCGTCTTGCAGTTCCTAACCAGGATTTATTATACGGACCTGATACGTCTCAAATTATAAAGCATGGTGAGGTCTGGTTATGCACAGCAGTCGCTCTGGTCGATCAGTCCAATCTGCTGAACTGCAATCGCAATTCCGAGAGACGAACCGCTTGTGGATTCCATTGCCCTCCAAGTTAAACAGACTTCATAGGTATTACGAGAAAAAAAATACTACTTCGATATATTAATGTCTGACGGGTCAAGATGCCAAAAAAAAAAACTCTAACTTCTTGCAGTTCCACGAAAGACTAAAAAAAAAATAAAAGGAATCTGACTAGTTATTAACCTTCTAAAGCTAAAACTCTAATCAGGCCCCTGAAGTTGGGCGCCAATTTTGTAATGTGTGGGTACTGTGAGTTCAAAAACAGAACCAAGATGCAAGGTGTTCTGCAAGGTCCAGAGGATATACCTTAGGGACGTATGGATGGGAGTGAAGGGCGTGCACTTCTTGTGGTCTTAGACTTAGCTCGACGGATGGGGGAGGTTCTTTTTCACGTATCCATACTACACATCAACAAAATAAATTAAGTGCACTAGCTCGAAAATTCAAGAAGAAACCCGGATGATTTTACATTATAATCAAATCCGAAAACAAGAAACAAATCCCCTAAAATACAAATAGCTTCAGAAGAGAGAGAGAGTGATTTCGATCAGTTGTAGGGTAATTAGATGTTCATTATACCCTAGTCTTAACCCACCCGACCTTGGCGAGATCTACGACGTTTGATTCGCCCCATATCACAGTTCTATGTGATACTTATTGTGGTTCCAGCATGGCTATTCAGGGGTTCGGCGGCGGAACGGTTAGAGCCTTAAGCTTTCATATTTCATTTGAAAATGGATTCATTTTAACAATTAGGGTTTTCTATTTAAATAAAATAATATCGCCTTAAAATCTATAACAATTCATTTCGTTATCATTCATGTTTAAATTTAGATATATATGTGAGGAGAGTTTTTAGCTCCACTCAGTTTTATTAAAGATAGTTAGGTGTATTAAATGTTACAGATTCTGATTCCTTATATTTTATAATTAAGATAATTTCTGCTGCTGCTTTCCGTCGTTCTCTCTGCTCTTGCTGCTTCCTCGATGCTGCCCTCTCGACGCTTTTTTTTCTAAGTTGCCATACTGCTGATCTTCATACTGCTGCCATACTGCTGATTTTTAACACTGCTGCCATACTGCTGATTTTATACTGCTGCTGTTACATCTTCCACTCTCTTACATTCGGCCATTCCTGACTAGTCATCTGTCCCAGATGACCAAGCGTCTTCATTATCCTTTACATAACGCCACAGCTTCATGTGATCACAGCAGGTTGAAGTGTTACATGGGCCTTCTACATCCGCAGCCTTCCGCACTTCGTATCTGCCGTTCCTGTTAACTTTTGATATTTCATACGGTCCCAGATATTCTCCAGCCAGCTTTTTCCCTGCAATAAACTGTGTCCGGCGTATAGCGACTAAGTCTCCAACTTTATAATTGACTTCTGGTTTACGCCTTAGGTCATAGTACTTTTTGTAGGCATCCTGTGCACGTTGAATTTCGATCTTTGCATCTTTTCTAAGTTGCTGCCGTTGCTCGTCGAAGTTTGAATACATCTCCTCATCTAGAAGCTGCAGAATACGATGGGTTGGATTATTGTTCATCTTCACACCAAACATTAGCTCAAATGGTGACTTCTTAGTAGAAGCATGTACGTGGGAATTAACAGCTCTCTGCACCTCAGGTACTGCCTTAAACCACTTGGCTGGATCATCTGCCGAAATCTTAGAAATAATCGACAATATCGTGCGATTCACCCTCTCGATCTGACCATTTCCGCGGGGAACTCCAGTTGTGCTTAAAACGTGTTCAATACCGTTTTCCTTCATGTAATCTGCAAACAAGTTGGCTGTGAAAGCAGAACCTCTGTCTGAAACTATCCGCACTGGGTTGCCAAAAATTTCGGACCAAGTCTTAACCTTCTTCAGCGTTTCCTCGCAGCTTGCAGTCTTTGTAGGAAAAAGCCATATAAACTTTGTGAATGAGTCCACCATCGCAAATATGTATTTATATTGTTTTCCAGTGGCATCCATGGGACCCAGATGATCAACATGCAGCGTGTGAAGGGGTTGATCACCTTTATCGATACAGTTTAAAAAGCCTTCTTTCTTGCCAAGTTTCTTGTTAAAAATTATGCATCTTACACAATTGTTTACCACATGCTGAACTTTTTGCTCCAAATGAGGAATCCAATAGGATTGTTGAATAGTATGTAGAGTTTTTTGTAGTGCAAAGTGGCCTGCATTATGGGCGTCAACAATGACTTCTTTTTCCATTGCTTTCGGGACTACGAGGAGATCGTTACCATTCACCTCCTTATAGACAAGTGAAGCTTTTATCTTGTACCCCTCGTATGGGCGGCTTTTGAGAATTTCCACAATTGCTTTCAGCATATCATCTTTTCTTTGAGCGTTTTTGATGCGTGCTGTGATCTCTAAGGAGACAAGCATAACCCGATCAGGATAGCGACTTAGGCAGTCAACATGCTTTAATCGTTCTCCAGGACGATGTTCCACTGTAAAAACGAAATCTTGTAGATAAACAATCCACTGCGTGACTGCTCTTGGTATATCCGCCTTCTGTAGAGTTTGTTTAAAAGCGACACAATCCGTTATCAGCTTAAACGGCGATCCCAGCAGATAATGTCTGAATTTTTGTACCGCTAGATACACGGCTTTGGCTTCCAGGATATAACTGTGCTGGCGAGACTCAGCTCCTGTTGTCTTCTTGCTCCAATACTGGATAGGGTGGAGTTTGTCATCGAACCACTGCATTAATACCGCTGCAAATCCGTCTTTTGATGCGTCTGTATGTAACTCAGTTTTAGCTACTCTGGTGTACAATTTCAAAACAGGTTCCTTTGTCAACGCATCCTTCAAACTCCGGAACGCGTTCATCTGAGGCTCAGCCATTTGAAAACGAACATCTTTGCGCAGCAGGTCAGTTAACGGGCGTGCAATTTGCGAATAATTCTGAATAAATTTTCTGAAAAATCCCGTCAGCCCCAGAAAAGCTTGGACTGCTCTGACGTTTTTCGGCACCGAAAATTTGCTGACCGCTGCAGTCTTCTCTTGTCCAGGCCACAGGTTTCCGTCTTCAATGTTGTGGCCCAAGAAGTAAATTCTTCTCTGCAAGAAGTGACATTTTCGCCACTTGATCTTCAGGCCAAACGCCCCAGCTCTTTTAAAGACGAGTGCCATCTTTTGCAAACATTGCTCTGCAGTCTCGGCGTGGATTATTATATCATCCATATATAAATCGAGTATGTCTTTGTTCATCAGCTCCTGAAATACGTAATTAACGTAGCGAATGAATACAGCTGGCGAATTCCGAAATCCAAACGGTGTTCTATTGAATTCGTACAATCCGGATTTGGTTATAAACGCTGTAAATTTCTTGCTCTCTTCCTCAATGGCAACGTGGAAGAAACCATTCTCCAAGTCCATCACGGTAAAGTATCGCGCTTTTTGCAGCTTTTGAAGTACGTCCTCTATAACAGGGACAGGAAAACAATCTCTCAATACCATCGAGTTCAGCTTACGAAAATCAACGCAAACACGGTGTGTGCCATCCTTTTTGTTTACCAGCACCAGACGGCTAGCAAAGTTTGATGTAGATGGGCGTATAATTCCAGCAGATAGCCATTCTACGATCTGCTGTTCGACATCCTGTTGTTCGGCAATCGCAAATCGACTCGGAGATTGACGAAATGGGATAATCTCACCATCTGGAACAATTCGCAGCTTGACTGGAACCTCTGCTACTGAATCCACCGCCTTGTAGTTCTTGATCAGCATTGATACTTCCTTTTTATACTGCGTAGGAACATCGATTTCATCATTTGTATTAACAATACTATAAATACTCATCTCATTCGGTTCCTCACAAGCTTTCTTCCCATGCGGGGAAGAAAACTTGTATCCCTCTGGCGACAGCGAAAGATTGAACTTTGAAACAAAATCGAATCCAAGCAATGCGTCATACTCCATATTTTCATCCTCTACAACAACGAACTTGTGTTGGGTTATCTCGTGATCTACTGCAACCTCAGCAAAAAAGCATCCCTCTGGGTACGTGATCTTCTTTCCTAGTCCGCGGAGCGTCGATGTACATCTCTCCAAGGAGACATTTGGGATTTTGTTAAAGATGAACTTTCTCAATATAGATACATCAGCTCCAGTATCCACTAGGCACTCCACTTCGACGTCGTTGATGATGACCTTTTTCATCCGTCTTCCGCTGCGCACAACTTGGACACCAGCAGCTGACCTAGGGCAATCTCTAGACATGTGTCCTTCTTTGTTGCAACTGAAGCATTTCGTGGCGGCTTTGCAATCCTTGTGAAGATGATCAGCTGATCCACAATTAAAACAGTAGCTCTTTCGGTCGTTGAACTCGTACTGTTTTTTTTGATTCGGCGTCCATTTTGCATCGTTCAGCTGGAACGGCTTGAAGCTCTTTTCGTTGACGCGTTCAAATACGTCATATTGCTCCTGCAGCTCTTTGAAAGACTTGCAATTGTACAGGGTGTATTTGAAGTCACTCCTTAAGTTCAGGCCGTCTACTATGTAGCGGATTACAGAACTTGCATCGATGCTGCCAAGTGCTGCAATCTTTCTCATCTGAAGTATATATTCGTGAAATGATTCCTGCTTGCGTTTCTTGCGATCCCGAAGCTGCTCGTGAAGATCTGCACTGCATACGTATTGACGACTAAACTCTGCCTGCAGCAACATCCGCATCTCTGTGTATTGGTGTACGTAAGTCGAATCCAAAAACAATTTAGCCGTTTTCGTCATTTTGGCACGTGCCTGTACATACATCTGCTTTAAGTTCAAATCGTAAGCTTCAGCATTCAGCTCGAAATTGTCAAACCAATTCTTGACCGGCATGGATTCACCGTCAAACTCCGGAATTATTTTCGCGAAACTTTCCGCTGTAACTGAGCAACGGCTATTTTGTTCATCTGCTTCCATTTTTAATGCCATAAGCTGAACAAGATCCTGCAGCGTTTTTGTGTTCTCGGCGATCGAACAGCTTGCAATTGCCTCAGCTGCGACATTTGTTCCTCCATTCGATTCCACGGGATTCTGTACGTTGCTTTGTGTTTTAGTCACACTTGCTTCGACGAGACTCTGCACGTAGCTCTTTGTCTCACTCATATTTTTTTCTCCACTTGCTTCAACGTTTCTCTCCGGCTCAATCATTTTCCGATTTTTATCTGCTGCGGCAACTGATCTTGTGTAGTACGGCTGTTTTCCTTTCGCAATTGGTATTCTAGAAGTCTCCTGCTGTCTGGACTTTTCACTCATTTGCTCTCATTCCCTTTTGTGATCCAACTTCTTCACTTTTAAAGACTTTTCGGGACGGCGTCACTTTGTAATTTTCTGGTTAGGACGAGCCCCCAAATGTGAGGAGAGTTTTTAGCTCCACTCAGTTTTATTAAAGATAGTTAGGTGTATTAAATGTTACAGATTCTGATTCCTTATATTTTATAATTAAGATAATTTCTGCTGCTGCTTTCCGTCGTTCTCTCTGCTCTTGCTGCTTCCTCGATGCTGCCCTCTCGACGCTTTTTTTTCTAAGTTGCCATACTGCTGATCTTCATACTGCTGCCATACTGCTGATTTTTAACACTGCTGCCATACTGCTGATTTTATACTGCTGCTGTTACATCTTCCACTCTCTTACATTTATATACTAATCGTTTGAATTTAAATCATTAAATAATTTGCGAAATTAAAATTAAAAATAATAAGTGGGAGGCACATTTTCTTTCGTGAAAACTCCATAACAAAACAAGCAAAATATAAACTGCAAAGCTTTGAATATTTAAGCAGGCCAATATATATATAAAATTCACTGCTGCTGATACGACCGTAACCACATATTCGCTGGAGTTTTCTCTCCGTGTAGTCATCCAAAATTTAATGGAAATAATGCCATTCGATTTGATCGGAATTAATTCCGGTCGAATGTCGCTGAATTCCTTAATTAAACTAGACGATTACATAATGTCGTACTAGTCAATTATGTAACTCCTTGCTAGCCGATTGCATAACTCGGTACTAGCCGCACTGGCACGTGGCACTGGGGAAAATAATACTTTAAAGATAACTGCACTGTACTAACTTAAAAACATACCTGGCTTAAAATCACTAAATCACTATTCACTGATATCCACAGCTAATTCCGCTGGGATTTAATAAATTCTTCCATAGATTTTGATTATAATAAAAACGAGTTTAAATATAGGCTTAATAATTCAGCCTTATCGCTTAAGCGTATGCAAGTTAATGTCTAAGCTTCCCTATGCAAATCTAGCCCTAAATATGCTAGAATAAAAAGCTCTCAAAAGCTTTCACATGACTGATGCTGCACTATTATCTCGATATGCAGAAAACCCAATAGATAAGATCGCGTGATATTTTCGTTCACTTATCCAAGGTGACCGGAGAATAATAAATACAACACATTAAGCTTTTCAAAATATCTTAATTTCTATGTTTTCTGTGATATGGATGCCCTGTTGGAAATCCACACACTACACTTCTTGTGCCAAAGCACTTCATGTGAAGCTGTACTTATAATATGGTCCAAAAGAATTAATGCATGCTCGAATTGCATGTCTATAGAGACAATTGGGCTTGTGGGGGGTTCGCGGGAGCTGAGCCACCGCTTCAGTTATGTGTGCGAGCTCGTCGAACTGCGCTGTTGCCTTGCCAAGCAGAGACAAGGTGAGGGGTGCGCGGGGACTGAGCCTCCGCTTATTATAAACGAAGAAAAAAAAATAAAAACAACAAATTGCAACACACTGCATGTGCGGCCGTATCGTGTTCTTGAAAATGGAGTGGGGAAACAAAACGGAAGAGAAAAATAAATAACCAAAACTGCGCGGCTTTTCTTGGTTATAAAAGCTAACTTCGGGCGGAGCCGAAGTTGATATACCCTTGCAGTTAAACCGGATATATATCGCAAACATCGGAAATAGTTGGCCGATCCTTATTAGAATATGATAATAAAACCCAATTTATTATAATACAAAATTTAAAACAAGTCCCAAACTTCTGTCTTTAACAATACCAAAGTTGGTATTTCTACCAAAAACCATTTCCGATCGTTCAGTTATATGGCAGCTATAGGATATAGTCGGCCGATCCTAATGAAATTCGGTAGGATGGATCAACTGGCCAAAAATAGAATCTGTATTAAGTTTCAGCTTTCTATCTTCAAAAACACGAAAGTTGGGTCATTTTCGATCGTTCAGTTATATGGCAGCTATAAGATATAGTCGGCCGATCCTTTTTTGCATGAAATTTGGCATGTCGTAATGTTTTGCCAAAAATAGCTTTCCTGTAAAATTTGAACTCTCTAACTCTAAAAACACCAAAGTTATACCATTTCCGATCAATCAGTTATATGGCAGCTATAGGATATAGTTGGCCGATCCGGCCCGTTCCGACTTATATACTGCGTGCAAAGGAAAGAAGGGTGTGTGCGAAGTTTCAAGACGATAGCTTCAAAACTGAGAGACTAGTTCGCGTAGAAACATACAGACAGACGGACATGCTCATATCAACTCAGGAGGTGATCCTGATCAAGAATATATATACTTTATAGGGGCGGAGATGTCTCCTTCACTGCATTGCACACTGTCGGACAAAATTATAATACCCTCTGCAAGGGTATAATGAAATGGTTTAAACATTTTATAATAGATAAAAAATGTTAATGCTAACCGTCAGCCAACTGATAAAGATTATTTAAATTTTAAAAATTTTATGGTGCTGCAGTTTTTTGTTAGCGTAAGGCACAATATTTTACTATTCTTGTCTTTCTTTCTTTCTTTTTTTTTTTTTTTTTTTTTTGATGTGCTCCGGATTACGTTCACTCAGTCGGTGAAGGTAAGGAAGGCTAAGAACGTTACGTTCCATGGTGACGTTCAGGGAAGGTGAGCTGGCCACTCCTGGAGCCCTCTTCTGGGCTGTGTCATGATTGACCAATCGGGTTTCGTTGACAATGGCACTCTTTTTAAAAGTGATAAGATATGTGCCCTTTATATGGACACAGGTGCCATTATCCACACACACGTGAGCCGAGCGATCATTTACAATTACTATCCCTTCATAAACGTAAGTGATGGGGTGTAAATCGCTTTGTTGGATCTCGCAATGCGCCGTGCCTCCAGCATGAAGCTCTTGGGCGCATGATCTTCTGCGAGCCAGTCGGCAAAATGTAGCTCCTGATGTCGGGGAGCACTTTTCCACGGTGTGGATCTCGCTGTCGCATTCGGCAATGACGTTGGCTTCCAGCCTGAGCATGGTGTCGTGATGTGACACTGGGGAAACGGTGATCTTTCTGCAGGCCGACTTTATCTTCGGAAACCTAATAATAAAGTGTAATATGTTATGGGACTGTAAGATCTTAACGGACGATACGGACAAAACATCTCTAATCGCGGCCTCGGTGGGCTCTCCCATCTACACACCTTCCAGGTCTGCATGATCTAGGATGCTGGGGCTAACAATATTAACTTTGGCAAGTGCCACTGCTAGTATCAAACCCTGTAGCTCCATTGCTATCATCCTATTTCGAGTTAAAAGCATCTCAAATAGGTGCCCAGTATCAATTTGGGACTTTTTTGCTGACCTCAGAAGTTGGTTGACGGTAGCGGAAATTTTATTGATTTGAATTTGTACTTTGTTGTTAATATTAACCTGCCTATTGTTTGCATTCGTTAATTGGAATTCATTAAATTTAATTTTTCAAAATCTTCTGCGTCCGGCGTTCCTGCCACCACCTTTAGCGCAGTCCCTAAGAAGTCTAAACTTCTTGCTACCCTACGATGGATGCTCAAAGAGTCGAGCATGTCGCGTAGGTGGGCGACATCAACAACTAGGAGTTTCTGCATGTGGGATTGCGGGAACATGACGGTCATCCCATTAGTTTCTACGATGACGCGCCTATATTCCGAGAAATTCGCTGAGTGCTTTATAAAAGGGAATTCCCCCCATATCAGGATTCGATCATCAATGATGGGAATGTATTTGGCTTTGGAATAGTCCAAGACGCGTGCCGATGTTGCGGGCAAAGGGAAATCAGGGTTATGGTTGAAAACCTGTGATTTGGATGTGTTGTGAAATCAATTGAAACTGGGTAGCCCACCATTAATCAAAGCATTATTTATTTTAATCAAAGCATGATTAAAATTATAATGGAAGAAAAAGCTTATGCCAAGTGGCTAGGAAAAAGACAATAAAAAAGATGAAAAATTACTAGGCGGGCGATCACGCTCGGCCTACCTAAGGTTGTCTTTGTGGACCACCCTCCCGTAAATGAGGACTGTGGTCCCCATGTCCGCTTCTACGGGTTCTTTCTCGAACAAAGGTGACAGTTTGCTGCTCAGTCGCCAGCTAGACTACACTAGGATCTTTTCGCCAACTTCGAAAACCCTGTTTTGCCGGGAAGCATTTCTCCTGTCGCGGAACTTATTCTGGGCGTGTTTAATCGTATCCTGTATCGCGTATTGTGGATCATTCGATTCTGTTTGAACCGCGTCGGCTGGCTTCTTGTCGTTGGCCGACGAGTAGCAGGGATATTCCCTTAAAAACTTAATGACGTCCGAATCATAATCTTGAATGACGTCGTCGTCAATTTTCTGAGCCGTGCTTGAAGCTGCAGCTGTATATTTCTCCCCGGTTCCGCCTGCGCTCTGCGCGACGTGGTTAACCTTCTGTTTGTTGTGTAGGCCCGATCGATCGGACACGGTTGGCTCCCTGTTTTGGTATGAAGGGGCCTGAGATGGGTTAAGAAACTTGGACCGCGATGGGTCGATGTTCATGGGTCCATGGGTATTTGCACTGCGTGGAGCAGAGTGTACCTGCGCCTTGTGGTGTTTGGGGTAGTACGGATTTTTGTCTTTGTCCTCCGGGCTTTTGGCAAATGAAGCCGCGAAGGAGTACCTCTCGTGGTTAGATTCCACTTCTTGTGCCAAAGCGAGAGCTGAAGGCATATCTTTCGGCTTTGCCGAGAAAAGGACATCCGTGAGGCTGCGCTTAAGCCCCGAGATAAATACTCGGAGTGCGTCATCCCGGAATTTGTCACACAAAACTTTTTGCCGCCGAGGCTTCGTACGACATGGTAGCTTTGTTGGTGAGCAAGGTGAGTTTTTTCTCGACCTCGTCGTAGTAATGCAGGATGGTTAGATTTCCCTGCCTGAGAGTACCCATTTTTTGCTCGATAACGTGAATCTGACGCTTATCACTGTATGTAAAGTCGAGTCGATTTATAATCGCGTCGAAATGTAGTACAGTGCCAAACGAAGACAGCACGGCATCGGCAGGGCCCCTTATTTTATTCCTAATAATTATAACTGCCTGATAATGGCGCGAGCTATTTACATAATTCCTGAGAATATAGTATGCGGCTACTGCCGCTTGTCTCCAGGAGACGTATGCGTCCTGTGCTCCCGCAAATTCGGGCAGGTAGTTGACGGCATCTAGGGGCTCGTCACATTTGACGTCGTCCCTTATTTCAATAGGTGTATAGGCTTTGATTTGGGAAGCTTCCGCTTGGGCGAAAGCGATTTGTGTTGCGTCGACCCGTTCGGTCAGTTGTTGTAAAGCTAGACGTAGCTCATTTTTTCTACGGCTGGCTTTCAGTATTGGCTTCCCGAAAGGCACGGTTAACGGCCGCCTGTATAGTGGCCGTCATTTGTTCCATGCTGAATGCCATATTTGCGACCTCGGACTCAGAGTCGCTGGAGAATTGTCTTATACTCCTTTAGAGGTGAAAAGGGCTGCTCATGTGAAGCTGTACTTATAATATGGTCCAAAAGAATTAATGCATGCTCGAATTGCATGTCTATAGAGACAATTGGGCTTGTGGGGGGTTCGCGGGAGCTGAGCCACCGCTTCAGTTATGTGTGCGAGCTCGTCGAACTGCGCTGTTGCCTTGCCAAGCAGAGACAAGGTGAGGGGTGCGCGGGAGTTGAGCCTCCGCTTATTATAAACGAAGAAAAAAAAATAAAAACAACAAATTGCAATACACTGCATGTGCGGCCGTATCGTGTTCTTGAAAATGGAGTGGGGAAACAAAACGGAAAAGAAAAATAAATAACCAAAACTGCGCGGCTTTTCTTGGTTATAAAAGCTAACTTCGGGCGGAGCCGAAGTTGATATACCCTTGCAGTTAAACCGGATATATATCGCAAACATCGGAAATAGTTGGCCGATCCTTATTAGAATATGATAATAAAACCCAATTTATTATAATACAAAATTTAAAACAAGTCCCAAACTTCTGTCTTTAACAATACCAAAGTTGGTATTTCTACCAAAAACCATTTCCGATCGTTCAGTTATATGGCAGCTATAGGATATAGTCGGCCGATCCTAATGAAATTCGGTAGGATGGATCAACTGGCCAAAAATTGAACCTGTATTAAGTTTCAGCTTTCTATCTTCAAAAACACGAAAGTTGGGTCATTTTCGATCGTTCAGTTATATGGCAGCTATAGGATATAGTTGGCCGATCCGGCCCGTTCCGACTTATATACTGCATGCAAGGGAAAGAAGGGTGTGTGCAAAGTTTCAAGACGATAGCTTCAAAACTGAGAGACAAGTTCGCGTAGAAACATACAGACAGACGGACAGACGGACATGCTCATATCAACTCAGGAGGTGATCCTGATGAAGAATATATATACTTTATAGGGTCGGAGATGTCTCCTTCACTGCGTTGCACACTTTTGGACAAAATTATAATACCCTCTGCAAGGGTATAATGAAATGGTTTAAACATTTTATAATCGATAAAAAATGTTAATGCTAACCGTCAGCCAACTAATAAAGATTATTTAAATTTTAAAAATTTTATGGTGCTGCAGTTTTTTGTTAGCGTAAGGCACAATATTTTACTATTCTTGTCTTTCTTTCTTTCTTTTTTTTTCTGTATTTTTTAATACACCAAGAAAAATTCATGCAGACTTAGAAAAACTGTGTAAATAAAAGTGCTCACTTACATGGTTTTTTACGATGGGCGCCAAATAATATAAATTGGGTTTGAGTAATAATGTTTGATATATGATGTTGTTGGTTATCCCTCGCTGCAGTCGGTGATGCTGCAGACGCTGGAGATATTTGTAAGATAATTACCCCTGGCGGTTGCCGGTGGTTGAGAACCCTGGCGGTTGCCGAGGGGAGATGCGTTCTGTGACGGGAGTTATGATGGGAGCACTTGCCCCGTTGTCACGGCCCTTAAGGGGTGGTGACCAATTCAACAAATGAATTTACAAGTTAACGGCAGTGCCGGAGATTAGTTTTATGTGCTCTTTATTGTATGAGACTCTGACACAAACTGAAACTTAAAGCAAACAAAAAGTATTTCATAGTGGCCACGCAAATGTGCAGTGCTTGCCGCTATGCATGGGCTTCCGGCCAGACGCTATGTCAGCAGTTTGGCCAGAGCGAGCTCTTAAATATTCGGACATTGCCGCTGCTTGGTTAACTTCAGTTAACTTATATATTCTTGATCAGGATCACCTTCTGAGTTGGTATGAGTATGTCCGTCTGTCCGTCTGTCTGTCTGTCTGTTTCTACGCAAACTAGTCTCTCAGTTTTAAAGCTATCGTTTTGAAACTTTGCACACATCCTTCTTTCTTTTGCACGCAGTATATAAGTCGGAACGGCCCGGATCGGCTGACTATATCTTACAACTGCCATATAACGGAACGATCGGAAATGGTTTTTGGTAGAAATACCAACTTTGGTTTTGTTAAAGATAGAAGTTTGAAACTTGTTTTAAATTTTGTATTATAATAAATTTGGTTTTATTATCATATTCTCATAAGGATCGGGCAACTATATCCGATGTTTGCGATATATATCCGGTTTTAACTGCAAGGGTATATAAACTTCAGCTTCGACCGAAGTTAGCTTTCCTTTCTTGTTTTTTATTACGGTCACCGGGTTAAGTAGCGCTACTCTTAATGATTTCAGTATATAATTTTCCATATGTTTAAAATTATCAATTGAAACATGTTCAAAGATATTTTCGCACGGTGCCACCTTGAGTTGGCTGATTTTGTGAATACCGGCGTGCTTTTCAAGCCTTTGGAAGAACTAACCTAAGTCAAGTGTTCCATTAGTACACAAATCGCTAACATCATATCTTACTATAATTTTTTTTCCGCTCTTAAATAAACACATCTTATTATTTACATGCAAGGTCACTACTTTACGTATCTCATCATTATCAATGACTTCATATGCGAGGGCTCTGAAGCTTTTTCAATATATTGCTTATGCAATTCTTTTTATTCTTTTCCAGCGCAGGATTTTTGTCTAATCTACAGAATATTTGATTGTATGTTTTTTAAGTCTGTGATTGTTATTCTGGAGAGCGCATCGGCTATATAATTATCTTTACCCTGTAGGTACTCTACCGTAAAATTATATTCCTCTAATTCAAGTCTCATTCTTCTTAGTTTGGAAGTGGGATTTACCATTGAAAATAAGTAAATAAGTGCTCTGTGGTCATAAATATATGGTCTGAAGTTTATTATTGCCCAATGAATAGCTGCTAGTTCTTGTTCTGTAGTGCTCTTGTTGCTTTCACCTTTCGTAAATGATCTTGATGCGTATGCAACCGGAAGCTGAAGTCCATTTTTGTTTTTAGTTAGGACTGCTTCACAAGCGTATTTTCTAGCATCTGTGATTATGCAAAATTCTTTGCTAAAATCTGGGTATTGCAACAGAGTTGGATGATTTAAAATGTTCAGAGGCGTTTTGACATTCTGCTGTCCATTCGAATTTTACATTTTTCCTACATAAACTTGTTATGTGACGGGAGTATTCTGCAAAATTCTTTATGAAACGTCTGTAATAATTGAAAAATGCGATGAATCTTCTAGCCCTGTCCGCATCATGTGGGACTGGATAATTTTGAATGACGTCGTATTTTTTGTCGTCGGGCAAAATTCCTTTATCTGTGCATTTATGTCCAAGAAAAGTGACTTCATGCATAAAAAATGAACTTTTTTCTGGATGTAACTTAAGGTTGTGTTTCCTTAATTTCTCGAAAACATCAGTTAGGTTCTTGAGCATGTGGTTTTCGGAGCAACCAATGACTATTAAGTCATCCATATAAAGGAATGCTTGCGAAGGTTCTAATCCAGGGAAACCTATGGTCACCATTCTCTGAAAAGAGTTTGGCGCTATTTACCGAATGGTAATCGCGTGAAGCCATTGTTTGTTGAAAAGGATGTTTATCGCGTGAACTTTTTTCGAGTTCAATTTGGTGAAAACCTGACATTAAGTCAAGGCATGAGAAATATTTTACTCTACCTAGTTGATCCAAAATATCGTCGATTCTAGTGAGCAGAAATTTATCAGACAAGAGTTTTTTATTATTTTGACGATAGTCAATTACTAATCGCAATTTTTTATTTTCCGAATTTGGAAGTGACTTTTTGGTACTAACAAAAGTTGGCTATTATAAGGTGATTCAGAGGGTTCCACTATTTTATCTTTAATGAGTTTTTGGACTTGTTTTTGAATTTTGCCTTGCTGACTATGAGGATTTCTATAATTTTTTATATATACGGGCTCATCATCAGTTAATCTCAATTTTTGTTTATAGAAATTATTGGTAGTGATTGATTCGGATTCTAGTCCGAACACATCACTACTGGGTGCATAATGATGTTAGCTGTTCGTTGAATTGAGGAGGGAAGTTTTTCGAAAGTTGGGAGAATACAATTTTTTCTCGGGTTTCTAAATCAGTTTTTACTACTTCGTAGTTTGAAATTTGTTCATGCTGAATATTTTTAATATAAACTACTTGATCTTTATTTGTGGTATTTAGTAGTCATATAAATATATGCATTCTGGGCTGTTTCTATGGTATTTGCTATATAAATACCATGCTGAATTTCTTGGTTCGGAATTAATACACTGTCATTTTCATTTTTCCTAGTATTCCATCACATGGAACAGCGAATTGAAAATTTACGATATGGAAATCGTGTGGAATTATGTACTTAGAAGTTTAAATTTCAATAGAAGGCAAACCTTTTGATTTGGTTACTTCTTGACTTATACCCTATATTTTTTTTATGTAATTATTTTTGATGTTTTGAAAAGTATCGGAATTTTCTTTTAATATTGATATTTCCGCACCTGCATCTAATAGAAAAACTAATTCTTTCCCTGTTGCTACGTTTGTGAAACTAACAAATGTACTTTGACTGAGATTTATGGTGTGAACTTTGGTGTTCGCTCATTTCGCCTTGCACAGTACGACAATTTTCACAACAATAATGTATCCCAGACCTACGGGAAATGGCATCCGAAACTGATGCAGTGAAACCGGCACACTTGGCAAGTACGACGTTCTCACATAGCCACCAATAGATGGCAGGCTGGGATGAGGAAATTGTCTTGTTACAAGACTTAATGGCACAGACAAGTTTAAATTCCATTTTATTTTTTATTTATTTTTTTTTTTATTTAATAAAACAAAAATTAATATTTAAAAAGTTAAAAAACACAATACCTTGAACCACTGTGCCAAACAAGAAGCCGAAGCGGGAGCTTTGAAAGAGTGCAAAAGAGAAATGCAGAAATATAGATAAGCCGGGGAAGAAGCAGAGTTGAGCTATGCTTGGAATAGAATTAAGACAAATTATTAATTCGACTCCAAATATACCACAGCACTCGCAAAGCGATACGGTTTAGGCTTTAAGATTGTTAAGATTCACAAGATTTAATTCACAAAGTATGTAAACACCGGTTTACCAATATTTGTCATAAACGCAGTGCGCACAAAAAAACACGACCGTTCGCTTGAAAGAAAGAGAGGGAAGTGAAGTGATCATCGTGATGTGTCATGAAGATTTTGTTAGTAACGAGGTTCAATCTTCCTTCGACCTCATCGTGGTACTGCATTAATGTTTGTTCGCCTTGCTGGATCGACTCAAGTCCCTGCCGTAATAGGCGCAAAGATGTTTTATCTGCGTAAGAGCAGTCTAATCTAGCTTTTATGGCTTTAAAGTTAAGCACTGTATTATACGAAACTAGCACCGAGCGAGCTGGGCCCTTAATTTTGTTTCTAATAATAGTAACGTCTTGGAAATTCTGGGCACTGCCCGGATACGATTCGAATAACTCATAGGCATCGGTGGCCGATTGCCTCCATGCCACGTACTCGTTTTGCACACCAGTAAAATCTGGAATTGACTTAACCACATGTAATGGTACATCGAATTTTTGTGCGTCTGGCTCTACATCTCTGGTAGGATTCTCTCTCTGGTAGGATTCTACTTCTGGCGCTTCTACACGCAAACTCTGGAGCTGTTCATTAATGGCATTGATCTGCATCGCGAATGCGGCTTTGAGCCTCAATTCTTGATTAGTCAATGCGACCTGAATTAACGCCTCTATTTGTGCCGCGTTCAGTGCTTCTGAGTTAATTTCTAGTTCTGCTCGTGCTGGTTGATATTCACGGGACTCTCTGGCTAATTCTTCTTCACTATCACTTTCGATTTCACGTCTAGTTTCTCTATATGGGCCAGGAAAATTCATAAGGCTACTAATTGGCTGACACTAAACACCAGTTGTTGGGAGGCCTAATGTTTTAATTGGACAAAATTAAAGTTGTGTATTTTTTGTGTAATTTTATATTAATAACAGGGAGCTTAGTGTCCGACAGTATTTTATTTAAAGACGGCCGATATTATTTCACTTTATAGTAAGTCACATTTGCAGTTGCTTTATATAAAATCTAAAAAGTATGTATTTTTTATTTGGGTAAATAAATTGTAGGGATTCTTATTTACTTTTTCCCTATATGTGTATTTGAAGTTTTGTATTAATATTGGTCAGCCCACTTACATATTTTGGGGTTGTGGATTCTGTACTAAAGTTGAGCGCCAATTATGCACTGTCCCTCGCCGCTGTCCGTTGGTTCCGGTGAAGGGGGTGATGACTCAGCCGTAGCTAGCTGCTGTTATGTCCGAGCTGGACGGTTGCCGCTGGCTCTTAGCTCTTTCCAATTTAGGAAGATTACATTGGGAGTAACTAACTCCGTTGCTAATGGACCTTAAGGCACACTAACCAATTTCAATGGATAAAAGGAAGTTTACGGTCAATGCCGGAGTTCTATATTCAAGCAAACGCTTTATTGAATTTCCAAATTAAAACTGAAGACATAAAAGAATTTACGTAAGCTAAGTGCGGCCGGCAAGCCGACCGCTCTTGCAGCAAAGTGCTGACACTAGCAAAATCCACATAACACACCATACCGTGCGCCAATGGGAATCGGGCACGGCCCCTAAAAATGTTTATGTTGATTTTGCAATTAAACACTAGGGTGATCCAATTATCACCCAAGATCTGTACCGACTTATGATTACCCCTTAACAGTGTTAACATATATATTCTTTATCAGGATCACTTCCTGAGTTGATATGAGCATGTCCGTCTGTCCGTCTGTCTGTTTCTACGCAAACTAGTCTCTCAGTTTTAAAGCTATCGACTTGAAACTTTGCACCCACCCTTCCTTTGCACGCAGTATATAAGTCGGAACGACCGGGATCCGCCGACTATATCCTATAGCTGCCATATAACTGATTGATCGGAAGTGGTATAACTTCGGTGTTTTTATAGCTAGAGAATTCAGATTTCGTAAGATTGCAATTTTTCGCAGAACAATACGATATGCCAAATTTTATAATGATCGGCCGACTAAATCCTATATCTACCATATAATTGAACGATCGGAAATGACACAACTTTCGTATTTGTATACCCTTGCAGAGGGTATTATAATTTTGTCCAAAAGTGTGCAACGCAGTGAAGGAGACATCTCCGACCCTATAAAGTATATATATTCTAGAGCAGGTTCACCTCCTGGGTTGATATAAGCATGTCCGTCTGTCTGTCTGTCAGTTTCTACGCGAACTGGTCTCTCAGTTTTTAAGCTATCGTCTTGAAACTTCGCACACACCCTTCATTCGTTTGCACGCAGTATAGAAGTCGGAGCAGCGGGGATCGGCCGACTATATCCTATAGCTGCCATATAACTGATTGATCGGTAATGCTATAACTCCAGTTCTTTTTAGTGCTAGAGAGTTCCGATTTTGTACGAATTCTTTTTGTGGGCAAAATAATACGAGCTACCAAATTTAATAATGATCGGCCGACTAAATCCTATATCTACCATATAATTGAACGATCGGAAATGACACAACTTTCGTATTTGTATACCCTTGCAGAGGGTATTATAATTTTGTCCAAAAGTGTGCAACGCAGTGAAGGAGACATCTCCGACCCTATAAAGTATATATATTCTAGAGCAGGTTCACCTCCTGGGTTGATATAAGCATGTCCGTCTGTCTGTCTGTCAGTTTCTACGCGAACTGGTCTCTCAGTTTTTAAGCTATCGTCTTGAAACTTCGCACACACCCTTCATTCGTTTGCAAGCAGTATAGAAGTCGGAGCGGCGGGGATCGGCCGACTATTTCCTATAGCTGCCATATAACTGATTGATCGGTAATGCTATAACTCCAGTTCTTTTTAGTGCTAGAGAGTTCCGATTTTGTACGAATTTTTTTTGTGGGCAAAATAATACGAGCTACCAAATTTAATAAGGATCGGCCGACTTTATCTTATAGCTGCCATATAACTGAACGATCGATTCGTGTTTTTCAAGATAGAAAGCTGGAATTAAGGGGTTATATACCTTCTATGTCGAAGAAAAAGAGCAAAGTTCGGATTTTTTTTTAGGTATGTAGAAATTATTTAATTACAGGGATGTTTTAATTTTTTGATAGTACACTTTATTAACAATGTTTGTGCAAAATTTGGTGGAAAAATATTTAATAGTTTTTAAGGGGTGGCTGTTTCCCTTAGAGGCTTTTTTTTAGAGGTCAACCTTGCGGTGACAGTTCCCAGGTCAAACAGGTCAACTTAAACCATAAAAGTAAAAAAATTTCATTAGTTTAGTGTATTTCCTTGTGCTTAAATGATCGATTTAAAAATTTTTTTTTTTTATTCATACGGGAACGTTTTATGCTAAAAATGAACTTTTTGGTCTCTAGAAATTTCACTAAAAAACTCATTTCGGCGAAAAAAAAGTTTGTGCGTGAAAAGTCGATCGTTATAGTCGAAAGTATATAAAATAATTTAAATTGGGTTTGAGTAATAATGTTTGATATATGATGTTGTTGGTTATCCCTCGCTGCAGTCGGTGATGCTGCAGACGCTGAAGATATTTGTAAGATAATTACCCCTGGCGGTTGCCGGGGGGTGTTGCTACTCCTTGTAGGTAGTGGTTGAGAACCCTGGCGGTTGCCGAGGGGAGATCCGTTCTGTGACGGGAGTTATGATGGGAGCACTTGCCCCGTTGTCACGGCCCTTAAGGCGTGGTGACCAATTCATCAAATGAATTTACAAGTTAACGGCAGTGCCGAAGATTGGTTTTATGTGCTCTTTATTGTATGAGACTCTGACACAAACTGAAACTTAAAGCTAACAAAAAGTATTTCATAGTGGCCAGTGCTTGCCGCTATGCATGGGCTTCCGGCCAGACGCTATGTCAGCAGTTTGGCCAGAGCGAGCTCTTAAATAAGCGGACACTGCCGCTGCTTGGTTAACTTCAGTTAACTACTCCCCCTTCAAGAATGAGGCCGCCCTCGGCCGACCCTATTTGGGCAATCATCTCCTTCAGCTGGGCCGCGGTTTTTCGGGACTGAGTGACTCGCCAATAAGTCAAGCCGATGCCAATTAAAGCGCAGCATATTGAACACCAACTGATGTAACTGATGGTGGTTAATCTCCTTCCCGAACTCTTTGATGTGCTCCGGATTACGTTCACTCAGTCGGTGAAGGTAAGGAAGGCTAAGAACGTTACGTTCCATGGTGACGTTCAGGGAAGGTGAGCTGGCCACTCCTGGAGCCCTCTTCTGGGCTGTGTCATGATTCAAAAAATGTCAAAATGTAGCTCCTGATGTCGGGGAGCACTTTTCCACGGTGTGGATCTCGCTGTCGCATTCGGCAATGACGTTGGCTTCCAGCCTGAGCATGGTGTCGTGATGTGACACTGGGGAAACGGTGATCTTTCTGCAGGCCGACTTTATCTTCGGAAACCTAATAATAAAGTGTAATATGTTATGGGACTGTAAGATCTTAACGGACGATACGGACAAAACATCTCTAATCGCGGCCTCGGTGGGCTCTCCCATCTACACACCTTCCAGGTCTGCATGATCTAGGATGCTGGGGCTAACAATATTAACTTTGGCAAGTGCCACTGCTAGTATCAAACCCTGTAGCTCCATTGCTATCATCCTATTTCGAGTTAAAAGCATCTCAAATAGGTGCCCAGTATCAATTTGGGACTTTTTTGCTGACCTCAGAAGTTGGTTGACGGTAGCGGAAATTTTATTGATTTGAATTTGTACTTTGTTGTTAATATTAACCTGCCTATTGTTTGCATTCGTTAATTGGAATTCATTAAATTTAATTTTTTCAAAATCTTCTGCGTCCGGCGTTCCTGCCACCACCTTTAGCGCAGTCCCTAAGAAGTCTAAACTTCTTGCTACCCTACGATGGATGCTCAAAGAGTCGAGCATGTCGCGTAGGTGGGCGACATCAACAACTAGGAGTTTCTGCATGTGGGATTGCGGGAACATGACGGTCATCCCATTAGTTTCTACGATGACGCGCCTATATTCCGAGAAATTCGCTGAGTGCTTTATAAAAGGGAATTCCCCCCATATCAGGATTCGATCATCAATGATGGGAATGTATTTGGCTTTGGAATAGTCCAAGACGCGTGCCGATGTTGCGGGCAAAGGGAAATCAGGGTTATGGTTGAAAACCTGTGATTTGGATGTGTTGTGAAATCAATTGAAACTGGGTAGCCCACCATTAATCAAAGCATTATTTATTTTAATCAAAGCATGATTAAAATTATAATGGAAGAAAAAGCTTATGCCAAGTGGCTAGGAAAAAGACAATAAAAAAAGATGAAAAATTACTAGGCGGGCGATCACGCTCGGCCTACCTAAGGTTGTCTTTGTGGACCACCCTCCCGTAAATGAGGACTGTGGTCCCCATGTCCGCTTCTACGGGTTCTTTCTCGAACAAAGGTGACAGTTTGCTGCTCAGTCGCCAGCTAGACTACATTAGGATCTTTTCGCCAACTTCGAAAACCCTGTTTTGCCGGGAAGCATTTCTCTTGTCGCGGAACTTATTCTGGGCGTGTTTAATCGTATCCTGTATCGCGTATTGTGGATCATTCGATTCTGTTTGAACCGCGTCGGCTGGCTTCTTGTCGTTGGCCAACGAGTAGCAGGGATATTCTCTTAAAAACTTAATGACGTCCGAATCATAATCTGGAATGACGTCGTCGTCAATTTTCTGAGCCGTGCTTGAAGCTGCAGCTGTATATTTCTCCCCGGTTCCGCCTGCGCTCTGCGCGACGTGGTTAACCTTCTGTTTGTTGTGTAGGCCCGATCGATCGGACACGGTTGGCTCCCTGTTTTGGTATGAAGGGGCCTGAGATGGGTTAAGAAACTTGGACCGCGATGGGTCGATGTTCATGGGTCCATGGGTATTTGCACTGCGTGGAGCAGAGTGTACCTGCGCCTTGTGGTGTTTGGGGTAGTACGGATTTTTGTCTTTGTCCTCCGGGCTTTTGGCAAATGAAGCCGCGAAGGAGTACCTCTCGTGGTTAGATTCCACTTCTTGTGCCAAAGCGAGAGCTGAAGGCATATCTTTCGGCTTTGCCGAGAAAAGGACATCCGTGAGGCTGCGCTTAAGCCCCGAGATAAATACTCGGAGTGCGTCATCCCGGAATTTGTCACACAAAACTTTTGCCGCCGAGGCTTCGTACGACATGGTAGCTTTGTTGGTGAGCAAGGTGAGTTTTTTCTCGACCTCGTCGTAGTAATGCAGGATGGTTAGATTTCCCTGCCTGAGAGTACCCATTTCTTGCTCGATAACGTGAATCTGACGCTTATCACTGTATGTAAAGTCGAGTCGATTTATAATCGCGTCGAAATGTAGTACAGTGCCAAACGAAGACAGCACGGCATCGGCAGGGCCCCTTATTTTATTCCTAATAATAATAACTGCCTGATAATGGCGCGAGCTATTTACATAATTCCTGAGAATATAGTATGCGGCTACTGCCGCTTGTCTCCAGGAGACGTATGCGTCCTGTGCTCCCGCAAATTCGGGCAGGTAGTTGACGGCATCTAGGGGCTCGTCACATTTGACGTCGTCCCTTATTTCAATAGGTGTATAGGCTTTGATTTGGGAAGCTTCCGCTTGGGCGAAAGCGATTTGTGTTGCGTCGACCCGTTCGGTCAGTTGTTGTAAAGCTAGACGTAGCTCATTTTTTCTACGGCTGGCTTTCAGTATTGGCTTCCCGAAAGGCACGGTTAACGGCCGCCTGTATAGTGGCCGTCATTTGTTCCATGCTGAATGCCATATTTGCGGCCTCGGACTCAGAGTCGCTGGAGAATTGTCTTATACTCCTTTAGAGGTGAAAAGGGCTGCTCATGTGAAGCTGTACTTATAATATGGTCCAAAAGAATTAATGCATGCTCGAATTGCATGTCTATAGAGACAATTGGGCTTGTGGGGGGTTCGCGGGAGCTGAGCCACCGCTTCAGTTATGTGTGCGAGCTCGTCGAACTGCGCTGTTGCCTTGCCAAGCAGAGACAAGGTGAGGGGTGCGCGGGGACTGAGCCTCCGCTTATTATAAACGAAGAAAAAAAAATAAAAACAACAAATTGCAACACACTGCATGTGCGGCCGTATCGTGTTCTTGAAAATGGAGTGGGGAAACAAAACGGAAAAGAAAAATAAATAACCAAAACTGCGCGGCTAATACCAAGAATTCTTTTGTAACAAAAAAGACATATAAAGACTGAATTAAATACACGCGATTATATAAATTATTTCCGATTGAAATTTAAAATTTTTTTGGTTTTGGTAAGGAATTTTTATTCCGCACTTTTTGTGTTATACAGAAATATTAATTTATTTATTCACAAAAACAGAAATGCAAACAATATTGGGACAATAATTGGTTCATAAAACAAGAAAGGAAAGCTAACTTCGGGCGGAGCCGAAGTTGATATACCCTTGCAGTTAGACCGGATATATATCGCAAACATCGGAAATAGTTGGCCGATCCTTATTAGAATATGATAATAAAACCCAATTTATTATAATACCAAATTTAAAACAAGTCCCAAACTTCTATCTTTAACAATACCAAAGTTGGTATTTCTACCAAAAATCATTTCCGATCGTTCAGTTATATGGCAGCTATAGGATATAGTCGGCCGATCCTAATGAAATTCGGTAGGATGGATCAACTGGCCAAAAATAGAATCTGTATTAATCCTAAGATTATCCTAATGAAATTTGGCATGTCGTAATGTTTTGCCATAAATAGCTTTCCTGTAAAATTTGAACTCTCTAACTCTAAAAACACCAAAGTTATACCATTTCCGATCAATCAGTTATATGGCAGCTATAGGATATAGTTGGCCGATCCGGCCCGTTCCGACTTATATACTGCGTGCAAAGAAAAGAAGGGTGTGTGCGAAGTTTCAAGACGATAGCTTCAAAACTGAGAGACTAGTTCGCGTAGAAACATACAGACAGACGGACATGCTCATATCAACTCAGGAGGTGATCCTGATCAAGAATATATATACTTTATAGGGTCGGAGATGTCTCCTTCACTGCATTGCACACTTTTGAACAAAATTATAATACCCTCTGCAAGGGTATAATGAAATGGTTTAAACATTTTATAATCGATAAAAAATGTTAATGCTAACCGTCAGCCAACTAATAAAGATTATTTAAATTTTAAAAATTTTATGGTGCTGCAATTTTTTGTTAGCGTAAGGCACAATATTTTACTATTCTTGTCTTTCTTTCTTTCTTTTTTTTTTGTATTTTTTAATACACCAAGAAAAATTCATGCAGACTTAGAAAAACTGTGTAAATAAAAGTGCTCACTTACATGGTTCTTTACGATGGGCGCCAAAAAATATAAATTGGGTTTGAGTAATAATGTTTGATATATGATGTTGTTGGTTATCCCTCGCTGCAGTCGGTGATGCTGCAGACGCTGGAGATATTTGTAAGATAATTACCCCTGGCGGTTGCCGGGGGGTGTTGCTACTCCTTGTAGGTAGTGGTTGAGAACCCTGGCGGTTGCAGAGGGGAGATGCGTTCTGTGACGGGAGTTATGATGGGAGCACTTGCCCCGTTGTCACGGCCCTTAAGGGGTGGTGACCAATTCAACAAATGAATTTACAAGTTAACGGCAGTGCCGGAGATTAGTTTTATGTGCTCTTTATTGTATGAGACTCTGACACAAACTGAAACTTAAAGCAAACAAAAAGTATTTCATAGTGGCCACGCAAATGTGCAGTGCTTGCCGCTATGCATGGGCTTCCGGCCAGACGCTATGTCAGCAGTTTGGCCAGAGCGAGCTCTTAAATATTCGGACATTGCCGCTGCTTGGTTAACTTCAGTTAACTTATATATTCTTGATCAGGATCACCTTCTGAGTTGGTATGAGTATGTCCGTCTGTCCGTCTGTCTGTCTCTCTGTTTCTACGCAAACTAGTCTCTCAGTTTTAAAGCTATCGTTTTGAAACTTTGCACACATTCTTCTTTCTTTTGCATGCAGTATATAAGTCGGAACGGCCCGGATCGGCTGACTATATCTTACAACTGCCATATAACAGAACGATCGGAAATGGTTTTTGGTAGAAATACCAACTTTGGTTTTGTTAAAGATAGAAGTTTGAAACTTGTTTTAAATTTTGTATTATAATAAATTTGGTTTTATTATCATATTCTCATAAGGATCGGGCAACTATATCCGATGTTTGCGATATATATCCGGTTTTAACTGCAAGGGTATATAAACTTCAGCTTCGACCGAAGTTAGCTTTCCTTTCTTGTTTTTTATTACGGTCACCGGGTTGAGTAGCGCTACTCTTAATGATTTCAGTATATAATTGTCCATATGTTTAAAATTATCAATTGAAACATGTTCAAAGATATTTTCGCACGGTGCCACCTTGAGTTGGCTGATTTTGTGAATACCGGCGTGCTTTTCAAGCCTTTGGAAGAACTAACCTAAGTCAAGGGTTCCATTAGTACACAAATCGCTAACATCATATCTTACTATAATTTTTTTTCCGCTCTTAAATAAACACATCTTATTATTTACATGCAAGGTCACTACTTTACGTATCTCATCATTATCAATGACTTCATATGCGAGGGCTCTGAAGCTTTTCAATATATTGCTTATGCAATTCTTTTTATTCTTTTCCAGCGCAGGATTTTTGTCTAATCTACAGAATATTTGATTGTATGTTTTTTAAGTCTGTGATTGTTATTCTGGAGAGCGCATCGGCTATATAATTATCTTTACCCTGTAGGTACTCTACCGTAAAATTATATTCCTCTAATTCAAGTCTCATTCTTCTTAGTTTGGAAGTGGGATTTACCATTGAAAATAAGTAAATAAGTGCTCTGTGGTCATAAATATATGGTCTGAAGTTTATTATTGCCCAATGAATAGCTGCTAGTTCTTGTTCTGTAGTGCTCTTGTTGCTTTCACCTTTCGTAAATGATCTTGATGCGTATGCAACCGGAAGCTGAAGTCCATTTTTGTTTTTAGTTAGGACTGCTTCACAAGCGTATTTTCTAGCATCTGTGATTATGCAAAATTCTTTGCTAAAATCTGGGTATTGCAACAGAGTTGGATGATTTAAAATGTTCAGAGGCGTTTTGACATTCTGCTGTCCATTCGAATTTTACATTTTTCCTACATAAACTTGTTATGTGACGGGAGTATTCTGCAAAATTCTTTATGAAACGTCTGTAATAATTGAAAAATGCGATGAATCTTCTAGCCCTGTCCGCATCATGTGGGACTGGATAATTTTGAATGACGTCGTATTTTTTGTCGTCGGGCAAAATTCCTTTATCTGTGCATTTATGTCCAAGAAAAGTGACTTCATGCATAAAAAATGAACTTTTTTCTGAATGTAACTTTAGGTTGTGTTTCCTAAAAAACATCAGTTCTCGAAAACATCAGTTAGGTTCTTGACCATGTGGTTTTCGGAGCAACCAATGACTATTAAGTCATCCATATAAAGGAATGCTTGCGAAGGTTCTAATCCAGAGAAACCTATGGTCATCATTCTCTGAAAAGAGTTTGGCGCTATTTACCGAATGGTAATCGCGTGAAGCCATTGTTTGTTGAAAAGGATGTTTATCGCGTGAACTTTTTTCGAGTTCAATTTGGTGAAAACCTGACATTAAGTGAAGGCATGAGAAATATTTTACTCTACCTAGTTGATCCAAAATATCGTCGATTCTAGTGAGCAGAAATTTATCAGACAAGAGTTTTTTATTATTTTGACGATAGTCAATTACTAATCGCAATTTTTTATTTTCCGAATTTGGAAGTGACTTTTTTGGTACTAACAAAAGTTGGCTATTATAAGGTGATTCAGAGGGTTCCACTATTTTATCTTTAATGAGTTTTTGGACTTGTTTTTGAATTTTGCCTTGCTGACTATGAGGATTTCTATAATTTTTTATATATACGGGCTCATCATCAGTTAATCTCAATTTTTGTTTATAGAAATTATTGGTAGTGATTGATTCGGATTCTAGTCCGAACACATCACTACTGGGTGCATAATGATGTTAGCTGTTCGTTGAATTGAGGAGGGAAGTTTTTCGAAAGTTGGGAGAATACAATTTTTTCTCGGGTTTCTAAATCAGTTTTTACTACTTCGTAGTTTGAAATTTGTTCATGCTGAATATTTTTAATATAAACTACTTGATCTTTATTTGTGGTATTTAGTAGTCATATAAATATATGCATTCTGGGCTGTTTCTATGGTATTTGCTATATAAATACCATGCTGAATTTCTTGGTTCGGAATTAATACACTGTCATTTTCATTTTTCCTAGTTTTCCATCACATGGAACAGCGAATTGAAAATTTACGATATGGAAATCGTGTGGAATTATGTACTTAGAAGTTTAAATTTCAATAGAAGGCAAACCTTTTGATTTGGTTACTTCTTGACTTATACCCTATATTTTTTTATGTAATTATTTTTGATGTTTTGAAAAGTATCGGAATTTTCTTTTAATATTGATATTTCCGCACCTGCATCTAATAGAAAAACTAATTCTTTCCCTGTTGCTACGTTTGTGAAACTAACAAATGTACTTTGACTGAGATTTATGGTGTGAACTTTGGTGTTTCTTACTGCTGTGTACCTAAAGGCGTCTGGGAGTTTCCCGAATTTGTCTGGACTACCCTGACGTTATTGTTATGGTTGTTATTGCCATGATTATTATGGTTTCCACCACGGCCGTATCCGTCGCGGTTGTTTCCCTCACGGTTGTTGTTGTTCCTGTAGTTATTGTTGTTATGGTTATTATTATTTCCATCGGTATTGTTATATCTACCTCGATTATAACCTCTACATCGATAGTTATTTCCTCGAGGGGCGTATAATATGGAATTGGCATTGCCTGTCATTTCAGTACTGCATTGTATGTACTTCGTGACGGCTTCATTCATTGTTTCAAAGTTGTTGCTTCCAATATTGTTTTAAGTCGGCCATGCTCACAATTTTTAACCATTGTGGAGATGGCTTCCTTGGTGCTGAATTTGTCAGCGTGCTCGGCCGACAGACCTTCATCAATATACGAAGCTTTTAGAAGCTTTCGTAGATTGTCTATATCTGTTGTAAACTTTTCTTCCGTTTTTCCCTTCTGGCCGGTTTTTGCCATTTTGGCTTTAATCACGTCAGATGTTTCTCCGACTATATTATCTTGCAATTTTTTAATTATTGATTCTATAGTCGTTTCGTTTTGGACTCTGTACAAAGTGGATCCAACTATTTTGGACTTGATAACTTCTGCCAAAGCTTCAAATGTGCCTTTCGCAAGCTTGACTAACCTCAAAGCTGTTATAAATCTTTGCAGGTGTAACCTTTGCGCGTTAAATTCTGGGATGGCACTCGATCTGGGATATTTCCCTAATGTATGCCCTTTGGGCAGTTGTTTTGTCAGCCATTGTAGTAGGTTTTACTTCCAAAATGCTGTTGTCTAAATCTGAGTCTGTGTAGTCCTGGTCTGACTCTTCAGATTGAATAAGGAGTGCCGGAATTGTTAGATTGTTTATATTTTTTTCCTCAATTTCGGGTTCCGTGGAGATAGGGTCATCAGTTTCAGCTTGTTCCTGTGCTGATAAACCTGAATATTCTGACTCTTCACCAGTTTCTATTATCAGGGGTGTGTTCAGGATCGTTGGTACTGAAATTGTTAGGTCGTACCTTTGCTTTACAAATATGAGATTGTCTCTTAATTTATTCAGATATTTTGACACCTGAAACCAATGGGCTTTGTCTAGCCTGTCTCTTTGGCCATGTATCAGTGTACGCGCTGTATTGAAGCGGTTTACTAATATTTCTGCATGCTTATTCACAGTGTTTATCTGTGCTGGCCTAGGCCTCGATAATGACTTATAAGATTTCTCAAAATCAATTTTTATACCATGCAATCTTTTATAAATTTCCTTCCATTCCATTATCTAATGGATTACGGATATAATATTATCGGGATACTTTCTTGGACAGGGTTTTGGTCATTTATTTTCGTTTCATTTCTATTTTGTTAGACATAAAAATAGATTAAACTTCATACTTTATAAAAATATATTCTGTTCTTCAATATAGCATCCTAAGAATAATATATCTCCATATATCTTTTAATTTTTATATTTTGTCCAGGTCATTAGCCTGGCTTCTGTTTATGGCTCTTTTAGATATACATTTGTTGTGAAATATATAAGCCTTATACAAGATATATGCGCTCATAATCAATACAATTATTAATAATAAGATGTTCGTTAGCTCTACATCAATTGTTTTGGATTCAGCTTTATTTATTACATTATCAGTGGAGTCCACCTACTTTACATCTACTAACCCCATTTTGGGTGTCTTCTCATTCGTTAATATGTTTTTCCTTAATTTGATTGTGTAATTCAATTTATTATTAATTTTCCATTTATTTTGGCTCATTTATTTTTCTTAAGTTTCTTTGGAGCTTTTCTTTCGTAAATGTGTAATGTCTCTGCAAAAATTGCCTTATTTGGCCATATTGTTAAATTAATTTTTTTTCTTGCCCTATATTATTTTTTTAACATTGACACGCTAATTGAGCAACATTCATATTGTTCAATTCACTATTACTTTAACACGCAAATTGAGCAACATTCATATTGTTCAATTCACAATTACTATATATATATAAAAAAAATATGCATCGCAGTGCAATACAAAAAAAATATGCAACGCAGTGCATTACCCAAGAAAAAACAAAAAAAAACAAGAAAGGAAAGCTAACTTCGGGCGGAGCCGAAGTTTATATACCCTTGCAGTTAAAATCGGATATATATCGCAAACATCGGATACAGTTGACCGATCCTTATGGGAATAGGAATATATAATCCAATTTATTACAATACAAAACCTAAAAAAAGTCCCAAACTTCTATTTTCAAAAATACGAAAGTTGATATTTCTACCAAATACCATTTCCGATCGTTACATGGGAGCTATAGGATATAGTCGGCCGATCCTAATGAAATTCGGTAGGTCGAATCAACTGACCTGTATATAATCTGTACCAAGTTCCAGCTTTCTATCTTCAAAAACACGAAAGTTGGGTCATTTCCGATCGTTCAGTTATATTGCAGCTATAGGATATAGTCGGCCGATCTCGGCCGTTCCGACTTATATACTGCGTGCAAAAGAAAGAAGGATGTGTGCAAAGTTTCAAGTTTGACTAGAGATACTAGTTTGCGTAGAAACAGGCAGACGGACAGACGGACATGCTCATATCAACTCAGGAGGTGATCCTGATCAAGAATATATATACTTTATAGGGTCGGAGATGTATCCTTCACTGCGTTGCACACTTTTGACCAAAATTATAATACCCTCTGCAAGGGTATAATAAAATACGACGTGCGCTCTAGGAAGCGCTGCCGGTCTCCCTCCTTGGTCGTCAGGCGGGGCTGGTGCTGGCTGCAGGCTGTTGTCTCTTTGATGGGGCACCGGTGCTGGCTTCACAAGTGCTTGTCAAGGATAACGGTGTGCGCTCTAGGAGCCGCTGTCGGTCTTCCTTCCGCAGGTAAACTCGCAGTACGGCGAGTATGGCCGTGCGTGGCGGTGGTTTCAGTTCAACTTCGGCATGAATCCTTTCCGAGGTGTTCCAGCTTAACTTTCCGCTATTCAACAGCTTAAGTAGCTCAGCCTTCCTGGCTTTTATTCTTTTAACCACGCCACTTCTCTTTGCGCACATCACACTCTACTTATTGCGGTTTCCGTAGGTATTACGATATTAAAGGTATTTTTAATTTTTTCGCATTTAGATTTTGCCATATATTTCAAATTCCTCGTCGTCTCTTTATTTTTTCTTCTCTTACTCATAGGTCCTTGTCCTTGGATGTCCTTTGTCCATCGCTGTCATGGTCGCCATGTAATGTTAAACGTCGTCCAGGGGGATCCCATCCAGTTAGTTACAAGTCGGTTAGTTTAATATTTCTTTTTAGTTATCTATTTGTTTTGACTTATTTTCTGGAGCAGCCGTTGTTGCAGCTCCGAGCTCCCAAACGGTTTTTCTCCTTTACAATATTTTATAGGAGTTAAGAAGTCAAGGTCTCGAAGCTGCGCTGCCAACAGCGGCGACAGAGAGATGGTTATATATTCTTAAATATATATGTAGCTAATCGCTTAAGCGAAGGTTTTTATTTAAGTTGCAACATTAATGAACAAAAACTTATAAGTTGTTTGTTCATATTACATTTACACCGCATATGCAGTTTCGGCGTGCGGCTAAGACACAGCGAGCATTTGTAAATTCGGCCATTTAAGGTTTATGACCCAGGTTTCAAATTACATAAACAAACATAAATACTACAGTGTGTGCCCTTGAAGTACTCTTGGTACAGTGGGTGGTCAACATATGTGTTTCTATATATGTGCATATTACATGTGCTTTGTGGTACTCTATTTTGGAAGGTTTCCCTTAAAAATTTAAGCTCATTTTAAAGTTTTTGCACCGTCGTCCATGCTGGCGGTGTTGTGGATATTTTTTTCACCTCCACGAACCATCACGCACACTCTTCTCACTCAGCCGTGTTTTTTCTTTATATATCCTGCTTGTATTATTGCCACACTCTTCCCGATCCGCTGCTCCTTGTGACTCTTGTCACGGTCACCATGAAATATAATTATTCTGTAGTTCCAATTTTGCTCCTTGATTTCCAAATTCAATGAACAGTCTTGTTTGTATTTAGATTATATTTGTCTTGAGTTTTATTTCGGTTTAATTGATTAAGTTGGAGCAGCAATGGTGCCGTTCCAACGATCGAAGTGTCTCTGCCCTTTTACATTCTTTAAGTCTAATTAAGGCTAAGTCTCGTAGCTGCGCTGCTCGCAGGCGGCGGCAGAGAGACGGCTATGTACCTATATACTCATGTATAAAGGAATGTACTTATATACATTGCTATGCGCTCTCCAGTGGAGGCGCGAGGGGTATGCATATGCTGTCCGTTCGTTACAATTATGCCGACGCTAGCACTTTCTGTGTGGGGGCTAAACCATAGCGATCGGTTCATATTTCGGCCACTTAGGGTTTATAATCGGGACATTGAAACATGTAAACACTGAAACAAAGTGTTACAGTGCGTACCCTTTAAGTACTTTCGGTACAGTGGGTATTCAATATTTGTGCATACTACAGTCCTTAGTCCATCGCTGTCACGGTCGCCATGTAGTATACGCCTTGCGGATCCCGGCCAGTGGTAACAAAATGGATTTTGTTGAAAATTCTTTAATTCTTTATTTGTCGATCTTTTTATTTGGAGCAGCCGTTGTTAACGCTCCAAGCTCCCAGGGTTCTTCTCCTTTACAATATTTTTAGGAGTCAGTAAGTCTAAAGTCTCGTAGCTGAGCTGCCAACAGCGGTAGCGGAGAGACGGTTATATATTCTTAAGTATATAGCTATGATCGCTTAAGCGGAGGTATATGCATATATAAGAGGTCTGCTCATATTAAAGTTATGCTGCACATGCAGTTTCGGCGAGCGGCTAAAGCATAGCGAGCGTTTGGCCACTTTCGGCCACTTAAGGTTTATGACCGAGGCTTCGAATTTCGTAAAGACTGCGACAAAGTGATACAGTGTGTGCCCCTTTAAGTACTCTTGGTACAGTGGGTGGTCGATGTATAAGTTAACACACCCAGTTCTCACAAGGAGAAATTGCCAAATTGCAGGCCGTATCCGGTGGCCAACATGCGCAGTAAAGAAACTGCCGAATCCGCACTCTGGGGGCAATCGCCCGGAGCCCGGCCTAGCACTCGTGCAACGAGTGATCGTCACCGGATACCAACTGCTGACCCGGCACCTTTAGCGACAGCGCTGCGACTAGGCAAAGGCCTCGAGCTGCAGCCGGATCAGACCCTTAAGTTAGTCTAAAAGCTGTACTCCACAACCATAGTTGTGTTAATTAATAATTGTAAAAACAATATTGGCCTTTACCTTAACAGGTTTAAGGGAAATAAAGTTATAACAAAATAACCCAATTGTTTTATTATTGAACCCTTGCCTAAACAGGCTTAAGGGAAACAATCAAATATAACAGCCCGATCTTAATAATAACTGACGCCCAAACGTAGTTAAAAAACCCGCACCCAAAGAAAGGAACCGGAAAAAGTGAAATCGCGTTAATAAAACGACACAAAAAATAAAAAAAGACAAGTGCAAGAATCGGCGACGGAAAAAAAGCCGGAAAAAGTGAAATAAACATTAAAAGAAAAAACTCAACAAACCGAACTGATGCACGGTTCAATAATTCTACAAAGAAATAATAAAAAATCCTGAGTTCCAAACACTCGAGTGCAGTGCAATTACCATACAAATAAAATTGCAAACAATAAAATAAAAATAAAAAACAAGCTGCAATTCCATCGTGCTTGCAGCTTGTTCCGAAGATAAAATAACAAAAACAAAGGGAGCTATTAAGTTACCCCGCCCCACCCGATACAACAGCAGCGACGGCAACAACAGCAGCGACGTCAACAACAGCAGCGACGGCAACAACAGCAGCGACGGCAACAACAGCAGCGACGACAAAAATAGCAGCGACCACACAATATTAATAAGAAATGTGAGTAGGCTTCTTGTCTAAATTCTTCGCCAACATTGAAAGCATTCAGAAAATAAAGGGAACATTATTAATTCCCTTATAAAAATCTATCACCAACTAAATAATATTCTTTGTAGGAAACAAATCTTTTTAATACTAAATCTTCCTTACTATTTTGGTATTTAATTTTTAATAATAAATATTCATCAAGCTCGTAATTGATTTTTGAAGCACAAATAAAAAAAAGTTCAGATAGAAGTTATTTTTTTTTTTCTCTCATTGGAAAAAATACTGGGAATGTAATTGGGAAATATATTTAATGCTGAAACCAATTCAGCCACACCCATGCACAGAATTAATGAAGAATTTTCATCGGACGAAGAGGTTCTCACAGAATACAGGAAGCTTTTGGAAACAAAAGTAGGAAAACAGAAAACACTTCAACAAAGTGAGGTAGATTGTTCCCCGTCTACCAGTAGGGTAGCACTTATTCGAGACAGCGCTCTCAACGTCCAAAACACAGAAACCCACCAGTGGACACAAAGAATGCAGGAAGATCAAATAGCGAGTATGGAAGCTGCCATAGCTGGCGCACTCCAAGAGCAACAGGAACTGTTTGATAGCAAACTAGCCGCAGTCATGAAGGAATTAAACTCACTTAAATGTAGAGATACTATTCCTAATATTCAGACATTTCAAGAAATTGAATTAAAAACAGAGATACAGTGTAATGAACCCCTTGACATGGTCAAATCTGTCCCAGAATTTGACGGCAAGCAAGAAAATTATGTGTCCTGGAGGCAAGCCGCCACCGCAGCCTATAAGGTTTTTGAACCTTACGATGGCAGTAGCCGACATTATCAGGCGGTAGGAATACTAAAAAATAAAGTTAGAGGACCAGCGGCTGCTGTATTATCCTCTTTTAACACAGTATTCAATTTTCATGCCATACTGGCACGCCTAGATTTTACGTACGCGGACAAAACTCCGACGCACGTTATTAAACAAGAATTAAGCTTATGCAGACAAGGGGAGCTGCCCCTGCTTAAGTACTACGACGAAGTAGAACGAAAGCTAACGCTTTTAACAAACAAGACAATTATGACACACGACGCAGCCGCAGCAGCTGTCTTAAATGGGCAACACAGAAATGACGCTTTACATGCGTTCGTATCTGGCCTAAAAAAATCTCTAAAAATAGCCGTTTTTCCGGCACAGCCACGAGACCTGCCAACAGCATTAGCACTGGCACAAGAGGCTGAATCAAGTAACGAAAGAAGCGCCTTTGCGGCCACTTTCGCTCGACACTATGAGGAAAGAACACATAAGCCGAATATCCAACGGCAAGCAGGTTGGAAAAATCCCCAGACCCATTACGAAAATACCCAAAACTCGGGGGCAATAAAAAAAACTCCTCACTTCATTAGGACTCAGAAGGGAACCAACAGCCAAAATGGTTCCTTTAAACAAAGACCCTACAACACTCAGGGTCAGTCAGCTCCAGAGCCAATGGAGGTCGATACCTCTTCCAGGTTTAGACAGCCCACAATATGGCAAAAGGGGCAGTCAGAACGATTCCAGCAAAAAATAAACTTCATGCCAGAAGAAAAAAAACCACGACGAAGACTATGACTCTTTAGCACAAGCCTGTGCCACTGAAATAGAAGACGAACTGGACGCAGACGACTCTTGTAATTTTTTAGGGTAAAATCCCTGCTCCCTTACATCACACGTACGGTAGCAGGAAAAGAAATAAAATTACTTTTAGACACAGGAACTTCAAAAAATTACATTACTCCAATCCCGGGGCTGAAAGGCATCGTGGCAGCGGAGAAACCCTTCACGGTGAAGTCAATCCATGGATTCACCAAAATTGACAAAAAATGTCTAGTTTCTGTTTTTAACGTAAAAACACCCTTTTTTATACTAAATAACCTCAGAGACTTCGACGGCATTATCGGGCTCGACTTGCTTAAACAAGTGAATGCGAAACTCGATTTTACCGGCAATATCCTGCACACAAACAACGGAAACGAAAATATTAAATTCACCAAGGCGGAAAACGTAAATTTTATTAAAATTGATGATGAAGACGTTCCCCTGGCAATAAAAGCCACCTTTGATAAAATGATTGTAAAAAATCATAAAGCCTTCGCCGATCCGGACGAAGCGCTGCCATTTAACATAAACACTATAGCCACAATTAAAACTGATGGGGAACCGGTGTACTCCAGGTCGTACCCGCACCCCATGGGTGTAACCGAATTCGTCAATGCAGAGGTTAAACAACTTCTTGCGGACGGCGTAATAAGGCCATCCAAGTCCCCATATAATAACCCCACCTGGGTTGTAGATAAAAAGGGAACAGACCCAAATGGGGCTAAGAAGAAGCGTTTGGTTATAGACTTCAGAAAGCTAAACCAAAGAACCGTAGATGATAGATATCCTATTCCTACAATTTCGACAATATTGTCAAACATGGGCGAGTCACAATTTTTCACAACGCTCGACCTCAAATCAGGCTTTCACCAGATAGAACTGGCGGAAAAAGACAGGGAAAAAACTGCCTTTTCCATAAACAATGGCAAATACGAGTTCTGTAGAATGCCATTCGGACTTAAAAATGCCCCGAGCATCTTTCAAAGGGCCATAGATGACGTTCTAAGAGAGGGAATCTCTAAGTTATGCTACGTATATGTAGATGACGTCATAATCTTCTCAAAAACAAAAGAAGACCACGTAAAGGACGTGGATTGGGTCTTAACAAAACTCTTAGAAGCAGGCATGAGAGTATCCCAAGAAAAGTCAAAGTTCTTTAAAAAGAACGTTAAATACCTAGGGTTCATAGTGTCGCAGGGGGGACTTCGAACATCACCCGAAAAGGTAGAAGCCATTAAGAATTTTGCCCCACCAAAAACACTCTTCGATCTCAGATCATTTTTGGGGTTAGCAAGCTACTACAGGTGTTTCATCAAAAACTTCGCGACAATCGCAAGGCCCCTAACGAATATTTTGAAGGGAGAAAATGGCAAGGTCAGCAAACATCAATCAAGAAAGATTGACATCAATATGAGCAAAGAACAGAGAGAAGCGTTCGACAAGCTGAGAGAAATCTTGGCATCAGAGGACGTTCTGCTGTCATACCCAGACTTTAAGAGACCGTTCGATTTAACAACGGACGCATCAGGTCTCGGACTTGGGGCGGTACTATCTCAGGATGGCCGCCCAATCACAATGATATCACGTAGCCTACGTGACAACGAAAAAAATTATGCAACCAACGAGCGAGAGCTCCTCGCCATTGTTTGGGCATTAAAAAACCTCCGAAACTACCTTTACGGAGTAAAAGATCTGCGGATCTTCACAGATCACCAACCACTCACCTTTGCCGTATCAGAAAAAAACCCTAACGCGAAATTGAAGCGCTGGAAGGGGATTATCGACGACCACGGCGCAAAGGTGATCTATAAACCAGGCAAAGAAAATTTCGTGGCGGACGCGTTGTCTCGCCAGAATATGAACGCCTTAGAGGACGTTCCGGAATCAGACGTAGCCACCATTCATAGCGAACAGTCCCTGACATACACCATCGATACCACTGAAAACCCAGTAAATTGTTTCCGAAATCAAATAATAATTGAGGATGGAAACAGTTTTTCCGTGGAAACGTTCATCTTGTTTAAAAGCAAGGTGAGGCACATAATTAGAACCCCCAACCAGGAAAACTTGCTAAATGTATTACAGGAAGTGGTAAACGCTGAAGTGGTAAACGCAATATATTGTACCCTACCAACTCTAGCATTTATCCAACACCAACTGATAGAGGCCTTCCCTAGCACTTCTTTTAAGTACACAAAAAGCTTCGTACAAGACATAACGGACACGACCGAGCAGAAAGAAATCGTAATAGCAGAACACAATAGAGCTCATCGAGCAGCACAGGAAAACGTGAAGCAAATTCTAAGGGATTACTTTTTCCCGAAAATGCTCCGGTTAGCAATGGAAATTACGTCAAACTGTCGAACCTGTTCCATGGCCAAATACAAACGCCATCCATCTAGGCAGGTGGTAGCAGAAACACCTATTCCTTCTTCTGTGCGAGAAATCCTACACATTGATATTTTCTCAACAGACGGAACTCTTTTTCTTACATGCGTCGATAAGTTCTCGAAATTCGCCACGGTGCAATCCATCGCATCGAGGGCTATCATAGACATAAAAGCCCCTCTGTTACACATTATAAATTTTTTCCCAAAAACAAAAACAATCTACTGCGATAATGAAAAATCACTAAATTCCGAGACCATTAAATCAATTTTGCTAAATCATTTCAATATCACCATTTCAAATGCCCCACCTCTGCATAGCACCTCAAACGGTCAGGTAGAGAGGTTTCATAGCACTCTAGCCGAAATAGCCAGATGTCTGAAACTGGGACGCAATCTAAATGATACCGTAGAATTAATCCTTTTGGCGACTAACAAATACAATAATTCAATTCACTCAGTAACTAATAAAAAACCAATGGAAATCGTTCACTCAAAGTCCGCAGAATTCGAGGAAAAAATAAGTAAGAAAATTCAAGAAGCCCAAAAAAAGGCACTTGACCAAATAAATAAGAATAGGACCTATAAGGACTATCAAGTCGGCGAGAAAGTTTTTCTAAAAGGGAATAAGCGACTAGGAAACAAGCTATCACCGCTATGTTCGGAAGAAGTTATTGAGGCAGACCTGGGGACCACGGTCCTAATTAAAGGGAGGGTGGTCCACAAGGACAACCTACGCTAATAACCCTCACTAGACTCCTCACCCTTTTTACAAATTTTACATTTTTTTTATTCATTCATATCTTTCTAGGTTAGGAAAATACATTTTAGTATGGGCAGTAACGGCTGTTAGAACAGACGCAACGGTGAAACTGAATGACTATACGAACGCGGACTATATCCCTATAGAGGACGGTGAAATTGTAGTTTGGGAATCTTACAGATACCTACAACACGCGACGAACATGACAACTTACGAGGACTACGCTGACCAGACCGAAACGTTGACAAGAACATTTACTGAAGACCACAGAATACCGGTTATAATGACAGACCTCACACACATTCGCAAGTTAGTAGCAACTCTAAAAATTCATCATAGGGCCGCTAGGAGTATAAACTTAATAGGGACAGCTTTAAAAGTTATTGCAGGCACACCCGACTTTAACGATTGGGAGCAAATAAAATTCAATCAAGATCAATTAATGAGAGCAGATGAAGGACAAATTGAATTAAATATCAAATTCCAAGAGCGATTAAACGAACTTGTAAACGCAATGAATCAAATTCAAAAATTCGAAACAAATAAAGAAACACACCTTTTGGAAATTATTTTGGCTAAAAACAGAATCATAATCACGGATTTAGAAAATATCCTCATGGGCCTAACCCTAGCAAAACTAAATATTGTAAGCCCGGCAATTCTAGATAGCTCTGACATTGGCGAATTTAAAGACAAGCAGCCTATTAACATTAGTTTAATAGAAATATTAGAAGTATCTAGTATAAGTGTTTTTCAAAATTCCGATATCATTCAATTTCTCATTAAATTCCCTAACCCTAAGCTCGTATGTAAGAAAATAACGGTCTATCCGGTTCAGCACCACAACAAGATTCTGGACTTCGAAAGTGGAAATTTGGTCGCTGAGTGCCCAAAACGAAACATTAACATCGGGTACTGCAAGACGACGGTTGGAGCCACCTTCTGCAAGGAGCTCAAAAATGGCACTTGTGCCCAGCAAATAGTTTCTGGAGCTATTGCGCAATGCTCTACGCTCCCAGGTCATCTAGATCCAGTTACAGTTATAGATCACGGCACCCTTATAATAAACGAGGCCAACATGACCATAACCGACGACCAGGGACGGGACCAAAGAATATCTGGATCCTACTTGGTAACCTATTCTGACAGGATAGCCCTCAACGGAACTTGGTTCGTAAATCAGCTGGGAAGTTCGATGAAAAAAACCTGCTGTGTCGGCCATGACCGTGGTCAACATCACGACACACCAAAACCGGCTAAGTCTCCCACTTCTTCACGAGCTGAGTCTTAACAACCTCCACCACATCAGGACCCTTAGAGAAGAACTTACCTTGGGTTCCTTCCTCAGCTACTCCCTCACCCTACTCGCTCTCTTCCTACTATGCTCCACCGTTTGGCTCGGCTACCATTACCTAAAGATCAGAGGTCACCGCGAACCAGGAACTAATAAAGACATGGAGCTGGCGGGTCACCGGGACGGCAACCACTTAAAGGGAGGAGAAGTTAACACACCCAGTTCTCACAAGGAGAAATTGCCAAATTGCAGGCCGTATCCGGTGGCCAACACGCGCAGTAAAGAAACTGCCGAATCCGCACTCTGGGGGCAATCGCCCGGAGCCCGGCCTAGCACTCGTGCAACGAGTGATCGTCACCGGATACCAACTGCTGACCCGGCACCTTTAGCGACAGCGCTGCGACTAGGCAAAGGCCTCGAGCTGCAGCCGGATCAGACCCTTAAGTTAGTCTAAAAGCTGTACTCCACAACCATAGTTGTGTTAATTAATAATTGTAAAAACAATATTGGCCTTTACCTTAACAGGTTTAAGGGAAATAAAGTTATAACAAAATAACCCAATTGTTTTATTATTGAACCCTTGCCTAAACAGGCTTAAGGGAAACAATCAAATATAACAGCCCGATCTTAATAATAACTTATATATTTCTATTTCACACATGTGCATATTACAAGTCGTTGACTTCGCGGTATTTTGAATTGCATTGGTTGTTCTATGGTTGCAGAAATTGTAGCACTGCATTTTGTTGGTACGAAATTTATTTATTCAAAACAATGCACTAGTTACAATGCTTACTGGTATAAAAAAGTTATGTCTATTGCTTTTTATTAATTGTGGCTCAGGGTCTTATCGCTAATATAGGGTTACCCCAGATTTGTTGTTTGCTTAACTGTTTTATTATTTTATAAAAAAAAAAAACTATTTTTTGGTCATTGAGGGTTTTTAATGCCGTAACCAAACGAATTTTTGTGTTTTTTTAAAACGTTATTATTGTTTATTCCTGAATGCAGATGAAGCCGAATAATCAACAGATAGACCAGCTTATGGTCCATGCAGGGATTCAAGTAATGTACAGAGAGGGTGGCCCGACTAGTCATACGCGAAGCTAAAGCTCTCGATAATGGAGAGGGGGTCCCGACTTAGACATTGCGGAGCTAAAACTCTCTAAAAAGAGGCCTGTTGAGTCGAGCGGCAGAGAGAGAGAGTCGGCTTGCGAATAAGTAAGCGCTTTGTACAAACTTAAGCCTATTATAAATAAATAAAAATGTAAAATAAATAAAATTTAAGTAGGGGGTGCAGAAGGTGTCACTGGTAGTTTGAATGGAAATTGTTTTCTTATTATTTTTTTTTATTTTATAATAATGCAGACGTAGAAAATATGCGCATAAATTTGCGCACTTGCATGATTCTCTAACGTAGTCGCAGTGGGTTTTTTGTGTGGGACGCTAATAAGAATAAATTTTGTAATCCCTAGCTGTGGTCAGTGACGTTACAGGTGTAGGAGATGAGTGTGACCCCTGCCGGTTGCCGAGGGAATTCTTCCTTCTATCGAGAAATTATGGTGGGTGTTACTAGCTCCGTTGTTACGTCCCTTAAGTAGGGTGACCAGGCGTCCGTATTAATACGGAAATGTCCGTAGTTTCAGCTCTGTGTCCGTATTTTTTTGTAAAATGTCCGTATTTTACGCGTTTTTGACGAAAAAACAGATTGCACCAGATTGATTTTTCCGAAATGGGTTTCTAGACCTAAACATTCGAAAGCGCCCGCGCTCGCAGCTGGTTTAGCACGCGTTATACGGCAAAATTCCCTAGAAATATGGGACGATTGCGTCTGGTTATTCGGTTTGCTATGTATGCATACATTTGCACATGTATGCGTACATACATTGCTTATAGCGTTGTTTTGTGTATTTTTTGTATTTCTGTAACTGCTGACTTTCTGTAACAGCTGACTTTTTGAATGGTCTGAATGTTTTCAACGCGAAATTCGGTAAAGCAAAATCTAACCTGACATCCGACAGGGACAACAAGCTTGTGACAATTAACACGGCATAATGTCCAAGTCACCCGATCACAAACGCTTGAAAACCACGCCGATTTCAACCAAACGCAAGTGTACATTTACAGAGGAGTTGAGAAAAACTTATTATCGTAGTTTTAGCGATGGGAAATCTGCATATTTTGCTCATTGCATTGTTTGTGATTGTGAGGTGTCAGTTGCAAATAGTGGTTTGTATTTTTTCTTTTTTCCATTCTTTTGGTTTTGCTCGTTTTGGTTTATCACTCTCTTCCGCCGCTTTGAGAAGGCTTTTTTTTTGCTTTTTGGCATGAGCTGTCGAAGTTTTACATTCCCTAAGCCTGGTACCACACATTCCTGCAAATTGTGTGCATTGAAAATTTTGCAGATATTATAAAATTTTTTCAAAATAAAGATTGCGTTGCACTTATACAATCAGAATATTTTTAATGAATCTATAAAATGGAACATATATGTAAATTATAAATATCGTACCGAAGTTTTATAAAAATATATATTTTTATTTAAAGTACTTTTGCAATTGTCGTACAGATAAACTTACGGCTAATTTACGACTGACCAAGCTTGAGTTAATTGTCTTCCTTGTCGTCTCGGGATTGAAGCTTTCCAAGCTTCCCTAAGAACTTTCCGAAGTTAATTCCGAAGATAATTCCGAAGTTAGAACCCGAATGATTTTGCTGCGATCATGAAAAATCAGCATGGAAAATTTGGCTAGCAATTGGAATGCAAAAAGGGGAATCGCGGTGGCATGATTCCAGCGGATGTTTAGTCTAATATTGTTTTGCTGGTGCCGACCGAATAGGGGGAGCTTTTTTATGTTTATGATTGACTCAAGCTTGGCTTGCCGTTTGTGTTGTAGGTGCGAGTGTGGGGATAAATGTGTAAGAGCTCGTGGGAACTCACTGCTCGTGGGAAGTGCAGAAATAATTGTTTATAATATTAATATAGATTAAACTTCTAGTTAATTCTCTCCCTCCTAAGATGAATCGTCCCGATTCATTACATTTGTGCGGTGAGGGAGGATATTCAATTATTAAGTTCTGTAAATGTTATTTCAATATTCCTTTCAGTTTCGTTTTCTGTTACAGTTTCAGTTGTGATTTCAACTTTTGGAATTTCTATTTCTTTTTGGGTTTTGGTACATTTGGTACATTTTGGTACATATTTGAATTTTTTTTATTATTTTGGGTTTGATTTTGCATGTTTTATATATGAATAAAAGGGTAAGTATAAAAATTAACAATATTAATTCCAGGGATATTTTTGTTTTTCCTAATTTTACAAATGGGTTAATAATGTTTATATTATCTAGACTTGATTTGGAATCATTAGAAAATATGTAATCCGTTATTATATAATTATTGTATTTGTATTGGGATATGTAATCTAACATTTTCTGTTTTTTATTGATGTAATTTATATTATTAATAATTATGCTTTCATTAAATAAAATCAGAAATGCGCCCTTTAATTTTATTTCGTTTACAGTATTTTCTCCAGTGATGAGAATAGCGCCATCATCTAAGTTTTCCAATTGTTTATTTTTTTCTCGTATTTTTGAACAGTTTGCTTTTTTTCCATTTAAGAGATTTGTAAAACAAGAGCTCTCGTTTGAGAGTTTACAATAATTATTGAATATTTCTTCTTTAAAGTTTGTTATTTTATAAAATATTCCATTACAGTGTGCTGTCTTATCGTCTATTATTAATTTTCCGTTTATTTGGGCAATTGCCCTTGATGTATATAAGCTACAGATGTTATTTATAATTGGATAAAATATATAATATATATCTTATATATAATATAAGTAGGTCTTGGTTTTTTATTATTTTAAAAGTGGAGATGTCTAACAGATCTGTTAGTACAACTGGTTTATTTTCGTGTCTAAATATTTCTTTAATGTCTTGTTCATTTAATATTTTTGTGTTTAAAATGTTATCGATTAAATTTTGAATATCAAGTGTGATTAATTGTAGTCGGTGTTGTCTTACTTTTGATTCTTTTTTAACAACGATTGTGTTAAGAATTTTTGTCATAAGCTGTACTTCTTGAAATATGCGTGAATTTATTGTTAATTGTTTGTTATTGTTTTCTGTCAGTTCGTTAATTTTGTTTTCGATTCTTGTTAAGTCGTCATGGTCTGGTGTACCTGAGAGCCATTTCCATGCTGTGCCCAATTCATTAATACCTCTTTTATTTCTGGATGGTAATAGTTGGGACATAAGGATTTTGATAATGTTTAGGTTTTGTGAAATATCCCATTCTAAGTCTGAGTTTTTGCTGCTATTAGTAACGTTATCTTCAACTCTAATTATTTCTCTATAAAAACTAAGGTTCGTAATGTGGAATAGGTCCTCAAATGAATTGTACGTCATTACATCTTTTTCGTCTTTTAGCAATAAGTATTCATTTTTTGTGTAGTCAATAATTTCAGAGTGACAAATGGTGATTAGAATGGTGAGTACGAATGCTATTTCCATCGTCTGTAAAGTATAGATTATTTAATATTATCTTTATGGATAACTCTCTTTCTATTATTAATTATTACTTTATTGAGTAAATTTTCCTGAACGACTTGCTTTTTAAATCTGGGACCTAATTTGTTTCTTTCTCCGTGTATTTTTTCGTAAACTACTTCTCCTACATGATAATTTTTTTCTAATTTATTTTTGTTATGATAATCTAATGTTTTAGATTGTGTTATCTGTAATTGTAGCGGTATATCGCTGTGATCTATTTTGTAAATAGGATATCATAGGGTTTTTGATTTGTTACTGAGTGGATTGTCATGTTATAATTTTTTGCAGCTCTTATAATAATTTCAGAGTAATCTAAGAGGCGGTATTCGTCTTTAATACAGCGAGCTATTTCAGTTAAGGTTGAATGGACTCTTTCGACTTGTCCGTTCGAAAGGCTATGTCTAGGGTCTGAATAATGAATGGATATACCTGAACGTTTTAAGAATGATTTAAATTGTGCCGATGTGAAACTCGGCTCGTTGTCAGTCATAATTGTTTTTACTAATTTTACTAATGTTTGTAAAATTTCATATACTTTGGAGTCAATGTTCTTTTTGTTAGTGATTTCTTTTACCACTAGGTATTTGGAGTAGGAATCAATGCAAGTTAAGAAGGTAAGACTTTGTGCTGTGATAAGATAATTCCAGGGGATTGGTTTTAGTTGAATTTTTATTCAGAAGGAGCAGCTGAGGTGCCGCTCCAACGTTCAAAGTGTCTCTGTTCTTTTACAATATTTCTTAAGTCTAAGTAAGGCTAAGTCTCGTAGCAGCGCTGCTCGCAGGCGGCGGCAGAGAGACGGCTATGTACTTGTATATAAAGGAATATAATAATATATGTTGTTATGCGCTCTCAAGTGGAGGCGCGAGGGGTATGCATATGCTGACCGTTTGTTACGATTATGCTGACACTAGCACTTTCTGTGTGCGGGCTAAGGCATAACGATCGGTTCATATTTCGGCCACTTAGGGTTTATGACCGGGACTTTGTATTATGTTAACACTGCAACAAAGTGTTACAGTATGCACCCTTTAAGTACTCTCGGTACAGTGGGTATTCAATATATGTGCATACTACATCTCCCTCCTTTTGAAAAATAACGTAATATAATGAAGTTATTTTTATAATAAAAATTTTTAATTAATACATTTTTTTTTTTTTTATTTGTTTTGTTTTATGTAGTTAGAATCATAGAAAATGAAATTATTAAAAGAATATGTGTATTTATTTATCTATGTATGTGTGTCTTTGTATGACCATACTAAGTGCAATTTATGAAATAAAGATTTTTAATCTATCCTTATGAACTGTTTGTTTTTTATGTTTATTATTTGCTATTACTATGTTATCTCTATCTCCTATTTCCGTTACTGTATACGGACCTGTATATTTAGGATCTAACTTATGACCTGTCTCGTTTTTATACCCTTGCAGAGGGTATTATAATTTTGTCCAAAAGTGTGCAACGCAGTGAAGGAGACATCTCCGACCCTATAAAGTATATATATTCTTGATCAGGATCACCTCCTGAGTTGATATGAGCATGTCCGTCTGTCCGTCTGTCCGTCTGTCCGTCTGTCTGTCCGTTTCTACGCAAACTAGTCTCTCAGTTTTCAAGCTACCGTCTTGAAACTTTGCACACACCCTTCTTTCCTTTGCACGCAGTATATAAGTCGGAACGGCCCGGATCGGCCGACTATATCCTATAGCTGCCATATAACTGATTGATCGGAAATGGTATAACTTTGGTGTTTTTAGAGTTAGAGGGTTCAAATTTGACACGAGAGCTATTTTTGGCAAATTATTACGACATGCCAAATTTCATAAGGATCGGCCGACTATATCTTTTAGCTGCCATATAACTGAACGATCGGAAATGACCCAACTTTCGTGTTTTTGAAGATAGAAAGCTGGAACTTGGTACAGATTATATTTTTGGTCAGTTAATCCGACCTACAAAATTTCATTAGGATCGACCGACTATATCCTATAGCTGCCATATAACTGAACGATCGGAAATGACCCAACTTTCGTGTTTTTAATGATAGAAAGCTGGCACTTGGTACACATTCTATTTTTGGTCAGTTAATCCGATCTACCAAATTTCATTAGGATCGGTCGACTATATCCTATAGCTGCCATATAACTGAACGATCGGAAATGGTTTTTGGTAGAAATATCAACTTTCGTATTTTTGAAGATAGAAGCTTGGAACTTTTTTTTTTAGAATTTTTATTGTAATTAATTGGTTTTATTATGATGTAATCATAAGGATCGGCCAACTATATCCTATGTTTGCGATATATATCCTGCATAGGTTTTAACTGCAAGGGTATATAAACTTCGGCTCCGCCCGAAGATAGCTTTCCTTTCTTGTTTAATAAAACTTTGTCACCTACTGATATATCTATATCCCTTACTTTATGATCGTATAGTAGTTTATTTCTATTCTTATTTGCTTCTAACATAACTCTAGCTCTTTTATAGGCTACTTCTAATCTATATTTACTCTCCTTAGCATAGTCATCTATATTATATAGTGCTTCTACACTATCTATGCTATTAAAATGTTTTGGCAAATTACTTGTTTTACCGAATACTAGCTCATATGGACAATAAGTATGTGCCATAGAGGGGGTCGTGTTGAAACAGAAGACAAAATATTGAAGCCATACGTCCCAATCAGTTTTATCAGCCGATATGTAAGAACGTATGTATTCATTGAAAGTTCTATGACTTCTTTCTATTGTTCCAACTGTCTGGTGGTGGTGTGCTGTGGATGTAATATTTTCAATATTTAAATATTTGCACAAATCGTCTATAATTGAATTCTTATATTCTGTTCCCATGTCCGTAATGAACGTCTTCATTGGACCGTACTTCAGGATAAAAGATTCAAATATTGCTTTAGCGACAGTATTGGCGTTTTTATTCGGAACAGGTATGGCAACTAAATACTTAGTTAAATCACATATTAAAGTGACTGCATACTCATTGCCATTTTCTGATTTTGGCAGTGAACCAATAGTGTCCACTATCACTCTGTCGAAAGCATTTATTGGTGTGTCTGTAATTGTTAAAGGGGTCTTTGTGTGTTTAGTTATTTTTGACATTTTCTTACGTACTCAGTTATATCTTTAGAAATGCTTTTTCAGTAATAGTGTCTTTTTACTTTGGCCAAAGTTTTTGATATGCCAGTATAACCTTCTTGAATTGGATCATCATGAAATGTAGACAAAATTGCTTCTTTTTCTTTTAAATTTGTTATTTGGGTCACCGGGTTGAGTAGCGCTACTCTTAATGTTTTCAATATTTTATTGCCCATTAATTTAAATTTATCTATTGAAGTATATTCAAAGATATTTTCCCACGGTGCCACTTTGAGTTGGCTGATTTTATGTATACCGTCTTGCATTTCAAGCCTTTGGAAAAATTGATCGAAATCAATAACTCCATTAGTATATAAATCGCTAACATCATATCTTGCAGTAATTTTTCTGCCTTGTTTAAATAAACATAACATATTTTTTATCTGCAAGGTCACTACTTTACGTACTTCATCATTGTTTATGACGTCGTATACGTTGGGCTTAGAAGCTTTATTTAAAGATTGCCTTGGGAATTCTTGTTCTTGATTTTCCGCGCGGAATTTTTGTCTACTTTGATATCTAGTAGTGACTTTTAATACATTTCTAGTTCTATTTTGTAAATCTTTGATGGTTATTCTTGATAACGCATCAGCTACGTGATTATCTTTTCCCTTTAAATATTCGACTGTAAAGTCGTATTCTTCTAGTTCGAGCCTCATACGTGTCAGTTTAGAACTGGGGTTGGTCATTGAGAAAAGGTATATTAAAGGTCTATGGTCTGTTCTTATTAAGAAATGTGTTCCATATATATATGGTCTAAAATATAATATCGCCCAGTGAATTGCAGCTAATTCCTGCTCAGTAGTACATTTGTTACTTTCACCTTTTGTAAATGCTCTTGATGCGTATGCAATGGGAAGTTGGAGACCATTATGATTTTGAGTTAAAACCGCTCCACATGCTTGCTTACTTGCATCTGTTATTATGCAGAATTCTTTAGTGAAATCTGGGTATTGTAGCAAGGTAGGTTCCATAAGTTTTGTTTTTAAGTATTGGAATGCATTTTCACACTCATCCGTCCATTTAAAAGGAACATTCTTTTTACATAATCTTGTTATGTGCCGTGAATAATCGGCGAAATTTTTTATAAAGCGTCTATAATAGTTACAGAATGCTACGAAACGTCTAGCACTGCCCGCGTCGTGCGGAACTGGGTAGTTCATAATGACATCGTATTTCTTGTCATCTGGAAGTATTCCTTTATCAGTGCATTTATGACCTAGAAAAGTCACTTCATGCATAAAAAATGAACATTTTTCTGGATGTAGCTTTAGGTTGAATTTCCTACATTTCTCAAAAACATCTGTTAAGTTTTTAAGCATATGTTTTTCGGAACAACCGATTACTATTAAGTCATCCATATAAAGGAACGCTTGAGAAGGTTCTAGACCAGAGAACGCAATAGTCATCATTCTCTGAAACGAATTAGGAGCTATTTTTAATCCGAAGGGTAATCGCGTGAAGCGATATGAGCCGTTGCTCGTTGAAAAAGACGTTATATCTCTTGAACCTTTTTCTAGTTCAATTTGATGGAATCCTGACATTAAGTCAAGACATGAAAAGTATTTTGCTCGGCCTAGTTGAATTAAAATATCATCAATTCTAGGTAATGGGAATTTATCAGATAGTAATTTTTTATTAATCTGGCGATAGTCAATTACTAATCGCCATTTCTTTGCATTTGATCCGGGGCATGATTTCTTAGGAACAAGTAACAATGGGCTATTATATTCGGATACTGACGGTTCGACAATCCCGTCTGAGATTAATTTTTCTACTTGTTTTTGTATTTCATTCACCTGACTATGTGGGCTTCGATAGTTTTTTATATAAACTGGTTCATCATCTTTTAATCTCAGTTTTTGTTTATAAAAATTATTTGTGGTTATTGATTCGGTTTCCAATCCGAATATATCGCTATACTGGGTGCATAGGCTAGTAAGCTGAGACTTGAACTGTGGAGGGAAGTTTTTTGACAGTTGTGATAGTACGGATTTTTTTCTATTGTCTGGATTTGTGTTGACTACATCGTAGTTCGAAAGTGATTCATATATTAGACTATCTGTACTCACTACTTGGTCGTTATTTGTTGTCTTTAATAATCTTATGAAGGCATTATTGGATGTTGCTATGGTATTTGCAACGTAAATACCATGTTGAATTTCCTGATTTGGAATTAATACACTGTCTGCTGTTGAATTAAGTTCAATTTTCCGAATAACTTGGGATCTTGCTGGCAGAAGTATTGAATTATTGCCAGAACTATGAGCTATTGGTACTTTTATTGGGAATTTTAAATTATTGGGTCTAATTATAAGCCAATCTTCAGATGGCTTGAAGTCTAATTGACAGTTGTATTTTTTGATAAAGTCGATGCCTATTATTCCATCGCATGGAATTGGGAAATGTGAATTTAAGATATGAAAGTCCTGTGGAATTATGTAATTGGTGGTCTGTATCTCTATAGAAACTAAACCTTGGGATTTTATTATTTCTTGACTTATGCCTTTTATGTCTATGATGTAATCATTTTGGATGTTTTGGAAATTATCCGAAGTTTCTTTTAGAATGGAAATGTCTGCACCTGTGTCTATTAAAAATATAAGTTCTTTCCCAGTAGCTACATTAAAAAATGAAACGAATATATTTTGGCTGAGATTAATAGTGTGAACTCTTACTTCATTTATTGTTGAATATTTAAAGGGTTTTGGGAGTTTTCCGATGTGTTTTGGTTATTATTTTGTGTCAATCTTACATTGCCTTGGTTATTGCTATTGTGGCCTCGGTTTGAGTTACCACTGCCTCTATAATTTCCTCTATATGGGCCTCGCCCTCTATTGTTATTCTGATAATTATTGTTATTCTGATAATTGTTGTTATAATTACCGTTGTTGTAGTTATTGTGATTGTAGTTATTGTGATTACCACGAAAACTACCTCTATAACTGCCACGTCCGCGATTTGAGCCGCGCTGTGGATAATTCTTATAATATAGGACAGTGTTTGACTGCCCAGTTGCTTCAGTGCAACTATAAACAAATTTGGAAACGGCTTCGTTCATCGTACTGAATGTTCCAGCTTGCATGATAAGTTTTACCTTATCGATTGTGCAGTTTTTAGTCATTGCTTTGACTGCATGCTGCATGGAATAATTCCTGGCTAGCTCTAAAGATAAACCATCTGATATATATGCACCTTCTAAGGCTTTCGTCATCTGCTCAATTTCTTGTGTGTATTTGTTAGCAGTTTTATTGCGCTGCTGTAGATTCATCAGCTTCGCTGATAATACCTCAACAGTTTCGCCTTTGACGTTGCTTCTTAGTCTAGCAATCACCTCAGTAATTGTTGTTTCATTACCGATTAGATTCCTGGCGACACCTTTTAGCTTTGTTTTAATGATGGAAATAGCTAATTCTTCGTGCTCGCCTTTTATTGATTGTATTATTTGTAAAGCATCAATGAAACTTGTTAAATTTTTAGCCTTACCATCAAAAACTGGTATAAGCTTAGATGCTGTATTAATAAAATCAATATTTGATTGTGCCATTGTGATGGATTTATCTATCTTGTATTCTATGACACTCGAAGTATCTGAATCTGTAGAGTTATCCAGATCAGTGTATACCGCCGGAATAGTAAGATTATTTAAATCTGTATCTTCTATTTTGGGGTTTACTTTGGGAAGCTCTTCTGACTCAGATTCTTTTGTTTCTGTTGATTCCGAGTCAGGTGCAGTGTCAACTGCTATTGGAGTATTTAGAACGGTTGGTAACGATATTTCTAAACTGAACTTTTGTTTAATAAATATTAAATTAGATCGTAGTCGTATCAAAAGTTTCGATACCTGTGACCAATGATCTTGATTTAATCTTTCCCTATGCTCATGTATTAGCATACGCGCTTCATTAAAGCACTCTACCAATATTTCAACGTGCTTCCTAACCGTATTCTTTTGAATGGGTCTATTCTGAGTTAGGGACTTGTACGATTTGTCAAAATTTGTTTTAATTATTGATAACTCCTCGTACAATTTGTTCCAATCCATGCCTTTAGTTTAGCCATACTTTTGTAAATATAATTAAGTAATATATTTTAATATTTATTTTCTGTTATTTCATTTTCTTAGATTGTCGGTGTTTACATTTGTGTATAATAATTTTGTTTTTTTTTTCTGGGTTTTTTATTTAGATTTTGTCCAGGTCATTTGCTGGACACTGGAATTTTTTCTTTAAACATTTGTTGTGTAATTTATATAATTTTAGCAAAACCGCCTGTGGAGAGTCCGCCATTCAAGTGTTAGAGCGTTTCTAAAAGGATTCGGGTTTTGTTTGAGTTGAAGGACCGCCTTTGGAGAGTCCGACAGCCAAGCGCAAGGAGAGCGATTAAGAAAATAAGGAAACTATCCATTGCTGGACCTTCCTCCGGAAACCCAGGGTCGTGTAGACGAGTTGGTTCATTCCCGAACACGGCAGGTAGCCTTGCAAGGAAGTGAGGAAAGGATAAAGTCTGGCGTATGCCTTACCGACTCCCGAAATCATAACCAACAGGCGTGGTCCTACGAGACAAGGATAGACCAACTCGAGATCGCACGCCCGGTGTACACGAGACGTAAAGGACGAGACACAAGACAGAACCAGGGTGGGGAGACCGAGTTTAGCCACTCCCGAACACGGCAGGTAGCCTTGCAAGGAAGTGAGGAAAGGATAAAGTCTGGCGTATGCCTTACCGACTCCTGGAATCGCAACCAACAGGCGTGGTCCTGCGAAACACGGATCGGCCGACTCAAGGACTCGCGTCCAAGTCACAGACCAAGTGAGAGCACCCTGGTCACCAGCCCCGCCACTACAAACTCGGGTCCGCCGGAGCGTATGCACGGTGTCCCGGTGTAGCGGGTGCGCGACAACAAGATCAGGCACACGGCGGCTTCCAAACCTGGCACCGGAGCGTATGCACGGTGTCCCGGTGTAGCGGAGACGTCACACGGCAACTTCCAAACCTGGCGCCGGAGCGTATGCACGGTGTCCCGGTGTAGCGAAGGCGGCAGTCAGCAAACAAACTCCCAAACCTGGCACCGGAGCGTATGCACGGTGTCCCGGTGTAGCGGAGGCGACCGACCGCAGCCAACCGTCAGATCAGTCGTAGTCGACCCAAGGGGGTGTCTTCTCAAGGTCAAAGGGCAGAAGGTAGCGGAATCGCTGGCAGCGCGGCGACAGGAGTACCATCGGCGACGGAGTAACGGAGGCGACGGAACAGCGGCAGCGTATCCCGGCCAACCCGCATAGGACGCCGACGACGGAGCCAACAGGAACGGAAGGAGCAACGAATCAAAGAGAAAGAAAGCCTTTTGTAGTGTAAAGAGCTCTCAAAATAAAGAGTGTGGAAACTTCAAGCTATTTGTATTACTTTCTGGGCTTGGGCAATCACGTCGAATCTATAAATTCGGTGGAACGGATCCGCGAAACTCTGTGAGCTAGTCGCGGCAAATTGTAGCGATCAGCAGCAGGAAAGACAGTTCGTTACAAAACTAAGGTTCGTAATGTGGAATAGGTCCTCAAATGAATTGTACGTCATTACATCTTTTTCGTCTTTTAGCAATAAGTATTCATTGTTTGTGTAGTCAATAATTTCCGAGTGACAAATGGTGATTAGAATGGTGAGTACGAATGCGATTTCCATCGTCTGTAAAGTATAGATTATTTAATATTATCTTTATGGATAACTCTCTTTCTATTATTAATTATTACTTTATTGGGTAAATTTTCCTGAACGACTTGTTTTTTAAATCTGGGACCTAATTTGTTTCTTTCTCCGTGTATTTTTTCGTAAACTACTTCTCCTACATGATAATTTTTTTCTAATTTATTTTTGTTTTGATTATCTAATGTTTTAGATTGTGTTATCTGTAATTGTAGCGGTATATCGCTGTGATCTATTTTGTTAAATAGGATATCATAGGGTTTTTGATTTGTTACTGAGTGGATTGTCATGTTATAATTTTTTGCAGCTCTTATAATAATTTCAGAGTAATCTAAGAGGCGGTATTCGTCTTTAATACAGCGAGCTATTTCAGTTAAGGTTGAATGGACTCTTTCGACTTGTCCGTTCGAAAGGCTATGTCTAGGGTCTGAATAATGAATGGATATACCTGAACGTTTTAGGAATGATTTAAATTGTGCCGATGTGAAACTCGGCTCGTTGTCAGTCATAATTGTTTTTACTAATGGGAATGTTTGTAAAATTTCATATACTTTGCAGTCAATGTTCTTTTTGTTAGTGATTTCTTTTACCACTAGGTATTTGGAGTAGGAATCAATGCAAGTTAAGAAGGTAAGACTTTGTGCGTAGTAAATGTCAATATGTAAATGCTGCCCTTCTGATTTGGGAATGGGAGTTTCTCCAATAGGAATTTGTATTGGATTTCTGTTATACTTATTTGTGTTGCAAATTTCGCAATTTGTGATATATTCTTTTAATTTTTTGTATAAATTTGGCCAATAATACAGTCTGGAGATTTGTTTATAATTTTCCTCTAATCCTCTATGAGCTCGACAGTGGGTTTCTTCTATTATTATTGCTTTATCATCATTATTAATTATATCTTGAACAAAAATTTTTGTATATAGAAATTTATTTAAAAAATTGTTTATTAATGGAATTTGTATTTCGTATAATACTTCAGGGGTGCAGTAAATTCCTGTGCTAATATTGGGTTGCAGATATTCTTTTAGAATTGTAACTAAATTTTCTGGTTGGTCGTATTCGATGATATGGCGTCTATTTTCGAATACATTTATTTGTTCATGTATTGTAAAGTTTCCTTTTGCTATTGAAAGTTGTTGTTTAAATTGGTTAAGGGGCTTTTTTGTTTCACTTAAAATGTTATCGAAGCTACTTTCGGCTGAGTGCTGAGTATCGGTAATATCTGCATCTTCTTCGGAAATATTATTTATTTCGATTCGGGACAATGCGTCTGCTACTACATACATTGGTAGTACCAGGCTTATAATGAATTTTTGGGCTGAAGCTTTCTATGTAATTAAACCAACTTTTTAATTCTACATTTGGGTTTTTATCTGAAATGGCGTACGAGAGTGTTTGATGATCCGTATGAATTTCTAGTCCTGATACTCCGTATAAGTAATTTCTTAGGTTTTTTAATGCCCATACTATTGCCAAAAGTTCTTTTTTGTTAGTCGCGTAATTTCTTTAAGTTTTATTCAATGTTTTAGATATAAAAGTGATTGGATTTCCGTCTTGAGACAGTACTGCTCCTATAGCTACATTTGAGGCGTCGCGACGGTGGTTAATGTAAATTGTTTCGAATAGTCTGGTTGGACTAATTCGATCTGGCAAATTAAGTGTTCTTTGATTTCGTTAAAGGCTTGAATAGCAGGTTCATCAAGAGTAATTGAGACATTTTTAGACATTCGTTTAGAAATTTTTCCATTGGAGCCTTCTAAAAATCTATTTAATGGCTTGGCAATGGTTGCATAATTTTTTACGAATTTCCTATAGTATCCAGTAAGACCTAGGAAACTACGTAGCTCTCTGATATTTTTAGGAATTGGATATTTGGAAATGGTTTCTATTTTTTTAGGATTGGTTTTAATAATATTTTGTGCTACAACATATCCAAGAAATGAGGTTTCTAATTTAAAAATTTTGATTTTTCTTATGAAATTTTCATGTTTGCTTTATGTAGAATGTTAATAACTGAGTTAAGATCATTAAAATGTTGTTTTAGAGAGTGGGAAAAAATAATTATGTCGTCCATGTAAACATGGCAAAATTTCCCCACATGTTCCCTAAGTATATCGTCCATTGCTCTCTGGAAGATGCGAGGCGCGTTTGTTAGCCCAAATGGCATTCTTATGAATTCGAATTTTCCATTGTTAATGGAAAATGAAGTTTTTTCGACATCTGATTCTTTCATGAGGATTTGGTGGAATCCTGATTCTAAGTCTTCTAAAATATTTTGCTTTTCCTAAGTTAGATAAAATAACTGAAGGGTCCTGCATGGGATATCTGTCTGGAATGGTGCTGAGGTTCAATTTTCTAAAATCAATGCAAAGTCTGTGTTTGGGGGTGCCGTCCTCGTTAGTACCTTTTTTTGGTACTATGATGACTGGTGAATTGTACGGACTTTTGCTGGGTCTAATAATTTGATCTTCGATCATGCGACTTATTTCTTGGTTGACAAACTCGTTTAGTGCTTGAGAGTAAGGATATTGCCTTGAGTAAATGGGTCTATCATTAACTGTGTTATATATAATATAAGTAGGTCTTGGTTTTTTTTTATTTTAAAAGTGGAGATGTCTAACAGATCTGTTAGTACAACTGGTTTATTTTCGTGTCTAAATATTTCTTTAATGTCTTGTTCATTTAATATTTTTGTGTTTAAAATGTTATCGATTAAATTTTGAATATCAAGTGTGATTAATTGTAGTCGGTGTTGTCTTACTTTTGATTCTTTTTTAACAACGATTGTGTTAAGAATTTTTATCATAAGCTGTACTTCTTGAAATATGCGTGAATTTATTGTAAATTGTTTGTTATTGTTTTCTGTCAGTTCGTTAATTTTGTTTTCGATTCTTGTTAAGTCGTCATGGTCTGGTGTACCTGAGAGCCATTTCCATGCTGTGCCCAATTCATTAATACCTCTTTTATTTCTGGATGGTAATAGTTGGGACATAAGGATTTTGATAATGTTTAGGTTTTGTGAAATATCCCATTCTAAGTCTGAGTTTTTGCTGCTATTAGTAACGTTATCTTCAACTCTAATTTTTTCTCTATAAAAACTAAGGTTCGTAATGTGGAATAGGTCCTCAAATGAATTGTACGTCATTACATCTTTTTCGTCTTTTAGCAATAAGTATTCATTTTTTGTGTAGTCAATAATTTCAGAGTGACAAATGGTGATTAGAATGGTGAGTACGAATGCTATTTCCATCGTCTGTAAAGTATAGATTATTTAATATTATCTTTATGGATAACTCTCTTTCTATTATTAATTATTACTTTATTGGGTAAATTTTCCTGAACGACTTGTTTTTTAAATCTGGGACCTAATTTGTTTCTTTCTCCGTGTATTTTTTCGTAAACTACTTCTCCTACATGATAATTTTTTTCTAATTTATTTTTGTTATGATAATCTAATGTTTTAGATTGTGTTATCTGTAATTGTAGCGGTATATCGCTGTAATCTATTTTGTTAAATAGGATATCATAGGGTTTTTGATTTGTTACTGAGTGGATTGTCATGTTATAATTTTTTGCAGCTCTTATAATAATTTCAGAGTAATCTAAGAGGCGGTATTCGTCTTTAATACAGCGAGCTATTTCAGTTAAGGTTGAATGGACTCTTTCGACTTGTCCGTTTGAAAGGCTATGTCTAGGGTCTGAATAATGAATGGATATACCTGAACGTTTTAAGAATGATTTAAATTGTGCCGATGTGAAACTCGGCTCGTTGTCAGTCATAATTGTTTTTACTAATTTTACTAATGTTTGTAAAATTTCATATACTTTGGAGTCAATGTTCTTTTTGTTAGTGATTTCTTTTACTACTAGGTATTTGGAGTAGGAATCAATGCAAGTTAAGAAGGTAAGACTTTGTGCGTAGTAAATGTCAATATGTAAATGCTGCCCTTCTGATTTGGGAATGGGAGTTTCTCCAATAGGAATTTGTATTGGATTTCTGTTATATTTATTTGTGTTGCAAATTTCGCAATTTGTGATATATTCTTTTAATTTTTTGTATAAATTTGGCCAATAATACAGTCTGGAGATTTGTTTATAATTTTCCTCTAATCCTCTATGAGCTCGACAGTGGGTTTCTTCTATTATTATTGCTTTATCATCATTATTAATTATATCTTGAACAAAAATTTTTGTATATAGAAATTTATTTAAAAAATTGTTTTTTAATGGAATTTGTATTTCGTATTATACTTTTGAATTCCTGTGCTAATATTCGGTTGCACATATTCTTTTAGAATTGTAACTAAATTTTCTGGTTGGTCGTATTCGATGATATGGCGTCTATTTTCGAATACATTTATTTGTTCATGTATTGTAAAGTTTCCTTTTGCTATTGAAAGTTGTTGTTTAAATTGGTTAAGGGGCTTTTTTGTTTCACTTAAAATGTTATCGAAGCTACTTTCGGCTGAGTGCTGAGTATCGGTAATATCTGCATCTTCTTCGGAAATATTATTTATTTCGATTCGGGACAATGCGTCTGCTACTACATTGGTAGTACCAGGCTTATAATGAATTTTTGGGCTGAAGCTTTCTATGTAATTAAACCAACTTTTTAATTCTACATTTGGGTTTTTATCTGAAATGGCGTACGAGAGTGTTTGATGATCCGTATGAATTTCTAGTCCTGATACTCCGTATAAGTAATTTCTTAGGTTTTTTAATGCCCATACTATTGCCAAAAGTTCTTTTTTGTTAGTCGCGTAATTTCTTTAAGTTTTATTCAATGTTTTAGATATAAAAGTGATTGGATTTCCGTCTTGAGACAGTACTGCTCCTATAGCTACATTTGAGGCGTCGCGACGGTGGTTAATGTAAATTGTTTCGAATAGTCTGGTTGGACTAATTCGATCTGGCAAATTAAGTGTTCTTTGATTTCGTTAAAGGCTTGAATAGCAGGTTCATCAAGAGTAATTGAGACATTTTTAGACATTCGTTTAGAAATTTTTCCATTGGAGCCTTCTAAAAATCTATTTAATGGCTTGGCAATGGTTGCATAATTTTTTACGAATTTCCTATAGTATCCAGTAAGACCTAGGAAACTACGTAGCTCTCTGATATTTTTAGGAATTGGATATTTGGAAATGGTTTCTATTTTTTTAGGATTGGTTTTAATAATATTTTGTGCTACAACATATCCAAGAAATGAGGTTTCTAATTTAAAAAATTTTGATTTTTCTTATGAAATTTTCATGTTTGCTTTATGTAGAATGTTAATAACTGAGTTAAGATCATTAAAATGTTGTTTTAGAGAGTGGGAAAAAATAATTATGTCGTCCATGTAAACATGGCAAAATTTCCCCACATGTTCCCTAAGTATATCGTCCATTGCTATCTGGAAGATGCGAGGCGCGTTTGTTAGCCCAAATGGCATTCTTATGAATTCGAATTTTCCATTGTTAATGGAAAATGAAGTTTTTTCGACATCTGATTCTTTCATGAGGATTTGGTGGAATCCTGATTCTAAGTCAATGGTACTAAAATATTTTGCTTTTCCTAAGTAAGATAAAATAACTGAAGGGTCCTGCATGGGATATCTGTCTGGAATGGTGCTGAGGTTCAATTTTCTAAAATCAATGCAAAGTCTGTGTTTGGGGGTGCCGTCCTCGTTAGTACCTTTTTTTGGTACTATTAATACTGGTGAATTGTACGGACTCTTGCTGGGTCTAATAATTTGATCTTCGATCATGCGACTTATTTCTTGGTTGACAAACTCGTTTAGTGCTTGAGAGTAAGGATATTGCCTTGAGTAAATGGGTCTATCATTAACTGTGTTATATATAATATAAGTAGGTCTTGGTTTTTTTTATTTTAAAAGTGGAGATGTCTAACAGATCTGTTAGTACAACTGGTTTATTTTCGTGTCTAAATATTTCTTTAATGTCTTGTTCATTTAATATTTTTGTGTTTAAAATGTTATCGATTAAATTTTGAATATCAAGTGTGATTAATTGTAGTCGGTGTTGTCTTACTTTTGATTCTTTTTTAACAACGATTGTGTTAAGAATTTTTATCATAAGCTGTACTTCTTGAAATATGCGTGAATTTATTGTTAATTGTTTGTTATTGTTTTCTGTCAGTTCGTTAATTTTGTTTTCGATTCTTGTTAAGTCGTCATGGTCTGGTGTACCTGAGAGCCATTTCCATGCTGTGCCCAATTCATTAATACCTCTTTTATTTCTGGATGGTAATAGTTGGGACATAAGGATTTTGATAATGTTTAGGTTTTGTGAAATATCCCATTCTAAGTCTGAGTTTTTGCTGCTATTAGTAACGTTATCTTCAACTCTAATTTTTTCTCTATAAAAACTAAGGTTCGTAATGTGGAATAGGTCCTCAAATGAATTGTACGTCATTACATCTTTTTCGTCTTTTAGCAATAAGTATTCATTTTTTGTGTAGTCAATAATTTCAGAGTGACAAATGGTGATTAGAATGGTGAGTACGAATGCTATTTCCATCGTCTGTAAAGTATAGATTATTTAATATTATCTTTATGGATAACTCTCTTTCTATTATTAATTATTACTTTATTGGGTAAATTTTCCTGAACGACTTGTTTTTTAAATCTGGGACCTAATTTGTTTCTTTCTCCGTGTATTTTTTCGTAAACTACTTCTCCTACATGATAATTTTTTTCTAATTTATTTTTGTTATGATAATCTAATGTTTTAGATTGTGTTATCTGTAATTGTAGCGGTATATCGCTGTAATCTATTTTGTTAAATAGGATATCATAGGGTTTTTGATTTGTTACTGAGTGGATTGTCATGTTATAATTTTTTGCAGCTCTTATAATAATTTCAGAGTAATCTAAGAGGCGGTATTCGTCTTTAATACAGCGAGCTATTTCAGTTAAGGTTGAATGGACTCTTTCGACTTGTCCGTTTGAAAGGCTATGTCTAGGGTCTGAATAATGAATGGATATACCTGAACGTTTTAAGAATGATTTAAATTGTGCCGATGTGAAACTCGGCTCGTTGTCAGTCATAATTGTTTTTACTAATTTTACTAATGTTTGTAAAATTTCATATACTTTGGAGTCAATGTTCTTTTTGTTAGTGATTTCTTTTACTACTAGGTATTTGGAGTAGGAATCAATGCAAGTTAAGAAGGTAAGACTTTGTGCGTAGTAAATGTCAATATGTAAATGCTGCCCTTCTGATTTGGGAATGGGAGTTTCTCCAATAGGAATTTGTATTGGATTTCTGTTATATTTATTTGTGTTGCAAATTTCGCAATTTGTGATATATTCTTTTAATTTTTTGTATAAATTTGGCCAATAATACAGTCTGGAGATTTGTTTATAATTTTCCTCTAATCCTCTATGAGCTCGACAGTGGGTTTCTTCTATTATTATTGCTTTATCATCATTATTAATTATATCTTGAACAAAAATTTTTGTATATAGAAATTTATTTAAAAAATTGTTTTTTAATGGAATTTGTATTTCGTATTATACTTTTGAATTCCTGTGCTAATATTCGGTTGCACATATTCTTTTAGAATTGTAACTAAATTTTCTGGTTGGTCGTATTCGATGATATGGCGTCTATTTTCGAATACATTTATTTGTTCATGTATTGTAAAGTTTCCTTTTGCTATTGAAAGTTGTTGTTTAAATTGGTTAAGGGGCTTTTTTGTTTCACTTAAAATGTTATCGAAGCTACTTTCGGCTGAGTGCTGAGTATCGGTAATATCTGCATCTTCTTCGGAAATATTATTTATTTCGATTCGGGACAATGCGTCTGCTACTACATTGGTAGTACCAGGCTTATAATGAATTTTGGGCTGAAGCTTTCTATGTAATTAAACCAACTTTTTAATTCTACATTTGGGTTTTTATCTGAAATGGCGTACGAGAGTGTTTGATGATCCGTATGAATTTCTAGTCCTGATACTCCGTATAAGTAATTTCTTAGGTTTTTTAATGCCCATACTATTGCCAAAAGTTCTTTTTTGTTAGTCGCGTAATTTCTTTAAGTTTTATTCAATGTTTTAGATATAAAAGTGATTGGATTTCCGTCTTGAGACAGTACTGCTCCTATAGCTACATTTGAGGCGTCGCGACGGTGGTTAATGTAAATTGTTTCGAATAGTCTGGTTGGACTAATTCGATCTGGCAAATTAAGTGTTCTTTGATTTCGTTAAAGGCTTGAATAGCAGGTTCATCAAGAGTAATTGAGACATTTTTAGACATTCGTTTAGAAATTTTTCCATTGGAGCCTTCTAAAAATCTATTTAATGGCTTGGCAATGGTTGCATAATTTTTTACGAATTTCCTATAGTATCCAGTAAGACCTAGGAAACTACGTAGCTCTCTGATATTTTTAGGAATTGGATATTTGGAAATGGTTTCTATTTTTTTAGGATTGGTTTTAATAATATTTTGTGCTACAACATATCCAAGAAATGAGGTTTCTAATTTAAAAAATTTTGATTTTTCTTATGAAATTTTCATGTTTGCTTTATGTAGAATGTTAATAACTGAGTTAAGATCATTAAAATGTTGTTTTAGAGAGTGGGAAAAAATAATTATGTCGTCCATGTAAACATGGCAAAATTTCCCCACATGTTCCCTAAGTATATCGTCCATTGCTATCTGGAAGATGCGAGGCGCGTTTGTTAGCCCAAATGGCATTCTTATGAATTCGAATTTTCCATTGTTAATGGAAAATGAAGTTTTTTCGACATCTGATTCTTTCATGAGGATTTGGTGGAATCCTGATTCTAAGTCAATGGTACTAAAATATTTTGCTTTTCCTAAGTTAGATAAAATAACTGAAGGGTCCTGCATGGGATATCTGTCTGGAATGGTGCTGAGGTTCAATTTTCTAAAATCAATGCAAAGTCTGTGTTTGGGGGTGCCGTCCTCGTTAGTACCTTTTTTTGGTACTATGATGACTGGTGAATTGTACGGACTCTTGCTGGGTCTAATAATTTGATCTTCGATCATGCGACTTATTTCTTGGTTGACAAACTCGTTTAGTGCTTGAGAGTAAGGATATTGCCTTGAGTAAATGGGTCTATCATTAACTGTGTCTATTTCACAGCGGACATCGGTTCGAAATGGTAGATTCGTGTTTATATCAGAATGTACCTTTTTGATAGTATTTATAATTTTTTCAGTGTAGTTTGCTATTTCAGTTTCAGCGTTTTCAAATGTTTTGATGTCGGCGCTTTTTTTAACTACGCTGTCTTTATTTTCGTATGCCAAATTGTTTATTTCATTTATGTCGGATTTGGCTTCGACGAAATGCTCGGGATCTAAATGTCCCAAACTATTTGATTCATAATTGTCAGAATTGTTGCTGACAGTGCTTTTGGAATCGAAGTGTTCCAAGCTATTTGTGTCGGTATGAACATCGACGGCGTGTTCGGGGTTTATGTACCCCAAACTTTCTGTTCCAACTGTGTTTTTCATTAGAACACTTGTGGAATTTAAGTATTTATCTAATATAAATTTTTTTAGAGGAAGTAGTGTTATTTCCTTTTTCATTTCTAATAGATTAAATTTTTCCTCATAATTTAATTTTTCAATTTTTCCTTTAAATTTTAATGTGTCATTGCTCATGTCAATGACCGCTCCTATTTTTTTTTAGTAAATTGTACCCTACTAATAAATCTGCCTTCAATCCGTCTATTTCATAAAAAATGTGTTTTGTGTCAAAAATTGTTATGAAATGGTATATTTTAATTACTGAGTACCCGTTAACTGTCGAGACTCTTTTATAAATTGGCAATTCTGTTCCATTTTTGTAAATACCTTTTTTTATGTAGCATGTATTTTATGTATATTAAATTTTTTGTTTATTTTTTTATCAAATCGAAAAATGTGTGGAAGGCCTACTGTTCTCCTAAAAAATGGTCTTCTTCAATATTGTTTATGCGCATTTGTTTGTTTTTCGGTTGAGCTGATGACTCAATTTGCTTGCGTTTGGCTGCCTGCTCTGGTTGTTGAAAAAGTTTCCTTTCCTGATTAAAGGAATTATTTTGGAAACTATTTTTGTTTTGGTATTGCCCACCATTAGGTGCTGCTTGATTATACTGGTTTTTATTTAGGGTTTGGATGCTGGTGTCCAGTTCCATTGGTTCGCTCTTGTTTTTAAAAGAATTATTCCCTTGTGTCCAAACATTATTATTTGGATAATTATTGGAATAAAACCGAGCATTATTGTTTTGATAGTTATTTGCGTATTGATTGCTATTATTTTGGAAAGTATTAGTTTCGTTTTGAGAAGCATTGTTATGAAAATGGTTGGGGTTGTGGTAATTGGAATTTTGTCTATTAAAATTCTGGTGGCTATCATTGTTTTTATTCAGGCGCAATTGATTGCCTTGATTATAACCATCAAATTTATAATTGGAATCATTGGGAGTTTGTAAGTTGTCGTTAAAATGACGCTGATGAGGTGCGCTGAAACGATAAGCGAACTGTGCCCTCATCTGGTTACTTTCCATTTCTTGCACTCTGGCTAAAGCGTTTGGAAAGTCTGGAGGATTGAGGGAAAAGAGCATACCGGAAATTGGGCCGTTCAGGCCAGTTATAAATACTCTTAAGGCATTTTGTCTGTGTCTGAGATTTGTTTCTGTAGTTATGGGATTATCTTTCCCATAAGTCATTATGGTTTTATTTATTAATAAGGTTAACTTTTTATTAACCAAATTATAAAAGTCCATAACTGAGAATTTGTTTTGTGTCAGGACACTTAATTCTTGTTCGATAATGTGAATTGGCCTCTTATCGCTGAAACCGAAATCTAGCCTGGCCAAAATTGCGTCAAAGTTTAGAACAGTTTCATGATTTGTTAAAGCATCATTTGCTTTGCCTGTTATTTTGTTTCTTAAAATAGTTAAGGCTACAAAGAAGCGTCGGCTTTTGCGGACATAAGGTCCCATCACTGTTTCGGCGGCTTCCCGCCAGGCTACATAATTTTCTAAATTTCCAGAGAATGTGGGCATGGATTTGACGACTTCTAATGTTTCGTAGCATGGAATGTTGTCGTCGATCGGTTCTAGTTCGTATTCTGTCACTAAGTTGGATCTTGAGCCTAGAAGGGCTAGTAAGTTTTTAATTTCGTCTTGTAACGGTGATACGATACTGGCAATTAGTCGGACAATTAAGTCTGTTGTTAGCGTTCGTTCGGGGGCTTGTTTGTTGATGTTAGCACTGTGGCTAGTAGACGGACCGTTTGTATCTGTCATTTTGAAGTTTAGTAAAGCATTTATTAGTTCGTCCAGGATTATTTACTTGCGTTTTTGCGGAACGACCTTTCTTATTTTTGTAGATTGGTTTCACAGTTTCTTTTATTTTTTAAGTTCTTATTCATCTAGGATTTTAAAAAAATTTGACATAATATTTATTTAGGTGTACTTTAAAATCCTGAAGAAGAGTCGATAGTTTTATCCTATGAGGTTCCTCAAATGGTCCGTTTAGTCTTCCTTCCTTCCTTGTCTTGTAGGACTTCCTTTTTTTTTTTTGTTTTACTTAAATTTTTGTGCGTTTGCGTTCCTTTAAGTTGGTTTTTTTTACTGTTATTACTGTCAATAAATTTTTTTTTTTTTTTATATCAGGATTTTTTTACTGATATCAAAATGATTTTGCGAAATGTTTTATTGATATTATTTTGTATTTTTTAAAAAAGTGAATAAAACTTTATTATTAAAATGTTTGTATCGAATTGATTTTGTTTTTTGTAACCGTTTTATTTTCCGGTTTATTTTGTTGAATTTTTATTCCTTTTCTTTCTCTGAGTCACTGAGTCTTACTTTTTTATTTGACTCTTGAAACTTGTATTTTTCAATTAATGGATTGCCTTATTTTTGCACTTTCTTGTATATATTTTTTTCTTTCACTGGTACGATTTTTTAAATTTTTTACATAGAAGCCTTTTGTAAATTAAGGCCTATGATTTATTTTTTAGGGCACTCGCGAATATCTTTTTTAATATCGATATTTTTTTTTTAAAGACGTGTGCCCCACGTTGGGCGCCAATTATAAATATCGTACCGAAGTTTTATAAAAATATATATTTTTATTTAAAGTACTTTTGCAATTGTCGTACAGATAAACTTACGGCTAATTTACGACTGACCAAGCTTCAGTTAATTGTCTTCCTTGTCGTCTCGGGATTGAAGCTTTCCAAGCTTCCCTAAGAACTTTCCGAAGTTAATTCCGAAGATAATTCCGAAGTTAGAACCCGAATGATTTTGCTGCGATCATGAAAAATCAGCATGGAAAATTTGGCTAGCAATTGGAATGCAAAAAAGGGGAATCGCGGTGGCATGATTCCAGCGGATGTTTAGTCTAATATTGTTTTGCTGGTGCCGACCGAATAGGGGGAGCTTTTTTATGTTTATGATTGACTCAAGCTTGGCTTGCCGTTTGTGTTGTAGGTGCGAGTGTGGGGATAAATGTGTAAGAGGTCGTGGAAACTCACTGCTCGTGGGAAGTGCAGAAATAATTGTTTATAATATTAATATAGATTAAACTTCTAGTTAATTTTTATGCATGAATTACTCATATCTTATAATATTCAAAAAATAACATACATTGTCACTGACAATAAAAATGATTTTTTTTTAATTTTTCAAAATATTTTCTATAAATTAGTTTATACATATATAACAAGAAAGGAAAGCTAACTTCGGGCGGAGCCGAAGTTTATATACCCTTGCAGCTAAAACCGGATATATATCGCAAACATCGGATTTAGTTGGCCGATCCTTATGAAATTTTAGTAGGTTGGATAAACTGACCAAAAATATAATCTGTACCAAGTGCCAGCTTTTTATCTTCAAAAAAACAAAAGTTGGGTAATTTCCGATCGTTCAGTTATATGGCAGCTAAAGGATATAGTCGGCCGATCCTAATGAAATTTGGCATGTCGTATTATTTTGCTCTCGTGTCAAATTTGAACTCTCTAACTCTAAAAACACCAAAGTTATACCATTTCCGATCAATCAGTTATATGGCAGTTATAGGATATAGTCAGCCGATCCCGGCCGTTCCGACTTATATACTGCGTGCAAAGGAAAGAAGGATGTGTGCAAAGTTTCAAGACGATAGCTTTAAAACTGAGAGACTAGTTTGCGTAGAAACAGACAGACGGACAGACAGACAGACGGACAGACAGACGGACAGACGGACATGCTCATATCAACTCAGGAGGTGATCCTGATCAAGAATATATATACTTTATAGGGTCAAAGATGTCTCCTTCACTGCGTTGCACACTTTTGGACAAAATTATAATACCCTCTGCAAGGGTATAAAAACACACCTCTGGAAAAACACCTCGCTACATCAAAACATTCAAAAAAAGTGCAAGATGCATCTACTTCGCGTTCAATTTTGGACTTCACTTATCAAAAATCAGCAAAAGAGGCACATGCAGTTTGGGCGCCTGAAGGAACTTTGGCATACCACACCATAAAACATCATCAAAGCTACAGATCCATGGACTGCACAAGTCAAGTCATTCCATTGAAATGATAGTGCACGATTTGAAAAAAAACACCTTTCTTTAGTATACTGATTCGAGTAATCATGGTAATTTAAAAATGTTCCCATTGATAGTCCCATATTTTGATCCTGCTGAAGGAGGGATAGTTGTCCCTCAAAGAAATAGTTAAATATCAAAGAAATCAAGGATAGTTAAATATCAAAGAAAAGTTTGATGAAAAGCCTCAAACTATTGCTAACATGATAAAGAGTGACTTGGATAAACATGTTTTGACTGAGCAACAATCTTTAAATTTCAAGCCAGGAAAAGATTTGAGGTATGAATCTGTTGAAAAATCTGTTGCATTTCTCGCATTCAAAAATATTCAAATTGATGATTCATAATTGTTCAATCAGTTTGTTAATTAAAAAAAATGTTTGAATGAAAAAGATAAGCAAGAAAAAGAAGCAAGAGATGATTTTTTCGAACAAAGTAGCAATGAAAAAGTCTGTGATTTTGTTTCTGCTAACAGTTGTCTTGAATCATGTTCTGAAATACTCAAAATTGCTCAATATTTCTTTGCGATTCCCTGTCACAACGCAAATTGCGAACGCGTTTTTTCACTTGTTAATATTCAATGCAGCGACGAACGGAACAAGTTTGTTTTCGAAAACTTGAAAAGTATAATCTTGTTTCAATTCAATTTCAGAAAATATTCCTGTCAACAGTTTCATACATATTTGAAAAAAACACTGCACACTGTGTACGAGTTCAAGACATGCAGAAAATCGTGCACTGCAACAGATGATCCTATACAAACAGGTACCGCTGCGCATTTACGACCTCACACCATCTGTCAGCACGCATGATAAGGACCTGCATGCGTCATAAACCTAAGCGATAAAAGATAATGGTATCCTATTTTACAACTGTCCAAACTAGTAAACTATAAGCAGATAATAATTTGACCTAAACAAACATTAGTTCTTAAGATCTTGTATATAAAAACCCTGCATACTCCACAATAAAATCAGTACTCAACGAAAACTCGTGGTATTCACTTCTCCGAGCTCAATTTGTTTCAAGTACAGATTGCGGCAACGAAATTGTTACTGGTATCAAGAACCGGCGGCAGACAAAAGCAACTTTTCAGCTACACAATTTACACACTGCACTGTTGAAACAAATCGGGAGTAATGACAAATACGCCTAAATTCTGTTTTACTCAAGGTGACAGTGCCATTTTTTAATACATTTCGGAAACGGGTTAGGAAACGAGAAAACGGTGCACAGTGGTTGCTCCCATAGGCCAAAAATAAAAAAATTAAATAATCGAAAAATAATCGAAAAGTAAACAAATCGCCTTTAAAATGTCCAAGCTTCTTCATGACAAACCAGATTTTTCTAAAAATCTAACTGGATTTTCTAAAAAATGATTTGAAGATGCTCATTTGTAAAAGCGCGGCTGCGCGCATCACGAATATTTCACAACTAAACCGCACTTTGAAGTGGTCAGATCATTATTTACGTGTTCAAATTCAAAATATTTGTAATGGATTTTGAAGTTGAAGGTATTTTCTATAAAATGAGATACAATTTGATATATTAATAATAATTATTGTCATTATTATATTACTATGAACTAATGCATGTTTTTTCCTATATTTTGAATGTATATTTCATGTTTAGCTGAAGTTTTAGTAGTGATCCCACAAAATTCTACAATTCGTTTATATACCAATGTGTTTGTCGGTCTCCAAGGCCTTGCAAGGGTAACAAATGTGCAAAAATTTTTTGCCATAATTTGCCTATGTGTCTAATATCGTAAAAATACTAACACCATCTTAACATGAAAGTTGGGTAATTTCCGTTTTTTCAGTTATATGGCAGCTATAGGATATAGTCGGCTGATCCTTATGAAATTTGGCATGTTGAATTATTTTCCCAAAAATAGCATTTGTACCAAATCAGAATTCTCTAGCTTTAAAAACACCGAAGTTATATCATTTCCGGTCAATCAGTTATATGGCAGCTATAAGATATAGTCGGCTGATCCTTATGAAATTTAGTAGGTCGTGTTATTTTGTCAAATATAGCATTCTTACAAAAATTGAACTCTCTAACTGTAAAAACACCCAAGTTATAGCATTTTCGATCAATCAGTTATATGGCAGCTATATGATATAGTTGCCCGATCTGGCTGATTTCAATATATTATTTAAGAATAAAAATATAAATTTTTTGTGCCAAGTTTCCAGTTCCTACCTCAACTAGAAGTATTTTTGGCCGCTCTCTTCATACAAGCCGGACCACTGTGCGGTGGTGTCCGTATTTTCCACTTCAGCTATCTGGTCACCCTAGGCCCTTAAGGCGCGGTAACTAATTTAGTAAGTTGAATTGACATTTTGAATTGACATTAACGGGTGTTAACGGATTCGTCGTGGTTGGATTTGATATTAATTTGAAGTTGTTGTTAATTTGGATTGTATTTTTAATAAATTGTTAGTATCTAAATCTAGTATAAGATAGCTTAGGGCGGAGTGGGAGCGAAAGCTCTTATTCTCCCTTGTGCGAATTCGTCCCGCTTCCGCGCAATAGATAAGTTAGGCTTAAGAATGGAGTCAAATAAGATAGATCAAATTATAACGTTGAAGAGGCCACATCTTTCGTATATGTTATTTTTTTATATTTAGCAGCCACCTTTATTTTTTATTTTTTTATCGTTTTTCGTGAGAGATAAACTAATTTCATTCAACATTTTGACGCCTCCGGGTGAACCTGGGCTAAATATTTAAAAATTAAAAAATATTTTTAAAAAAATTAAACAAAAGTGACAGTGACACTGTGTTATTACCCTGCAGAACTGGAGGTGCCGATTGGCCATGGGTAAGTGCTTACCTCACCGATCACTACATGGGTACTTACTAGATTAACCCTATAGTAATCGAACGTCGAACCACCCAGTTAATAAATATATGCGCATTAGCGCATAAGGAAAAAAAAACGGTAAGCATCGCTTTCGTTTTTGTTATTTTGTGGAAAGAGCATACACAAGATTAAAGACAAAACTTCGATTATGCTTTACATCGCTGTTTGTTTACGCGTCAATTATCCAGAAAGAACAGTTTGTTTCATTTTGTGCTACTCTTTCGCTTAAACGCAGCTGTGTTTGCTGGCTGACGAAATTTTTGCAAGCATTTGAGTTAAGAAGTGCAAAGCGGATCAATCGATTATTAGGTTAGTGACTTAAAAAATAATATATGTTTGTTATATAAAATATGTTTGTGTATATTTTATGTATAAATATGTATAAATATATTTTAGCCAATGAAGTGGTCTTGGCGTATAATGTGGATGGCGTTCACAGGAAAGGTGCCCTAAGAAAAGAAGAAAATTTCTTTGGCGTTATAATCGGTGAGTATTTTAAAAGATAATTATTTAATAATACACTTCAATCTATTAAAACTTGTTTAATCCTTTTTATTTCTAGATTCAATAACTGCAGTCGGTATTGGCCCAGCTGAAGAACAATTGAGAAAGGCCCTGCAGCTCCAAAAAAAGCGATTTTAAAAACTCAAGCAGCCTAAAAGTAATGAAAGAACAAACCCCGTTATAAAAAAAAAAAATATTTAACTAAATCAAAACTTTAATTGCAATTGTACATGTTTTTTAATTTATAATGGCAGGCCCCTCCATGGGGTCCAATGTAAGTACTCACTTCACCGACCTCTTCATGGGGTCCGATGTAAGCACTTATTTTACCGGCCGTTCCATGGGGTCTAAAGTAAGTAGTTTCTTAAAAGACCCTAATATGTTACACTATTTTACTAGTTCGTGGGTAATCGAGGCGGTGGCGATTGACCCTATTTGCGGACATTTCATACAAAAACTGAAATTAAAAAACGCATGGCTAGACGCCACTTTGTAAGTAGTGGTGGTCTGCTGGTAAGTGCTTATTTCACCAGCAACGAACTAGTGCTCAGAACTGCAGGGTACACATAAAATACAAACAAACATTCAAACAAAAACAAAAAAGCTGCTCACGACGTGTCCGTGAAGTGCAACTTCAATTACAACAAATTCACTGAGTCGTGTAATCAGGAAAGCCAAGGATCATCACCGCCAGCGAGGTCCATGTCGCCTGCATGAGGAAAGTGGCAGAGGGAATAAAGGATCCTAAGGCTGAACCGCAGGTATTTGTGCAAAAAATTAAGAGTCGCGGAAAGAAAAATTAAATCCACGTCTTGTTCTGAAATATTGCACCCTCCTTTTAATTCTTGGCGCATACGTACTTGAAAATTAGTAGAACTAACAATTTGAATAGTTTGAATAAAAATAACTAACAAACTGCCTGTGGATAAAATGAATAAACATCAAAATACATATATCCACATCACTGTCGCCCCCCTTTACTACTCATTCGTTTTTCGACAAACAAAAGAGTTAAACTTAGTTCAGGCAAACATTTATTTATATACAAATATTTGTACATATTAATACCTATTTACGTGCATAAATAATTTGGCGTACATACAAATATATTCAACGGTAAAATTCTCGTTTTCGCTTCAACCGTTGCATTATAGGAAATTTGACCACTTTTTGTTCACATTTTTTGAAAGTCGAAGGATTAAAATAATTTTAACTGCATATCATTCACAATAGATTAATTTTAAATGTTAAATACCAGAAATTTTCATAGATGGCCACTGCGAAAAAATCAGCTGTTAATGTTAACATTTACATGAGCTTAGAATTTACGATTTTTTGGTGCGATTTTAAAAACACGAATACTGAAAACTTTATGGACAAAATCAAAAGTTTTGAAATGAATACTTTTTAACGTGGTTTGTATTATAGTTTGTGTATGTGAAGTGTCCAAAAAACTTGTGTTGTCCTTTTAATAAAGTGAAAATGTAAGTAGTCTAGCAAAATAAATTTTTAGAAATAAATCACATTTTTAAAAAGAGATTTAAACTAAGTTTTACTAATTAATAAAATAAAATAAAAAAACTCTAATTTAAAAATAAAAATAATAAATTTTAAGATTTTCATCGTTGTTGTCTGTTTATTAAAAATAAAAAAAATCAGAAAATGGATAAAAATAAATAGAAATTAAAATCCACGACTCTTTATGACTTAAGAAGAAGATTAAAAGGAGTAAAAAGCATTCGCCGGTTAGAGGAACGTTTGGAAGCTGGGTCAGGTCCTTCAGTAAATAAGCTTCAGTTTTTCAATGAGAAAATTTTTAAGGCAAATGAGTTGCAAGACCAGATCGAGCAGATGGGGAAGATAAATTGGAACCGAATTAGATAAATAAGAAATAGCAACTAGGGCAAGGGTGATGTCTTTATTAAATGCCTTCACTGTAGCTGAATAGTCCCCACCAGCTACTGCAATTTCTGCAGCCCCAACTCGAGCTCGACTTCCCAGTTTGGCATTGCCAAAATTCAGTGGAAACTATTCGGATTTTAAAAAATGAGTCTCTTCGTAGACAAGGATGTGAACATTCCTGTTATCGAGAAATTTAAGCATTTAATTTCTTGCCTCTCTGGTGAAGCCTTAGGAACTATCAAGGCATTCCAAGTCACCGAGAGTAATTATGACAAAGCTATTTCTTGTCGAAAAGAGTTTACAATATCGAATGTCTCATCTTTGCGAACCAAATAAGCAAATTATTCAGCTTTCCGAAAGTTTCCGAAAGCAGCCGTCTGCGTCGTTGTTGAGATGTCCCATCGATTTACCGGTCACTATTATCCATAAGAGATAACACTAAAATTCCAAACTCAATGATTATTTATTTAGTTTTGAGTAGAGTAGATCCAGTGACCAGAGAAAAATGGGAAAAGTCACTGGATTATGAGGAATTGCCGCTGTAGTCCGATTTCGAGAAAATATTAAATCGTAGGTACCAGCACCTGTCAGTTGGCAAGAGACTGGCAAGCCAAAATAGGAAAAAACTGTGTTCGGCAAGCACCACAATAGAAGTTCGTTGGCTTGCTCTGCTTCCAACAAAGAAGCTTGCAGTTATTGAAACGCACAAGACTATAGTCTTGCCCAGTGTATGTTGTTCGCTCGCCTTGTTGTAATGCAACGGTTTGAGTTTTTCAAGTCAGCCTCATTATGTTTAAATTTTCTGCGAAAAGGTCACACCGTTGCGAAGTGTACATCGACTAGGTGTCTAATTTGTGCCAGCTCGCCCCACGAACTTCTGCACCGATTTACCGTAACCGAAATTAACTTAGCGTTACCACCACCAAATGAACATCCTCCTCCAGCGCTACATCGTTCTACGTCACATGCGTTGCATGCGTCATCACTAGAAAAGGTTTTGTTAGCGACGTCGATCGTAAACGTTAGAACTAAAAATGGAGAACACATATTACTTGACTCTGGGTCACAAATGAACTTCATTACTGAAGAACTTGCTCAACGCTTACAGATCCGAAGGGAGGAATCGTGTAACAACTTGCTTGGAATTGGTCAAGCTAATTTCAGGTTAAGAAAAAGATACACACTCTGGTGAAATCCACAATTAATGGTAGTGCGTTTCCGTTCGACTTTTGGATTTTGAGAACTATTTCGGGTTATTACCCTGATCAGTCAGTGAACGTGAAAGATTGGGACCTACCAAAAAACTTGCCTTTAGCGGACCCATATTTTTCTAAACCTCAGTGAATAGACATGTTAATTGGAGCTGAGTCATTTTTCGAACTGTTGTCCGTTGGGAAAATAAAACAAGGTCCAAACCATCCCATCCTCCAAAAAAACTCTCCTTGGATGGATAGTATCGGAAAAATATAAGGCTAATACCTCAACTCCTCAACAGCTTGTCTCTAGCCTGAATCGCCAAGAAGTACGAACTTCTAACAAGAAAGGAAAGCTAACTTCGGCCCGAGCCAAAATTGATATACCCTTGGTACCCATGATTTTAAGTTGATATTTTCTTTGATTAAGCAGGCTTTTTAAATGTTCAACTTCGGCATGAACTTTTACCGAGTTGTCCCAGCTCAATTTACTTCCGATATTTAGTTGCCTCATTAGCTCAGCTTTTCTTGCTTTGAGCTTATTGAACACACCACTTATTTTCGCATACATCACACTCTACTCACTGCGATCTTTGTAGGTAGTTATCCGGTCTTCTCGGCAGCTATCAGATTCTTTTTTTCCGGATATCCTCCTCGGTGTATCCTTCGTCATGGTCGTCATGAATCTGTGCGTTTTACTGTGCACTTGTTTATTGATTGTCTGCTGCTGGTGTCCTTCGATGTCCCTCGATGTCCCTCGATGTCCTTCGATGTCCTTCCATCGATGTCGCGGTCGCCATGTTTCGTCCTCCAGCAAGGATCCCATCCAGTTTTTTTATTCAGATCGATTTTATTTGTATATTTTTTGGATCTTTATTTGGATCTGTTATTTTGATCTTTTATTTAGAGCAGCCGTTGATGACGCTCCAAGCTCCTAAGAGGTTTTCCTCCTTTACAATATTTTTAGAAGTAGGGAAGTTTAAAGTCACGTAGCTGCGTTGCCAACAGCGGCATCGGATAGACGGTTATGTATTCTTAAGTATATAGCTATGATCGATTAGGCGGAGGTATATGCACATATAAGAAGTCTGCTCGTATTATATTTATGCCGAATATGCCGTTTCGGCGTGCGGCTAAAGCACATCGAGCGTTTGGCATTTCGGCCACTTAGGTTTATGACAGAGTCCTCGAATTGTGTAAACACTGCGACTAAGTGTTACAGTGTGTGCCCCTTTTAGTACTCTTGGTACAGTGGGTGCTCAATATATATTTATATATGTGTGAATATTACATTATTAAGTTGTATATTTTTATATACACACCCTTTTTTCCCTTGCACGCAGTATAAAAGTCGGAACGACCCGGATCGGCCGACTATATCCTATAGCTGCCATATAACTGATTGATCGGAAATGGTATTACTTTTTTAAATTAGAGAGTTCAAATTTTACAAGAAAGCTATTTTTGGCAAAATAAAACGACATGCTAAATTTCATAAGGATCGGCCGACTATATCCTATATCTGCCATATAACTGAACGATCGAAAATTACCCAACTTTCGTGTTTTTGAAGATAGAAATCTGAAACTTATTACAGATTCTATTGGTCAGTTAATTTAACCTAACAAATTTCATTAGGATCGGCCGACTATATCCTATAGCTGCCATATAACTGAACGATCGAAAATTACCCAACTTTCGTGTTTTTGAAGATAGAAAGCTGAAACTTAGTACAGATTCTATTGGTCAGTTAATCCAACCTACCAAATTTTATTAGGATCGGCCGACTATATCCTATAGCTGCCATATAATTGAACGATCGGAAATGGTATTTGGTAGAAATATCAACTTTCGTATTTTTGAAGATAGAAGTTTGGGATTTATTTTTAGATTTTTATTTTAATTAATTGGTTTATTATGATATTCTCATAAGGATCGGCCAACTATATCCGATGTTTGCGATATATATCCGGTTTTAGCTGCAAGGGTATATCAGCTTCCCGAAGTTAGCTTTCCTTTCTTGTTATTTCTTAAATTACATTGTATCTTAATTACGATTTTTCAGTTTTTTTTTTATTTGCTTTAATTTTCTTTCCGAAATGTAATGTTACGTCCTTCCTTCTTTGGTTTATTCAATTGTTGTCGTGTTGATTTTGGCGAGGGAATGCCCTTCAGCGCTTCCTTCTTTTTGAATAGCGTCTTAATTCTCCTTGTTTTCTTGGTTGAATTTTTCTGTCTTTATTTATTTTTAACTTTTTTTTAAATTTTTTTGTTTAGTTTATATTTTATGTTCTGATATTCACTTTAAATTTGTCTGGTTTTTATTTTGTAATCTTGTGTAAAAAAAATAAATCTAACGGTCCAATTTATTTTCGGTTATTTAAATGGATTAATACATTAATTAATTTCCATTTTAATTTTGCGATCACTTTCACAATGTATCGTCGATTGGTGATAGATTTTTTACAGTTTTTCCACTAAAAATTGTTGGGTTTTTGTAGGCGCTAGTTGGGTTTTGTTTTAATTAACTCGTTTTCGTTAATTTTAACGACAGTTAATATTCTTTTTGAAAAAAAAATACATTTTATTTTCAATATTGCTGGGTAATAAACCTTTATTAGAAATATTTTTCACACAATATTAACCTTAACCTTTTAATTTCAGTGGTCGTGATTCCAGTGGTAAAAGCAGTGGTCGGCACCCCAATACATTGATATGATTTTCTCGCATTAGTATTAGTACCGAATAGCAGAAAGTAGGCTGTGAGCATGACGTTTCACACATTTATACTGTGTGTGTGTGGCAGAGCTCGGGCAGAGAAATTTCCTATGCCCTCGGGATAGGGCCGTGCCGACCACTGAGTTAAAGCACTAACCATACAGCTGCTGCATATGCATAAAGAGCATATGCTGTATGGTTAGTGGTCGCATTTAATAAATAAGTCACTTATTCTTTAGCAGTTAATACGAGAACACGCAGCTTTTCCACTCAAATAAACTATTTTGGGGAAAATAACCTACGCATTTCATTTCTCATCACCAATTATTTTGGATTTAATTACTTCTACAGCCAAAACTTCGAGTGTGTCTTAGGTTAACTAACTTCAAAGCTGTTGTGAATCTTTGAATGTGTATCCTTTGCCCGTTAAATTCTTGGATGGCATTCGATATTGTCTATGGCGATTGTCTCATCAGCCATTGTGGTTGAATGAAAGATGTCTTCCATCAATAAAAAATGTCTTTCAAGTATCTCAAATTCAGTAATTGGTAGAGGCTCAGCTCCTTTTTAAACTACGGATAATATAATATATTATGGGTAACATAGGGTATTATTTTGAAAGTTGGGTCCCTTATCAAGAGTGGTTCTAATGCACTCTGCAGTATCATATTTTACATTATCTTGATTTTGTTTGATTAATAATAAGATGTTCGTTAATTCTCTATTAATTGTATTGGACTCGACTTTATTTATTACATTTGCAGTGGAGTCCACTTCTTTTACATCTATTAAACACATTTTGGGTGTTTTTTCATAAGGTAATATATATTTTTTACGTTAATCGTGTAATTAATTTATTATTTATTCGCCAAACTAAGGCTCATTTAGCTGAAAATTGCCTTATTTGGCCATATTATTATTATTATTTTTTTTTTACATAAAAACCTGCCTAGTTTTTGTATGGTTTTCAGGCCAAACGCTAATTGCAACTTTAATGTCGCTCTATTGTACATTAATTTTTTACACTTAAACAAAAAATATATGCATAGCAGTGCAGAATAGAGAAATTTTACAACGCATCTCCTGATACGTTTTGATATCTGGAGATTTGATTTTTAATGAGTTTATTTCTGCCATCAATGTGGCTACCTTCTCATCAAATTCTCGGTGTTGCGTTTCGAGTGCGCCTTTCATGGCGTTCTCGATGGCTAGAAGCTCGAATGTCATGAGACATTTCTATTGTTTGACTGGAAAATTCAGAGGTTCTAGTTTCAAGAACGCTCTCTCGAACGAGGGTGTTAGCTGTGGCCCTACTGGTTGATGGATAAAAGACCTCTTGGTCAGCCCTTGACCCCCGAGATTTTCTATACTCTTCTAAAAGTTCTTCGTCCGACGACGCGTTTTCCGTGCATCAAAATTAATAATAACAAGAAAGGAAAGCTAAGTTCGGGCGGAGTGGCGGATACACGGGGGTTTCGGGTCCGGAACCCCCCCCACATTTAAATTAAATTTTAATTAACATTTAAATTTTATGCTTTTATTGGGCATGTTGGTGAAGTTGAAACACAAAGTTATTAATAAAAATTCGTAATTTATTGAATGTTTTACACAAATCTTAATTTATTTTCGAATAATAAATGCAATAGAAGATAGACGGTTCTAGTCGCTCCTAAATTTTCAAGGTTTTTCAAAAAACTTTTTGAGAATTTCGTCTTTAGTCAAAGATATGCGATGATAAATGTTCAAAGATGCAAGACCATTGAGGCGCACTTGACCCATCGTGTTTCTTAGATAATCTTTCATTCTCCTCAAAGTCGAAAATGATCGTTCTTGAGTTGCTGTGGTCACGGATATCACCGCCAAAACTCGTAGAATTTTGTTGACGTTTTTGAAAGTTTTGGCATTTATAATCTGCAAAAATTCCTTATATTTAAATTTTCAATGGATATTATTTATTTTACTTTGTTCCAAATTGCACCAAAAAAATCTCTTACTCAAGTAATCAAGTAAGTCAATAAGTCGTCTCTTAGTGATTTTTCTCTGATTCTTTTAAATTAAAAAATATTGTTTTTAAATTAAATAGAAAATAAATGATACTATTAGTATTATAATCAACCAGATTTTTTGGTACAATATATGAGAAACCTGGCATTATTTTTTAGCCAAAAATTCTCTGAATTTGGGAGATACTCACTGCTAATGAATCAAGTGCATTTTCGATGTTTTGATTGCAGATTCGTTGTCTCCACATTTTTACTTCTGAAATAAAATTACTCTCGGAACAATCCAGCATTTCTTCGTAAAATTGATAGAGGCTTGCACATTTCTTCTCGTCGAATACTTGTTTGAGGCATAGCTGTCCAAAACTTTAAAAAACAGCTTTGTGTTTTTCAAACCGACTCTGAAGATGAGAAATATAGGTGTCGAAAAATGGGATGTAAAATGCAATTTTTAAATTGCAATTCTCGACTCAATGGCAAAACGATGGAATTAATTGATTCCATAATATGACAAGAAATTTGGAACTCGACGGTAAAAATCGCTGTCAAAAGTTGAGATGCTGCCCGTGAAGTTTCTCGATCCTTCCACGTTTTTATTTCTTCCAACGATTCAATAACAGCCGGTTGAAGTTCGACGTATCTTGATACAGCTTCATGAGACTGAGCCCATCTTGTAGGACAAATGGACTTCAATTTGTCTTTTCTTCGCTCACTTTTCTCTGTCATTTTTGAAATTTCGTTCTTCAAGATGCTTTGTCTCTTGGGCCAGTGAAAAAATGCTTGAATTGCTCCGATTGTTCCCAACGCGTTTTTGATACCAGATACTTCGCAAGCTGCATTGATGGTCAAACTGAAGCTGTGTGCGGCGCAATGCACATAAAGAGCGAGAGGAAAATGAGACCTCAAATAAGCCTGTGCTCCATGAAATTCGCCACTCATTGCCGGAGCTCCGTCGTATCCTTGGCCGTACATGAATGAGCAATCCACGCCAATATCAGTCAGATAATTCCTGATGGAATTTGCCAGAGCTTGTCCAGAAACGTCCGTGACGGGAACGAATCCGAGGAAATCCTCACAAATATTTGTCTGTGAATCCAAGTATCGTGTGCAAATGGAAAATTGCTCTATGCTTGAAATGTCTGTCGATTCGTCGGCTAAAACTGAGAATCCTTCCGATTGATTATATTCGACTCCGTGGGTCAGACCATGTTTATTATATGTTTTTTGAGTCACTGAATCCGAATCGGAAAATAAAAATTTTATCAAGTTTTTGAGGTTATGTCGTAACCCTGACATTCTGGAGTTTTTTAGACCGGATGCGGATTTAGCGACCCCGAAAACATATAGTAAACATGGTCTGACATCCAGACCCGAAAAACATTTTTTTTTTTTGCGTGGCTGTGAAATGGTCATCTGTTGTTCCAATGATTTTAGGTGATTCTTCGTAGCTATGCTTGCCTTTCTTACCACGTTAGTGGTAGAGAGAATGGAGGTTTGGTTTTGGAACAGCTGGAGGACGAAATCCTCAATGCCGTTTACTTTTGCGATAGTTTTTACCAAATCTTCTGCATACGTGGTAGCAAGTACGTCAAACCATTTATTGGCTACAGTTCCAATGATATTTAACGGTGATCGGCGTTGTCGGGAATGATTTATTAAGTTATTTCCTAAACCAAGCTCCGCGTGCAGATGGTAATAATAGTTTCCTAGTGCTCTCCAGGATGCCGTCCCTTTTACTTTGTGACACATGTGAGAGTACAGTCAATCCATCCGAGAGTACCTTCATGTCCTTCCAATATCAAGTAGACTTTAAACCTAACGTATCATTTTTATCTGTTAAAAAACAAAAACAAGGAAAGCTAACTTCGGGCGGAGCCGAAGTTGATATACCCTTGCAGCTAAAACCGGATATATATCGCAAACATCGGATATAGTTGGCCGATCCTTATGATAACATCATAATAAAACCAATTAATTACAATAAAAAATCTAAAACAAGAAAGAACAGCTTACTTCGGGCGGAGCCGAAGTTTATATACCCTTGCAGTTAAAACCGGATATATATCGCAAAAATCGGATATGGTTGGCCGATCCTTATGAGAATATGATAATATAACCCAATTGATTATAATACAACATTTAAAACAAGTCCCAAACTTCTATCTTTAACAATACCAAAGTTGGTATATCTACCAAAAACCATTTCCGATCGTTCAGTTATATGGCAGCTATAGGATATAGTCGGCCGATCCTAATGAAATTTGGCACGTCGTATTATTTTGCTAAAAACAGCTCTTGTGTCAAATTTGAACTCTCTAATTTAAAAAAGTTATACCATTTCCGATCAATCAGTTATATGGCAGCTATAGGATATAGTCGGCCGATCCGGGCCGTTCCGACTTATATACTGCGTATACTGCGTATACTACAAAGGGGGGGTTCAAAGTTTCAAAAAGATAGCTTTAAAACTGAGAGACTAGTTCGCGTAAAAACAGAGGGAGAGGTGGGGATGGCCTTCTCTTTTTAAATTTTGGGGTGATCTTTATTAATATTTTTTTATATTTTTTTGGTTTGTAGTTGTCCTTTTTTTGTTTTTTTCATTTTTTATTATATTATTCTCCTTTTTTTTTTTTATTATATATATATAAAAATTTTTTTTTTTTTTTTTTTTATTAATCCCAAAAATTAAAAAAGTTTTTTTTTTTTTTTATTTTTGTGCTGTTTTAGGGCGAAACCAACACAATGGGCTGGCGAGACCCCCTCAGTTCCATCAAATTTAAAACCCCCTAATTTAAAAAAAAAAAACAAAAAAACCCCCTTTTCTATAAAAAAACCCCTTTAAAAAAAACCTCTTTTAACTTTTAAAATGTGATGTCCTCCCCCTCCACGGGGCCTGAAAAAATGAATCAGGTGAGGATTATGATGCCGGTAAGGAGTCGTACTCTGCCCTCAAATCCCAGCTCGATAGCGCCGAGAAAAGATATTACACATTCCAGCCCAAGGAAGATAGAGCCTACAGAATTGTAGTAAAGGGACTTCCCCACACCACTGATATAGATGAGATTAAGGAGGACTTTCGACGTCAAGGACATGCAGTCCGTGATGTGCACAATGCCAGGCATATCATAGGGCATATCACCAAGAATCCACTACCTAAATTTTTTCTTAATCTAGAGCCGTCTAGCAACAACAAAGGAGACTTTAGCGTGAATCAAATCTGCCACGCTGTGGTTAAGGTGGAACCCCCACCCAAATTCCATGACGTGCCGCAGTGCTATCGCTCCCAAGGATTTGGTCATAGCCAGCGATACTTTAAACAGCAGCATTGTTGTGTCAAATGTGGTGAACAACTCAGCACAAGCGAGTGCAGGAAAAATCGAAAAGAGGCGGCAAAATGCGTGCACTGCCATGGACCCCATCCTACATCACAAGCGACAGGAAGCAACAAGCGACAGTTCCCCAGATGACACAAGCCGACCAGTTGGCAGCTTTACGTCAAGTGTGGAAAGCCTCCTGGAGAGAGTTTTGGATAAGATGTTAGAACGTATGACAACAATGATGAGCGCCATCCTTACTCAGATATGCAACAAGTAGGCCTGCACGTAGCCTTCTGGAACGCTAACGGCCTAGTTAATTAAAGGCTAGAAGTGGAGCATTTCATCCACATCCGCTGCATCGATATTTTGCTAATTTCAGAAACCCACTTTACCCACAAATCATACCTGACTTTACACGGCTACGATATTATTCATGCTAATCATCTTAGTGGCATACCAAGCACCCATGGTGGGGCTCGAGGGTAACTAACTCTAAAGGATCTACGCTATTCAGGTGTATTCAGCGTAGAGCCTTCAACTGCCATTCAACCGAAGAGCCTACATACTGGCCCACTGACCCGCAAAAATGGCCGGACCTACTAGACTTTGCCATATCCCACGGAATTCATCCGGACTCCATTGCCTGCGCGTCAAATGCAGATCTCCTTTCGGATCACAGCGCGGTGGAGCTCCACATTAATACCCCTGTTGAAAAGAAGGTCATCAGTTCCCGGATGACAAAATCACGTACCAACATCGAAACCTACACAGGGTGGCTAAATAACGCCTTAGGCAATACTCAGCCGGACCTCAACACAGGATTTGATATTGACAATGCCGTGGTCAACCTCACTCAGGAGATGCACAGTGCTGCCTTAGTCGCAACACCAAGGCCTCCATGCAATAACAAAATCCTTCAAAGGCACCTACATTTGTGGTCTCCAGAAGTAGTTCTACTGCTCAATGAAAAGAGACGGCTTAGAAGGATCTGGTTCCGAACTAGGTATCCCAGCGACAAAACAGCTCTCAATCGTGCGACCAAAAGACTCACGAAGCTGCTCCAGAGGTTGCGGACTTGTGCTTTTGAAGAATACCTACGTTAGGTTGAGCCCGGCGACCCCGAGCACAACTTGTGGCAACTGACAGGTCACATCAAGCGTCCAAAGAAATGGGTGGCTCAGGTTAGGAAAACCGATGGTGAGTGGTGCCACTCCGATCAGGAGAGGGCGGACGCATTTGCTGCTCATTTGGAAGACGCCTTCAATAGATGCTCGGAGGTGGACCAATCTGAGACTGAGAGGATTCTGTCTCTACCCTGCATGGATTTCTGTCAATTGGAGCCAGTCTCGGAAGAGGAAGTTCAAGAGGAGGTCGCTGGCCTTAACACCAAAAAATCCCCGGGTGCGGATGGCCTTGAAGCACTTGCCATTAAACTTCTCCCCCCATTAGGTACCCCGGAGCAATGCCACAGGATTGTACAAAAGATTCTAAACAGCCTGGAGGAGAAGAAATATTGTTGCGCAGTTTTCCTTGACGTCAAGCAGGCATTTGACAGGGTCTGGCATCCAGGACTACCAATGAAAATAAAAAGGAGCGTACCCCTTCCTCAAGTCATACCTGAACGACAGGTCATTTAGGGTCAAATGTGGGACGCAAGGTCCGATTATAGACCCATTAAGGCAGGTGTCCCGCAGGGTAGTGTCCTTGGACCAATTCTCTACACACTATACATAGCAGATATGCCTGTTATAAATGAAGGACGGATAAATGAAAGACGGTTTGCTAGCCGCAACATATGTAGACGACACAGCTTTTCTAGCTTCGGCAAGCTTGCCACAGGATGCCTCTGACTGTCTCCAGCGTCAGCTCGATGCCCTTGACCCGTGGCTTTAAAGATGGAAAATAGCGATTAATCATAATAAGTCCACCCAAACTACATTTACCTTGAGGAGAGGCGACTGTCCACAGATTAGCATTGGAGGCACTGCCATACCATCTTACTCAACCCCTAAATACTTGGGAATGACATTGGATAGGCGTCTAACATGGAGGACCCATCTACTGCGCAAACGGAAGCAAGTACAGGAAAAGCTGCGGCGGCTTTACTGGTTGATTGGACGAAAGTCAACCCAGAAGCTGAGGGTAAAACTACTAATATATAAGTCAATAGTGAAGCCAGTTTGGACGTATGGTATCCAACTGTGGAGTACAGCGAGTCCAAGCAATATGAAAGCTGGCACAGAACAGAGCTCTCAGGACGCTGTCTGGGGCTCATCCTTACCATGACAATTTGACTATTCATGCTCAACTGGGCATCCCTACAGTCAGCGCTGAAGTTAAAAGATTCGCCGCTAAATACAAGGACAGACTAACACGACATCCCAACAAAAGTGCCACCAATTTGCTGGACAGCAGCACCACCATCAGAGACTCAAGAGGAAGCATCCACTGAATTTACTAAATTAATTTTTTAGATTCATTGCTTGTATTTATCAAACTCCTATTGTCAAGGTTAACTTAAACAAGAAAGGAAAGCTAACTTCGGGCGGAGCCGAAGTTTATATACCCTTGCAGTTAAAACCGGATATATATCGCAAACATCGGATATAGTTGGCCGATCCTTATGGGAATAGGAATATATAATCCAATTTATTACAATACAAAATCTAAAAAAAGTCCCAAACTTCTATCTTCAAAAATACGAAAGTTGATATTTCTACCAAATACCATTTCCGATCGTTCAGTTATATGGCAGCTATGGGATATAGTCGGCCGATCCTAATGAAATTTGGTAGGTTGGATCAACTGACCAAGAATTAAATCTGTACTAAGTTCCAGCTTTCTATCTTCAAAAACACGAAAGTTGGGTCATTTCCGATCGTTCAGTTATATGGCAGCTATAGGATATAGTCGGCCGATCCTTATGAAATTTGGCATGTCATATTATTTTGCCAAAAATAGCTCTCATATCAAATTTGAACTCTCTAACTCTAAAAACACCGAAGTTATACCATTTCCGATCAATCAGTTATATGGCAGCTATAGGATATAGTCGGCCGATCCGGGCCGTTCCGACTTATATACTGCGTGCAAAGGAAAGAAGGGTGTGTGCAAAGTTTCAAGTCGATAGCTTTAAAACTGAGAGACTAGTTCGCGTAGAAACAGACAGACAGACAGACGGACAGACGGACAGACGGACAGACGGACAGACGGACATGCTCATATCAACTCAGGAGGTGATCCTGATCAAGAATATATATACTTTATAGGGTCGGAGATGTCTCCTTCACTGCGTTGCACACTTTTGGACAAAATTATAATACCCTCTGCAAGGGTATAAAAATTTAATTATTGTCCCTAACTGAGGACAGATTGTAAATAAAACTTTCAAATGTTACAACAAAAAAAAAATGTCCTTCCAATATGGGTCCAGGTCGTAGTAGACTAAGTGATAATAAGGTTTTTAACCTTTTTCGTTTTTTTTTTTTCAGACAACTTATTTGTTTTTAAAATATTTCAAAGCCGTAGCTTACGGTTAGGTTTTACACTATTTTCTTAATTTAGAAATTAATAACCAAATTATATATATTGAAATTAATGAAATAAATAAATTAATTAATTAACTACAATTCTCTTTTTCCAAGACTTTCGTGGAATATTCCATACGTTTTGCTGAACTCAGTCACTTTTATCATATTAGCTGTCCCAGGCCAAAGATCGTTCGTTTCCATTCGTGGTGACTCCGGCTTGCTAAGGCTTGCTAGCTGTCGGCGCAGCGGCAAAGCAGTCGTTTTATACATAACTAAAATACCAATATGTAAAACGGGCAGAAAGAATAATGAATGCAAATTAAATTAATCCCAAAGTTCACTTTAAACAAAAAAATAATTTGTTTATTTTGCATTTAAAAAAACCTTTTATTATTACTTAATTATTTCACAAACTTCGTTTAATCACTTAAGGCTAGACCGATTGAAGATAACAGGCTTGCTCCCGGAATAATACAATTTTTAATCACCAGATAACCAAAAAACCTCGGCTTAAGAGAAATAACCCAAAAGGATACTTGGAGAGAATAAACAATTGCCCTAAGAGATTCTAAGAGGAAGGGAGAATTGGCTGATGCAATAATTGAGACATTGGTGAAAAGTAATAAGATCAGAAGATCGATCAAATTCGGACTGGTGCCGGCGAGTCGGCTCTAATGTTTATGTCTGCCTTAGGCCATGGAAAATTTATGGGAATGTTTACAAATAAAGCTTGATGTTTAGTCTGGATATTTGTTTGGGGATCCTCAGAAACGAGTGAGGGGAAATTAGGAGACAAGATAAGAAATGGCATGACGCATTCAGCAGGGGCTACTTCGTTTGCGAATAATGTTTACATTGCCTATTTGCTGAGGCAATTTATGGGTTGGATAACACTCCCCCTTCTAAATTGAAGTGTCTCGATTTAAATGATGGTGCAGTCATGGAGTTCAATTTAGCTGTTCATTTTGGTACGATTTTTTCTTCATGCGGGATTTCTTGATCGGACAACTTATTTGTTTTTAAAATATTCCAAAGCCGTAGCTTAATGGTTTTACACTATTTTCTTAATTTAGAAATTAATAACCAAATTATATGTATTGAAATTAATGCAATTATGATTATATATTCGGATATTTCACAACTATTATAATTTTGGGCTGTAATGTATTCTAATATTTTTTTATCCATGTTTGTACATAATATATTTTCAATTATTATGGTGCCATTGAATGTTATTAAATAAGACCCTTTTAGGTAAAAGTCATTTACAATATTATTTCCATTTACAACAAGAAAGGAAAGCTAACTTCGGGCGGAGCCAAGGTTGATATAACCTTGCAGTTGAAACCGGATATATATCTCAAACATCGGATATAGTTGGCCGATCCTTATGAGAATATGATAATAAAACACAATTTATTAAAATACAAAATCTAAAAAAAGTCCCAAACTTCTATTTTCAAAAATACCAAAGTTGGCATTTCTACCAAATACCATTTCCGATCGTACAGTTATATGGCAGCTATAAGATATAGTCGGCGGATCCTTATGAAATTTGGTAGGTCGGATTAACTGACCAAACTAAAATCTGTACCAAGTTCCAGCTTTCTATCTTCAAAAACCCAAAAGTTGGGTCACTTCCGATAGTTCAGTTATATGGCAGCTATAAGATTTAGTCGGCCGATCCCTGTCGTTCCTACTTAAATATATACTGCGTGCAAAGGAAAAAAGTGTGTGTGCAAAGTTTCTAGTCGATAGCTTTAAAACTGAGAGACTAGTTCGCGTAGAAAAAGACAGACAGACGGATCGACGGACAGACGGACATGCTCATATCAACTCAGGAGGTGATCCTGATCAAGAATATATATACTTTATAGGGTCGGGATGTCTCGCAAAACATTACATGTCAAATTTCATTAGGATCGACCGACTATATCCTATAGCTGCCATATACCTGAAAGATCGGAAATAATAGTTGGTAGAAATATCAACTTTCGTATTTTTGAAGACAGAAGCTTGGGACATTTTTTAGATTTTTTTTTAATTAATTGGTTTTATTATGATGTAATAATAAGGATCGGCCATCTATATCCGATGTTTGCGATATAAATCCGGTTTTAACTGCAAGGGTATATCAACTTCGGCTCCGCCCGAAGTTTGCTTTCATTTCTAGTTTTTGTTTTAGAAATTATTTATTCTTATTTTAATTATTATTTTTTCTTTTGAAATTATTTATTTCATAATAGGTGTGTTCGCATTATGCTACCTGATTGCTTACCAGTCATTTTCCATCATTATGGGAAATATCTCTTGCGTAATGTGTAGCATCTATTTTTAGCCCTTCCAGAGGGTATTATAATTTTGTCCAAAAGTGTGAAACGCAATGAAGGATGTCTCCGACTCTATAAAGTATGTAAATTAACAAGATGTCCTTTTTAGGATTTATTTAAGACGCGATTTTGTTCTGCGAATGAGAAGACTTTGTAATTGCGAGGTTTGACCGTCACCGTTTATTTCCAAAGTTTAACTAACTGCTAACTGCATTAATTCTTATAACGGAAGCTAGCCCTATGAAGTAAAAGTGCTGACCCGGCTGCCCATGCATGGCGTTGGGTAGCCGCCGTTGCATCGGAGTGCATTGCCCGCTGATTGCGCTGACCGAAGCTTGGGATTTCGGCAACGTGATTTGTGCAACGTCCGCAGGTGTCGCTAGCCTTGCATTATTTTATGCTGTGCAGCATTATCAGCCTGGGAATTTCCGTTTTGCTGGGAGACCGTGTTAACTCCTTCCTAACTTAGATGAAGGACGTCCTCGGACTTCTTGAAGCTGTCAATGATAACTTGAAGGTCACGCTGACGTTAGTCTCGCTGGCATTTCTGATAGAGCTTGTAAATAGTTAAGCAGATGACCAAAAAGGCGATCGCGGCCATTCCAGATATTATAGGTGGTGTTTCCAGTGCCTTTTCTATTTTCCCAATGTAACGTAGGTTTTCCATTTTTAATTTTTGATATTTTAAGCTCAGTATTTCTTGATGGTCCGTAATGTTAAGGACTGTTGATGCAGCTGTTGATGTTGATTTTTTAGCGTAGCTCTTCAAGTTTTGGTATATGGTGTTATTTATTTTTACCTCGTCGTCGAATGTAACGAGGATCGTTCCGGTTACCAGTTGTCCATTGATCGTAGCTGTTCCGTCATTGAGAATGATGACGCCATCATCGATGATTGTTGGGGGTTGAAGGTGGCTGGTGCGAGTCGAGCAGTGTGCGTTACCTCCTGAGTGAAGTTGCTGGGCACAGATTGTGTAGGGAATTTCTCTGCAAAATGTTGTTGTAAGTGCGGTGGTGCAGTTTCCAATCGGCATGATTTTGTTACCACAGTCAGCTATAGTATTATCTTCAGCAAAATTAAGAATAGTGCCGTTGTTTTCAACGGGGTGCAAGATTATCTTCTTACAAGCTACGTACGGCTTAGGATACTTTAATATAAAGTGCAAAAAATTATTATTTAATAAAACTTTAATTTGAGCAACTTCCATTAGATCAGTAACAGTAACATTTGTAGAATGTTCATTGATTAAATTTTGTAAATCATTTGAATCAAAAATTGCAGGGTTGATTATTTCAATATTCGCAAGTTTAACTGACAACATTAGGGCTTCGAGTTCGGAAATAACTATTCTTTTTCTTGTTAGCAATTTTTCATAAAAATTTCCTATATTTATCTGTTCTACTTTAGCATTTTTTACTTAAATGTTTATTGTGTTTGTTAGGATATTTATTTGTTCCTGGGTCTTTTTGTTAATGTTTATCTGCCTATATTCTGATTCTATGAATTCTTTCTGTGTGAATTTAATTTTCTCGAAGTCATCGAAATCTGGAGTACCGGAGTAGGGAGTAAATAGGCTGATTTTTTGCTGATAAGGCTGATAATTTTTGTAAATAAGCATTTTATTTTTTGTTCATCAATTTTATTTATTTTTTCACGATCCTGAATCTTATTTATTTTTTCACGATCCTGAATCTTAGACAGGTATCTTAAGTGGACAGTTGAATTTGTAGGGAATTAGGCAAACGGCGTATAAGCGGCAGAAAAATTTTAGTAGTATGTAACTAGGCAAACGATGATCCTGGCAAGTTTCATTTTTACATGATCTTTTCTTTACATGCATATTTCCCTTAATGGGACCCAATGCAATATATCAGAAAATATAGAAAACATAGACGGCGATGATCCTGACAAGTTTCATTCTTACATGATCTTTTCTTTACATGCATATTTCTCTTAATGGAAACCAATATCTGAAAATGTAGAAAACATAGACGGCGATGATCCTGGCAAGTATAATTTTTGACATGATCGTTTGCTTTTATGCCAATAGAGGGCGTATAAAATATTACGGTAGATGGCGCTGCCCAATTTTACACAAACTTGACCCATAGATGGCGCCACTAAATTTACGTCGTACGCCGTTTGCCAAAATATCCAAAATTTTATTATGATGTTGCATATCATTTAAAAGGATTTTTTACTCCAATTCTTTTTTAATTAATTTTAAATTAACTCGGACTTATATAAAGAAATTTAATTTTATAATATAAAATATAATACAGAATTTTACAAGGAGTAAGTATATCACAAGAAAACCTTTTCGTAGAAATATTCATTAACCGGAAAAATGTGGGGAAAATTGGGGTGGTTTCCATGCGTTAACTCATGTACATGTATTGATGATACCAATACATTCAAACACAAGTACCTGTTTTCCGTTTTCGAGGATCAATAGGTTTTGAGGTTTATGCTTAGAATCAAATTTTTAGTATAAATCTTGCCTTGTCGGTTAAAGCAATTTTTACGCTTTTTCTTTTTTACAAAAAATGTAAAACAAAAACCTAAAAACATAAAAATGGAGTCGAAAGTTGGATGTGACTTGTGCTCTAAAGTTATTAGTGTGAACAAGTTTATAACTCATTATGAGCAATGTGAAGGACCGCGAAATGCCTTCTCGGAGATGAACAAGAAATCTCAGGCCAACGGTTTGGCGAAAGTTTTGTATCGTTCGCGAACAACGGTGTCCAAAAAACAGGATGAAAATCAACAACCAAAAATCCAAGGAATCAGGATCCAAGGAACTGCTGCGAAACATAGTATATTCAACGTATCATCAGCTGTAAAACGGAAGGCTGGTGTGGCCAAGGAAACTATCCCTCAAGAGGGGCTAGACTATCAAAAAGGGCTAGACTAGACCGCACAATTGCTGAGAAGAATTTTTGTCCCGATTGTAAGCAAAATTGTGCTTTCGTTGAGGAAAGAATTCATTTACATTCTCCAAATCATAGAGCAGCATTAAGGAAACTTGTGTGGCAAAATGCTAACATTTTTCCTATAACCCAAAGTGATACTTTTTACACAAAAAAGTATAAAGTATTCGGAGTGCGCGATCTAGATTTAAAAGAATTTTACAATGGATGTAAAAATAATCTTTTAAACATTATAAAATATGCACTTAGCGAATTAAGAGCTATAAAAGTGCGTATATCAGTTCATGGAAAATATGTAAAACCAACTGAAGAAACTGATAAGATGCAAGAAGAAACAAAACATTTCTCAACAAACTATAAAGCAATTTACGTCAGCTCATATAACGACACCGAATACATTTTAAATGACGATAACGAAATGTTAATTGCAAAAGCCTATGAATTCCAGGAGAGGGATTCTGGATGGGCTATTAAGCATTTTACATTTTATGAAATACAAATATTAAAGCTAGAGCACCTTCCTGGTTCAGGATATGTTGGAGCACCTAAGAGCATAAGAAAAAGAAATGCTCTCATAAATGTTAAAAATAATGACATTTATTGTTTTAAGTGGTGCATTTTGGCTCACATAGCATATATGAAACACATTCAAATCAATTTTGATACATCAGCGCAAAAAAAATCAGCTCGCGAAAAACTGCCCAGAACTTCATTTTATGGAATTTTGGATATTAGCCAACCCATTATAAAATATGATCAAAAAAGATTAAACTTTTCGGGAATAGAGTTTCCCATTACAAAGGATGGGATAAAGCTGTTTGAGAAAAATAACTCAAATTACAGCATAAATGTATATGAAATTTATAACGGTCGCATAGAAGGTCCTACAATTAGGGTATAGAAAATCCTAAAGAAAATTGTTTGCATTATGCATACATAACAAGCATAAAAACATTGTGTAAATCACAAGTAAATAACTCAAATTCGGAACGATACTTTTGTAGAAATTGCTTACAATTTTATTGCACCACAAACAAGACCCACAATATTAAGGAGTGCGGTCAAGTGGCTGCACTATACCCCCAACCAAACACAAAAACCAAATTTGAGAATTTTTCTAAAAAACTGTCACCACCATTGGTAATTTATGCGGATATTGAGGCGGTTTTGGAAAATTACCACACAGCCTCTGATAATCCAAACGCCTCTTACACCAAGCCTGTACAGAAACATACAGCATGTGCTGTTTCGTTTTATGTGGCTCATAAATACAATCCGCATCTGAATAAACTATGGACCTATGAAGGTAAATAAATTCAAATCATATAATTATAAGTTTTAAAATTAATAATAATATTATTTTTATTCCTTTTTATAAATTTCAGGGCATGACTGTATGAAGGTGTTTGTAAAAACTTTGGAAGAGGAGACAATGGTTTTATATAATAAATACTGGAAGGGTAAAAAAAAACCTATATACAACTTCGACATCTGCGACGAGGACTACCAGGAGCATGGGAACTGTTATGCGTGTGAAGAGGCCATCAGTACGGATGAACGCGTACAATATTTTAACCAGTTCACGGGTAAATACCAAGGACCTATCCATAAAAGTTGTAAAGATAGTTTTAAGTTAAGAGCTTATTTCCCTGTAGTTTTTCACAATTTATCTAGATATGATATACACCTATTTATTAATGCCCTAGGGGGTAAATTGAAACCAATACCCTCCACTAAAGAGTTATATATTGCTCTAAATCAAACTATTTTGAAAAGGGAATTATTTTTTGAAAAGGGAAAGGGAGAAAGGGACTATTTCCCTATGATTATTTAGATAGTTTTGAAAAATTCAATGAAACCAAACTTCCTCCTAGGGAATATTTTTATAATTCGTTGAAGGACGAAGAGTGTAGTGTTAGCGAATACAATTTCGCTAAAGAAATTTGGAGTTCTTTTCAGTGTAGAACTTTAAAAGACTACATGAAACTGTATTTGCAGAGTGACGTTTTAATTTTATCAGATGTTTTTGAAAACTTCCGCAATATATGTACAAGAATATATAAATTAGACCCGGTTAATTATGTTTCAGCCCCATCTATTTCATGGGATGCTATGCTGAAGTATACAAAAGTAGAACTAGAATTGATAAGTGATCCTAACATGTATAATTTTGTAAAAAGAGGTGTACGTGGAGGACTGACTCAATGTACTCAAAGAATTTCAAAGGCAAATAATGAGTTCATGAAAAATTATGATAAAACGAAACCAACAAATTATTTGTCGTATACTGATGCAAATAATTTATATGGTTGGGCTATGAGCCAATTTCCCAATTTCAAATTTTAAATTTTTAAACGAAAATGAATCTAATTCATTTGATGTAGAAAATTCTGATTCCTCAGGAGACACAGGGTATATTTTAGAAGTAGATTTAGAATATCCTGACGAAATTCATGACAAACATAATAGTTTACCATTTTGTCCCGAAAATAAAGTTCCACCAGGAGGAAAACAGCCAAAATTAATTGCAGATTTAAATTCCAAGGAGTTTTATATTATTCATTTAAAACAGCTTCAACTATGTCTAACACATGGATTAAAATTAAAGAAAATTCACAGAATCATGTCTTTTAGTCAATCATACTGGTTAAAGCCCTATATAGATTTAAATACAAAACATAGAAAACAGCAAAAAATGAATTTGAAAAAAATTTTTATAAAATGATGAACAATGCAGTATACGGAAAAACCATGGAAAATGTAGAAAAGCGTCGAGAAATAACGCTACTAACTCGGTATGAATCTGCGCAAAACTCTCCAGGGCTTAGACAACTTGTTGCAAGAAATAATTTTCATAGTGTAGAAATTTTTGGAGAAAATTTAGCCGCAATTGAAACTACAAAGACTTCAATTATGTACGATAAGCCTATTTAAATTGGTTTTACAGTTCTTGATTTGTCAAAATGGCTAATGTATGATTACTATTATAACTTTTGGCTAGTAGAATGTCCCACAGCCAAAATAATATATATGGATACAGACTCTTTTATAGTTTCCTGTAAAGAGGATATATACAAAATGATAAAAAAAAATTCTAGCCGTTTTGACACATCAAATTATGAGTCAGGAAACCGCTTTAACATAGTTCAAGCAAACAACAAAGAATTAGGCTTATTCAAAGATGAAAATGCTGGAAAAATTATGACCTCTTTCGCGGGTCTAAAAGCTAAAGCATATTCATTTTTGGTAGAAGACAATGACGAATATATAGATAAAAAGAAAGTTAAGGGTGTTAAGCAATCAGTAATCAAAAAACTGTGTCATTTAGATTATATTGAATGTATTAGACATAAGAAAACGTACTATGTACTATGGGGAACAAAGATGTATAAGAAGTAGGGGGCATAAGTTATATACTGAAGTAGTTAATAAAGTAAGTCTTAGCCCTAGAGATGATAAAAGATATGTGTTAGTTGATAATATTAATACTTTAGCATATGGGCATTATTTATTAAGATCAATATTAAATACAAATGGGACAAGTCAATAATCTTGTACGTATTTTTAAAAATATTAAATAAGACACAAAAAAAAAAAAAAAAAAAAAAAAAATAAAAAAATACAAATAATTATATAAATAATAATAATAATAATAAAAACTAAAAATGTATATATGTATGTACAATTTGTATAAATAAATTCCAATTTGTAAAATTTTATTTTAATAAATCTGTTTTATTTATCCATGAGTTATGTGTTTCATCAAAACCTAACCATTTTACAAAAATTTGGTCTTTTTTTCTTTTTATTACTTTTTCAACTAGGAATGCACTTTTGTCTTTAACTTTTTGAATTTCAGCTTCATAAAATGTACCTTTTATAGGGTCACCCTTATAATCAATGAGCTCGTAAGTAACTGGGAATGTAGTCTTAATTTTTGAAATTGTAAGTATTTCAGTTGTCCAGTTAGGTTCATATCCTTTAACAAATACACCCTTGTATTTGCTTATTCTAACATGGTCTCCTACTACATATTTATGCCTTGGAAATACCTTAACAATGTTATAACATGTTTTCAAAATAAACTCTTCATTCTGTTTACAAACATCGATTGGCCTCATTTTTATAGTTCTGTGGTAAGAATGGTTGTAGTCTTCTACAAGCGAATTCAAATGGGTAATCCATCGATCATTTCCATTAAAACTAAACATTTTCCACATCCTATTTTTTAAAGTTCTGTTAAATCGTTCACAAATCGAAGCCTTAAGGTGTGTAAATGTATGATAATGATTTGTATTATTTTTCTTCAAAGGATCTTTAAAGAGTTGATTAAAAAATTCTTTTCCTTGATCGGAATGTATATTTTTTGGCTTGTATTTGGAATCTTTCAATATAGATTTCATAACAGTTGCAACATCCATTGCCGATTTTGATTTTACAGGCTTAGCAAAAGCATATTTTGAAAATGTATCACTAACCGTTAGTAAATATTTATATCTATTATTCTGATTGGAATATGGGATCATTTCAACCAAATCAATTTGCCAAGTATCATGCAACCCTTTTTGAACAAACTTTCGACGTAAAAAATTTTTTCTACAAGTTTTATGTATTTCATCAACAACTTGTTGCTTACTCATTTTTATTTAAAAAAAAAAACTTATTTTTTATTGTTAATGTCTGAGGTCTTAGAGATTAATGATTTCTTATAATGAATTACATCTTCTTTTATTTCTTTTGTCATTTTTTTAGATATTTCGAAACATAAACGTGTTAAATCTATTTGAACATTTTTATCATAGTTACCATCTAAATCGGATAATTGAATATCGAATTTTTGTAAAGAGACACACTTCGGAATGATATGATTATAGTACAGATAGGATATTTGCTGTTTTAATATAGTGTTTCAACATAAAAATGTAGTTAAAAATATAGCTAGGCGAATTAATGATCTCCAAGTGTCACTATCTATTTCAATTTTATTACCGAATTGATTTAGTATCAGAACATATTGTTTATCTGATTTTCTAAACTAAAATTACATTTAATAGTTGATAAAATATGGTGATCCAAAATTGTATCAGACATTAGGAAGTCATACTGATCAATCTTTAATTGTATAAATTCCTTGTATGTAAGCAGTTGCATCCATTCTTCTTTATCAAATCCAATATAATTGTTTTTGTGCTGCTGCATCCAAATCATTGGAGTAAATTTTCTAGATGTCGAAAATCCACATTTTATTTTCAAAATTTGAGCCACAAAATATTCAAAACCAAATATAACTTTATGGTTCTGTTTTTTTCTTATAGCTCTATCTCTTTTAGCTTGGAGTGTATCCATTGAATCTGAATGTTATTAACAAACTGAAATTAGTTACTAAAATGTGTGGTTTATAAAGGGTTTAGTTTGCCGTATATACATATATATATATGTTTTTATATATATATATATTATACATTATGTATTACATAATGAAATGAAATATATATCCATATATACAAACTCCTAAGATGTGAGGGCAACTTTTATATTATATATTACATAATGCATGTATTATTTAATAAAATGAATGGTATATAAAGACCTAAAATGTAGACACCAAAGTCAGTTTACATTTAAAACTCATTCTAAAATGACTAAATTTAATAGATCAAATTCCGTTATATGTAGTAGATTTTCAATATGTTGTTGGAAATAACAATCAAATTTTTGTTAAGGAATTGGACTTCATGACTGGAGGAACTGTAATACCAAACTTCTTTCACTTCAAACCTCCATACAACATTAAGGAGTTGAATTATGATACATTACAACAACATAATATTCATCGAAAAAACATTAACGGATTGGACTGGATGGAAGGAGAAATACCCTCTAACTGCTTAAGCGATGTACTTACTCCACTTAATAAGTTTTCCAATATAATTGTACGTGGCAAAGTAAAAAAGGAATTTTTATCCAAGTTTCTATCGAATAATATTATCGATATAGATATAGGAAAGAGCCTGACGTGTTATCCTAATTTTTTTACCAACTGTAAAATTCACAAAAAACTTAAGCTTAGATGTGCTCTAAATAATTTATTGAAGCTTTTTGTAATTTTAGAAAACTGTAATTACGATATACACTATAACGGAGAATCATATGTATAAATTACTTTAATAAACAGTATGATTTTAGTACTTTAATTGAGTAGTTGTTTTAGCAAAATGGATCGCATCTTTGGAAAAGATCCTCGTAAAAAAGGATACAGTCAACTTATATACTGCAACTATTGTGGTTCTGATACTCATTTTGAAAAGGACTGCGCTAAAAAAACGGGACCAGGAAAAAAAGCATTAGAAAAAATTTATTTTTGATAATTAGCATTGAATAAACAAAAAAACTTTTATCAAAATGTTTACACAATTTGTTCATCCTTTTACGATGCTTATTTGTGGCCCCTCAGGATCGGGTAAAACAACATTTTTGAAAAATTTAATAAATGGAAGGAAGGACTTAATAAGTACTTCAATAGATAGAATAATATGGTGTTATTGTGAAGAGCAAGCGAAACCAAATTTTACCAATATTGAATATTACCATGGGGTACCTGACTCCATTGAAAATGAAAATAATGAACCTATACTTTTGGTATTAGATGATTTGATGATGGGAGCATTTAATAAAAATGTATGTGAACTTTTTACCAAAGGATCTCATCATCGAAATTTATCTGTAATTGTTGTAACACAAAATATATTTCATAAATCTACTCACACCCGAGACATATCACTAAATACCAAATACATTGTGGCATTTAAAAATCCTAGAGATAAATTACAATTTCAAGGTTTAGCTAGACAGATATATCCTGAAAACCCTAAAGAACTTTTTCGAATATATAAAGAAGTCACGAATGAACCTCATGGTTATTTACTTATTGATCTTACGCAAGGAATAAATGATCTTTTAAGATTTAGAACAGAGATTTTTAATACATTATATTCAATTTGCTATTCAGATGAAAATGGTTTGGAAAAAGAGCATAAGGCGATTGAAAGCGAACAAACATTTATTGTATGTGCTCAAAAAAGCAAACAATAAACTTCGAAAAGCGATTATTTGCAATAGTGATAGCGAGTTAGTAAAAACATTGTCGGAGATAGTGATAAATACTTTAAAAGGAAACCATTAATCAAAAAATATCTTGAATTCATTAAAAAAGTATAAAAGTGTATTACGACATATTTCCAGCTCAAAACAATCTTTAAATTCTAAGAGAAGAGTTCTTATTCAAAATGGCGGATTTTTACCAATTTTAATAAGTTCATTGCTTTCTGGGATTTTTGGAAAAATTTTGAATCATGATTAAAAGTAAGCATCAGCTAAACAAAGTAATCTTAATGCATCCAAATGCATACCATAAACTTTTAGTAAATGATCGAGGAAATGATCTTATAAATTTAAAATGTTTACCAATTTTAAACAATAAAAAAATTAGTGATTATGATAAATGGATTAAAATTCAACAAGAATTATGTGCATACCAAAATAAAAAGAGAAACAAAGCTGTCTTGCATCAATCGGTATCGAAATCCCCGTTTTCATTAAATCAAAATGTAGAAACCCAAACATATATAGATGATTGGAAAGATTCTATTGCCAGTTCTTCTAAAGAATACAAGAACGAGTCATCATTTAAAAGAGAGGATTTACCCGATTTAGCCATTTTACCCAGCGATGAAGAAGAACAATTATCTGAGAAATCTGTTTCAATTCCAATTAATAATAAACGATCACTCGCAGATACTTCTTTCACTGATGATAAGATTTTAAAAAATCATTAGTTGAGAAAACAAGAATTATAAAAGGAAATTCTACTAAAAAGAAACTGAAACTGAGAAATAAGGTTAAAAAGAATAGAGATTCCCCCTATCCACTTAGAAATCTTAAGTACATAAGTGATTTAGAAAAATTACAAAGGGCAAACCGTAAAGAAATCAATATTCAAATTGGTAAAAATAAATTAAATAAAAATGGAATAAAAATCATATTCTTAACTGCAGAGCTTAAAATATTTTTTCAAAACAAGTTTACATTACATTGCTCAGCAATGACTCCTTAAATGTGTTTCCTGATAATGTAAAATGCGCTTTTACAAATATTGTAAACCTTCCTGAAACAATGTCTAAGGAATGGGAAGTCGGTATGACTGACATATATTTAAATAATTCTTTTCGAAAAAATCCTAAAAAAAGGAGAGAAACAAAAGAAAATGAATCAGAAGAATCAAGCTATAATTCAACAGAATTTATAAGTTTAGTAAGTTCTGAAACATTTTGATACAAAGCGGCCCCAATGAAAGCGGATGAGATGGAATGCGGTGCAATATTTATTTAAACGGACATTATAAAGCCTCGTTGTGTAGAAAGCAAAAGACCATGTTGCTTAAGAGTTTTATTTACAAATGGAAAAGAAAAATTCATGCAGTTTAGAAATGTTGAATTTTATCCTATTGAAAATTTTTCACCAAACGAAATTTCAATATTAATTACTGATTCAAGTGGATATAAAATCCCCTTTAAAACTTCATCAGTTCCAATTTTTCTAACTCTGCATTTTAGAAAAAGAAGAAAAAATCTATAAATAATAATGTTAAGGGAAACTAAAAATTGATCTAAATTTAAAATTGATTTACCAACCATGGCGAAATGTTATCATCAATAAGTAACATAGGTGTAACATAAGCTTAAGTAACATAGGTAGTCTTTATGGTTCCCCAAGAATTGTTCAGCATGGTCGTGGTATTGGAAATTTCTTTAGTGGACTTTTTAATTACATTAAGCCGCTTTTTCTGTCAGGGATAAATGCACTTAAAAATCAAGCTGCTGAAACCGGAAAGGCTGTTATAAATGATGAAAGGCTGTTATATGAGATTCAAGAACAAAGTAAAACAACAAAGTGACAAAGCAATTCATAAAATTACTAAATTACAAAGTGGTAAAGGAAAAAGGCATAAAAAGAGGAGCCCAAGAAAAAATCGCAATCATTTAACAACTAAACAACGTCGTAAACATACGCGTTCAAAAAAGTCAAGAAAAAAGCATCTAAAAAATTTAAAATTAGTGACATATTTTCCAAATCAAAATGAGTAATCACATTGAATGCATGAAAAGCGAATTGGATCTTTTTGAGCCTCATCCAACGCAAAGCTGTATTTTGAAAACCAAAGAAGTTTCATACAACCCTATTGCTTCTTTGGATAGTGCTTCATCAATTGAATTCGTTTGTTTAGGAAATGGAGAAACCTACAGAGATCTTTCAAGTGCTTACTTAAAACTTGTGGTTCAACTTAAAAAAATTGATAATAGTTGTATTGAAGGAAATGCTGTTGGTGTAGCAAATAATATATTGCATTCTATATTTAGAAGCTCATCTGTATATTTAAATAATACTTTGGTTTCCCAAAGCGACAATAATTATCATTATAGATCATATTTGCAAACAATTTTAAACTATGGTTGTGATGCAAGTGAAAGTCATTTAGCAACACAAGGATATTTCCCAAATTATGGTACCCAAACACCATTTAAAAGTGATGGCAGTCAAATTCTTAAAAACGTGTTTCAAAATAGTAATAAAGTAGAATTATTTGGAAAAGTGCACGGAGATATTTTCAACCAACCAAATGCTTGTAAATAATGTTGATTTGCGCATTACTTTTAATATTGAAAAAACAGCATTTTATTTATTGGAAACCGAAACTGAATCGAATCTAAAGATCTTGGAAGCCCAGCTGTTCATGAATCATGTAGTAGTCAACCCCAGCATTTTATTAGCTCATCATCACGTTTTACAATCAAAAAATGCAATATACCCATACAATAAAGTTGAAGTAAAATCATTCACAATATACCCAGGAAATAACACATTATCCATCGACAACGCAGTTATTGGTCAAATTCCAAATTTTTTGGCCTTTTGTATGGTAAAAAACAGAGCATACTCAGGAAATCGAGGATTAGATCCTTTTAATTTTGAAAACTTTAAAATACAACGATTCAATCTGCTAGTCCATACAACATTAAAGAATTGAATTATGATACATTACAACAACATAATATTCATCGAAAAAACATTAACGGATTGGACTGGATGGAAGGAGAAATACCCTCTAACTGCTTAAGCGATGTACTTACTCCACTTAATAAGTTTTCCAATATAATTGTACGTGGCGAAGTAAAAAAGGAATTTTTATCCAAGTTTCTATCGAATAATATTATCGATATATATTATCGATCGATATATTTTTACCAACTGTAAAATTCACAAAAAACTTAAGCTTAGATGTGCTCTAAATAATTTATTTAAGCTTTTTGTAATTTTATAAAACTGTAATTACGATATACACTATAACGGAGAATCATATGTATAAATTACTTTAATAAACAGTATGATTTTAGTACTTTAATTGAGTAGTTGTTTTAGCAAAATGGATCGCATCTTTGGAAAAGATCCTCGTAAAAAAGGATACAGTCAACTTATATACTGCAACTATTGTGGTTCTGATACTCATTTTGAAAAGGACTGCGCTAAAAAACGGGACCAGGAAAAAAAGCATTAGAAAAAATTTATTTTTGATAATTAGCATTGAATAAACAAAAAAACTTTTATCAAAATGTTTACACAATTTGTTCATCCTTTTACGATGCTTATTTGTGGCCCCTCAGGATCGGGTAAAACAACATTTTTGAAAAATTTAATAAATGGAAGGAAGGACTTAATAAGTACTTCAATAGATAGAATAATATGGTGTTACGGTGAAGAGCAAGCGAAACCAAATTTTACCAATATTGAATATTACCATGGGGTACCTGACTCCATTGAAAATGAAAATAATGAACCTATACTTTTGGTATTAGATGATTTGATGATGGGAGCATTTAATAAAAATGTATGTGAACTTTTTACCAAAGGATCTCATCATCGAAATTTATCTGTAATTGTTGTAACACAAAATATATTTCATAAATCTACTCACACCCGAGACATATCACTAAATACCAAATACATTGTGGCATTTAAAAATCCTAGAGATAAATTACAATTTCAAGGTTTAGCTAGACAGATATATCCTGAAAACCCTAAAGAACTTTTTAGAATATATAAAGAAGTCACGAATGAACCTCATGGTTATTTACTTATTGATCTTACGCAAGGAATAAATGATCTTTTAAGATTTAGAACAGAGATTTTTAATACATTATATTCAATTTTCTATTCAGATGAAAATGGTTTGCAAAAAGAGCATAAGGCGATTGAAAGCGAACAAACATTTATTGTATGTGCTCAAAAAAGCAAACAATAAACTTCGAAAAGCGATTATTTGCAATAGTGATAGCGAGTTAGTAAAAACATTGTCGGAGATAGTGATAAATACTTTAAAAGGAAACCATTAATCAAAAAATATCTTGAATTCATTAAAAAGTATAAAAGTGTATTACGACATATTTCCAGCTCAAAACAATCTTTAAATTCTAAGAGAAGAGTTCTTATTCAAAATGGCGGATTTTTACCAATTTTAATAAGTTCATTGCTTTCTGGGATTTTTGGAAAAATTTTGAATCATGATTAAAAGTAAGCATCAGCTAAACAAAGTAATCTTAATGCATCCAAATGCATACCATAAACTTTTAGTAAATGATCGAGGAAATGATCTTATAAATTTAAAATTTTTACCAATTTTAAACAATAAAAAAATTAGTGATTATGATAAATGGATTAAAATTCAACAAGAATTATGTGCATACCAAAAAAAAGAGAAACAAAGCTGTCTTGCATCAATCGGTATCGAAATCCCCGTTTTCATTAAATCAAAATGTAGAAACCCAAACATATATAGATGATTGGAAAGATTCTATTGCCAGTTCTTCTAAAGAATACAAGAACGAGTCATCATTTAAAAGAGAGGATTTACCCGATTTAGCCATTTTACCCAGCGATGAAGAAGAACAATCATCTGAGAAATCTGTTTCAATTCCAATTAATAATAAACGATCACTCGCAGATACTTCTTTCACTGATGATAAGATTTAAAAAAAATCATTAGTTGAGAAAACAAGAATTATAAAAGGAAATTCTACTGAAAAGAAACTGAAACTGAGAAATAAGGTTAAAAAGAATAGAGATTCCCCCTATCCACTTAGAAATCTTAAGTACATAAGTGATTTAGAAAAATTGCAAAGGGCAAACCGTAAAGAAATCAATATTCAAATTGGTAAAAATAAATTAAATTGAATATCATATTCTTAACTGCAGAGCTTAACATGTTTTTTTCAAAACAAGTTTACATTACATTGCTCAGCAATGACTCCTTAAATGTGTTTCCTGATAATGTAAAATGCGCTTTTACAAATATTGTAAACCTTCCTGAAACAATGTCTGAGGAATGGGAAGTCGGTATGACTGACATATATTTAAATAATTCTTTTCAAAAAAATCCTAAAAAAAGGAGAGAAACAAAAGAAAATGAATCAGAAGAATCAAGCTATAATTCAACAGAATTTATAAGTTTAGTAAGTTCTGAAACATTTTGATACAAAGCGGCCCCAATGAAAGCGGATGAGATGGAATGCGGTGCAATATTTATTTACACGGACATTATAAAGCCTCGTTGTGTAGAAAGCAAAAGACCATGTTGCTTAAGAGTTTTATTTACAAATGGAAAAGAAAAATTCATGCAGTTTAGAAATGTTGAATTTTATCCTATTGAAAATTTTTCACCAAACGAAATTTCAATATTAATTACTGATTCAAGTGGATATAAAATCCCCTTTAAAACTTCATCAGTTCCAATTTTTCTAACTCTGCATTTTAGAAAAAGAAGAAAAAATCTATAAATAATAATGTTAAGGGAAACTAAAAATTGATCTAAATTTAAAATTGATTTACCAACCATGGCGAAATGTTATCATCAATAAGTAACATAGGTGTAACATAAGCTTAAGTAACATAGGTAGTCTTTATGGTTCCCCAAGAATTGTTCAGCATGGTCGTGGTATTGGAAATTTCTTTAGTGGACTCTTTAATTACATTAAGCCGCTTTTTCTGTCAGGGATAAATGCACTTAAAAATCAAGCTGCTGAAACCGGAAAGGCTGTTATAAATGATGAAAGGCTGTTATATGAGATTCAAGAACAAAGTAAAACAACAAAGTGACAAAGCAATTCATAAAATTACTAAATTACAAAGTGGTAAAGGAAAAAGGCATAAAAAGAGGAGACCAAGAAAAAATCGCAATCATTTAACAACTAAACAACGTCGTAAACATACGCGTTCAAAAAAGTCAAGAAAAAAAGAATCTAAAAAATTTAAAATTAGTGACATATTTTCCAAATCAAAATGAGTAATCACATTGAATGCATGAAAAGCGAATTGGATCTTTTTGAGCCTCATCCAACGCAAAGCTGTATTTTGAAAACCGAAGAAGTTTCATACAACCCTATTGCTTCTTTGGATAGTGCTTCATCAATTGAATTCGTTTGTTTAGGAAATGGAGAAACCTACAGAGATCTTTCAAGTGCTTACTTAAAACTTGTGGTTCAACTTAAAAAAATTGATAATAGTTGTATTGAAGGAAATGCTGTTGGTGTAGCAAATAATATATTGCATTCTATATTTAGAAGCTCATCTGTATATTTAAATAATACTTTGGTTTCCCAAAGCGACAATAATTATCATTATAGATCATATTTGCAAACAATTTTAAACTATGGTTGTGATGCAAGTGAAAGTCATTTAGCAACACAAGGATATTTCCCAAATTATGGTACCCAAACACCATTTAAAAGTGATGGCAGTCAAATTCTTAAAAACGTGTTTCAAAATAGTAATAAAGTAGAATTATTTGGAAAAGTGCACGGAGATATTTTCAACCAACCAAATGCTTGTAAATAATGTTGATTTGCGCATTACTTTTAATATTGAAAAAACAGCATTTTATTTATTGGAAACCGAAACTGAATCGAATCTAAAGATCTTGGAAGCCCAGCTGTTCATGAATCATGTAGTAGTCAACCCCAGCATTTTATTAGCTCATCATCACGTTTTACAATCAAAAAATGCAATATACCCATACAATAAAGTTGAAGTAAAATCATTCACAATATACCCAGGAAATAACACATTATCCATCGACAACGCAGTTATTGGTCAAATTCCAAATTTTTTGGCCTTTTGTATGGTAAAAAACAGAGCATACTCAGGAAATCGAGGATTAGATCCTTTTAATTTTGAAAACTTTAAAATACAACGATTCAATCTGCTAGTTAATGGAGTACAGGTACCTTCTCAAGCACTTGAATTTGATTTCTCAAATCCAACCAATACCCAAAGTTCAAGAGCATATAATTTACTATTTAAAGCATGTGGAATTAAGCATTATGATCGTGGTCTCCAAATTTCCAAGGATATGTTTGACAAAAATAATTTTATATTAGCGTTTGATTTAACTGCTGATCACTCCAATTCTAGTGTTTGCGCTAACCTGATTTCTCAAGGAACGATCAGAATGGAAGGAAGATTCTCTGAGCCTCTGGCTGAGGCTGTTACTTGCATTGTTTATTGTGAATACGACTCTATGATTAATATTGATAAGCATCGAAATATTCGAGTACTTTTGTAAAAATTAATACAATGCAAATTGTTTGCTCCAAATTGGCAAACTGCGAAAATGCCTGTTTCAGGCCAGCAACTATGGTCCCAGTAACAACGCATCAACCGAATTCAATCCAAGTTTTTTCATTACTAGTTTCTATCTGCTCCTTCTATTCTTTCCTTCGAAGCTGCGACGCAGCGAGTAACAAGAGCGAGTACTTAACAGAGTGATAACATTTTTAGGCGGTACAATTCAAATATTTCTCATAAGTATGGGAGTAAGGAACACACGTAGAGATCTTGCAGCTCGTGCTCGTTGGGGGTTATTTTATTTGCTCGTAGCTTGCTATGCCCCGTCTCATAGCTAAGTAGCCCAAGTTGCGAGTTCTACGTATTTCCCTCACCTATTATTTTTTAAACAAGTTACGACTAAACATCGGCCGCGTTGAATGGCCGAAGGGCTTCAATTGATAGGTAATGGTGCTAGTCTATGGATAGCACGTTTGTAGATTCCATTTTTAGTTTTTACGATGGCCACTCGGACCCTTCCATCAGCACCTGTAATCGTTTCAGTGATGATGCCCAGAAGCCATGTCTGAGGTGGCAGATTGTCCTCCTGAATTGCGACAACGGTTCCAGCAGTTACATTTGGCGACTCCTTATTCCATTTCACGCGTTGTTGTAAGCTCAACAGGTAGTCTCGTGACCAATCCTTCCAAAAGCGTTGTTTTATCGCAGACACCAAATGCCAGCGCTGAAGAAACGATAAATTCGGTTCCATAATTGCCTGAGCGGATGCTGGAGGCAAGGTCGCCAAACTGGTCCCGACGAGGAGGTGCCCAGGGGTTATAGCTTCACCATCGTTTGGGCTTGAGCCGTCCGCGATAATCGGCCGCGAATTCAGCACTGCTTCAACTTCTACGATCACCGTCTGGAGCTCGTCTTCCTTTAGTAACGCGTTACCCACAGCTCGGAGAAACAAGTGTTTAGCCGATTTAACGGCCGCCTCCCAAAGCCCTCCAAAATGTGGGGCTCTGGGAGGGATGAAGATAAATTCGAATCGGCGAGGTGCTCCGAATGCTGTCATTGCGTCCTTATGGGTTTCCAATTTGCTCATTAGGTTATGTATGATGCGAGACGAGCCCGAGAAATTCGTAGCGTTATCACAATACAATTTTTCGATGGGTCCACGTCTTCCGACAAATCTAGATAAGCACATAATGAATGTATTAGCGGTGAGATCTTTTACAAGTTCAAGATGAACGGCTTTTGACAGGAAGCAAATGAATATCGATACATACATCTTGATTGGAGGCTTGCCACGAATTCCTAGCGATACTCGAATCGGCCCAAATAAGTCAACTCCACTAATTGCAAACGGCCTTGTTCCTATCAAACGGTCGGCTGGTAAGTTACCCATTATTTGTGAAGCTAATTTTGGCTTGTATCGAAAGCAATGTACACATTGTCGTACGACCGCGCTACATTCGCGCCTAGCATTTATGAGCCACATTGTTTGGCGAATAAGACCAACCAATGCTCTGGGTCCTGCATGACAGTTTGTTCTATGCAGATGTTGAATGTATAAACTCACGAATCGACCTCCTACTCGCAACAAAGACACCTCGAGCTTTCCGATTGATTCCGTCACAACGAATGGACTTAATTTTTGAAGTGAGTCTGGCAATTTAACTGATTTTTGTAATTTTATGAGTTCACTTTTATATGCATTTTGCTGGATGACGCTTACAACAAGTAAGAAGGCCGAGCCGAGCTCAACCGAGGTAGGATTTAGCGAAGACCACGAGCGAGATTTTGATGCGTTAACAAATCGTAGGAAGTACGCAACAATGCGCATTACTTTAAGAAATGAAGATGAATTTTCGACAATTTTTTCTATCGGATTCGGCTCGAGTTGTGTTGTAACGTGGCTAGTAGGTATATTCCGAATCTCTAACTCCTCGTTAGTGTTGATTTGCTGAATTTTTGTATTTTGAGGCCAACGCCTTTGATCTTGAGTCAAGAAGTGGGGACCATCAAACCAAAATGAATTTTTTAATTCATTAACTGTACAACCCCGAGATGGAAAGTCTGCTGGATTGCTGTCAGTGGGTACATGGCGCCAACTAGCCGATGAGGTCATCTCTTGAATCTCACTGACGCGGTTGGCAACAAAGGTTTTTAGTTTTGAAGGATGTGTTTGCAGCCAATACAAGACGATTTCTGAATCGGACCACATTACAACTCGTTCAACTGGAGAGTCGATCAATGGACGAACTTCTTCCCACAAGTTGGCTAGCAAGTGCGCCGCGCAAAGCTCCAGTCGTGGTACCGACTTTGTTTTCAGAGGGGCCACTCTTGATTTTGCAGAAAGCAATTTAACTTCCACACCATGTGGATGTTCGACACGGATGTACAGGCAACATCCGTATGCCTCAGTTGAGGCATCCGCAAAGCCATGTATTTGACATACGGTATTTTTTGTCGTACCTACATGCCTTGGAATTGTCAATATATCCAACTCTTCCAAACCAATTGTGATCGATTGCCATTTCTGCTGAAGGCTTTCAGGAATTGGATCATCCCACTCTATCTTGAGCAGCCAAATCTGTTGGATGAGAATTTTGGCCTTTGTGACCACAGGACAGATAAGCCCGAGAGGATCATATAGGCGAGCAGTAAGGGACAACATAGATCTTTTTGTTGGCGCATGGCTTGTACACATATCTCGCGAAGAAAACTTAAAGATGTCATGTTTTGGGTTCCAAACGAGGCCTAACGCTTTTGTATTTTCGTGCTCTCCGACAGATACATCTGTAGACTGATTAAGATCTATTAACTGCTCACAGTTGGTTGCCCACTTCGAAAGAACAAGCCCGGCCGAGCCTAAGATTTCAACTACTTCGTTTAGCATCGACGTAAGTTCTTCGATTGTATCCGCGCCTGACAAAAGATCGTCAACATAGAAGCTATTCGATAAGACTAAGGATCCTAGAGGGTGGGAAACTGAATATATCTCACTAAGATACTTGAGGCAGCGGATAGCTAAGAACGGTGCGCAGGCCGTGCCGTATGTAATGGTATTCAAACGATAGATTTGTAATTTTTCATCCTTACACTGTCTCCATACTATTAGTTGAAAATTACGATGGGATTCAGTTATTTCGACTTGTCTATACATTTTGACGATATCTGCTGTAATAGCGTATTTGCGAAAACGAAACCTTACCAATGTCGCGTATAGACACGGCTGTATAGTTGGTCCGATCATCAGCAATTCGTTCAATGACACTTGAGAGCTTGTCTTACTCGATGCATCGAAAACCACTCTAAGTTTAGTGCTTGAACTTTGCGGCCTGAGCACACATTGATAAGGAATGAAGAAATGAGGCTCAGTAGGAATTTCATTATTGACCAACGTCATGTGCCCTAAGGAAATGTACTCCTTCATAAAAGCAACGTACATGGAATTTATTTCTGGTTTATTGGACATCCTCCTTTCTAGTGCTAAGAAACGCCTTTTTGCGATTTCAAATGACGAGCCGAGACAAGTGGGGCTGGACTTAAATGGCAATGAAACTTGAAGTCGACCGGAGGGTAACCGAACAATACTCTCGATGAATGCCTTTTCGCACATAATTTGCTCCGGAGTGTAAAGTTTATTCTGTGCAATGCTCGGGAGACTTTCTATTTCCCAGAATTTTCGAATCAACATGTCTACACTGCAATGATCTTGAACCGCGCTCAACATTGAGGTAGCCTGTTTGACATTTGTTTTTGATGACTTGCACCGACCTGATACGATCCATCCAAAAACGGAATTTTGTAGGATTGGACCATATGTTTCCTGCTTGAATTTCCCTTCCTTTAACAACTCGAAGAATGTGTCAGCACCAAGCAATATGTCAATTCTCTGAGGTCTGTGGAACAGCGGATCAGCTAACTTTATGTTATCAGGGAGGTTCCAGTCTAACACTTGAACTGCCCTCTCTGGTTGGGACGATGATATTGACTTCAGAACAATAAGGTCAGCTTCCAATTGAAATGCCTGTGTTCTGGAGTGTATAGTTGCTTGAACTACATGGCGAGCTGATACAGCTGATTGGCCTATTCCAAGAAGGTTTGTGTCTTTTCGATCGCGCTTAAGTTTTAGAATTTTGGATAACTCCTCTGTTATAAAGTTTACCTGTGACCCGGAATCTAAAAGCACACGAGCAGTGTGCATTTGACCATTGCTACCTGTAATGTTAACAAGGGCTGTAGCTAATAAAATTTGATTTGAGTCGGCTGTCATCGCGTGGTGGACGGCAGAGGTGGTCAAAGGTTGTGTCACCAACGGCTCTTGAGTGGAAGCTAGCTCTGATGGTGAAGAGTCGGAGCTGTATCTGTGAAGCAGTGAATGATGTGGCTTCGAACACACGCGGCACTTAGAGGATTGACACGTAAGAACGGAATGCCCTTTCCTTAGGCAGTTTATGCACAATGGGAATGTCTTAGCGAATTTGAATCGTGTAGCGACCGTTGCGGCCACAAACGAACTGCACGCGTGAATGTAGTGATCCACAGCTTTGCAATAATAGCATTTTGGATCCTGGGTTCGAGTAGTATTGGCAACGGACAAGGAAGTTTTACTAAAGTTCTTTACAGAATTTGGCCGCCCCAGCCTACGAAACCTTTGCGTGCTTGGCGTAGCTTCATCTGCTGCTAAATGTTGGTAGCGTTTATTGAGTGCATCTTGGCAGTCCTGCCAAAGGGGGATGTTTTGAAAGTCTAAACTGTGACAGATTCGTAGATAGCTGTGACAGTATCTATCATGTGACGCAGTGACAAGGCGGACGGACCCTGCATTGAGGGAATGTCGAAGAGGCGTGAGATACAATCAAAAAAAATTAAACACTGATTGTCGTACACCCGATTTAAGGCGGCTAGTGCCTTTGGGTAATTGGTCTCAGTTATTTGATATGCTTTCACGGTCCCCAACGCTTCTTTCTCCAGACATGACAACAGGTGATTAAATTTTTCGTTGTCGCTAAGAGTTGGATCGCTATCTATGAGACTAGTGAATAAACCAATAAAGTTCTTATACTCTGAGTAGCATCCGGAAAACTTAGGTAAATTCATTCGAGGTAAATTTTTATTATGGGAGCTTGTGGTATTAAGGGTCGAGTTAAGTAATGGTGGTCTTTGATTCTGTCCACTAGCTGACATATAAAGAGATTTTGTGGCTACACACTTATCCTCAAGCTCAGCTCGCGAGGACAATGCCGGATTAATGGACTCAATTTCATCTTGAAGGTTAAATGCACGATTTATGTAATTGTTTAAAATGTCTAATCTGCACTCTAATTCGCTGCCTCGAATACGATTTGTTGTTGCATAAACTCTCCCATGCGGTCTATGTCACCCTTAACACTTTCAAGACGCGAGAGTAATGAGTTAGCACGATCGTTGCCATCATTGACATCATGTGCACTTGAACTTTGTTGACGACTTAAACGTCGCTTCGGAGCCATGATGCAATTTTACGCTAAAATGTCAATATAAGTGAATCTTTGCCAGCCACTGATTTAATTTAAATTGAATTCTCAAGTAAAAAGCACAGTTATCTAGTGTTACGATAGGTTATTGATTGAACTTATTTTAACTTTGGAACTTTGTTATAACTGTACCCGAATTGTATGTGAGCTGAAGACAAATACAGCAGAGAGACAAATTGAACAACTCGAATCCACTAAACTCGGGCTAAGCGCAATTAAGGTGCTGCAACGATTTCCAAAGCTCCCTCTGATCGATGAACTGTATTTTTGCTGTATGTATGTGTGTGTGATGTGTGCGATGGTATGTGCATGTGAAGAGAGAAAGAACGGCACCAAGCAACTAAAGAACCAACCTGTAATCTTGACACGTGTTTGCCTCAAAACTTACGCCTTGGCTGATTTTTGCAGGCTTATGTATGTAGGTCATTTACCGAAATTCTATCAATTTGTTACTTAGCGATTAAGGAAATCCAGCGGCGTGTCCAGTACAAGCCCAAAGTGAGATTCCACGGTGAATGTATATATGTGAAGCTGATCTGCTATATGAACGGTGAATTCCAGCGGCGTGTCGAGTACAAGCCCGAACTGAGATTCCACGGTGAATGTATAGCTGATCTGCTATGTATATATGATGATACGTCCTTCTGGGTCCACCCGGGGGCGCCAAAAAATGTTTGCTCCAAATTGGCAAACTGCGAAAATTCCTGTTTCAGGCCAGCAACTATGGTCCCAGTAACAACGCATCAACCGAATTCAATCCAAGTTCTTTCATTACTAGTTTCTATCTGCTCCTTCTATTCTTTCCTTCGAAGCTGCGACGCAGCGAGTAACAAGAGCGAGTACTTAACAGAGTGATAACATTTTTAGGCGGTACAATTCAAATATTTCTCATAAGTATGGGAGTAAGGAACACACGTAGAGATCTTGCAGCTCGTGCTCGTTGGGGGTTATTTTATTTGCTCGTAGCTTGCTATGCCCCGTCTCATAGCTAAGTAGCCCAAGTTGCGAGTTCTACGTATTTCCCTCACCTATTATTTTTTAAACAAGTTACGACTAAACACAAATCATGGACTTGCTCTCCAAGCATCCTCAAACTAAAAAAATATTTAAAGGGGTTTTTTCGGCCGATAAACTACCAAAAGAAATTCGTGAATATCCAGCATTGATTGTAGCTAACACTGATTATTCATACCAACCAGGAATGCATTGGGTTGCATTTTACTTCTATAACAAAAAGTCAGCAGAATTTTTCGATTCTTATGGACAATATCCTCAGAAAAGAGAATTTATTGCATTTTTAAAAAGAAATGCATCAAAATATACTTATAACAAGCAACAAATGCAAGGATACTTTTCAAATACCTGTGGACATTACTGCATTCTTTTTGGTCTTTACAAAAGCAATCGAAAAACTTTAAAGAGTTTTACACAGAATTTTAAAATAAAAGATTTCACCTATAATGATAAGTTAATTTCAAAAATGTTTAGTAAATGATTTAAAAAAATTTTTTTTTTTTTTAACCCAATATGAAAAATAAACAATATTATTTATAATATCTATAAAAAAAACTTTTTATTTTCATGGATTTGGATACATTCTTTTAGTTATTTTATAGTATCTTATTATAATATCCGTAGCTTCCTTTATATATAGAGGAAGTTTGTTGCAGTTACAAGTGTCTGGACCTTCGGTTGCTTCATCATCACTCCAGGGACATATTTTGTAGTGGAATCCATATTTCGAGTACAGCATTTCCTTTTCTTCCAAATCCTCTAAAGTTGTTTTTAAAAATTGAAGTTTTTTAAGGTGCTCCTCGAAAAGCATATCTTCAACTTGAAGGAAAAATAATTTTATTTGATGCGCGTACATCGAGAGGCTTGAGAGAGGAGTTGTTTAATACGAATAATATACTTTTATTTAAATGAAAGGGATGACATCATATTTGTGTATATAAAGAATTTATAGCTAGGGAAATGATAATTATTATTAGGAATGAAAGAGATGACTGCATGGTCATTTAATTCTAAAATATATAGGTCAATTATATACCATAGCACAGATTCAATCTTAAAAATATAATATAAAAACAAGTTCTAGTGTTGCTTTCTATCAGTTTATTTTCAAATCTTCGAAATGAAAACGTTCGTTTGTGATCTCTGTATAGAAAGTCCTTCCTTTAAATATCGCTATGGATTAAAACGTCACATTCTAAAACAGTGGTGGGCAAAACTAACACATGTTTAAAATTTGAGTGTGTGCGTAGCAGAGAAAAACAATGAGAGCAGAGAATTCACTGAGCGAAAAAACGTTTTTTTTTATTTCATTTTTCGTTTATTCAAAAGTTTGAATGGGCACTAAAATTGAGTATTTTATTTTAAAAACAGCTTTGATGGCAACATTTCTTAAACAAATGAAAAACTACGCTTCCCTATTTATATTCTCCATGAAGAAAACTTTTTCCAACCCAATTTCTGAGAAAATTTTTCTAAGTGGAAAAATTTTGATTTTTAGTTTGGGCTGTCAAATGAATCAAAATGAGAGAGCTTCAAAAAGAAATTTGAGAGTGCTCACACTGTCAGTGTGCCGGCAGCGCTGCGGCAGAATTTCCTACCCTATGTAAAATGAGAGTTTGCCCACCACTGATATAGGCAGATAAACATTAACACAAAGACCCAGGAACAAATAAATATCCTAACAAACACAATAAACATTTAAGTAAAAAATGCTAAAGTAGAACAGATAAATACAGGAAATTTGTATGAAAAATTGCTATCAAGAAAAAGAATAGTTATTTCCGAACTCGAAGCCCTAATGTTGTCAGTTAAACTTGCGTATATTGGAATAATCAACCCTGCAATTTTAGATTCAAATGATTTACAAAATTTAATCAATGAACATTCTACAAATGTTACTGTTACTGATCTAATGGAAGTTGCTCAAATTAAAGTTTTATTAAATAATAATTTTTTGCACTTTATATTAAAGTATCCTAGGCCGTACGTAGCTTGTAAGAAGATAATCTTGCACCCCGTTGAAAACAACGGCACTATTCTTAATTTTGCTGAAGATAATACTATAGCTGACTGTGGTAACAAAATCATGCCGATTGGAAACTGCACCACCGCACTTGCAACAACATTTTGCAGAGAAATGCCCTACACAACCTGTGCCCAGCAACTTCACTCAGGAGGTAACGCACACTGCTCGACTCGCACCAGCCACCTTCAACCCCCAACAATCATCGATGATGGCGTCATCATTCTCAATGACGGAACAGCTACGATCAATGGACAACTGGTAACCGGAACGTTCCTCGTTACATTCGACGACGAGGTAAAAATAAATAACACCATATACCAAAACTTGAAGAGCTACGCTAAAAAATCACCATCCCCCGCTGCATCAACAGTCCTTAACATTACGGACCATCAAGAAATACTGAGCTTAAAATAACAAAAATTAAATATGGAAAACCTACGTTACATTGGGAAAATAGAAAAGGCACTGGAAACACCGCCTATAATATCTGGAGTGGCCGCGATCGCCTTTTTGGTCATCTGCTTAACTATTTACAAGCTCTATCAGAAATGCCAGCGAGACTAACGTCAGCGTGACCTTCAAGTTATCATTGACAGCTTCAAGAAGTTCGAGGACGTCCTTCATCTAAGTTAGGAAGGAGTTAACACGGTCTCCCAGCAAAACGGAAATTCCCAGGCTGATAATGCTGCACAGCATAAAATAATGCAAGGCTAGCGACACCTGCGGACCTTGCACAAATCACGTTGCCGAAATCCCAAGCTTCGGTCAGCGCAATCAGCGGGCAATGCACTCCGATGCAACGGCGGCTACCCAACACCATGCATGGGCAGCCGGGTCAGCACTTTTACTTCATAGGGCTAGCTTCCGTTATAAGAATTAATGCAGTTAGCAGTTAGTTAAACTTTGGAAATAAACGGTGACGGTCAAACCTCGCAATTACAAAGTCTTCTCATTCGCAGAACAAAATCGCGTCTTAAATAAATCCTAAAAAGGACATCTTGTTAATTTACATACTTTATAGAGTCGGAGACATCCTTCATTGCGTTTCACACTTTTGGACAAAATTATAATACCCTCTGGAAGGGCTAAAAATAGATGCTACACATTACGCAAGAGATATTTCCCATAATGATGGAAAATGACTGGTAAGCAATCAGGTAGCATAATGCGAACACACCTATTATGAAATAAATAATTTCAAAAGAAAAAATAATAATTAAAATAAGAATAAATAATTTCTAAAACAAAAACTAGAAATGAAAGCAAACTTCGGGCGGAGCCGAAGTTGATATACCCCTTGCAGTTAAAACCGGATTTATATCGCAAACATCGGATATAGATGGCCGATCCTTATTATTACATCATAATAAAACCAATTAATTAAAAAAAAATCTAAAAAATGTCCCAAGCTTCTGTCTTCAAAAATACGAAAGTTGATATTTCTACCAAATATTATTTCCGATCTTTCAGGTATATGGCAGCTATAGGATATAGTCGGTCGATCCTAATGAAATTTGACATGTAATGTTTTGCGAGACCTACAGTTAATCCGACCTACCAAATTTCATAAGGATCCGCCGACTATATCTTATAGCTGCCATATAACTGTACGATCGGAAATGGTATTTGGTAGAAATGCCAACTTTGGTATTTTTGAAAATAGAAGTTTGGGACTTTTTTAGATTTTGTATTTTAATAAATTGTGTTTTATTATCATATTCTCATAAGGATCGGCCAACTATATCCGATGTTTGAGATATATATCCGGTTTCAACTGCAGGTTATATCAACTTCGGCTCCGCCCGAAGTTAGCTTTCCTTTCTTGTTGTAAATGAAAATAATATTGTAAATGACTTTTACCTAAAAGGGTCTTATTTAATAACATTCAATGGCACCATAATAATTGAAAATATATTATGTACAAACATGGATAAAAAAAATATTAGAATACATTACAGCCCAAAGTTATAATAGTCGTGAAATATCCGAATATATAATCATAATTGCATTATGGTCGAGCCTGGTCGAGTGATCGGGTTGCATCCTTAAGGCGTTGTTTTGAAGCTGGTGATCTGCTGTTTTTCCAATCAAGACGCGTGCGCCTCTTTTCTCGCACGAGCTGTTCGATTTGCTGATTAGATTTGAAGTGTTTGTTTCGGTCTACATCTTTCCTATGAGGAGTAGAGACTTTAGCTGCCGCAACGAGTAATTCTTCCAGGGCGCTCGTAGTGTAGTCGATGTCCGATTCCATGTTAAATTCCGGGGCGAGTACTATGTGGGCACGCACGTAATTTTTGTATTTTAGCCAGTTCGTTTTTGGCGACGTCAGGCTGAAGGGGTGTTCGGTTATTTCTGGGCTTTGAAGAAGCGTTAGAAGCACAGGCGAGTGGTCTGATGATAAGTCCGAGACTGCTTTGGCACCTATTAGATTGCGAGGTATGTTTTTTGTCACTGCAAAATCAATAAGGTCTGGTAGCTTTCGTGAGTCTGTTGGCCAGTATGTGGGACTTCCAGGGGAAACGTAGTCTAGTTTATTTTTCACATTTATAATTGCATTGTACAATTGTCTTCCTTTGGGAGTCACTAGACGTGATCCCCAGTGCGTATGTTCGGCGTTATAGTCTCCTGCGGCTATAAATCGATCCCCAAGTGAATTGTAGAAGTCCATAAATTGTCCTTCCGAGATTGCGAAACGAGGAGGGCAGTAAATGGCAGCGATTGAAAGGATTCCGTTGCTTGACTGAATTTTTATCGATGTGGCCTGCAAGAAGTTTGTTGCAAACCTTTTGTGAAAATGGTGTTTAATGCGTTCTCTGATTAGAACTCCAGTTCCGCCGTGGGCTTTCCCATCTGGATGATCTGTGCGGTAGATTGTGTAGCCTCTTATATGAAAGTTGTATTTGCTTGTAAGATGCGTTTCCACCAGTAGCATAACGTCAATATGGTTTTCGGTTAAGAATTGTGATAATTCTAGTTTATGCCGTGAGACACCATTGGCGTTCCACATTGATATTCGTAGCGCCTGCATAGATTATTTAGACTGTTGTGCTACGAGCAGCTGTATCACCATGTTCTGGTTTTGAACAAGCGTTTGCATGGTCGTTTTCATGAATGACATAAGCTCCATCATACTTTGTTGGAGGGTAAGCATCATAGTTTCCATTTTGCTGTGTGGCTGTTCTGGGGCCTGTTGAGCGCTTTGAGAGTTAGGCTGAATTGGAATTTCCCTTCCAGATCGTAGAGCATCGGCATAGGAGAAGCCGTTGGTGGTGTTTAGTGGACCGAATGAGGATCTCGCAGCTTTGGCGAAGAAGACGTCTGGCGTAGTTTTTGACGCAATGTACGCATTCTGTGGATTTTGGTTGCGCGTTGCGGTCGCTTGACGCATGCGACTCTTTAACTCCTTATACACCATACATCCTCTATAGTTTGCTGTATGGCTGCCTCCGCAGTTTCCACATTTCTTCACGGTTCTGTCCTTGTTTGTAGTGCAGCAAGGGGACTTGTGGGCGTCCCCGCAGACTACACAGACAGCCCGAAGTGTGCAGTAAGACCTTGTGTGTCCATACTCTTGACAGTTAGTGCATTTCACTGGACCGTTGCGTTTATGTGGCTCTTCAACAGTGATTTTCTGATGCAAAAGATATTGCAGGTTGTAGATTGGGTGGACTTCGTTCTTCTTCAGCGACCTGCTTTCTGGCTCGAGCTCGACCTTGAAGAGGGGTTGTGGCTTTTTATCTTTATTTAGAATGTTAATAACATTCTTGGCGGCGAAGCCCTTTTCTTTAAGGGCGGTATTTATTTCCTCGGCGGTAACATCAGGTTCTATTCCCTTTACTACCACTTGTAGGCCCTTACTGCTTTTCAGCTGGTACGTGTAATAGTTTTTCTGTACAGTGTCTAGATATTTGGACACGATTCGGAAGTGCTCTTCAGACTTGGTTTGCACCTTTGTTTCATGGATGTTCCCTTTGATAAGCGGAACAACATGAAAGCCTCAAATGTGACCGAGGAAAATGTTCTTCCATTTCTTCCGTGTCCTATACTATCTCCGAGTACATTGTTAAATTGGTCGAATGTTTTAGGTACTGGAATTACTTCAAATTGTCCTTATGGAACACCCTCCCTTTTTATTAAGACTGTAGTCCCCAAGTCTGCTTCAATGGTTTCCACGGTGTACAAATTTGATAGTTTGTTTCCCAACCTCTTATTTGATTTTACGAGAACTTTGTCTCCTACTTGAAAATTTCTGTCTTGTATAATTTTATTTTATCTTTGTAGTTGGATGTTCTGTGCATTTGAGACTTAGAGATAATTTCTGCGTTAAGCTTTATAATTGATGAGTGAATTATGTCGATGGGTCGTTTATTTGTTACAGAGTGAATAGTTCTATTGTATTCTATAGACGCGAGTAGTATTAATTCAACCGTGTCCTCAATACCTCTTTCGATTTTTAAACACCGTCCAATTTCTGTTAGTGTACTGTGGAATCTTTCCACTTTTCCGTTCGATGTACTGTGAAGCGGCGGTGCATTAACCAGTTGCTTAAAAAAGACCTAATTGTTTCAGATTGTTTTATAGAGGGCTCATTATCGCAATATATTGTTTTCGGTCGCCGGTAGAAATAAATAAGTTGTAAAATCGCGGTTTGCACGTCTGCAATGGTTCTGGAAGCGATTGGTTGAACAATTTAAAATTTTGAAAATTTGTCTACGCAAGTTAAAAAGTATTTTTTGTCTGTCGAAAATATGTCAATGTGTATGATTTCACCTGTGTATGAGGGAATGGGTGTTTCTCCGAGAATTTGTTTCTGAGGGTGTCTATCGTATTTTGCCTTCTGGCAAATTTTACAATTTGCGACCACCTCATTTGCCATATGAGTAAGTTTTGGAAAAAAATAGTCTTGCAGAATCTGTTTTACGTTTTCCTGAGCGGCTCTATGATCCCTGTTATGTTCTGACACCGTAATTTTTTTTGTTCGTTTTTGTCTAGGATGTCAGTCACCATACGGTTCGTGTAACGGAATGTGGTTGTTGGGAAAGTTTCTATTAATTTATGTTGAATAAATGCCAGTACTGGTATGTAATCGGTTCCCTCGAAGGCTCTTTATTTGGTTTTTAGGTTTTTTATTTAATCGGAGCAACTGTTGTTGCCGCTCCGAGCTCAAGGGAGTTTCTGATTTTACAAATCTACTTATGAGTTAAAGGAAGTCTAAGTCCCGTAGCTGCGCTGCCCAAAGCGGCAGCGGAGGGACGGTTATGTATTCTTAAATATTTATATATGAATATATATTAATGTTATGTTCGCTTAGGCGGAGGTATGTGGACATGCATAAGGTCCACTCGTGTTACGTATATGCGGACATATGCACTTTTCGGCGTACAGCAAAGGCACAGCGGGCGATTCATATTTCGGTGCACTTAGGTTTATGACCGAGACCTTGGATAACATAAACACTGCGACAAAGTGTTACAGTGTGTACCCTTTAAGTACTCTTGGTACAGTGGGTGGTCGATATATATACATATGATATTAATTGTGCATATATGAGCATATTACATCTCCCTCCTTTTGAAAAATAACGTAATATAATGAAGTTATTTTCTAACATAGATTGTACAAAATTAAATAAATGATTTTACCAAAAACTAGCTCGTATGGACAATAGTCAAGTGCCATCGAGGGTGTCGTATTAAAGCAATAGACGAAGTATGGTAGCCATACATCCCAATCCGTTTTGTCAACTGAGATGTATGAACGAATGTACTTATTGAGTGTTCTGTGGCTTCGCTCCAGGGTACCTACAGTTTGGTGATAATGTGCAGTAGAAGTTATGTTTTCAATATTTAAATTTTTACATAGACCTTCAATAATTGAATTTTTATATTCCGTTCCCATGTCCGTAATGAACGTCTTCATTGGACCGTACTTTAGAATAAAATCTTCAAATATAGCTTTTGCTACCGTATTTGCACTTTTATTTGGTATTGGTATCGCTACCAGGTATTTGGTTTAATCGCATATGAGTGTTACTGCATACTCGTTTCCATTATCAGATTTTGGCAGTGCACCAATCGTATCCACAATTACTCTATCGAAAGCTCTTTGCGGAGTTTCGGTTATGGTTAATGGGGTCTTAGTATGTTTAGTCGTTTTAGACTTTTGGCATTTAGGACATTTTTTTATCTACTCTTTTATGTCTTTGGACATATTTCTCCAGTAATAGTGCCTTGCCTCTGGACCTTGGCCAAGGTTTTTGTAATGCCTGTATGACCACCTTGTATTGGATCATCGTGAAATGTAGACAATATAGCTTCTTTTTCTTTATTATTTTTTATTACGGTCACCGGGTTGAGTAGCGCTACTCTTAATGATTTCAATATATAATTGCCATATTTTTCTTCACGTACTTCATCATTATTAATGACTTCATATACGTTGGGCTTTGAAGCTTTTTCTATGGATTGCTAATTGTTCAAGCATTGAACACTATTTTTTAAAGAAATTCTTAACTTAGAGTTTCAAGGGATCGGACCCATGAAATACGAGTCAAACAGCATAATCTAAAACCGATCCCCTGCAGCCTAACATAAAAAACAAACATAAGCGCATCCGCTTGTCACACTTGAGAAAGGGTCGCCTAGCATGTCAACGTGCAGTGCGTTGATAAGTAGTTTTTAATAGTTTTAAGATTTTCATGTATCTTACTTATAAGAGAACTTTGACGAATAAAATCAGTTTCCATAAGGAGCTCATTGGAGTAAGACCTATTTATTTAGGGCTCCTCTTAACATTTGGTCCTTCGAGGCACCCTGACGTTTTCCCCCCTGTGGTAAGAGACTCAGGGTTAAAAAACTGGCACCTATAAGTGGCTGTAGAAAAAATGCTCAGCCCAGGGTAGCTAAAAAATAAGGCTGCGATCTGGGTAAAAAAGAGCCCAGTTTAAAAACCGTAGTCCTCTTTTGTTTCCCCCCAAGAGGTAAGGGACACAGAGAATAAAATTATTTAAGTGCCAATAAGCATAAAGCTGTGTGTTTTTGTTTCGGAACAACACCGAAATAAAAAATTATATACAAATGTGGGATTAGTGTTTCCTTGTAAAATGAGAAAGTCCCACTAGTTTTATTTTAATGTTTTATTGTAATGTTTATTTCATTATATATTGAAAGTTATAGAATATAAAGTAAGTTAAACGTTTTTAATTGGTTTAAATCGCGCTTTTTTCGTCTTTGTTGAATTGTTCTGCTGCTCGTCGTAATCTCGCGTCTTTCGTCGTCGGTTTTTCGTTCAGAACTTCCGCCAAATCTGCTCTCCACGATAGGGATGGGATAGGTGGAAACAGCGCTGCCAGACCCATTCCCACAACTCGGCCATCCTTCTATGCATTCGTCCCGAATGCGTCGTCGTCCTCAAGACCTAGATGAACCCACGGCTTCATGTACTCAGCACAAGTGGTAGTGAATCTCGGCCCATCAGCAGATACAGTATCTTTCGATACATCGTAGGTATCTTTCGGCTTCACCTTTGTAACTCGGTAAGGTCCCAAAAACTTTGGCTTCAACTTAAGCCCACCGCCAAGTTGAGTACGCTTTATAGCAACAATATCGCCGACTTTGTATTTTGCTGCAGGTTTGCGTCTAAGATTATACGTGTGCTTGTTTTCGTCCTGCATGACAAGAATCTGTTGCTTGGCTATCTTGCGTATATCGTCTCTATGATCCTGAAACGCTTGGATCAACTCTTGATGTATAATTTCCTTAATCTGTACGTCAGTTTTAGTCCGCAACTTTACGCCTACAAGTAGTTTAAATGGAGTTGTGTGTATACTCCTACAGTACGTCGAGTTAATTGTTTGCTGAACATTGCTCACAAATTTGTACCATTTGCTTGTACCATTTGTCCTCGATGGATAGTTTGGATAGGACTGATATGATTGTTGCATTGAGGCGCTCCACTTGTCCGTTTGCTCTAGGAAGGCCAGTCGTTATTGCATGAAGTTCGATATTTTCTTTGCTACAATACTGCTTAAACTCATCGGATGTGAAGGCAGTACCACGGTCGGAGATGATTTGCACAGGGTTGCCAAAAATTGCGCTCTGTGCCTCCAGCCTAGCGATGACGTCTTTTGAAGAAGTTGTTTTGGTTGGATACAGCCAGCAGAATTTGGTAAACCCATCAATAACGGCTAGAATGTGTTTATACGCCTTATGTGTTGATTTGAGCGGCCCTAAGAAATCAATATGAAACGTGTGAAGTGGTTCCGCTTCTTTCGGCAAAGGATGCAACTCTCCTTCCTTTTTACCAAGCTTACGGTTAGAGACGATGCATGGAATGCAGCATCTGATCTGTCGTTGTATTTTTTCTTCCAGTTTCGGAATGAAATACTTCTTGGATATAATTTCTTTGGTTTTCTTTACAGAAAAATGTCCTCTTTCATGCGCCTGCCTGATAATTTCGCGTTGAAAAACTGGTGGCACAACTATCAGCTCATCGTCGTCAACTAGCTTGTAAAGGAGACCAGAATTCATGAAAAAATTATTGTGACTCGGCTTCTCATTCAGGATGTCAATAATCGCCTTCAGCTCCTCATCCTGCGACTGTATATGTCTTAACTGACTGTGTAATGTTTCGTCGGAGATCATCATTACAGGGTATCTGCTTAAAGCGTCAGCATGACGTATACGTGTTCCCGATCTGTGCTCCACGTCGAAGGTAAACTCTTGAAGTTCGAGAATCCAACGAGCGACTCTAGTGCACACTTCTCTTTTCTCCATGGTCTTGGTGAATGCGTTGCAATCGATAATCAATTTGAAGATCATACCGAGAAGATAAACTCAAAATTTTCTAAGAGCTTCAACCACCGCCAATACTTCTAACTCGTAACTGGAAAACTTTCTCTCAGCATCAGTCGTTTTCTTGCTCATATAATAGACTGGATGAATCTGACTATCGGAGGGACATTTTTGAAGTAGGACTGCTCCGAAACCATCGATCGACGCATCTGTGTGCAACTCCGTTTCATGTTGGGGATGGAAGATCTTAAGCACCGGCTTCTGTGAAATCAAATTCTTAAGCTTTTCAACAGCAGCAATCTCTCTAGCAGTAATGACAAACTTTGCGTCGCGCCTTAAAAGATCAGTTAAAGGTTTCGCGATGATCGAAAAATCAAGAATAAACTTCCTAAAATACCCAACCAAACCCAGAAAGCTTTGAAGTTGCTTTTGATTTGTCGGAACCGGGAACTTCGTCACGGCTTTGGTTTTGTCGTCAGAGATAGCAATCTTTTGGTCCTGGATCACATGACCTAGAAACTCGATTTTCTTCTTTAAAAAGCAGCATTTTTTGAGATTGATTACTAACCCGAACTCTTCACAACGTCGAATAACAATTTTCAGATTGGTAACAGCTTGTCTTTCGTTTTCAGCAGGAACTATAATGTCGTCTACATATGGAATCGCAATACCAGAACGAGTCAAATCTCGAAAGATGGCGTTGACGTGTCTTTGAAACACACCTGGAGAATTCGTGAGACCAAATGGGACTTTAAGAAACTGGTACTGGCCATTGTGCGTTACGAAGGATGTAAACTTGCGGCTGTCCTTCTCAACGTTTACGTGAAAAAATCCGTTTTTTAGATCCAGTGTACTAAATATGTGTGCATTTTGAAGGCGATCCAATTGGTCCTCAATCAGGGGCAAGGGAAATAAATCTCGTACTATTACCTTATTTATTCTCCTGTAATCGATGCATAGACGTGCTGAATTATCACGTTTCTTCACGAGAACGACTGGACTGCTGTACTCGGACTCAGAATGTTCAATGATACCGTCTTTTAGCCACTGTTCAACTTGATCATCAATGACACATCGCTCGGAAAATGCGAATCGACGCGGACGCGAGTGCACAGGAGTGTCATCCTTCAAAACGATACGCATAACAACGTTGGTTGACTTCGTATTCACAGGCTTATAGTTTTTAATTAAGTCGTTCACTTCGCGTTGTGCTTCGAAACTTGCATCTTTGTCAATATTAATGTTCACGTTTTCATCATTTTCAACATTGATTTTCATTAACGCCTCTATTTCCACATCCAAGTCCTTGTTGTCTGGCTTTTTGATTTTTATTCCGTCGCGATTTATTTGAATTTCCGCATTGTTACAAAATTCTGCCCCTAACACAACTTCAACGTCCAAAAAATTAGATGAAACTACAAGAAAGTTTTCTCGAAAGACTTGCCCGTCCACTTCGAACTCTTCTTCAAATGAACCGAACGGTTTTACTCTGTTTTGATTTCCGAACCCGACGAGAACAATGTTTACTGCATTCAGCATTGGCTTATTTAAACTCACGTAGACTGTTTCACTCATAATGTTGTATTTGCTGCCAGTGTCAATCAGGGCCGTATACTTATTACGCTGCATACGAATCTCCTTACACATCGGTAATTTTTCCTCAGAAACTTTACGCATATTGATCGGATTTGCTACCGGTTCGATTTTGCCAACGGTGCAGTCTTTTGAAATATGCCCATAATTATTGCAATTAAAACACTTTCGGCCGTTACTTCGATTAGCGCACTGAGCGGATGTATGCCCTAAAGCACCGCAGTTAAAACAATTTACTTTTTTTGGACCGGACACGTCTTTATGGCCACTGTCTTTCGCGTTTAAATATTTAAACTTCTCGTCCTGATTTTTAGATTTTCCGGATTTTTCGCGAATTTTTTCATAGCACTTCAACTTCTCCTTAAAATCTTTCATGTCCTTCGCATTATACAATATTGATTTGTTAACGCTTAGATCGTTTATGCCATCGATCACATATTGCATAAGCGCACTGCTGTCTACGCTTCCACGAGAAGCAATCTCTTTCATTTTGAGCAGATATTCTTGTACGCTTTCACTGTTTTTAATTTTTCTCTCAGACAGCATTTTATGTATTTGTGCACCATTCACTTCCGCTTTAAACTCGTTGATCAGAGCATTTTTTAACATTTGCCAGCTTCTTATACCACGTTCACTCATTATAAACATTTTGGCAAGACCTTTGAGTGACCGTTTCGCGAAAATAAACTTTTGAAGATCATCCCAGTACATAATTGAAGCCATGTCCTCAAAATCATGCACCCACACTTCCACTGCAAGCGTGTCGTCACCACTAAAGGGTCTAATTGAGTCCTCAATATCCCGGAAATTCACCGAAAATCGTGGCGAAACCGCTCCAAAACTTTTCACTGAGCTCACATCATTGTTTTCGGACGTGACTGTAGAGACCTTGGCTTTGGCTCTCTTCTTCTTCTGTTGTTGTGTGTTGCTTCCCACAGAGCGAAATTCTTCCTCTTCGTCGCTCGAGTTCAGAGCCTTGTTTTCAGCTCTCTCTTGCTCTCTGGCTCTAGTGATCACACGGTTCGGTATACCACTCTCATCGTTTTCCTCTTCGTCCTCTTCATATTCATCATCTTCGTCATCTTCGTCGTTCTCTTTACCGGCGTCCGGGAGTAAGTTTCCCGCTTGCAAATTTCGAAAAATATAGACCATTAGGTCATCTTTGTCATGCTGCAATCCCAATATGTTGCAAATTACAGCCAAATCGTTGTTGGACAAATTCTCAGCAACATATGAAACTTTTTGTCCAAACTCTTCATCATCTTTGGCAAAGTCAAATCCCTGAAAATTTCGCAGCCGTTTCCTATTATGCCGATCACCGTTGTTTTCATACACAAACATGTGTAAAAGATCCACATTTTTCTTCTTCTCCGTTTTCAATGCCCGCAGCACGGAATCAAAATCACCGAGTTGAGACATTTGTGCAGCCTCGGTATAGTCAAGCTTTTTGTATTGCGAAAATCAATTCCCGTTTTAACACGTTGTTTCACGTCGTTTGTATAACGAGATTAGTTTATCTCACACTTTAAATCACAAAACAAAAAGGTGGCTGCGTAATATTTAATAAAAACTGGGCGAAAACGAAAACGAAAGGTCTTGCTTCTTCAACGTTATAAATTCGAGTATATTTTCTAATCTTTCTCTAATCTTAAGCCTAACTTATCTATTGCGGCGAAGCGGGGCGAATTCGCACAAGAGCGAATATGAGCTTTCGCTCCCGCTCCGCCCTAAGCTATCTAAGAGTAAATTTATAGACTAACAACTAACAAATACAATTCAGCTATAACTATAATTCAAATTTTTCGACTTCAATAAAATACAAATTTTCGACTTTAATAAATGTAAATCAATTTACACCGGCCCCGTTGAAGGCCTCCATCAGGCTTCAACTAACTGGCAGCCGTGCCAGCTTGTGGACCGCTCTCCTATATTCCGCTCCAGAGCTAGTTCGGACGACGGCGACCCTGACCCTTCCGTCCGCGCCGGCGTGTGTTGCTCCTACTCGTCCCGTGAGCCACTGTTGTGGCGGCTGGTGATCCTCTGCGATCAGGACCAGCTCGCCCGTCCGGATGTCGTCCTCCTGGTGCTGCCACTTCGACCGCGCCTGTAGGCCCAAGACGTACTCCCGGGACCATCGCTGCCAAAACATTTGCTTGATTGACGAGACAAGCCGCCATCGCCGCAAGCACGTTAGACCCTGCTGGTCCGGGGTCCGCGGTGCCGGTGGGGCGATGAGCGGCCCGCCTGTCAACAGGTGCCCGGGAGTAAGCGCCTCGCCGTCGCTTGGGTCCTGACTCAGAGCCCCGAGGGGTCGTGAGTTCAGGACGGCCTCGACTCCAACGAGGACGGTCTGCAGCTCCTCCGCGGTCAGTCTGGCGTTCCCTACCGCTCGTAGGAGTAGGTGTTTTGCAGACTTCACACCTGCCTCCCATAGTCCGCCCATGTGCGGAGCCCGCGGCGGTATGAACGCAAATACGAATCCGTTTTTTGATGTGTATTGCGTAACCGCGTCGACCTCGTCCTCGATTCTCCGACGAAGGTCTGCGAAGTGCACGATCTGCGGACATCATCGGCGCCCAACGAACCTTTGAAAAGCCAATAAAAAGTAATCAGTTGAAAGGTCGGAAACTACTTCTAAATGAATTGCCTTGGACGCAAAACAAACAAATAAGGCAATGTAGGACTTATAGGGTGGCCTACCACGAATTTTCAATGTCGTATCAATAGGGCCACAAAAATCAACACCACATATGGAGAATGGGCGGAGAGCACGAATTCTATCTAAGGGTAAATCACCCATGATTTGAGTCATCAGACGAGGCTTGCATTTAAAGCAGCGAATGCATGACCGTACTGTCTGACTGCAGACTTCCTGCGCATTTACGATCCATATGCGCTGTCGCAAAAGACTCACAAGTGCTCGTGGACCCACATGAAAATTCGACTCGTGCAAGTATCGGACGTAGCTCTGAACAAATTGAGAGCGTTTTGTCAACAATACTGGAAACTTGGCATCGTACGATATAGGAGCATTAGCTAGTCGCCCCCCAACCCGCAACAACGAAAAGGTAAGCCCAGCCTCTGAAGATTCGTGTAGAAAGGGATTTAACTTTTGTAGGCTAGGGCTAACACTTAAATTTTTTCGGATCTTTTCTATTTCATCTTGATACTCGTGCTCTTGGACTATTTCGACTATTTTCTTAAATGCTTCATTATATTCGACAGGTGAGGGAACAATATCAGAATTCACTACTAATTTCTTCGATTTCCTTATAAAGCGGAACATATAAACGAACACTCGCAGCAGTTTTAGGTGAGAGGAATAACCTTCTATCACTTCCAATAAATCTGAGGTAGATACGATTGCGGTTAATCCGACCGCATTCTTTTTCGCTTCCATCTGTAGAAGTTCTGGTGACAGATCAAACCGGGGGCTCGTCGGCCACTTATCTTCCGGTTCCTTTAAAAACGATGGACCTGTAAACCAGATCGATTCTACAGTCTCCTTTACGTCTCCACCTCTGGACACTATATCTGCCGGGTTCTGCTTAGTTGGTACATGCCGCCACGTGCTATCATCTGACCACACTTGAATTTCAGCTACTCTATTCGATACGAACGTTGACAACGACGATGGATGGGAACGAATCCAATGAAGAGTTACTTCTGAATCCGACCAAAATACACTTCGTTCGATCGGAACTTTTATTAGAGGCTTTATCTTGCGGCAGAGATCTGCGAGAAGGTGAGCGGCACATAACTCAAGACGGGGGAGCGTCTTTGTCTTGAGCGGCGCTACTTTGGACTTTGCCGTCAACAATGAAACTTTAATACCTTCTGCAGATTTGCAACGAATATAGACGCAGGCTCCATAGGCTCTCATCGATGCGTCAGAAAAGGCATGAATTTGAATCGGTGACATCGGCTCGGTAAACACGAATCTCGGAATTGAGATGTCCTCTAATTGCGACAGGGCAACTTGTATTTTGTTCCACGCTGTTTCTAAGTGCAGTGGAATTGACTCATCCCAATCTAGCTTATTTAGCCAAAGTTCCTGCAATAGGATCTTTCCTTTTATAAGTATAGGGCTTAATAGGCCAAGGGGGTCAAACAACTTCGATGTCACCGAAAGGATGTTCCGCTTGGTCGCCCTTTGACCCATGACTGAAGCATCAATTTCAAATTTAAATACATCTTCTTTAGGAACCCAAGCGATTCCTAATGCTTTAGTCAGTTCTGAGTCCGAAAGTGTTATTGGCTTAACCGTGCTCTCGGATGCAGTAACTTCAGGCGAGTTTGAAAACCACTTGCTCAATTCAAACCCAGCGTTTTGAAGAACCTGAGTTACTTCAGACTTAATTGTCTTTAGCTCCTCAATGCAACCAGCACCCGTTAACATGTCGTCGACGTAAAAGTCGGACCCAATAACTTCGGCAGCTCGAGGGAATGTATTTTTCACAGATTCACTCAACCTCTTCAAACACCTTATGGCCAGGAATGGGGCTGGCGCAGTGCCATATGTAACGGTGTTGAGCTTGCACAGTTTCAAGGACTCTGATGGGTCTTTCCTCCACACTATCAACTGGTATCGCCTATCGGCTTCATTTACCATTACTTGGCGATACATCTTTTTTATGTCGGCTATCAGAGCGAATCTGTTCAGCCGGAACCTAAGAAGAATTGAATACAACTCTTCCTGGATGGTAGGACCAACCATCAACAGATCGTTAAGACACTTATGTGTTGATGTCTTACAAGACGCATCAAACACGACTCGTAATTTAGTCGATGTGCTTTGAGGCCGTAAGACACACTGATGGGGTATGACGTAGTGTGGAGTAGCAAGAACATCATTGCTTGTAGGGGACATATGACCTAAGGATTCGTATTCTTCCATAAATTCCACATACATTTTCTTTAAATTCGGATCTCGAGATAATCTTTTCTCGAGCGACAAAAAACGGCGTTTGGCTACCTCGAACGAGTTTCCCAAAACGCTTGGATCCGATTTAAATGGAAGCCTGACTTCAAATCGACCTGAAGGCAGCACAACTGTATTTTTCTGATAATGTTCCTCACATAACTCTTGTTCAGGTGACAAAAGCTTTTTGGAAGTTGGTACTTCTTCCAACGACCAGAATTTTTTCAAATTGCCATCTATCGACTCGAGTAGTTCTTCTTGGCAATTCAGGCTAGAGACAGGCTGTTGAGGAGTTGAAGTATTTGCCTTATATTTTCCCGATACTATCCATCCAAGGAGAGTTTTTTGGAGGATGGGATGGTTTGGCCCTTGTTTTATTTGGCCCACGGACAACAATTCGAAAAATGACTCAGCTCCAATTAACATATCTATCCGCTGAGGTTTGTAGAAATATGGGTCTGCTAGCGGCAAGTTCTTTGGTAGGTCCCAATCTTTCACGTTCACTGACTGGTCAGGGTGATAGCCCGAGATAGTTCTCAAAATCCAAAAGTCGAACGGAAACTCACTACCATTAATCGTTGACTTCACCACAGTGTGTATCTTTTTCTTAACCTGGGAATTAGCTTGACCAATTCCAAGCAAGTTGATACACGGAGGAATCGTGGATACGGATCTGTAAGCGTTGAGCAAGTTCTTCAGTAATGAAGTTCATTTGAGACCCAGAGTCAAGTAGTGCTCGGGCCAATATATGCTCGCCATTTTTAGTTCTAACGCTTACGATCGACGTCGCTAACAAAACCCTTTCTAGTGATGACGCATGCAAAGCATGTGACGTAGAAGGGCCATCAAGATGTAGCGCTGGGGGAGGATGTTCATTTGGTGGTGGTAACGCCAAGTTATTTTCGGTCACAGTAAATCGGTGCAGAAGTTTGTGGTGCGATCTTGCACAAATTTGACATCTAGTCGATTTACACTTCGCAACCGTGTGACCTTTTCGCAGACAATTTAAACATAATGAGGCTGACTTGACAAACTCAAACCGTTGCATTACAGCAAGGCGAGCGAACGGACTACACTGGGCAAGACTATGGTCTTGTGCGTTGCAATAACTGCAAGCTTGTTTATTGGAAGCGGAGCAAGCCAACGAACTCCTATTGTGCTGCTTCCCGAACCCAATTTTCTCCTGCTTTGGCTTGCCAGTCTCTTCAGCGGATAGGTGCTGGTACCTACGGTTTAATATTTTTTCGAAATCGGACCACAGCGGCAATTCCTCATAATCCAGTGACTCTTCCCATTTTTCTCTGGTCACTGGATCTACTCTACTCAAAACTAAATGAATGATCATTGAGTTTGCAATTTTAGTGTCATCTCCTATGGATAAAAGTGACCCATAGATCGATGACACTGTGTCGATGAGACCTCTCAACGACGACGCAGACGGCTGGGAAACTTTCGGAAGGCTGAATAATTTGCTTATTTGGTTCGCAAAGATGAGACATTCGTTATCGTAAACTCTTTTTAGACTAGCAATAGCTTTGTCATAATTACTCTCGGTGACTTGGAATGCCTTGATAGTTTCTAAGGCTTCACCAGAGAGGCAAGAAATTAAATGGTTAAATTTCTCGATAACAGGAATGTTCACATCCTTGTCTACTAATGTCTCAAAGAGACTCATGAAATTTTTAAACTCCGAATAGTTTCCCCTGAATTTTGGCAATGCCAAACTGGGAAGTCGAGCTCGAGTTGGGGCTGCAGAAATTGCAGTAGCTGGTGGGGACTCTTCAGCTAACGTGAAAGCATTTAATAAAGACATCACCCTTGCCTTAGTTGTTATCTCTAATTCTTCCAACTCGGCTCCAAATTCATCTTCCTCATCTAATTGCTCGATCTGGTCTTGCAACTCGTTTGCCTTAAATATTGTCTCATTTAAAACCTGAAGCCGGCACTCTAGCTCGGTCTTCACTAAAGGAACTGACCCAGCTTCCAAACGTTCCTCTAACCGGCGAATGCTTTTTACTCTGACATTTAATCTTCTTCTTAATTCATCAAGAGTCGTGGATTTTACTTTCTGTTTATTACTTTCCATTTTTAAATTTATTTATTTATTTTTAATAAACAGACGACGATAAAAAATTTAAAATTTTTGTTTTTATTTTTAAATAAAAATTTTTTAATTTATTTGTTAATTAGCAAAAAAAATAAAAATTTTGACTAATATAACAAATTTTTTAATTTTAATTATTTAATTAATAAATTAAATTCAAAAAACGAAAACGAACGAAAAAAGGATATTTAATTTAATATCTAGCGAAAACGAAAAATAATTATTTAATATGGCGAAAAAGATAAAATAATTAATTAATTATTTTGATAGTCGAATTATGTTGATAGTCGAGGCACTGAGTATCCAAAAAAATAGTTGGTTGCCAATGACACCGAAAAAGGTGTATACCCCACAATTATAGGGTAGCGCGTCACTTGGCGTTCCGGTAAAATAAAATGCGCCAAACTAATGCATATACATACATACATATATAGCAGCGGACAACGGTTGGAGCGAAAACGAAAATTTTACCGCTGCATATATTTGTATGTACGCCAAATTATTTATGCACGTAAATATGTATTATATTTGTACATATATTTGTATATAAATAAATGTTTGGCTGCACTAAATTTAACTATTTTGTTTGGCGAAAACGAACGAGGGGTAAAGGGGAGGGCGACAGTGTGTGTGTGTGACAGTGTTGTGTGTACAATGTATGTTTTTGTCAATTTTAGCCACAGGCAGTTTGTTAATAATTTAACTAACTACTCAAATTTTTAAACTCTACTAATTTCAAGTACGTATGCGCCAAGAATTGAAAGGAGGGTGCAATATTTCAGCACAAGACGAAGATTTAATTTGTCTCTTCTCAACTTTCAATTTTTCGCACAAATACCTGGGGTTCTGCCTTGGGATCCTTTAATCCCGCTGCCACTTTCCTGTTGCAGTCGATGCAGGTGCACGGCATGGAAGGAGATTGGTATTGATGAGTGGCGAAGATCCTGCGGTGATGATCCTGGAGGCTGGAGGATTGAGGGTTTCACGACGCGGTGATTTTTGGGTTTTATTTTCCACAGCACGGACGCGTCGCGAGCAGCTCTTTAAATTGTATGTATATTTTTTTTTTTTTTTTGTGTGTAATTACACAGTGTCACTGTCACTTTGTTTGTTTTTGTTTATTTATTAAATATTTTGCACTATTGTCCACCCGGGGGCGCCAAAATGTATAACGAGATTAGTTTATCTCACACTTTAAATCACAAAACAAAAAGGTGGCTGCGTAATATTTAATAAAAACTGGGCGAAAACGAAAACGAAAGGTCTTGCTTCTTCAACGTTATAAATTCGAGTATATTTTCTAATCTTTCTCTAATCTTAAGCCTAACTTATCTATTGCGGCGAAGCGGGGCGAATTCGCACAAGAGCGAATATGAGCTTTCGCTCCCGCTCCGCCCTAAGCTATCTAAGAGTAAATTTATAGACTAACAACTAACAAATACAATTCAGCTATAACTATAATTCAAATTTTTCGACTTCAATAAAATACAAATTTTCGACTTTAATAAATGTAAATCAATTTACATCGTTCTTACGCAAGGGTTCGTCGTTCTTTTTCACGTTTTCTCTACCCGTCGTTTACATACACTCATGCGTCGTTATAAATGTATGCGTGTAGATCAGAGTTGTGTGTGTGGCGTCGTCGTCGTTTTTAATTTCACAATACAGCGTTTTAGCACTCTTCTTTAGTTTTTCGTCGTTTTAAATTAATATGTTCATCGTTTTATTAACTTCACTTTATCACGTAGGTTGAGCCCCCATATTTGTGGGATTAGTGTTTCCTTGTAAAATGAGAAAGTCCCACTAGTTTTATTTTAATGTTTTATTGTAATGTTTATTTGATTATATATTGAAAGTTATAGAATATAAAGTAAGTTAAACGTTTTTAATTGGTTTAAATCGCGTTTTTTTCGTCTTTGTTGAATTGTTCTGCTGCTCGTCGTAATCTCGCGTCTTTCGTCGTCGGTTTTTCGTTCAGAACTTCCGCCAAATCTGCTCTCCACGATAGGGATGGGATAGGTGGAAACAGCGCTGCCAGACCCATTCCCACACAAATATATGAAAAATTATTTGTGTATTAGACTGTCTGAGGCTCTACATCGGATAAGTAAAAAAAAAAAAGTATGTTTTTCCGGAACAACACCGGAAATTTATAAATATTGAAAATAATATACGGCGTGTTCGAGGCCAAATATCGAGCAAAAACAAAAAGTCGGGTTCCTGGGAACAACGACAGCCAAAGTCTTTGGCATTTTATACGGCAGGACCACCGGCGAGTAGAAGAACATCAGCGGCAGAAAAAACAACGAGCTACACCATCAGCAGCATCAAGGGCGGATCCTTTTACATCATCTTCAAGAGGGACACGCATCAATAAAGAAAATTTAAAAACAGTAAGAAAATGGCAAAATTTTCTTACCACCATACCTAATGGTGGTATGGTAAAACTTACAAAAAAAAATATATTTACAATTTAAAAAATAATGATTAAAAAATAAATCGATAAAAAAGATATTAATTATCAATTAAATTCAATTAACAAAAAAATTAAAATTTGAAAAGTAATTAGCCCTCAGTAAAACAAAAATTTTAAAATTACAGTCCACTAAAAAAATCGAAGAAAAAAATAAATTTTTAAAGTAAATCTAAATGAAAAAAAAAATATATACTAAGGCACTTTTGTGGCTCCTTGCAGGATGTTCAAACATTAGGTTGAACATAACAAATAAAAGCTTAAATAATTTTCAAATAAGTAAAATATTGAAAATTCAAATTAAATAATTCTTGCACAAATTATTAAAAGAAAAAAGTTTATTAACAAAATGCAAGAACAAAAACAAACATTTATACAGTCCACTAAAAATTATAATCGAAGAAAAGTTTAAAGTAACATCAAATTTATTCAAAAAATATTAATCAAAAACACATCAAATTTACGCCTCTTTTTGTGGCCCTTTCCAGAATGTTCAAGCATTGAACACTATTTTTTATAGAAATTCTTAAGTTAGAGTTTCAAGGGATCGGACCCATGAAATACGAGTCAAACAGCATAATCTAAAACTGATCCCCTGCAGCCTAACATAAATAACAAACATAAGCGCATCCGCTTGTCACACTTGAGAAAGGGTCGCATAGCATGTCAACGTGCAGTGCGTTGATAAGTAGTTTTTAATAGTTTTAAGATTTTCATGTATCTTACTTATAAGAGAACTTTGACGAATAAAATCAGTTTCCATAAGGAGCTCATTGGAGTAAGACCTATTTATTTAGGGCTCCTCTTAACACTTATGCAATTCTATTTTTTCTTTTCCTGCGCAGGATTTTTGTCTACTTTGGTTTCTGGTAGTGACTTTCAGAATTTTAATGTTTAAATGTATGTTTTTCAAGTCGGTGATTGTTATTTTAGACAGCGCATCGGCTACATAATTATCTTTACCCTTTAGATACTCTACTGTAAAATTATATTCCTCTAATTCAAGTCTCATTCGTGTTAGTTTGAAACTGGGATTTATCATTGAAAATAAATAGGTAAGTGCTCTGTGGTCTGTTTTGACAGTGAAGTGTCTACCATAAATATATGGTCTGAAGTATGTTATTGCCCTATGAATAGCTTGTAATTCTTGTACTGGTTTTCGGAGCAACCTATGACTATTAAGTCATCCATGTAAAGAAATGCTTGGGAAGGCTCCAATCCAGAGAAAGGAAAGGAGTTTGGTGCTATTTTTAAACCGAATGGTAATCGCGTGAAACGATATGAACCATTTTTCGTTGAAAAGGATGTTATATCTCGTGAATTTTTTTCGAGTTCAATTTGGTGAAAACCGGACATTAAGTCGAGACATGAGAAATATTTTGCTCTACCTAGTTGATCTAAAATGTCATCGATTCTAGGGAGTGGAAATTTATCAGATAAGAGTTTTTTATTAATTTGACGATAATCTATTAATAATCGCCATTTTTTATTTTCTGAATTTGGGAGTGACTTTTTTGGTACTAGCAGAAGTGGGCTATTATAAGGTGCTACAGAGGGTTCTACTATTTTATCATTAATGAGTTTTTGGACTTGTTTTTGAATTTCGTCTTGTTGACTATGAGGGTTTCTGTAATTTTTTGTATATACGGGTTCATCATCACTTAATCTCAGTTTTTGTTTATAGAAATTATTTGTAGTGATCGCTTCGGTTTCTAGTCCGAATACATCACTATACTGGGTGCATAATTTTGTAAGTTGATCATTGAATTGAGGTGGAAAGTTTTTTGTAAGTTGGGATAATACAGTTCTTTTACGGTTTTCGGGGTCTGTTTTTACTACATCGTAGTTTGAAAGTGGTTCATGATGAATATTTTTAATATTAACTACCTGATCTATATTTGTGGTATTTAGTAGTCTTACATATGCATTCTGGACTGTTGCTATGGTATTTGCTATATAGATACCTTTATGAATCTCTTGATTCGGAATCAATACACTATTTTCTTCGGAATTTATCTTAACTTTTCGGATGACTTGGGATCTTGCTGGCAGAATTAGGGAGTTGTTGCCAGAACTGTATGTTATCGGAACATAAATTGGATATTTGAGATTATTTGGTCTAATTACAAGCCAGTCTTCAGAAGGCTTGAAGTCTAATTGACAATTGTACCTTTTGATAAAATCTATTCCCAGTATCCCATCACAAGGAATAGCGAATTGCACATTTACTTTATGGAAATCATGTGGGATGATGTACTTAGAAGTCTGAATTTCAATAGAAGTTATGCCTTTTGATTTGGTAACCTCTTGGCTTATACCCTGTATGTTTATGAAACAAGAAAGGAAAGCTAACTTCGGGCGGAGCCGAAGTTTATATACCCTTGCAGCTAAAACCGGATATATATCGCAAACATCGGATATAGTTGGCCGGGAGTTTTTTATAGTTTGGGAGTTTTCCGAATTCGTTTGGGCTATTCTTATATTGTTACTTTGATTATTATTATTATTATGGTGATTATTGTTGTTTCCCCCACGGCTATTTCCGCCGCGGTTGTTTCCACCATGGTTATTTCCGCCGCGGTTGTTGTTTGTGTAATAACTGTTATTCTGGTTACCGTTATTTCTGTAGTAGCTATTGTTTTGATTATAGCCGTTATTTTAGTAATATCTGGTATTATTATAGTTACCTCGATTATTACCTCTACCGCGATATTTGTTTCTGTAATTATTACCGCGATAAATATTTCCTCGTTGGGTGTATAATATTAAATTGGCATTACCTGTCATTTCAGTACTGCATTGTATGTACTTTGTGACAGCTTCATTCATAGTTATGAAAGTGCCTGCTTCCAATATTGTTTTGAGGCGGCCATGCTCACAGTTTTTAACCATTGTGGTTATGGCCTCTTTGGTACTGAATTTGTCAGCGTGTTCGGCCGATAGGCCTTCGTCAATGTATGAAGCTTCTAGGAGCTTCCTTAAGTTGTCTATTTCCGTCGTAAATTTTTCCGCGGTTTTGCCTTTCTGGGTTGTTTTCGCCATTTTGGCTTTAATTATGTCAGAGGTTTCTCCGACTATAGTGTCTTGTAGTTTTCTGATTATTGCTTCTATAGTTCCTTCATTTTGGACTCTGTATAAAGTTGATCCAATTATTTTGGATTTAATTACTTTTACAGCCAAATTCTCGAATGTTCATTTCGTTAGGTTAACTAACCTCAAAGCTGTTATAAATCTTTGAAGGTGTAACCTTTGCCCGTTAAATTACGGGATGGCGTTCGATAGTTCTCTAATGTATGCCCTTTGGGCAATGCTCTCGTCAGCCATTGCGGTTGGTTTAAATTCTACAATGCTGTCGTTAAATTCAGAGTCGGACAAGTCCTGGTCTGATAATTCAGATTGAATAAGGACTGCCGGAACCGTAAGGTTGTTAATATCACTTTCTTCTATTTCTTGTTGGTCAATTTCTTCTTTTGATTCTGGTTCGTCACCAGCTTCAATTGTTATTGAAGTATTTAGAATAGTAGGTATTGAAATATACAGCTTGAACCTTTCCTTAACAGATGTTAGATTAGATCTTAGTCTGATCAAGAACTTTGATACTCGAGACCAGTGATCCGGATTTAACTTTTCTCTGTGTTCATATATTAATATTCTAGCTTCATTAAAGCATTTAACTAATATTTCTACGTGTTTATTGACCGTTGTTTTTTGTATCGGTCTATTCTGTGTGAGTGACTTATGAGATTTGTCGAATTCTGCTTTAATGCTTGATAGTTCTTTCGATAATTCATTCCATTCCATTATATTGAGAGTATGGATTATCTTTTAGAAACCATCATAACAATCGTTCTGATGAACGCTAATCGGGCGTTAATGTCGCTCAATTTTACAAAGGATTTTTTATACTAAAAAAAAATATGCATCGCAGTGCAATACAAAAAAATATGCAACGCAGTGCATGGGGAAAAAAAAATTTTGCGCTCTTGGTAGCGCTGTCGGTTCACTGTTCCGGGCTAAGCTTGGAGCGCTAAACGGGGCCGGTGCTGGCTGCACAGGCGTTTCTTCTTTATTTGGTTGTTGGGGGACCGGTGCTGGCACAGGTTTGTTCGCAGAAGGGTGATTCCAGGGGTCCTCTGCAGTCATTGGGGCATTTTTTCTTTAGTTTCGGTAACTCCTGTTTTGGTGGTGGATTAAGTTTTATTTTATCTTTGGATATGTTGGGTATTGCAGTGTAGGTGGATGTGTGTGTGGCTGTGGTTTTATTTTTTCTTTGTGTTAGAAGGTTTTTAATGTGTTCAACTTCGGCGTGTATTTTCACCGAGTTGTTCCATTCTAGTTTACTTCCGCTATTTAGTAGCTTCAGTAATTCAGCCTTTCTGGCTTTTAAACGTTGAACCACGCCACTACGTTTAGCACACATCGCACTCTACTTACTGCAATATTTTGTTTTTTTTTTCATTTAGATTATTGGCAATTCCGCTTACTTCTATGATTATCTGGTTCCGAAAGCGGTTGACCGGTTTGGCTGTTTTTTCAATAGTGTATCAATATCTGACTGAGCATCCTCTTCTAGCGCGTGGATGTGCTGTCGGGATAGTGCGTCAGCGACGTAATTCTCTTTTCCTAGCTTATAAAAAATTTGGGCGTTGTGCTCGTCAATGAAAGCTTTCCATCGTTTAATTTTTGCGTTTGGATTGTGATCTGAGACGGCGAAAGTAAGTGGCTGATGGTCAGTAAAAATGTTCAAATTTTTCACGCCGTATAAGTAATTCCTGAGGCTTTTTAAGGCCCATACTATTGCTAATAACTCCCTTTCGTTAGTTGCAAAATTTAGTTCCCTGTCCTTTAAAGTTCGTGACATCATGGTTATGATATAACGAAGGTGGGCTTTGAACCTAAAGCATCGTTTTATTGTTTGTTAAAAAAATAAAAAAGAAATATATAAAATTTTTTTCAAACAGCAAACAAATATAAAACCACTCTTACCACGATGTGTTTACATAATCTTGTGGCCATTCTCGGGCAAAACCAACTCAATGGGCTGGCAAGACCCTCCCAGTTCCATCAAAATCAAGCCGCCTTCGAAAAAGATAGCCCATTCTTATTTTCAAGATGACGATTCCAGCGACTCCGAGCATGGAGAAATGAAGCGGAAGTCTGCTAAAAAACCCATTGTGGAAGACGAACCTACCGCCAGCGAAGCAGCCAGAGCTGCATTTAAAGCTAATATTGAAAAAAACTATTATGCAATTCTATCTGATTTAGATGATGAAGATCGTGTCAGCCACATGGAGGTTGACGGTATGAAGAAAAAAGAAGAGAAGAAGACCAAGCAATCTGCGGTAAAAACGGCAAAAATCATTAAACCGCCCCAATTTTTATCCCGGACGTATCCAACATCAAGGGCCTCTCCAAAGACATTTCCCACCTCTTAGGCGGGGATGTTGAAGTGACCTACAAGGCAAGCACTAACAAAACAATTCGCGTCATGACTCCAGACAAGGATACTTACTCAACTCTGAAAAAGTTCCTGAGCGAAAATAACCATCGATACCACATATTCCAGCCCCGAGACGAGAGCGCTTATCGGATCGTCGTTAAAAGCCTCCACTTCTCCACCGACCCGGAGGATATTAAGGTGGGTTTCAGCAGCCATGGACACAAAGTCAGGGATATACACAATCCTACGCAAAAAGGTACAAAAAAGCCACTAAAAATTTTCTTTATTAACCTCGAGCCAGCCAAAAACAACAAGGAGGCCTTTCAAGTCAAGCGGCTGTGCAGCACGGTGGTTACGGTTGAGCCACCAAAAAAAATCGACGATGTGCCCCAATGCCATCGCTGCTAGGGCTTCGGTCACACGAAACGGTACTGCCATCTAGAGTACAGATGCGTAAAGTGTGGAGATAGGCACCCATCGTCCGAAAGCACCAAACTCGCCAGTGAACCAGCCGTCTGCCTCCACTGCGACGGATCGCACGCGGCCTCTTACAAGGGCTGTTCAGCCTACAAAAAGGAAAAGAGCACGTTCGCCCCCAAGCAGACTGCCCCAAGACGCCAGAAACCTCAATTCAGCAAAATTAACCCTTAAATCAGCTATGCTAGCGTAGCCAAAAACGGAGCATCACAGTTTGACTCCCACCCCAATCCCGATCCCAGTCCTCCAAGTAATCCAATGGACGCCCTAATGGCTAGGATGAAATCTATGTTTAAGCGCATGATGGAGAAGGCCTTGAACCAAATAGCCCAAATGATGGCCACTGTTTGCAAATCCTTATGCATACGCAATTAGATATAACCATATGGAATGCTAACGGCCAGAGGTCGAGCTATATTGCAAAACCCACCAAGCAGACGTTCTCCTCATATCAGAAACGCATTTTACCAACAGATCATACTTGACTATTAGAGGATACGACCTCATTGCCGCTAACCACCCGAACGGTAGAGGTCGCTGGGGCGCGGTGATCCTTATTCGCAGCTGCATCAAGTATGAGGCACTTCCAACCATGTGCGAAGACTGGGTGCAATGTGCCCAAATTAAAATCTCCACTACCAACGGTGACATAACAATCGCTGCAGCATATTGCCCCCCCCAGGCACAACATCCACGAACAGGAATTCGGCTTGCTACTGGATTGCCTCGGCCCCAAGTTCATAATCGGAGGGGACTTTAATGCTAAACACCCCTGGTGGGGCTCCAGGATTACGAACCCAAAGGGCTCGGCCCTATACAGGCAGATTCAGTCCCGAAACTTGAGCTGTTACGCGACCAGTGCACCCACATACTGGCCTACGGATCCTCACAAAATCCCAGATGTCTTAGACTTCGCCATATCTGGAGGACTGGCGGAATTCAAGCGAGAGAAGTAGAAGACCTCTTTTCGGACCACAGCGCCTTTGCTGTGTCACTTTTCACCCCAGCCTTGCTCAGGTCAGCCCACAAAAAGCTGATCTACAAGACAACAGACGTTGACAAGTACCAATCTTACTTGAACAACGTTACCGACCCCAGCCCGACACTTGAACCCCCATTTGACATCGACACCGTTGTAGAAGAGTTAACAGCTCATATTCAGGCGGCAGCTTCTGAAGCAGCACCAAGGCCCTCCAACCGCCCAAGAGCCACTGACAGGGACATCCATTTTTGGAGCCCAGAAGTCAAAGAACTCTAACTTGAAAAGCGACGACTCCGAAGAGTGTGGATACTCTCGAGGAATCCTTTGGACAAAACCGCCTTCAATAGAGCGTCCAAATGTCTGACAGAAACGCTGGCAGGACTAAGAAAGCAGGCCTTTGACGGGTTCGTCGAACAACTTGAGCCAGGCGATCCTCAACATTACTTATGGCGAGTCACCAAATCTATCAGACAGCAGCTGAAAAGGATCCCACCTGATGGACAGGGCCAACGCTTTCGCCGAACACCTCGAAGGTGTCTTTACGCCTTTCGATCGCTGCTCACCGGAGGATGCTGCTGAAACTGCCCGTCTCCTAGCCGAGCCTTCCAAGGACACCGATCCAATACCACCATTCTGCCGAAAAGATGCAATTGCAGCTTGACTTGCTCAGCAACTGGCAAAAGCGATGGAACATTGCCGTCAACGGCTCTCCAATCCCACAGGAAGACAATCTCAAGTACCTGGGATTCACCCTAGACAAAAGGCTCACCTGGAAGCCCCATCTGATTAAGAAGAGGAAACAGGCTGATCAAAGACTTCGATCCCTTTACTGGCTTATGGGTAGGGATCGAAGCTGAGAACTTCCACTAAACTCCTCATTTACAAGGCCATAATACGCCCAATCTGGACGTACGGAATACAGCTCTGGGGCACTGCGAGCAAGACGAATGTCCGAACTATACAAACTTTCGAAAATAGAGCCCTTCGAATCGCCATTGGCGCCCACGTCTATCCACGGCGCCCACGTCTATCATGACAATCGCACCATCCACGAGGTTCTCAATTTCCCTTGGGTCAAGGACGAGATACAAAGAAGCAGCGCACGTTACATGCAGAGGCTTCATAATCACCCGAACCTGTTGGCCAGCTCCCTGCTGGACAACAGCGAGCAGCCCAGAAGACTAAAAATGACACACCCGCTGGACGTCCCCTTACTACTCTTATTTATTTCTACCATATAAATATTTAAAATTATTTATGAGTGAAGTTGATGAGATAACATTTAATGGTTGTCCCTAAAGGACAGTTTTAAATAAACGTTACCCTGCTATTAAAAAAAAAAAAAAAAACCATCTGTCGTCAAGTCGAACGCTTTTTATTAGTTTGGATGTAATAGCATTACGTTTTCAGACGCGAGAACACTCTTAAGTTTTTCAAATGCCTGGCGTTGATTTTCATCGAAGTTAACAGGTATTTTCTTTGATTGTCCTGCACTTACTTTGCCATTTTCTCCTTTTAGGATGTCACTTATAGGTTTTGCAATAGATGCAAAGTCTTTAATGAAACACCTATAGTAACTAGCTGGTCCGAGAAATGATCTGACATTAAATAGTGTGGTCGGTTGTTCGTAGTTACGGATTGCATCTACTTTGTTAGGGCATGTTCTTATGCCTTCAATTGAAACCACGAAACCTAAAAACTCTACATTTTCTTTAAAAAATTAGATTTCTCGCGCGAAACTCTCATGTTGGCCTCATATAATTTGCCTAAGACCCATGCTATGTGTTTCACATGCTCGTGCATATTTTCCGAAAAAGTAATTACGTCGTTATTGCCAAGATAAAAACTACGTTCGGGATAGGGTATTTGTCATCTATTGTCTTCAAATTTAGCTTTCTGAAGTCTATTACTAGGCGTTTTTTTGTGTTTCCCTGTTCATCGGTCCCTTTTTTATCTACAACCCAAACGGGGTTGCTATATGAAGACCGAGATGGCCGTATGATGCCGTCTCGTAACATCGCTTGTGTTTTTGTGTTTACAAAGTCGGACACGCCCATCGGGTTTGGATACAGTTTTGAATATATCGGATCTTCATTCTCTGTCCGGATAGTACCAACAATGTTAGTATTGTACGGCAGCGCTTCGTTTGGCTCTGCAACTACACCCGTGCGGTTTCCTAACATTTCCTGGAATTTTTCCACTATTTCCTGTGGTACCACTATATCCTCAACTTTTGTAAAATTTATATTTTCACACTTCAAAAATTTAATTTCCTCCCAACTGCTGTTAGTTATTAACTTTTTTCTTTTAGGTCAAGTACGACGTCAGTCTCTTTTAGTAGGTCCAGTCCTTTGTGGTATTTTATTAAAATGGGGATTTTTACCATTTGGGTTAAACTTAGTGTCTGTCGCTGCATTTCTTTGTACAGCCCTTTGGTATTTTTCCTCCGTGCTACGTGCGAAAGTATTTGCGAAGATGTATCGCTCGTGATTAGCGTCTACTTCCTGCGCTAATGCTAAAGCGGAAGAAAGATCGGTTGGTCTTGACGAAAAAAGAACGTCGCTAAGCGATTTTCTTGTGCCCGAAATAAATACTCGTATTGCATCCGCTCTGTATTTTTCGTTCAGTGAGGTAGCTACGGTGTTGTCGTAGGTCATAATTGTCTTGTTTATAAGCAGAGTCAGTTTTTTCTCCACTTCGTCATAGTACTGCAGAAGTGGCATGTTTCCGTGACGGAGTGTTGACATTTCCTGTTCTATTAAATATATCGGTCGTTTGTCCGCGTATGTAAAGTCAAGCCTGTTAATAATAGCTTTGAAATTTAAAGGCGTGTCGAATGACGAAAGAACCATATCGGCCGAGCCTTTTATTTTTTTTCGGAGAATGCCTAAAGCTTGGTAGTGTTTGGAACTACCATCATATTTCTCAAATACTTTAAAGGCGGTATGCGCCGCTTTCCTCCAAGAAACGTATGTCTCATTCTTTCCCTCAAAGTCCGGCAGGGACTTCATAATATCTAACGTTTCGCAGCATGCGATACCTGTTATAATTTCGGCATCTCTATACGTTTCTACTTCTGGTGTGCCGATATTTACACCACCTCGCTTCGCTTCTGAACTTCTTGTAATTTTTGTTCAAAGCTTTTTTCCTGCGCGGCGAGACCGCTCGCAACTGCGCCTTCTATAATGGATTTTAATTGTTCACTGGTCAATGCCATGTTTGAACTATTTTGTTGTGAACTTCCCGCGGTGTTTAGCTTTTGAAATCTAGCTAAAAAATCTTTTATCTCGCTAACACTCATAAGATTTTAACACAAAGAACAAAGAATTTTGTTCCTTTTGTATTTAATTGTTTCTAAAAAAAAATTTCCAAACTTGTGCCTTTATTATTTTTTTTTTTAACCGAGAGTCTTGAAAAATCACTTTTTTAATATTTTTTAAAAATATTTTGCAATTCGAAAATAGTGGGCGTATCAATGAACACTCTACTTACATAATTTTAATTTAATTATAGAGCTAAATGTTGTTGCCGCTGTCGGGTGCCTTCCTTTTTTTACTGCAGTTGCGCTCTTGTAGTCATTTCGGGTTTGTTTTTATTTGGTTGTGTTGTTGTTGTTGCCTGGTTTTGCTGGATTAACGTTGTTTTATAGTTTTTTGTTATTTTTGTATACCTTGCAGGGGGTATTATAATTTTGTCCAAAAGCGTGCAACGCAGTGAAGGAGACATCTCCGACCCTATAAAGTATATATATTCTTGATCAGGATCACCTCCTGAGTTGACATGAGCATGTCCGTCTGTCCGTCTGTCTATTTCTACGCGAACTAGTCTCTCAGTTTTAAAGCTATCGTCTTGAAACTTTGCACACACCCTTCTTTCCTTTGCACGCATAAGTCGACACGACCGGGATCGGCCGACTATATCCTATAGCTGCCATATAACTGATTGATCGGAAATGGTATAACTTTGGTGTTTTTAGAGTTAGAGAGTTCAAATTTGACGTGAGTGCTATTTTTGTCAAAACATTACGACATGCCAAATTTCATAAGGATCGGCCGACTATATCCTATAGCTGCCATATAACTGAACGATCGGAAATGACTCAACTTTCGTGTTTTTGAAGATAGAAAGCTGGAACTTGGTACAGATTCTATTCTATATTCCGGTTTTAACTGCAAGGTTATATCAACTTCGGCTCCGCCCGAAGTTAGCTTTCCTTTCTTGTTTTGTTGTATAATATGTCCAATGGCTTTTCATTGGTAACTGAGTGAATGCTCTGATTATATTTTTGAGCTGCTCTTATGATTATTTCAGAGTAATCTGTTAGATTGTATTCATCTTTGATACATCTAGCGATCTCTGTGAGTGTTGAATGTGCCCTTTCAATTTGACCATTGGAAGTGCTATTTCTTGGATCTGCAAAGTGTATTGTGAGTCCTTTTCTACTTATAAATGAACGAAATTGCGCAGATGTGAAACTTGGTTCGTTGTCTGTCATGACGGTTTTGGCTAATGGATAATGTTGTAAAATTTCAAGTACTTTGTTTTCAATATTCAACTTATTTTCTATTTCTTTGACTGTTAAGAATTTTGAATAAGCGTCAATACATGTTAAAAAAATTTTTTTATCTGCGTAAAATATATCAATATGAAGATTTTCACCCTCACTAGTTGGAATTGGTGCTTCACCTATCGGAATTTCTACTGGATGTCTGCAATATTTATTTTGGTTACAAATGACGCAATTTTTTATATATTTTTTTAATTTTATAAATAATTTTGGCCAATAATAAAGTCTAGATATTTGTTTGTAATTTTCGTCTAATCCTCTATGGGCACGACAATGAGTCTCTTCAATAATAATTGCCTTATCTTCATCATTTTCTACGTCTTGTAAAAAAATTCTTGTAAATAAGAATTTGTTTCCGAAATTTTCTTTTAGTGGTTTTTTCAATAATTAAAGGTCTTCTAGGGTACAGTGCAGGCCTATGGTTATACATATTTGGTGAAATATATTCTTTTAGTATCGTTATTAAATTTTCCGGAGTGTCATACTCAATAGTATGTCTAATACTATTAAAAATATTTATTGATTCGTGGACTGTTAATCCGTTAATCCGCCAGTAGTGAGTAAAAGTTGAATTTTGAATTAGTAGGTGGTTTATTAGTTTCTTCGATTACATTTTCAAAGCTGCTTTTTGCTGAATGAATTGTATTTTCATCAAACTATCCTCTGATATATCTGCGTCTGAAATTGTTCATTTGGACTCTGGATAAAGCATTTGCTACAACATTAGTTGTACCTGGTTTGTATTTAATTATTGGTTTAGAACTTTGTATGAATGAAAACAAACTTTTCATGTCAATATTTGGGTTTTTGTCTGATATTAAATACGCTAATGGCTGGTGAACGGTTTGAATTTCCATTCCTACCACGCAATATAAGTAGTTTCTTAGATTTTTTACAATTGATAATAATGAGTTTTTATTTGTGGCGTATGCTTGTTCTCTTTTATTGAGAGTTTTTGATATAAAGGTTATAGGTTTACCCTATTGTGACAAAATTGCTCCTAATGCTATATATGAAGCGTCTGTTGTAAGAATGGATTTTTTACTATAATCTGGTTGTACTAATTCAATTTGATTAGCAAGGTTTTGCTTAAGCTCATTGAATTCTTCCAGCTGGTTCGTCCAACTGTATCGACATATTTTTAGATATTTTACCATTATGACCTCCTAAATAAGTGGTGAGTGGCTTTGCTATGCTAGCATAATTACGGAAAAACTCTTTATAATTTTCAAGTTTTCTTTTATGTATAAGGATATTTATTCTAGTCTAGTTAAATCATCAAAATGTTTTACTGAATTTAATAAAATTATTATATTGTCCATATAGACACGGCAAGTTATTCCAACCAGATCTCTTAAAATGTTGCTCGTTGGAAGATTCTAGGAGCGTTGGATAAGCCAAAAGGCATTCTTAAAAGTTTTTATGTACCGTTATTCATAGAAAAGAAAAAGAGCTTTAATCACTTCTAATGTTGTATCACAACTTATATTAGGATCAATTATCTGAATTTTAAAATCTTCTACCGTTTTATCCTTACTTTCTAATTTTGCCGATAGATCATTAAATTTTGTTGCCAATTCATTTAACTGGACGTTTATCAATCTATTTATAAATTTCGTAGTAATACTACCGAATCCAATCCCACTACCTTTGGTCCACCACCGGTTGCCATGTTACATTTTTAAAAGTTATTTATTATATCTTTCAAATTGTTTAATCGTTAAATTTTTAATTTCTTAAGAGATATCACTTAATTTTATAAAATTTTAATGTTAGTATTTTTTCTCAAATGTCATGTATGTAATTACTTGGGATAAGCTTTTTTGAAATTCTCACGATGATGTTGCTATCTGTATTCCTTCCTTAGTTTGGTGTCTTGCTAGGGGCCTTCTTTCCGTCTTCTGTTTGATGAGGTAATCAGCTTTTATATATGTATAATCAATTTATGTTTTGCTGTTCTTTAATTAATTTATTTTTTTGAATTCTTATACCCTTGCAGAGGGTATTATAATTATAATTATATAATTATAATTTTGGACGAAAGTGTGCAACGCAAACTAAAGAATATATATTCTTGATCAGGATCACCTACAGTTGATATGAGCATGTCCGTCTGTCTGTTTCTACGCAAGCTAGTTTCTCAGTTTGAAAGCTATCGTTTGGTAGCGTTTGATGGAAGTTTTAGAATTTTTTTTTTTATTTTGTATTGTAATAAATTAAATTATGATATTTTCATAAGGATCTGCCAACTATATCCGATGTTTGCGATACATATCCGGTTTTAACTGCAAGGGTATATCAACTTCTGCTCCGTCCAAAGTTAGCTTTCCTTTCTTGTTATACCCTTGCAGAGGGTATTATAAGTTTGTCAAAAAGTGTGCAACGCAATGGAGGAGATATCTCCGACCCTATGAAGTATATATATTCTTAATCAGGATCACCTCCTTAGTTTATATGAGCATGTCCGTCTTTCTGCTTCTACGCAAGCTAGTCTCTAAGTTTTAAACCTATCGATTTGAAACTTTGTACAAACCCTTCTTTCCTTTGCACGCATTATATAAGACGGAACGGCCGAGGTCGGCCGATTATATCCTTTAGCTGCCATATAACTGATTGATTGGAAATGCTGTAAATTTGTTGTTTTTTGAGTTAGAGAGTTCGAATTTTGCATGTGCTATTTTTGGCAAAATAATGCGCCATACCAAATTTCATAAGGATAGGCCGACTATATCCCATAGCTGCCATATACTGACTAATCGGAAATGACGCAATTTTCGTGTTTTTGAAAATATAAAGTTGGAACTTTGTAGAGAGTCTATTTTAAGTTATTTGATCGTACCAAATTTTATAACGATCGTTCGACTATATTTTATAGCTATATCTTATATCTTAACTGAACGATCGGTAATGGTATTTGGTAAAAATACCAACTATGGTCTTTGGGTCTTTGTTTTAGCTTTATTACAAATAAATTTATCCTTATATTAGGGTATTCTCATAAGGATCAACCGTCCGAAGTTAGCTTTCCTTTCTTGTTATTCTTATGATCTTCTTTGATTCTCCTAACTCTTTTATATGCTACTTCTAATCTATAATTACTTTCCGAAGCATAATCATCTATATTATATAGTGCTTCTACACTATCTATTCTATTAAAATGTTTTGGCAAATTACTTGTTTTACCGAATACTAGCTCATATGGACAATATGTATGTGCCATAGAGGGGGTCGTGTTGAACCAGAAGACAAAATATTGAAGCCATACGTCCATTAAAAGTTATTTGACTTCTTTCTATTGTTCCAACTGTTTGGTGGTGGATGCTGTTGATGTAATATTTGTAATATTTAAATATTTGCACAAATTGTCTTAAATTTAATTCTTGTATTCTGTTCCCATGTCCGTAAAGGAAGTCTTCATTGGACCGTACTTCAGGATAAAGGATTTAAATATTGCTTTAGCGACAGTACTAGCGTTCTCATTTGGCACAGGCATGGCAACTTAATATTTAGTTAAGTCACATATTAAAGTGACTGCATACTCATTGTCATTTTCTGATTTTGGTAGTGGACCCATAGAGTCCACTCTATCACTCTGTCGATAACATTCATGTGTGTGTCTGTTATTGTTAGCGGGGTTTTACTATGTTTAGTTATTTTAGCTTTCTGTCATTTTTGACATTTTTGTATGCACTCAGAAATAACCTGAGTCATATTCTTTTGTTAAATTCTATTTAAACAAGAAAGGAAAGCTAACTTCGGGCGGAGCCGAAGTTGATATACCCTTGCAGTTAAAACCGGATATATACGCAAACATCGGTTTATTGGCCGATCCTTATGAAATTTGGTAGGTTGGATGAAAAATAGAATCTGTACCAAGTTCCAGCTTTCTATCTTCAAAAACACAAAAGTTGGGTCAATTCCGATCTTTCAGTTATATGGCAGCTATAGGATATAGTCGGCCGATCCTTATGAAATTTGGCACGTCGTATTGTTTTGCCAAAAATAGCTCTCATGTTAAATAAGAACTTTCTAACTCTAAAAACAACAAAGTTATACCATTTCCGATCGTTCAGTTATATGCAGCAGCTATATATCGGCAGCTACATCGGTTATATCGGCAGCTATAGGATATAGTCGGCCGATCCTAATGAAGTTTTGTAGGTCGGATTAACTGACCAAAAATAGAATGTGTACCAAGTTCTAGCTTTCTATCTTCAAAAACACGAAAGTTGGGTCAATTCCGATCTTTCAGTTATATGGCAGCTATAGGATATAGTCGGCCGATCCTTATGAAATTTGGCACGTCGTATTGTTTTGCCAAAAATAGCTCTCATGTCAAATTTGAATTCTCTAACTCTAAAAACACCAAAGTTATACCATTTCCGATCAATCAGTTATATGACAGCTATAGGATATAGACGGCCGATCCCGGCCGTTCCGACTTATATACTGCGTGCAAAGGAAAGAAGGGTGTGTGCAAAGTTTCAAGACGATAGCTTCAAAACTGAGAGACTAGTTCGCGTAGAAACGGACAGACAGACAGACGGACAGACAGACGGACAGACGGACAGACGGACAGACGGACATGCTCATATCAACTCAGGAGGTGATCCTGATCAAGAATATATATACTTTATAGGGTCGGAGATGTCTCCTTCACTGCGTTGCACACTTTTGACCAAAATTATAATACCCTCTGCAAGGGTATAAAAACGAGCATTTTTCTCGATGTAACTTTAGAAAAAAAAATTTAAGTTTAAGCTTAATGTTTAGATTATATTTCTTTCATTTCTCAAAAACATCTGTTTTAAGCATAGTTTTTAAGCATATGTTTTTCGGAACAACCTATTATAATTACCTATACCTATAGCATTCTCTGGATTAGAACCTTTAAAATCATTTTTTTCCTATATGGATGATTTAATAGTTATTACCTATTAAGTCATTCATATAGGAAAAAAATGCTTTCGAAGGTTCTAATCCAGAGAATGCTATAGGTATCATCCTCTGAAATGTTTTATGTTCTATTTGGTGGAATCCTGACATAAGGTCAAGACCCGAAAAATATTTTTCTCGCCGTAGTTGATCTAAATCTCACCAATTCTAGGGAGTGGAAATTTTTCGGACAATAATTTTTTGTTTATTTGACGATAGTCAATCACTAATCGCCATTTCTTCGAATCTGAATCTGAAGGAGATGGTTTTTTGGGGACAAGTATTATAATAGTGGGCTATTATATTTGGATACGGTGATCAATTTTCCGACTTGCTACTGTATCTCGTTTACCTGATTGTGTGGGCTCGTGACATATACTGGTTCATCATCCTCACATCTCAGTTTCTGTTTGTGGAAATTATTTGTACTGATTGGTTATGTTTCCAATCCGAATATATCACAACCGTGATTGGTTGCTCAACCTTGTTAGACCTCTCGCCAGGTGGTTAGGGTGCACCGATAGCTTGGTTAAATACTTTACCTTCTGTTCAGCGATCACTTCTTTTTACTGGTAAAATGTTTAAGTTGCGGTGTATGTTTTCGTTGCGAACGTACCACGGTGCCCCGGTGATTGTTCTCAAGATCTTCGAACTCTTTGAACTATGTCAATGTTGCTATTACTGGCGTTCCCCCATAACTAGGAGCCGTACATCCATATAGGTTTTAGGACCGAGTTGTACAGCAGGACTTTATATTCAAGGCTAAGAGGTGACCGAGCGCTGATAAGCCAATGAAGGCCGCTGGCTTTTAGCTTTAGGTGTGTTCTTTTGGCTCCAATGTGTCGGCTCCATGTGAGTCTTCTGTCGAGATGTACTCCTAGGTATGTTACTTTGTTTGCTTGTGGGAGTAGAGTGTTGTTTAATGTAATAGGCGGGCAGTTTTGCCTGTTCAGAGTGAACATAACGTGCTTGCATTTTAGTTCGTTCACTTTAAATCGCCAATCTGATAGCCATTTCTCAACATCGACCATATGAAGAGCTAGCTGCGAAATTGCTTGAATCGGCCATTTTGAGCGGCTAAGAATAGCCGTGTCATCGGCAAACGTGGATGTTGTTAGACGTGTGCTTGTCGGGATGTCTGCTGTGTAGAGGACATATAATATTGGCCCTAGCACGCTGCCTTGAGGAACTCCAGCTCCAACAGTGTAACCATCCGATATAGCAGTGTTGCACCTCACGACAAATCTCTCGTAAAGGTAAGACTCTAAAATCTTGTGGGTGCTGTAGGGGAGCATTGTCTTGATCTTGTACATTCTAGCCAGACCTTATCAAATGCTTGAGAGACATCTAAAAATATGGCAGTACAGTACTCTCGTTTTTCGAACGCGTTCCAAATTTCGGATGTTATCCGGTTGACCTGCTCAATTGTTCCATGCTTTTCACGAAACCCAAATTGGTGTGACGGGATTCCTTCCTGGATTCTCAGGTGTGTGTTTATCCGAGTCATTAGGCATTTTTCAAAGAGTTTAGATAGGCAAGAGAGTAGGCTTATAGGTCTATACGACGTGGGGATAGTGTGGTCTTTTCCCGGCTTTGCTATCATTATTATAATTGACTTTTTCCATCTCACTGGAAAGTGGCCAAGTTTTGCGATGGCATTAAATAGCTGAGTGAGAGTGTAAACGGCGCAGTATGGGAGCTCAATGATCATTTTGGGAGTTATGAGGTTGCAGCCCGGGAATTTTTTCGGATTCAGTTGTCGTTTGATGATGTTAACGATTTCGTTTGGGCGAAACTCAATCGGCTCATGTTGAGGCTGGGGCTCATCTGATAGAGTCGGCAAAGTAAACGCATTGGTGGCAGGATTTGGTTGGAAGACATTTTTAAGGTGTTTGGCAAATGTGCAGGCTCTGTCTGCGTCGCTACGCTTCCACCCGCCTGTGGAATTTCTAATAGGCATCACGGTTTCTTTCGGTGAGATCAGAGTTGGGTGAGCTCTTCATAGTGAGTGTTTTGTAGTGTTAATTGACAATTGCTCTATGCAGCGGCGGTGGACATACGTTTCTTCTTGTTGTAGAGCTTGATCAAGATGACGTGAGGCATGTCTTAAACGTTGCTTAGCAGAGGCGATCTGTGACATTGGCATTCTCGACGTAAGCGTCGCTTTTCGAGGACGAGCTGTTCGATTTGTAGATTTGTCTTCTTTTGAATGCATTGTGTTTTTATAGTTTGAGGTGTTGAAACTCGAGCTGCAGAGACGAGTACAGACTCCAGTGAATTATCAAAATTGTCTACGTTGGCTTCGTCGCTGAGGTGAGGACTCAGCTCAATGTGTGAGCTGATGTACTTCCTGTACTTAACCCAATTGGTTTTATGTGAGGTCAGTTTTGATGAGTGATCCCATGATCCTGGGTGTCGGAGTAGAGTAAAACGGACAGGCGAGTGATTAGATGAAAGATCCGGAAGGCATTCGGCGCTTATCAGATTTTTAGGAATGTTTTCGGTAATCGCAAAGTCAATTAAATCGGGAAGTTTCTTTGGGTCTGCCGGCCAGTATGTTGGTGTGCCAGAAGAAGCATAGTCTAGCTTGTTCTTAGCTTCGATAATTGCATTATAGAGCTGCTTTCGTTTTGGGGTCACGAGACGAGATCCCCAGTGTGTGTGCTTGGCATTGTAGTCTCCTGCTACTATGAAGTGGTCTCCGAGTGAGTTAAAAAACTGCATAAACTCATCTTCGGCTATGGTGAAGCGTGGGGGGCAGTATACGGCAGCTAGAGTTAATTGCTTGCCAGTATTTAGGTGTATATTTATTGGTGTGGCCTGTAGGTAGTTTTTTGCAAATTTCGTATGATAATGGTGCTTGATACGGCTTCTGATTAAAATTCCAGTCCCGCCGTGTGCTTTACCGTCTGGATGATTTGTTCCATAGAATGAATATCCTCATAGTTGGAAATTGTATCTGTTCGTAAGATGTGTTTCTGAAAGCAGCATTACGTCGCTAACTCGAGTTTATGCTGCGAAACGCCGTTAGCGTTCCACGTAGATATTCGTAGGGAAGTCATTATTTAGATTGTTGTGAAACCAGCATTTGTATTAGTAAATTTTTGGTTCGCATTAGATCTTGCATAGTTGTACGCATAAACGACATAAACTCCGTAAGGCGTTGTAGACTGCACATCATAGCTTCAAAGTTACTTTTTGGCTGCTCCGGCGGTTGATGCTGCTGAGCCGTGTTCGGTTCTTGGTGTGCTGATTGCGGCAGTGAGCTTTTTGAGGCTGGGGTAGCCAGTCCTGATTTTAAAGCGCTTTCGTATGTAACATTTTTGGTGGAGCTTATGGGTCTTAGTGAGGATCTGGCTGCAGTCGAGAAGAAGACTTCAGAGTTTGACCTGGAGGCTATGAACTGATTATTTTGGGTGCAGGCAGTAAATCCCCTCTGGTGGATGCGACTTTTCAGCTCCTTATAAACTGGCAACCTCTATAGTTAGCAGTGTGATTTCCACCGCAGTGCCGCACTTTTTCAAGTTGTAGTCATCTTTGCTCGCTGGGCAGTGTGCGGAGTCATGAAGCTCACCACAAACTACACACACCGGGCGCAGTTACAGTAAGACCTTGAATGGCCATATTTTTGGCAGGTCGCACATTGAACCTGGCCATTGTGTTTGTGCGGCTCCTCAACTGTAATTCTGCGGTGCAGCAGAAACTAAAGATTGTATATAGGGTGCACTTCGTATATCTTTAGGGGTTTAATTTGTGGTTCGAGCTCAACCTTAAAGAGTGGCTGTGGCTTTCTATCCCTGTTTATAATATTGAAGACTGTCTTAGCGCTAAATCCCTTCTCTTGTAGCGCCTTTGTTATCTCTGCAGGCGATACTTTGGACTTTATGCCCTTAAGCACGACTTGCAGGCCTTTGCTGCTTTTTAGCTGATACGTGTAAAAGTTCTTTTTTTTGTCGGTGAGGTATTTCGATAATACTCTGTAATTATCTTTAGACTTCGTTTGAACTTTTGTTTCCTGTTGCCCTTTAGGAGTGGTATTATGTGGAAGTTGTCCTTGCCACTTTTTTTTGGAACTTTTTTCCCGTATGTAAATTGGCGGGGGATTTGGCTTCTGTAGATTCGGCGTCATCCTTATAGTCTGCCAAGATTTTAAAACGGTTTGAGTTCGTGGGCGTTTCTATTGCAGCTATGTTAGCATTGCCACGGGCTATTTTGCGTTGAGAGTTTAGGGGGCTCAGCTTCCTTTTGATTTGGATGTAGCAGTCTGCACAGCCGGCTTAATATTTTCATTTTTTTTGTCCTCTTTTTTCGGGTAGCGCAGCGGCAGATGTATTAATGTTTGCGCTGCTATCTGATGACGTTGTTTAACACGCTGTCATTACAGTTGCGGTTGTTGTTGTTGTTACGCTTGACGTTGTCAAAGAGGTTGCGGTGCTAAATACTGCGCTCTTTGGCTGCAGGGACATCGATGGTAGCGAGGGGGAGCAAGAACGCGCTCTCACGCTCTCTACGTTTAAGAATTCGGCCAAGTTTGGGGTAATTGACCGTGTTTGGGATGAGCTTGCATTACTTTCGGTTTCTTTGAAAGATAAGTAAGCGTTGTTTCTTTGTACTGAGAGCCGTCTCTCGTCTTGCTCACGTTGACGTTGCACAGTGGTCCGGCTTGTATGGGGAGAGCGGCCAAAAATACTTCTAGTTGAGGTAGGGATTGGAAACTTGGCACAAAATATTTATATTTTTATTCTAAAATAATATGTTAAAATCAGCCAGATCGGGCAACTATATCATATAGCTGCCATATAAGTGATTGATCGGATATGGTATAACTTTAGTGTTTTTAGAGTTAGAGAGTTCAAATTTGACATAAGTGCTATTTTTGGCAAAACATTACGACATGCCAAATTTCATAAGGATCAGCCGACTATATCCTATAGCTGCCATATAAATGTTTGATCGGAAATTACCCAACTTTTGTGCTTTTTAAGATAGATAGTTGAAACTTCGTACAGATTCTATTTTTGGTCAGTTGATCCAACCTACCAAATTTCATAAGGATCGGCCGACTATATCTTATAGCTGTCATATGTATAACTGAATGATTGGAAATGGTTTTGGTAGAAATAACAACTTCGGTGATCTTGAAGATAGAAGTTTGGGACTTTTTTTAGATTTTGTATTTTAATATATTGGTTATATTATGATATTTTCATAAGGATCGGCGAACTAAATCTTATTCTTGCGATATATATCCGGTTTTTTCAAATTAAGGTTAGGTTACCTTTTTGTATTTTGCAAGCCGCACGGCACCTTACGGCACCTAAACTAAACTTTCTTATATTCTTAAAATGCTTAAGAATATTATACAAAAAAGATTTTTGAATGCCAACGAGTGCCATCACAACTAAAACTCTAACCAAACACAGAGAAGACAAACTAAGAACGTTCACAATTATGTACTAAATACAACAGTGATTTACACAAAACACAACAAATACCACATATACTTTTTGTTGAAAAGAGAAAGTTAATACCTTTCTTTACAATATTAAAACCTTCCATGGCACAAACACTTGTTTAAAAAATGTTTAATAAGCTTTTTGCGGAGAGCTTCACTTGCACGTTGCTTACGCTGCAATTTACAATGAATATCATGCTATCACTTTCGATGCTATTCTTGAAGCGGACAGACAGATCAAAAGAAAAAGATGAATTATTTCAAATAGGTAGACCAATTATAAATAAGAATTGGTACATTTAAAGTCAAAATTTGGACTTTGGTTTTTTTATTTTTGGCCTACGGGCTGGACCACTGTGCGTTGTGTGCGAACGTCAACGTCATTTTTTTATTTTTATGTAAATTTGTATATATATAAAAGAAAGTCGTGTTATATGTTACACCACCTATAAATCAAGAACGGAAGAACAGATTTGAGTGAAAATTGGTAGGGAGGTAGCTTAGAGCCAGGAGAAGGACATATGATACTTTTTGTCCCGTTCGACAGCGGGAATTATACGATTTGATTCGGATGTTTAATTAATAATGCCGCGACCAAGACGATCGAATCTTTCCCGACAAAGCCGTAATGCAAGAAGAATACAAAATACTGCAAATGAAAGGACTGAAGAAGAACAAGAAATTGCACGTGAACAGCGCCGCAATAGTATGGCGCGACTTCGTGCTTCTCAATCAGCTCGAAACAGCTCGGTTGGCAATGCAGAATCGTCGAGCGAACAACAGAATTCAACAAACAGATAATTTGCGACGCAGAACAAGATATTTAGCTGATTTGAATCAAGCTGCGTTTCGATACGATTGCAGCAATGATTGCAGCTTGCATCCTAGCGTTTGCATTGGGCAAATGGACGTTGTTTGCGAGTATTGTGGTGCATTAAAGTTTTCCGGAGAAACGCCTGGATTATGCTGCGTTAATGGTAAAGTGAAATTGCCAGTGTTGACTCCGCCACATGAGCCATTGTATTCATTGCTTTGCGGCGAAACACAAGAATCACGCCACTTTCTTGCAAATACTCGAAAATACAATAGTTGTTTCCAAATGACGTCATTTGGGGCAGACATTATCGAAGAAGGAGGTTTTAATCCGACATTTAAGGTATTTATTTTTGTACTTACATAGAATTTAGTTAAAGAATCTGGTTTTTATTTTGTAGATACAAGAACAGATTCACCATCGAATTGGATCATTACTACCTTTCGAAGATACACAGAATAAATCTATATATATAAAAGAAAGTCGTGTTAGTTACACCACTTATAACTCAAGAACGGCAGAACTTATAACTCAAGAACGGCAGAACAGATTTGGCTGAAAATTGGATAGGGATATAGGATACTTTTTATCCCGTTCGACAGCGGGAATTATACTCCTCCGAAATGGCTGCTTTTATAGTAATGAATAACAATAAGTAGGCTGAGAGCGTAATGTATTGTACATTTATGTGTGTGTCATATGCTCCTGAAATAGGGGTCCGCCGATTACTTATCTACAGTCACCAATGCCAAGAAAACGCAATTGGGCCAATTTTAGTCCTCAAACAGTCAATTCTAGAGCTGCGCGAGATAGAAGAATACGAGATCAGGAGAACAAATTTATAAAGGTAATGAAAAGGCGCGTGTAAGCATGGCGCAGTTACGTGAATCACAATCGAAAGATGCACGAGATGAACATAATCAAAAAAGACCACTTTCAAAGAAGAGAAGCGCACAGATTAATAGTTAGAAGAAGAATTAACTAACAACGTCAACAAGTTTATCGAGGATTCACATCTGGGCAATTTCTTCGACTAGCATTCCAGTAAGAGCCTGATGTTGAAAATTCTGCTTATTCCAAAGTGATTATTGTGAACATTCAAAGTGAAAGTTCCAAAGTGAACATTCCTTATTTCGCTTCTTCCTGCCGAGTTACGATTAAAAAAAAAATGGCAACGCATTGGTCATTGCATCTTCTGGCGTTGCAGCAACCTTATTAGATGGAGGCATAACAGCTCATTCAGCACTTAAGCTGTCATTGAACATTCAAAATAATCCAGATGCAGTGTGCAACATAAAAACAATCGTCTATGGGCATAATGCCTATATTTTGGATGAATACACTATAGGACGTAAAAAAAAAATCATCGCAACTGTGGCTTAATGTTGAAAAAGAACTGACCAAGAATATGCGCGATCAAATGCTTCAGGATCCATCCTTTCTCTAAACAACTGTTAGATTGGCGAGGGGAATTTTGCTGTACGTGAAAATACTGGATGTACTTGAAATACAGAAAAACATTTATTAACTAAAATAAATGAAGAAAAAACAGCTAGCCCTTATAGAAAACAAAAAAGGGCAAAACAACGTTTGACGGGGTCTCTAGTTTGCATATGTATATATTTTGGCATTGTATTGGGTTTTTATTCAAGTTTAAAACAGTTAATATTTTACAGTTAAGAATTAAACATTTTTATTCTATCCTTATGAACAGTTTATTTTTATACCCTTGTAGAGGATATTATAATTTTGTCCAAAAGTGTGCAACGCAGTGAAGGAGTCATCTTCGACCCTATAAAGTATATATATTATTGATCAGGATCACCTCCTGAGTTGATATGAGCATGTCCGTCTGTTTCTACGCGAACTAGTCTCTCAGTTTTAAAGCTATCGACTTGAAACTTTGCACACACCCTTCTTTCATTTGCACGCAGTATCTTCTCACCGAACTCCTTAATATGTTCCAGGTTACGTTCACTCAACCGGTAAAGGTAAGAAAGGCTGAGAACGTTACGATCCATAGTGACGTTCAGGGAGGGTGAGCTGGCCACTCCTGGAGCCCTCTTCCGGATTGTGTCATGATTGACCCATCGGGTTCATTGACAGTGGCACTCTTTTCAAGGGTGACGAGATATGTGCCCCTTATGTGGACACAGGTGCCATTATCCACACACACGTGAGCCGAGCGATCATTTACAATTACTATCCCTTCATAAACGTAAGTGATGGGGTGTATATCGCTTTGTTGGATCTCGCAATGCGCCGTGCCTCCAGCATAAAGCTCTTGGGCGCATGATCTTCTGCGAGCCAGTCGGCAAAATGTAGCTCCTGATGTCGGGGAGCACTTTTCCACGGTGTGGATCTCGCTGTCGCATTCGGCAATGACGTTGGCTTCGAGCCTGAGCATGGTGTCGTGATGTGACACTGGGAAAACGGTGATCTTGCTGCAGGCCGACTTTATCTTCGGAAACTTAATAATAACGTGTAATATGTTATGGGACTGTAAGATCTTAACGGACGATACGGACAAAACATCTCTAACCGCGGTCTCGGTGGGCTCTTCCACCCACATACCTTCTAGGTCTGCATGATCTAGGATACTGGGGCTAACAACATTAACCTTGGCAAGCACCACTGCTAGCATCAAGCCCTGCAGCTCCATTGCTATTATTCCCAGGTGAATAGGTGCCCAGTATCAATTTGGGACTTTTTTGCTGACCTCAGAAGTTGGTTGACGGTAGCGGAAATTTTATTGATTTGGATTTGTACTTTGTTGTTAATATTAACCTGCCTATTGTTTGCATTTATTAATTGGAATTCATTAAATTTAATTTTTTCAAAATCTTCTGCGTCCGGCGTTCCTGCCACCACCTTTAGCGCAGTCCCTAAGAAGTCTAAACTTCTTGCTACCCTATGATGGATGCTCAACGAGTCGAGCATGTCGCGTAGGCTGGCGAAATCAACAACTAGGAGTTTCTGCATGTGGGATTGCGGGAACATGACGGTCATCACATTAGTTTCTTCGATGACGCGCCTATATTCCGAGAGACTTGCTGAGTGCTTTACAAAAGCGAATTCCTATCATATCGGGATTCGACCATCAATGATGGAAATGTATTTGGCTTTGGAATAGTCCGTGATGCGTACCGATGTTGTGGCCAAAAGAAAAATCAGGGATATGGTTGAAAACCTGTAATTTGGATGTGGTTTGAATTTTGTTGAAGTTGGGTAGCCCACCATCAAAGCATGATTAAAATAATAAAGGACGCAAAACTTATGCCAAGTGGCTAGGAAAAAGATAATAAAAAGAGAAATTATCAGGCGAGCGATAACTTGGTCGCGCTCAGCCTACCTAAGGTTGTCTTAGTGGACCACGCTCCCTTTAATGAGGACTGTGGTCCCCATGTCCGCCTCAACGGTTTTTTCTTCACATAACGGTGAGAGTTTGTTTGCCTAGGCGTCTGATGGACTTCACTAGGACTTTTTCGCCAACCTCGAATACTCTATTTTGTCGGGAAGTGTTTTCCCTGTCCCAGAGCTTGTCTTGGCGAGTTTAATTTTGTTTTGTATTTCATATTGTGGCTCATCTGATTGTGCCTGCACCACGTCAGACCACCCGGCCTCTTGTCGATGACCGAGTGGATAGACTTGTTATATCTGGCCGTGGCCAGAAATATCAAGTCTACGGTATCGCTGATGCCTTTATCGATCTTATAACATCTAGCAAGCTCTACCAAAGTGCTGTGGAAGCGCTCCACTTGTCCGTTGGAGGCACTGTGTAGGGGCGGAGCATTTGAGATGCTAACGCCGAAATGGTTTTCCAGCAAGGTCATGATGGTGTGCGAGTTCAACGATGGTCGTTGTCGCAATATACGACTTTGGCCCTGGGGAAAATATTTATCAGCTGTGGTAGCGCTGGTTTGAGATCCTCTATAGTTCTAGAGGGAACTGGTTAGACTACGGCAAATTTCGAGAATTTGTCGATGCACGTAAGGAAATACTTTTTATCCGTGGAGAAGATGTCTATGTGTAGCATTTCTCCTACTTGAGATGGGATTGGTGTTTCGCCAAGCTCTTGTTTCTTCGGATGTCTGTCGTATTTGGCCTTGGCGCCTATTTCGTTCGCTAGCTTGGCCATTTTCGGGAAGTAGTACTCGGAGAGTACCTGCTTCACGTTCTCTTGGGCAGATCTGTGAGCTCTGTTGCAGTGCCAAAATTTGGTGGCAGGGAATTGCCGAATCAGTTTGTCCTTTATCACTGCTAGCGTGTGCAAATCGCAATGAATGGCGTTTACGCCTTTAGGAACTATTATGTTTGCGAGCTCCTCCAGCAATGACTCCTCGCAATTGAAGTCAATAATATGCCGTCTCTTGTTTCCAGAGAAGAGAAGCTGGGCTTTGACGGAGAGCGTGCTTCCTCCAGAATTATCTGGTTTTGAAAGCAATTGAGGGGCTTGTCCGTGGATTGGATTGTGTGGGCTAGCGACAGCTCACTGTGAATTGTGGCCGCGCTTGAAAATGCCTCTTCTTCTTCTACAACGTAGAGTTGTTGCCTCGAGAGGACATCCGCAACTAGGTTGGCCTTTCCAGGCATGTAATGGACTTTGGCACCACACTCGTCGATGCGTTCTTTCCATCTTTTAATTTTTGTATTCGGATTGGAATCCGATACCGCGTAGGTCATCGGTTGGTGGTCAGTGTAGACGTTTAAATCTTTGACCCCATAAAGGTAGTGGCGCAGGTTCTCTAGCGCTTAAACTATGGCTAACAGCTCCCTTTCGTTCGTAGCGTGGTTTTTTTTTTGCCAGAAGGCAAAATACGATAGACACCCTCAAAAACAAATTCTCGGAGAAACACCCATTCCCTCATACACAGGTGAAATCATACACATTGACATATTTTCGACAGATAAAAAATACTTTTTAACTAGCATAGACAAATTTTCAAAATTTTAAATTGTTCAACCAATCGCTTCCAGAACCATTGCAGACGTGCAAACCGCGATTTTACAACTTATTTATTTCTACCGGCGACCGAAAACAATATATTGCGATAATGAGCCCTCTATAAAATCTGAAACAATTAGGTCTTTTTTAAGCAACTGGTTAATGCACCGCCGCTTCACAGTACATCGAACGGACAAGTGGAGGGATTCCACAGTACACTAACAGAAATTGGACGGTGTTTAAAAATCGAAAGAGGTATTGAGGACACGGTTGAATTAATACTACTCGCGTCTATAGAATACAATAGAACTATTCACTCTGTAACAAATAAACGACCCATCGACGTAATTCACTCATCAACTATAAAGCTTAACGCAGAAATTATCTCTAAGTCTCAAATGCACAGAACATCCAACTACAAAGATAAAATAAAATTAGACAAGACAGAAATTTTCAAATAGGAGACAAAGTTCTCGTAAAATCAAATAAGAGGTTGGGAAACAAACTATCAAATTTGTACACCGTGGAAACCATTGAAGCAGACTTGGGGACTACAGTCTTAATAAAAGGGAGGGTGGTCCATAAGGACAATTTGAGGTAATTCCAGTACCTAAAACATTCGACCAATTTAACAATGTACTCGGAGATAGTAAAGGACACGGAAGAAATGGAAGAACATTTTCCTCGGTCACATTTGAGGCTTTCATGTTGTTCCGCTTATCAAAGGGAACATTCATGAAACAAAGGTGCAAACCAAGTCTGAAGAGCTCTTCCGAATCGTGTCCAAATATCTGGACACTGTACAGAAAAACTATTACACGTACCAGCTGAAAAGCAGTAAGGGCCTACAAGTGGTAGTAAAGGGAATAGAACCTGATGTTACCGCCGAGGAAATAAAAGCCGCCCTTAAAGAAAAGGGCTTCGCCGCCAAGAATGTTATTAACATTCTAAATAAAGATAAAAAGCCACAAACCCTCTTCAAGGTCGAGCTCGAGCCAGATAGCATGTCGCTGAAGAAGAACGAAGTCCACCCAATCTACAACCTGCAATATCTTTTGCATCGGAAATCCACTATTGAAGAGCCACATAAACGCAACGGTCCAGTGCAATGCACTAACTGTCAAGAGTATGGACACACAAGGTCTTACTGCACACTTCGGGCTGTTTGTGTAGTCTGCGGGGACGCCCACAAGTCCGCTTGCTGCACTACAAACAAGGACAGAACCGTGAAGAAATGTGGAAACTGCGGAGGCAGCCATACAGCAAACTATAGAGGATGTATGGTGTATAAGGAGTTAAAGAGTCGCATGCGTCAAGCGACCGCAACGCGCAACCAAAATCCACAGAATGCGTACATTGCGTCAAAAACTACGCCAGACGTCTTCTTCGCCAAAGCTGCGAGATCCTCATTCGGTCCACTAAACACCACCAACGGCTTCTCCTATGCCGATGCTCTACGATCTGGAAGGGAAATTCCAATTCAGCCTAACTCTCAAAGCGCTCAACAGGCCCCAGAACAGCCACACAGCAAAATGGAAACTATGATGCTTACCCTCCAACAAAGTATGATGGAGCTTATGTCATTCATGAAAACGACCATGCAAACGCTTGTTCAAAACCAGAACATGGTGATACAGCTGCTCGTAGCACAACAGTCTAAATAATCTATGCAGGCGCTACGAATATCAATTGGAACGCCAATGGTGTCTCACGGCATAAACTAGAATTATCACAATTCTTAGCCGAAAGCCATATTGACGTTATGCTACTGGTGGAAACGCATCTTACAAGCAAATACAACTTTCATATAAGAGGCTACACAATCTACCGCACAGATCATCCAGATGGGAAAGCCCACGGCGGAACTGGAGTTCTAATCAGAGAACGCATTAAACACCATTTTCACAAAAGGTTTGCAACAAACTTCTTGCAGGCCACATCGATAAAAATTCAGTCAAGCAACGGAATCCTTTCAATCGCTGCCATTTACTGCCCTCCTCGTTTCGCAATCTCGGAAGGACAATTTATGGACTTCTACAATTCACTTGGGGACCGATTTATAGCCGCAGGAGACTATAACGCCAAACATACGCACTGGGGATCACGTCTAGTGACTCCCAAAGGAAGACAATTGTACAATGCAATTATAAATGTGAAAAATAAACTAGACTACGTTTCCCCTGGAAGTCCCACATACTGGCCAACAGACTCACGAAAGCTACCAGACCTTATTGATTTTGCAGTGACAAAAAACATACCTCGCAATCTAATAGGTGCCAAAGCAGTCTCGGACTTATCATCAGACCACTCGCCTGTGCTTCTAACGCTTCTTCAAAGCCCAGAAATAACCGAACACCCCTTCAGCCTGACGACGCCAAAAATGAACTGGCTAAAATACAAAAAGTACGTGAGTGCCCACATAGAACTCGCCCCGGAATTTAACATGGAATCGGACATCGACTACACTACGAGCGCCCTGGAAGAAGTACTCGTTGCGGCAGCTAAAATCTCTACTCCTCATAGGAAAGATGTAGAACGAAACAAACACTTCAAATCTAATCAGCAAATCGAACAGCTCGTGCGAGAAAAGAGGCACACGCGTCGTGATTGGCAAAACAGCAGATCACCAGCTTCAAAACAACGCCTTAAGGAAGCAACCCGATCACTCGACCAGGCTCTTCACCAACAGGAAGAAAATGCACAGCTGAGGTACATCCAGAATCTCTCGCCAACAAGAACAAAGCACCCCCTGTGGAGGGCCCACCCAAATCTTAGCGCCCCAATTGAAACGACCACCCCGATAAGAAACTCTTCGGGATGCTGGGCTCGCAGCGACGAAGACCGAGCTGAAACATTCGCCACACGTCTCCAAAGTGTCTTCCAGCCAAACCCAGCCTCAAATTCATTCCTCCTGCCAGAAATTCAGCCAGAGTCCCCCCCTCAGCCAGCCGCACCTTCATTCCGGCCGAACGAAATCGAAAAAGTCATAAGAGGGCTAAAACCAAAAAAGGCTCCCGGTGGTGACCTATTGACCCCAAAGATGCTGATCGAACTTCCAAAATGCGCTATAGAGGTCGTCTGCAAACTATTTAATGGAATCATTAATCTTGGCTATTTCCCAAAAAAGTGGAAGAAATCCATCATTTTAATGATACCGAAGCCAGGAAAAGACCACACAATTCCGTCATCATACAGACCAATAAGCCTTCTATCTTGTTTGTCTAAATTGTTTAAAAATGCTTGTTAACTCGCATAATACCACATCTGGAAGCTTGCAATATCATCCCGGCACACCAATTTGGCTTTCGAAGAAACCATGGAACCATCGAACAAGTGAACAGATTAACATCCGAAATACGCTCAGCCTTCGAACAGCGAGAATACTGCAGCGCTATTTTCCTCGACGTATCTCAAGCTTTCGACCGAGTTTGGCTCATCGGACTCATGCAAAAAATTAAGACGTATTTGCCAACATACACCCACAAGCTACTGGAATCATACCTCTACAATAGGGTATTCTCAGTGAGATGCAACGCAGCTACTTCGGGCGACTACACCATCGAAGCTGGAGTTCCACAAGGAAGCGCACTCGGCCCGTGTCTATATGTTTTGTATACTGCGGATATTCCTACGAGCGCACAACTAACAACCTCAACGTTCGCCGACGATACCGCTATCCTTAGTCGCTCCAGATGCCCAACGCAGGCAACAACCCAACTGGCTAATCATCTCACAATAGTGGAAAGGTGGCTGTCCGACTGGCGCATTAAAATAAACGGACAAAAGTGTAAACATATAACGTTTACTCTTAATAGAAAAACATGCCCTCCGCTTTTACTAAACGGTATGCAGATCCCTCAAGCTAACGACGTAACGTACCTTGGCGTTCACCTTGATAGACGACTTACCTGGCGCAAGCACATCGAATGCAAAAAGATGCATCTAAAACTGAAAGCCAGCAGCCTTCACTGGATCATAAACTCACGATCGCCACTGTGCCTGGACTACAAGTTACTACTGTACAATTCAGTCCTAAAGCTAATCTGAACGTATGGCTCCCAGCTGTGGGGGAACGAGAGCAGCAGCAACATAGACATCATACAGCGCGCACAATCAAAAATCTTAAGAACTATCACAGGGGCACCTTGGTATGTTCGCAACGAAAACATCCACCGGGATCTGGGCATCCTCGCAGTGAAAGACGAAATCCAGAAGCAAAAAGAGTCATACAAAGAAAAACTGTCTTCGCACCCAAATTTTCTCGCTCGGGGATTGACTCGGGTTTCTAGCGTATCCCGCCTTAGACGCAACGACCTCCCAACCCAGCAATCGATTTTTAGGGCCGTCTAACCCCGTATCAGTCAATATGAATGTTAGTTAAGTTAAAAATATAAGATTTGATACACCTCTTGTTAGTCTCGCAAAGAGAAGATTCAAGAAATAAAAGCAACGTTGAAAAAAAAAAAAAAGTGATGTATTTCATCGTACATTTATGTGATATATTTATACCCTTGCAGAGGGTATTATAATTTTGTCCAAAAGTGTGCAACGCAGTGAAGGAGACATCTCCGACCCTATAAAGTATAAATATTCTTGATCAGGATCACCTCCTGAGTTGATATGAGCATGTCCGTCTGTTTGTCCGTCTGTCTGTCCCTTTCTACGTGAACTGGTCTCTCAGTTTTAAAGCTATCCAATTGAAACTTTGCACACATCCTGCACGCAGTATATAAGTCGGAACGACCGGGATCGGCCGACTATATCCTATAGCTGCCATATAACTGATTGATCGGAAATGGGATAATTTTTGTGTTTTTAGAGTTCGAGTTGAAATTTGACACGAGAGCTATCTTTGGCAAAACATTACGACATGCTAAATTTCATAAGGATCGGCCGACTATATCCTTTAGCTGCCATATAACTGAACGATCGGAAATGGTTTTTGGTAGAAATAATAACTTTGGTATTTTTGAAGAAAGAAGTTTAGGACTTTGTATTATAATAAATTGGATTATATTATCATATTCTCATAAGGATCGTATTATATTTGGTTTGACAGTTTGCTACCTAATTTTCGTACAGCTATACGGGCTGCACTGCTATCGAGCAAATAGGAATTCGCACGATTTTACAATTTTGTTTTATTTTGCTAAGGCTATTGCTCCTTCTGGTTGCTTGTCGAAACGCAATGAGAATAGCGGAACCTCCCAGTCAACAGGAAATCTCTTTTTAGTTTAGTTTTAGGTTTTAGTTTTAACAAGTTCTTTATTTGTTTATTATTATCTGGCGAGTTAGAGTGAGAGGCTTCTTTTTTAACCCGTAGGGTCTCTATAAGATGGTCAAGCTCAGTTTGTAACTTCTGGGCTGTAGACCATGCAGGCGGTGGCGATTGTTTGCATATTAACCACTTTAGTTTGGCTATTCTTTTATTTATTTTGTAGTTTATACCACCGCGCTGCTTGCCCATTACTCAACTTTACTCACTCAGATGTGGTTGTCCAGCAAGAGAGGTTTTTCTGTTGTTGCATATAAGTAAATTAAAATATGGGTGTGTAATGGTATGCTTGGGTTATCCCTCGTTGATAGAGGAGTCGTCACAGGTGTAGGGAGTGATTGAGTTATGGGTGTGTAATGGTGTGTTTGGATTATCCCTCGCTGATGGCGGAGTCGTCACAGGCGGAGGGGATGCGTATGGACCCTGGCGGTTGCCGAGGGGCTTCTTCCTTCTTAATAGCAAATACGGTGGGAGCACTTGCTCCGTTATCGCGGCCCTTGAGGCGCGGTGACCAATTTAATAAAATGAGTTTACTATTTAACGGCTGTGCCGAAGATTTGATTTCAATGCTCTTTATTCTTTGAGGCTCTGATACACACTGAAACTTAAAGCTAACAAAATGTATTTCATAGCAGCCACGCAAATGTGCAGTGCTTGCCGCTATGCATGGGCATCCGGCCAGACGCTGTGTCAGCAGTTTTGCCAGAGCGAACTCTTAAATAACCGGACATTGCCGCTGCTCCGGTAACTTCAGTTAACTACCCCTCTTCAAGAATGAGGCCGCCCTCGACCGACCCTATTTGGGCATCATCTCCTTCAGCTGGGCAGCGGTTTTTCGGGCCTGAATGACTCGCCAGCATATTGCTCCCGCTAAGAACACCAACCGATGTTACTGATGGTGGTTAATGATGACGTTCAGGGAAGGTGAGCTGGCCACTCCTGGAGCCCTCTTCTGGGCTGTGTCATGATTGACCGATCGGGTTTCGTTGACAATGGCACTCTTTTCAAAAGTGATAAAATATGTACCCTTTATATGGACACAGGTGCCATTATCCACACATACGCGAGCCGGGCGATTATTTACAATTACTATTCCATACTAGTGATGGGGTGTACAACGCTTTGTTGGGTCTCGCAATGCACCGTGCCTCCAGCGTGAAGCTCCTGGGCGCATGATCTTCTTTGAGTCTGCCGGCAAAATTTAGCTTCTGATGTCGAGAAGCAATTTTCCACGGTGTGAATGTCACCGTCGCATTGGGCAATGACGTTGTCTTTCAGCCTGAGTATGGTGTCGTGATGTGACACCGGGAAAAAGGTGATTTTGCTGCAGGCCGACTTTATTTTCGGAAACTTAATGATACAATGTAAGATGTTATCGAACTGTAAAATTTTAACGGACGATACGGACAAAACATCCCTAATCGCGGTCTCGGTGGGCTCTTCCAACCACACACCTTCAAGGTCAGCATGATCTAGGATGCTAGGGCTTAGCCCTGCAGCTCCATTGCTATCATCTTATTTCAAGTTAAAAGCATCTCGAATAGGCGCCCTGTATCAACTTGGGACTTTTTAGCTGACCTCAGAAAGTGGTTGACGGTAGCGGAAATTTTATTAATTTGAATTTGTATTTTACTGTTAATATTGACTTTCCTATTGTTTGCATTTATAATTGGGATGTGCTGTAAATTTTGTTGAGTTTGGAAAGCCCACCATCAAAGCGTGACTAAAATAATAAAAGAAGCAAGACTTACGCCAAGTGGCTAGGAAAAAGGACAATAAAAAATTAAAAATTATTAGGCAAGCAAAAATATAGCTACGCTCGGCATACCTAAGGTTATCTTTGTGGACCACCCTCCCCTTAATGAAGACTGTGGTCCCCATGTCCGCTTCAACGGTGTTCTCTTCATATAACTGTGAGAGTTTATTTCCTAGTCGTCTGTTGGACTTCACTAGGGCTTTTTCGCCAACCTCGAAGACTCTGTTTTGCCGGAGGCGTTTTCCCTGTCTCGGAACTTATCTTGGGCGTGTTCAATCGTATCCTTTATCGCAAATTGCGGGTCATTCGATTCCGTTTGAACCGCGTCGGCTGGCCTCTTGTCGTTGGCTTCGTACGACATATTAGCTTTGTTGGTGAGCAAGGTGAAGTTTTTCTCGACCTCGTCGTAGTATTGCAGGAGGGTCAGATTTCCCTGCCTGAGAGTACTTATTTCCTGGTCGATAACGTGAATCCGACGCTTGTCACTGTACGTAAAATCGAGTCGATTTATAATCGCGTCAAAATTTAGCACAGTGCAAACGAGGATAGCACGGCATCGGCAGGGCCTCTTTTTTTACTCCTAATAATAATAACTGCCTGATAATGGCACGAGCTGTTTCTAAAAATGTAATATGCGGCTACTGCCGCTTGTCTCCAGGAGACAAACGCGTCTTGTGGTCCCGTAAATTCGGGCAGGCACTTGACGGCATCTAGGGGCTCTTCACACTTGACGTCGTTCCTTATCTCTATAGGTTCATATTTTTTTATTTGGGGAGCCTCCGCTTGGGCGGGGGCGATTTCTTTTGCGTCGACCCGTTCAGTCAGACGGTGTCAGGCGTATTGTCTGGTTTTCAGTATTGGCTTCTTGAAGAGCCAGGCGCATTTCGTTTTGTCTACGCTGGTGTTCGATATTGGCTTCTTGAACAGCATGTTGAACGGCCATGTTTGCGAGTATGGGAGCGCTAGCGTTAGCGCTTTTGGGGGTGGAAAATCTGGCCGGCCCTTTGGTCTCGGACTCAGAATCACTAGAGAGTTGTCTTGTGTTTCTATATTGTTGAAACGGATTGATCATGTGGAGCTGCGGCTATAAAGTCGCCCGAAAGAAAACAATAAAAAAATATTTATGTATGAACTATGCGCCGATAGAGGCGATTGGGCTGGTAAAGGGGCCGCGGGGGCTGAGCTGTCGCTTTAGTTATGTGTGCGGGCTCGTCAAGTTGCGCTATTGCTGTGTCAAGTAGCGGTAAGGTGAGGGGTGCGCGGGGACTGAGCCTCCGCTTATGATAAACAGAGAAAAAAAAAAATAATAAAAGAAACAAAGTGGCACACACTGCATGTATCGTGTTCTCGAAAATGGAATGGGGAAACAAAACGGAAAAGAAAAATAAATAACCAAAACTGCGCGGTTAATATCAAGAATTCTTGTGTAACAAAAAAGACATATAAAAGCTGAATTAAATACACGCGATTATATAAATTATTTCCGATTAAAATTTAAAATTTTCTGCCAGCGATTTTTTGGTTTTCGTTAGGAATTTTTATTCCGCACTTTTTGGGTTTTATAGAAATATTCATTTATTTATTCACAAAAAACAGAAATGCAAACAATATTGGAACAATTATTGGTTTACAAAAAAATGGTTTATATATTTTATAATAGAATGCCAGAATGAATGCCAAGCCGTCAGCCAATTAATGAAGATTAAATAAATTTAAAAAGTTGATGGGGCTGCAGTTCTTGTTAGCGTAAGGCACAATATTTCACTATTCTGGTTTTTTTTTTTTTTTTGATGCAAAAAAATTTATGCAGACTTAGAGAGTATTGTGTAAATAAAAGTGCTCACTTGTAATAGTTGATTATCCCTCGCTGCAGTCAGTGATGGCTCAGACGTTGGAGATATGTTGGGTTGATTATCCCTGGCGGTTGTCGGGAGGGGTTTTGCCTTTCCTTGCAGGTGGCGAGCATCGTTTATATCCCTGGCGGTTGCCGAAGGGAATCCTCTTTACGACAGGAGTTACGATGGGAGCACTTGCCCCGTTGTCACGGCCCTTGAGGCGCGGTGACCAATTTAACAAAATTAATTTACAGTTTAACGGCTGTGCCGGAGATTGGTTTTAATAGTGCTCTTTATTCAATGAGACTCTGACACAAACTGAAACTTAAAGCTAACAAAAAGTATTTCATAGCGGCCACGCAAATGTGCAGTGCTTGCCGTTATGCATGGGCATCCGGCCAGACGCTGTGTCAGCAGTTTGGCCGGAGCGAACTCTTAAATAAGCGGGCATTGCCGGTGCTCGGTTAACTTCAGTTAACTTTTATGCTCCCGTTGAGTAAGTTCTTTTTCATTAAGTTAATTGATGAACCGGTATCGACGAGGCAACGATAATTATGAGTATTTATAGTTATTTCTATGGGGAGAATGGGGGAAAGCATACAGGTCAAAGTGTCTGATTGCATTCAACTTGGTGAATGCCAGCATGATTCCTGTCACTGCTTTTTTCAAGCCGACGCACTACCTCCACGTGGTTCTCCCTGGATTAGGACGAGAGTCCTAACTCTATAAACTAGGTTGTGGCGTAGGACTTGAAATCCACCCATGTAAAACACAATTTCAGTGAAGGAAGCAAGAGATGCCTCGGAAAGGAACCGATCTAACGTTGACGACCATAGCTGAAAACAAAGTTTATGGTGTGCTCTAGCAGAGAATCGCGGCGCCTTGATTCTCAGCTGACTGCAGAAAACTATAGCTTTGGGTCCGTCAAGGAGTTTATCTACCTAGGCACTGCTATAACAAGCACAAATGATGTCAGTCTGGAGATTAAGCGGAGAATAACACTTGCCAACAGGTGTTACTTTGGGCTCAGTAGGCAGTTTAATAGTAGAGCTCTCTCTCGACGCACAAAAATCACACTCTACAAGACGCTCATTCTTCCAGTACTCCTATATGGTGCGGAGTGCTGGACAGTGACGCAATCAGATGCAGCTGCTCTTGGAGTGTTCGAGAGGAAAATTCTTCGTAAAATCTTTGGCCCAATCTGCGTGGACGATGTTTATCGCATCAGATACAACCACGAGCTGTATGAGCTGTACGGTGATGTTGACGTAGCCAGTCGAGTGAAATCTCAAAGACTTCGCTGGCTGGGCCACGTTGCCCGTATGGATGAAGACGCTCCGGCCCGTAAGGTGTTTGATGCGGTGATTGTTGGGACACGAAGGAGAGAACGACCCCAAACGCGATGGCAAGACCAGGTGATGGAAACCCTGTCCACACTTGGTGTTACCAACTGGCAAAGGCGCGCCCAGGAGTCGCGTGATACACATTGCGCTTCAGGCCGAGGCCCGATAAAAGGGTTGTCATGGCCATAAAATAATAATAGTTATTTCTATGTATGTAATTGGTCAGAGGCTTGCATTGGAAAATTTTCATATTCATTATAAACATCTTCTTTGTACTCCTTATTTTGTCGATAATTTTTGTCTTCTTGCATACTTGATTGTCCACTATTACTTTTTCTGACTCTCTTTTGTGATTGGTTGGGTATAAGTACCCGGTATCAGTATCAGGCTCAACCAATTTGTGGTTGCCCTTGAGCTGGTGGTTGTTGGTCCATTTTGTTGTGTTTAATTAAATTCCACTCAACTTTATTACTGACCAAGTTGGATTTATTCAGTAGTCGATTGAAGAGTAATTTATTATAATATTTGTTTAGTGCCTTTAATTTGCACTAAGGTTCTTTTGCGGATCTCTTAGTTGCACTTCCGAGCTAGTCGAATAAATTTCTTACTTGTGGGGAATTCCACGCGCTGATCTGAATATCGTAGTATCTTAGAAATATCCTTTTAATTGATCAGTAAGCTCCCGACTTTGTTTTTTCGCAAGGATATTTTTTAAAGAGATCCTACCGACTGCGCCATTTACATAAGTCGTTCTTCGCCCGAATAAAAAATCAGGATATTTTTTATATTCGTTAGTTATTCTTTATTAGAACGTTGGAAAAAGACTGATTGTATGCTACAGAATTGGTTAGAATGAAACCTCGGTTTGCGTCTTAGAATTTACTGTTAGTGCATTAGGTGACGCAATCGCAAGTGGATGATGCGATCGCGACTTCTTTGTTTATGTTTACATAATTTGGTCTTATTAGATTTTACGATCTTATTGGATTTTTACGTTTATGGAAACGTTATTTTACGTCAACGTCATTGTTGACGTTCGGACTTAATCAAGTTTCTTTGTTTGTTTGCATTGCGGGATCTCGAGCTTCTGTGTCGTTTTTGATCAAAGCCGAAATTGGCGATTCTGTTTATTTGTGAACGGTTTCGTTCTTTGAACTGGTGGCCGTTGAAAAAACGTCACTGTATATATATGGTCGAAAATGTAATATTGCCCAGTGGATTGCTGCTAATTCTTGTTCTGTAGTACTCTTATTGCTTTCACCTTTTGTGAATGCTCTCGATGCGTAAGCAATGGGGAGTTGAAGTCCGTTATAGTTTTGGGTTAAAACTGCTCCACATGCTTGCTTACTTGCATCAGTGATTATGCAAAATTCTTTGCTAAAATTGGGATATTGCAACAGGGTTAGTTCCATAAGTTTCTTTTTTAAATACAGGAATGCTTTTGGCATTCGTCTGTCCATAAGAATGGGACATTCTTTTTACTTAATCGTGTTAAGTGGCGTGAATAGTCAGCGAAGTTTTTTATAAAACGTCGATAATAGTTGCAGAATGCAACGAATCGTCTAGCACTGTCCCCATCGTGTGGTACGGGATAATTCATGATGACTTCATACTTTTTGTCATCTGGTAGTATTCCTTTATCTGTGCACTTGTGACCAAGTCGTGCATAAAGAATAAACATTTTTGTGGATGTAATTTGAGATTATTTTTTCTACTGAGTTTAAATACATTGATTAGGTTTTTGATCATATGTTTTTCTAAACATCCAATGACGATTAAATTGTCCATATAAAGTGATGTGATGGCCTGTGATAGTTCTAGACCCGAGAATGCTATTGTCATCATTCTCTCAAATGAATTTGGTGCTATTTTTAAACCAAATGGCAGTCGCGTGAAGGGATATGATCCATTCTTTGTTGAGAATGACGTTAAATTTATTAATTCGGTTTCAAGTCCGAATATATCACTATATGTTGAACATATTTCAGTGAGTTGTGACTTAAATTGTTTTGGAAAATTTTTCTGTAATTGAGCTATGACTTCTTCTGTTCTCGAACTTTTGTTTGTTTGAATTATTTCATAATTCGAAAGAGGTTCATAATTGATATTATTTATGTCGTCCAATTGGTCGTTACTGGTTGTACTCAGTAAACGGACAAATGCGTTATTAGATGTTGCCTCTGTATTTCCAGCATAAATACCAGATGTAATTTCCTGGTTAGGAATTAAGACATTTTCTTCTGTTGAGGTAATGTCTAACTTTCGGACAACTAAAGATCTTTCTGTTAATAGTATTAAACTATTACCGGAGCTGAATTTTATCGGAACATAAATGGGGTATTTAGGTTATTTGGTCTTAGTATGAACCAATTATTTTCTGGTTCACAGTCTAGTTAGCAATTTAAGGTTTTTATGAAGTCAACCCCTATTATTCCATCACATGGTATTGCAAAAATGTTTAGGGACTTAATGGAAATTATGTGGTATAAGATATCTGTCTCTCTGTAGCTCAATTTGGATTAAGCCTTTGGGCGTGAAAATGACATGTCCAATGCCTTGAATATTTACAGTTTTTTCTTTTTCGATTTTTATACCCTTGCAGAGGATATTATAATTTTGGTCAAAAGTGTGCAACGCAGTGAAGGGGACATCTCCGATCCTATAAAGTATATATATTCTTGATAAGGATCACCTCCTGAGTCTGTCCGTCTGTCTGTCTGTTTCTACGCAAACTAGTCTCTCAATTTTAAAGCTATCGACTTGCACACACCCTTCTTTCCTTTGCACGCAGAATATAAGTCGGAACGACCGGAATCGGGCGACTATATCCTATAGCTGCCGTATAAGTGATTGATCGGAAATGGTATAACTTTGGTCTTTTTTGAGTTAGAGAGTTCAATTTTGACATGAGCGCTATTTTTAGCAAAATAATACGACGATACGAAATTTCGTAAGGATCGGCCGACTATATCCTACAGATGCCATATAACTGAACGATCGGAAATGACCCAAATTTCTTTTTTTTTAAGATAGAAAGCTGGAACTTGGTACAGATTGTATTTTTGGTCAGTTAATCCGACAGCTGCCATATAACTGAACGATCGGAAATGGTTTTTGGTAGAAAAACCAACTTTGGTATTTTTGAAGATAGAAGTTTGGGACTTTTTTTAGATTTTGTAATAAATTGGATTATATATTCATATTCCCATAAGGATCGGCAAACTATATCCGATGTTTGCGATATATATCCGGTTTAAACTGCAAGGGTATATACACTTCGGTTTCACCCGAAGTTAGCTTTCCTTTCTTGTTTTTTTCTTTTAAAGAAGTCTGAGTTTTCTTTAATTACACAGTGCGACAGTGATTTGGAACTTTTGAAGAGACCTAGTAGGAATTGTTCATTAGGTCGAATATAGTATAAAACCGTGTTTGAAATTTTTCTAACACCTTCAAAATCTTGATTTATTTAGAAAAAACGGTTTTTCGGGACTTTTTTGCTTTTAATAATTCTTAAGAATTTAATAAAGCGTAAAATTTATGAAGTTTTTCAATAAATTTTCAAAAAATTTTTACACAAGAAATTGAAATTTTGTTCGTGTTTTTCGGACTTTGACGCCATTTTTTCGGTACAACTTCCAAGAAATGGTATCGTTTTTGACACATATCAATATTGTCTCGGTAATCTCCTGTGTCTAGCAGAAATGTGAGAGTACTGTTTGTAGAAGTGTTCTTAAAGGTTACAAACATATTCAGACTAAAGTTTATTGTGTATACTTTTTTATTTAATTTTGGGTACCTAAAGGTGTCTGGCAGTTTTCCAAACTGCTCTGTGTACGTTAGAGGGGCTATTGTTACCGCGACTTGAGTTACCGTGACCTCTGTAATTTCCTCTGGACTGTCCTCTGTCTCTATTATTGTTATTGTATCGGCTTTTGCCGTTGTTGTTGTAATTGGCCCTTCCTCGGCAGCTTCCACGGCTACCTCTATTATTATTTTGTTGCCCACTGAAGTACAAGACGCTATTAGCGTGTCCTGTTGCTTCTGTACAACTATTAAAAATTTCGATGTGGCCTCGTCCATAGTGCTGAACGTGCCAGCTTCCATAATGTATTTTACCCTATCTATTGAGCAGTTTTTGACTATTGCCTTAACAGCACGTGCTGTGCTGTATTGGTTGGCCGTTTTCTGTTTTTGTTTTAGATTCAGTAATTTTGCTGAAATTACTTCTACTGATTCTTTTTTTACTTTAAATTTTTTTTTTTTTTTTTTTTTTCTATCAATCAATCAATAGTTATATTTAAAATCTGTCCGAAGTTATGGACAATAATTAAATTGTATAATGGGACCTTAACTTAATGAAATATTGAGTAGTACAATGTTTGCTTATCCTAGGAAACTAATTTTAACAGTAGACCTTAGCGATAGAATTCAAGTTAATTATTATCGGGCCCTTTAGTGGGCCTTGTTAGTTTTACAACTGCAGCTCAGTCCCGTTCGCCCGAGTGGCAGAAGTCCAGTGGGTGGGTCCGTTTCAGCCTCTTTGTGGTGTAGCTGTTGTCCAGAAGATTGATGGCCTCAGGGTTAGGATGTCGGTCCAGCCTTACCACGTACCTATTGGCGAATCACTGAACTTCTTCGCTCACATATGGGACTCTCAGTTGGGATTGTCGCATTGTCGTGGAACGGATGAGCTCCAGTTAAAGTTCTTAGGGCCTTGTTTTGGGCGATCTGAATGATCCTTCGGTTGCTTTGACACGCCGTCCCCCATAGCAGGATACCATAGGTCCAGATTGGCTTTACAATGGACTCTGATTCAGATTCGGGTGGCTCTGGTAAAATTATTACCGCTGGTATTGTTAGATAATGTAGATCTTCTTTTTTTATTATATCTTCTGAATCGCTAACAAAGTCTATATCTGTAATTGTATCTTCTTCGACTACTGCTGGAGTGCTTAATATTAAGGGTATTGTTATATCCAGTGAGTAATTTTTTTTAATTTTATTTAAATTTTTTTTAATCTATGTAAAAATTCTGATACATACGACCAATGGTGAGTATTTAGTTTTTCTCTGTTTTCGTGTATCAATGATCGTGCTTGATTGAAACAGGCAATTAATATTGTTGCGTGCTTACTTATAGCAAAGATTATAAAGTATATAGATGGGAAATCTCATACAAAGAAAAATTTTCTATGGCGGGTTCCAGCAGTGGAACCCGCTGGAACGAGCGGGTTCCATTGAGCGACAAGTTAAGTTTGAGAAATTTTTCGCGCGACAACGAATGAGGAATAGCCGAGTGGCAGAGTGCTTGGCTGGTGTGAATTTTAAAACGAGTTCAAACCAGGCTCGAGACATCTATTTTTTTAAAATTTTAAATCTATTTATATTATTTTTTTATTCTTTTAATGTGTTTTCCTAAATTTATAATCCAATAAAAAAAAATACAAAATTTTAAAATTACCTTAACATTGTCTCAGTTCGTCGTGGCACCCGCTGTAAAAATGTCTATAAGTGCGGGTTCCACGGCATTTTGGCAGGCCGCGTCGTGGAACCACGACGTCGGGTACCACGACAAATGGCTGGCAGATGAGAGAGGGAAAGAGAGAATTCTATTTTTAGATCGTAACATCTTTGGAACGATGAAAGTTTGAAACGTTGTAATTGAACCAATGTAAGAGTAAAGAGATCAGAAATATCTTTTACTATCCTTACTCGTCAGATCTGGTATGGATTCTAGCGCCTCCTTGAACAGCAATTTTAGGTATCAATTTTTTGATTTAGCAATTTTAGTACTTTGAGGGTAGCCTAGATGGATAGTGCGCCGTCCTTATTCATAGGGTCCTGGGTTCGATTTCATTTGGGGGCGGTTGTTTGCAATTTTGATAAAGTTTTAGTTTTATGACTATTTTTATATTTACTTTTATTTTTTATTAATTTTTTTTTTACTTTTAATTTTTACGTTAGTATTATAATTTTTTATTGAATTCTATTACAATTCTTGTAAAAATAAGTGACGGACGTGTCAAATGACAACATGCCGGAAGGACTCCCTTGAAATTTTTACTAGAATTTTATTAGTGGGACATAATAAAGAATAAAACAAATTTACAATTGTAAAATTTAAAAAAAATATTACAATTAAAGAAAAAAAATATATTATTATAAAAGAAAGAAAAAGTTCAAAGTCCTTACGAGGATTTGAACACAGAAAAATTACACATAGAGTAACTACTCTATGCATTACGCTACCATCCTGTCTCGATCTACAGCGATAAAAAATACTATTTGTTCTACCAACTACCACATCGGCGCATTAAAAACAGAAACGAGAAATTGAAATTGAAATTTGGAAGCCAAAACCTTTTTACGCCGTCGTGCGAGCAGTCACACATACATACAAAGGTTCACATTTTTGTTGACATGTAAAGATACATGTAAAGAGTTCTAAAAATAGAACCGCATGCATGTGCGTTCCCCCTCACCAACAAGCTCGACTAACAAAGTTGACCGTTTTGGGCACTGATGTCCCATCTATGTACTTTATAATCTTTGCTCAGACGTTGGGGATATGTTGGGTTGATTATCCCTGGCGGTTGCCGGGAGGGGGTTTGCCTTTCCTTGCAGGTGGCGAGCTTCGTTTATATCCCTGGCGGTTGCCGAAGGGAATCCTCTTTACGACAGGAGTTACGATGGGAGCACTTGCCCCGTTGTCACGGCCCTTGAGGCGCGGTGACCAATTTAACAAAATGAATTTACAGTTTAACGGCTATGCCGGAGATTGGTTTTAATAGTGATCTTTATTCAATGAGACTCTGACACAAACTGAAACTTAAAGCTAACAAAATGTATTTCATAGCGGCCACGCAAATGTGCAGTGCTTGCCGCTATGCATGGGCATCCGGCCAGACGCTGTGTCAGCAGTTTTGCCAGAGCGAACTCTTAAATAACCGGACATTGCCGCTGCTCCGTTAACTTCAGTTAACTACTCCCCCTTCAAGAATGAGGCCGGCCTCGACCGACCCTATTTGGGCAATCATCTCCTTCAGCTGGGCAGCGGTTTTTCGGGCCTGAATGACTCGCCGATAGGTCAAGCCGATGCAAATTAAAGCGCAGCATATTGCTCCCGCTAAGAACACCAACTGATGTAACTGATGGTGGTTAATGATGACGTTCAGGGAAGGTGAGCTGGCCACTCCTGGAGCCCTCTTCTGGGCTGTGTCATAATTGACCAATCGGGTTTCGTTGACAGTGGCACTCTTTTCAAAAGTGATAAAATATGTACCCTTTATATGGACACAGGTGACATTATCCACACACACGCGAGCCGAGCGATCATTTACAATTACTATCCCTTCATCAACGTAAGTGATGGGGTGTAAATCGCTTTGTTAGATCTCGCAACGTGCCGTGACTCCAGCGTGAAGCTCTTGGGCGCATGATCTTCTGCGAGCCAGCCGGCAAAATGTAGCTCCTGAATTCGGGGAGCACTTTTCCACGGTGTGGATCTCACTGTCACATTCGGCAAAGACGTTGTCTTCCAGCCTGAGCATGGTGTCGTGATGTGACACTGGGAAAACGGTGATCTTGCTGCAGGCAGACTTTATCTTTGGAAACTTAATAATAATATGTAATAATGTAATATGTTATCGGACTGTAAAATCTTAACGGACGATACGAACAAAACATCTCTAATCGCGGTCTCGGTGGGCTCTTCCATCCACACACCTTCCAGGTCTGCATGATCTAGGATGCTAGGGCTAACAATATTAACTTTGGCAAGTGCCACTGCTAGCACCAACCCCTCCAGCTCTATTGCTATCATCCTATTTCGAGTTAAAAGCATCTCGAATAGGTGCCCAGTATCAATTTGGGACTTTTTTTCTGACCTCAGAAGTTGGTTGACGGTAGCGGAAATTTTATTGATTTGAACTTGTACTTTGTTATTGATGTTTACCTGCCTATTGTTTTCATTTGTTAATTGGAATTTATTAAATTTAATTCTTTCAAAATCTTCTGCGTCTGGCGTTCCTGCCACCACCTTTAGCGCAGTCCCTAAGAAGTCTAAAATTCTTGCTACCCTACGATGGATGCTCAGCGAGTCGAGCATGTCGCGTAGGCTGGCGAAATCAACAACTAGGAGTTTCTGCATGTGGGATTGCGGGAACATGACGGTCATCCCATTAGTTTCTTCGATGACGCGCCTATATTCCGAGAGACTTGCTGAGTGCTTTACAAAAGCGAATTCCTATCATATCGGGATTCGACCATCAATGATGGAAATGTATTTAGCTTTGGAATAGTCCGTGATGCGAACCGATGTTGTGGCCAAAAGAAAAATCAGGGATATGGTTGAAAACCTGTAATTTGGATGTGGTTTGAATTTTGTTGAAGTTGGGTAGCCCACCATCAAAGCATGATTCAAATAATAAAGGACGCAAAACTTATGCCAAGTGGCTAGGAAAAAGATAATAAAAAGAGAAATTATCAGGCGAGCGATAACTTGGTCGCGCTCAGCCTACCTAAGGTTGTCTTAGTGGACCACGCTCCCTTTAATGGGGACTGTGGTCCCCATGTCCGCCTCAACGGTTTTCTCTTTACATAACGGTGAGAGTTTGTTTGCCTAGGCGTCTGATGGACTTCACTAGGACTTTTTCGCCAACCTCGAATACTCTATTTTGTCGGGAAGTGTTTTCCCTGTCCCAGAGCTTGTCTTGGCGAGTTTAATTTTATTTTGTATTTCATATTGTGGCTCATCTGATTGTGCCTGCACCACGTCAGACCACCCGGCCTCTTGTCGATGACCGAGTGGATAGACTTGTTATATCTGGCCGTGGCCAGAAATATCAGGTCTACGGTATCGCTGATGCCTTTATCGATCTTATAACATCTAGCAAGCTCTACCAAAGTGCTGTGGAAGCGCTCCACTTGTCCGTTGGAGGCACTGTGTAGGGGCGGAGCATTTGAGATGCTAACGCCGAAATGGTTTTCCAGCAAGGTCATGATGGTGTGCGAGTTCAACGATGGTCGTTGTCGCAATATACGACTTTGGCCCTGGGGAAAATATTTATCAGCTGTGGTAGCGCTGGTTTGAGATCCTCTATAGTTCTAGAGGGAACTGGTTAGACTACGGCAAATTTCGAGAATTTGTCGATGCACGTAAGGAAATACTTTTTATCCGTGGAGAAGATGTCTATGTGTAGCATTTCTCCTACTTGAGATGGGATTGGTGTTTCGCCAAGCTCTTGTTTCTTCGGATGTCTGTCGTATTTGGCCTTGGCGCCTATTTCGTTCGCTAGCTTGGCCATTTTCGGGAATTAGTACTCGGAGAGTACCTGCTTCACGTTCTCTTGGGCAGATCTGTGAGCTCTGTTGCAGTGCCAAAATTTGGTGGCAGGGAATTGCCGAATCAGTTTGTCCTTTATCACTGCTAGCGTGTGCAAATCGCAATGAATGGCGTTTACGCCTTTAGGAACTATTATGTTTGCGAGCTCCTCCAGCAATGACTCCTCGCAAGTGAAGTCAATAATATGCCGTCTCTTGTTTCCAAAGAGAACGAAGCTGGGCTTTGACGGAGAGCGTGCATCCTCCAGAATTATCTGGTTTTGAAAGCAATTGAGGGGCTTGTCCGTGGATTGGATTGTGTGGGTTAGCGACAGCTCACTGTGAATTGTGGCCGCGCTTGAAAATGCCTCTTCTTCTTCTACAACGTAGAGTTGTTGCCTCGAGAGGACATCCGCAACTAGGTTGGCCTTTCCAGGCATGTAATGGACTTTGGCACCACACTCGTCGATGCGTTCTTTCCATCTTTTAATTTTTGTATTCGGATTGTAATCCGATACCGCGTAGGTCATCGGTTGGTGGTCAGTGTAGGCGTTTAAATCTTTGACCCCTTAAAGGTAGTGGCGCAGGTTCTCTAGCGCCCAAACTATGGCTTACAGCTCCCTTTCGTTCGTAGCGTGGTTAACTTCTCTGTCCTTTAAGGTCCTAAAGATCATAGTGATGGGACGCCTCTTGTGAAAGCACCGCGCCAATGCCATACGCTGAGGCATCTGTCGTTAGATCAAACGCCTTTTTATAATCGGGGTACCATAGGATGACATCCTCAGAGGCCAGGATGTTATGCAGCTTTTCAAAAGCTTGCCGTTACGGTAAACTGTACCTGGATGCTTCTGGATCTGTGTCTGCTGACATTTCCAAGCTCCCATTTTATAATGCTCGAAATGGGCTTAGCTATTGATGCAAAATCTTTAATAAAGCACCTATAATAGCCAGCCAAGCCCATGAATAATCTTACTTTGAAAACGTTTTTGGGCTCAGGGAATTCTTTAACGGGCCTGATCTCTTCCGGGTCTGTCGTGGTCCCCTCGCTGGTGATTACAAACCCCAAAAATGTAACGCTTTTTTTGAAGAAGACCGATTTCTGCGCTGACACTCTCAGTCCACCCAGTCAACGTGTCGTATGTGGGCGTTTTCGTCTTCTGTTGAAACGGATTGATCATGTGGAGCTGCGGCTATAAAGTCGCCCGAAAGAAAACAATAAAAAATATTTATGTATGAACTATGCGCCGATAGAGGCGATTGGGCTGGTAAAGGGGCCGCGGGGGCTGAGCTGTCGCTTTAGTTATGTGTGCGGGCTCGTCAAGTTGCGCTATTGCTGTGTCAAGTAGCGGTAAGGTGAGGGGTGCGCGGGGACTGAGCCTCCGCTTATGATAAACAGAGAAAAAAAAATAATAAAAGAAACAAAGTGCCACACACTGCATGTATCGTGTTCTCGAAAATGGAGTGGGAAACAAAACGGAAAAGAAAAATAAATAACCAAAACTGCGCGGTTAATACCAAGAATTCTTGTGTAACAAAAAAGACATATAAAAGCTGAATTAAATACACGCGATTAAATAAATTGTTTCTGATTGAAATTTAAAATTTTCTGCCAGAGATTTTTTGGTTTTGGTTAGGAATTTTTATTCCGCACTTTTTTCACTATTGCAGGCACAATATTTCACTATTCCTGTCTTTCTTCTTTTTTTTTATACAAAAAAATTCATGCAGTCTTAGAGGTACTGTGTAAATAAAAATGCTCACTTTTTACGATGGGCGCCAATTAATATAAATAGGTTTGGTTTGTTATGTTTTAGTTGATTATCCCTCGTTGCAGTCAGTGATGTCGCAGACGCTGGAGATATGTTTGATTGGTTACCCCTGGAGGTTGCCAAGGTTGGTGTTGTTCTTCCTTGCAGGTGACGAGCGATGTTTAGATTCCTGGCGGTTGCCGAGGGAAATCCCTTCGATAAGAGCACTTGCCCCTTTGTCACGGCCCTTGAGGCGCGGTGACCAATTCAACAAAATGAATTTACAGTTAACGGCTTTGCCGGAGATTGGTTATAATAGTGCTCTTTATTCAATGAGACTCTGACACAAACTGAAACTCAAAGCTAACAAAAAGTATTTCATAGCGGCCACGCTAATGTGCAGTGCTTGCCGCTATGCATGGGCTTCCGGCCAGACGCTGTGTCAGCAGCTTGGCCAAAGCGAGCTCTTAAATAATCGGACATTGCCGCTGCTCGGTTAACTTCAGGTAACTTATATATATAAAAGTCATTGTAATACCCGACGACAATTGAGTCGACCGGTAAGCCGTTTGGCCCGAAAAACCATTCGAAAAAATAGGCAGGAAAATATGTATAAAAACTAAATGTCTATAGAGACAAACAAGATAAGCAAAGATATAGAATCAGAATTATCAGAAAATTTTGCCAACATGGGCATTGTAGACGTCAAATCTGTAGACTCTACAGCCAATGTTATCAACAAAGTAGAAGTTGATAACACTGTGTAAAGGGTCGCCAAAGAAAATCACCCAGATCGCCCAAAAAAATGGGGCAATTATATTTGCACGTCTGTGCTCTTTGATTACTGTTTTATTTCTGACTTTAATTCGAAAGATAAAGAATTCTCTAAGTCTGCGCTGCCAGTTCAGCCGGCAGCGGAGCGGCTACATTACATATTTCTTATATACATATAATTAGGTGGTATGTTGTTGGGCGAGCATGTCACATGAGCATGCACGCTTAGTTTATGTAAATGTATAGAGAGTGAGTATTATGCATACATGTCTTTGGCACATGTGGTCAGCGTGGGAACGCTGACTTAGCCTAACTCATAATTGGGCGGTCATATTTCGCGCTCTTGAATTGGTTTATTTGTTTGTTTATGCATGCAGGGTACAGTGTTACCTCGCTACATGTTTCTACATATGTGCATATAACATCTCCCTCCTTTTGAAAAATAACGTAACCTAGTGAAGTTATTTTTATACCCTTGCAGAGGGTATTATAATTTTGTCCAAAAGTGTGCAACGCAGTGAAGGAGACATCTTTGACCCTATAAAGTAAATATATTCTTTTTATATTTTAGTTAATTAGTTTTATTATGATGTAATCATAAGGATCGGCCAACTATATCCGATGTTTGCGATATATATCCGGTTTTAGCTGCAAGGGTATATAAACTTCGGCTCCGCCCGAAGTTAGCTTTACTTTCTTGTTTTTATACCCTTGCAGAGGGTATTATAATTTTGTCCAAGAGTGTGCAACGCAGTGAAGGAGACATCTCCGACCCTATAAAGCAGGGACCGTAATTGTTATAATTTATAAAATAAAAATTATAAAATAAAAATTATTTATTGATTGTTATGACAAAAATTGAAATATAACTCTTATTTTCAATTTTTATAATAATAATTAAGAATAAAAATTATGATTCAATTTTTATTAAAAAAATTGAAAATAAGTGTTACGATTCAATTTTTATTATAAAAATTGAAAATAAAAATTGAATGCGAATAACTTCTGAACCGAGTGGACTATTAGAAAACCGCTTACATTTTTATGATCTGTAGCGCAGTACCTTTCAAATGATGTATCGAATGTCCTTAAAGGACATAATCTAGGATTCCTTAATAATTCAATTTATTTAGTTATATTTCTAGTGTGGGTCAACAGGGGTAAATTGGGAATCAATGTCCAATACTATCGAGACCACCGCATTGAAGTAAAGACGCTTGGCGTGATTGAACTGCATGATGCATGAAAATTGAAAATGTGCTGAACGAATTTTTAATAAGATAGGAGCAAGTCTACACTGTCACTTCAGACAATGGCAAGAATGTCATTAAAGCAATCGCCTTCATGAACAAAGAATTGAATTCTGAATTTTGTGACGAGTTTGACGATGACGACCTTATTAAAGATATTCGCGTTCACTCTATACATTCGATTAGATGTGCCGCCCATTCCATGCAATTAGCTGTTCATGACCTGCTAAAAGAGAGGAGTCGGAGATTCCTTGTCGGCATCGCACGATCCATAATAAAAACATTGCGAACTCCGACTTATAGGTAAACAAATTAAATGCATAACATTACACTTAAAAATTACAATACTATTTTAAAATTATGGATACATCCCCAACCTCTACTGGATGTGCCAACAAGGTGGATCTCAACGTACACTATGTTGAAAAACGTATGCGTATATAAGGAGTTTTCAAAAGAAAACCTAAGTGAAACATTGGAGGAAGGAAATAAATTGGGAGGAAATATTTCAATATAATCGAAATAATTTTAAGAAACTAGGTGTGTACTTTTACATGGTTGTACTTTACTTTTTCTCCTTAGCCTTCAAATTATATATTTTGCAATATACAGCAGACCTTCTGGTGTTTTTCCGATGTTAAGATCTATCATGTCTTTCCACAATTAGCTCTAGATTAATTAAATTAGTAATTAAATTAAATTACTTATTAAATTAGTAACGTTTTTAGTAACTTACCAGCGAAAAAAAAAAAAAAGGATTCTCAGTTTATCTTTTTCAGCAAGGAATCCATTATCGCTTTTTAAATAAACTTTTTAATAAACTTGTAATGTCAACATCTTAGAGATGGAAGACTCCGTTATTTATGTGATATTTGATAGTTCAAATATCGGTACATTATTTCTTAACATGATTTTTTGTATTTAACATGTTAAAACTTTATACATAAAATATAATATAGATCAGTCTGCATTTATCTGCCCGTGCTCTGCCACACACACAGTATAAGTGTGTGAAACGTCATGACGCGTCATGCTCAGAGCCTACTTTCTGCTTTCTGCTATACTAATACTAATGCGTTAAAATCATATCAATATATTGGGTGCCGACCACGGACAGAGATAAAATATAAAAAAAATTCTATATTAAACAAAATTTTTCTATTTTCTAGGGTTACCTAAATTAAAGGGTAACACTGTGCATTTTTAAAAAGGAATTTCTATATTGTAGAAACAGTTTTCTATTTTGTAGGGTTAGTATCTTTTTAAGAAAGGGATTTCTATATTGTAGAAACAGTTTTCTATTTTGTAGGGTTAGTATTTTTTTAAGAAGAAATATATTGTAGAAACAGTTTTCTATTTTTTAGGGCTAGTATCTTTTATGGTGAGCCTTTCTATTATTAAGAAAATATTTCCTGAAAATAAGTCATAATTTGCCTTAAATCTATAAAAATTTTCTTGATTTTAGAGCGATTTCAGTTTATGGCGACTATTTCTATATTTGAGAAAAACTTATTTGATTAAGAAATTTTTCTTGTTTTCAGAAAAATTTTTCTAGAAACTAGAAATTTATTCTTGTATTTAGAAAAAATTAAGTTTTATGGCGAATTTCTAAATTTAAGGTTAAATTTTATTTTGAGTATACTATGGCAACGATCTTGAATAAGGAGGTTAGGGATGACGCCCTTCATGCCTTCATTGCAGGACTAAAAAGACCTCTCAAATCACTCGTGCTGCCAGCACAACCTAAGGACCTTCCGTCCGCACTAGCTTTAGCGCGGGAGGCTGAGAACAGCATTGAAAGAAGTGCGTTCGCGGAAGACAAGGCCCCTTTTTATGAGGGCAATAGACGCAACAATAAAGGTCAGGGAAGACAATGGAAAGCTGAGGATAAAAATCCGCACTTCATTCCTAGGCAGGGCCAAGGTAAGTCTCACGAGGATAACCTATTCCCGAAATGCGAGGATTTTGAAACCATGCACCAGAATAAAGTTCAACCCATGGAAGTAGACCCCTCGACGGCCAAGTTCAGACAGGAGACAAGCTGGAGGAAGCCGCAAAGTAATAATAATTACAAAAGGCAGAACTCGTCCCAGCATCAATCGGGCCAAAGACGCCAACGCGTTAACAATATAGCCCAACCCCAACAGGAGGAAAGTTACTCCGCCACAGCGGAAACGGAAGTGGCCGACTTTGAAGAAGACGTTGACACTGCCGAACTTAATGACCTCATTAATTTTTTAGGGAGCGCTCCCGACTGCCGTTCGTTGAACGACAGTTGGCTAGTAGAACACTAAAAATACTCATAGACACGGGGGCGGCAAAGAATTACGTTAAGCCCGTAAAGGAGCTAAGGAATGTAATGCCGGTCAAGACCCCCTTCACTGTGAGCTCTATTCACGGCTCCAGTGACGTCAAGAACAAGTGCATAATGCGCATTTTTGGGTTAGATGCCCCATTTTTTTTGTTGGACACACTGAGCACGTTCGATGCTATAATAGGGTTCGACTCGCTAACGCGAGCAGGAGTGGCATTGGACTTAGGCGGCAGCGTAATAAAATACGGAAACGTTACTGAAAAGCTCAAGTTCTTTGACTGTGAAAACGTTAATTTCACCAAAATTGATGACATAGTGGTACCAAATTCGGCGAAAGCCGAATTCAAAAAAGTTATTCTGAAAAGAATAAAGGTGTTTTCGACCTCTAACGAGGCGCTAACTTTCAACACCTCTGTCATCGCCACTATTCGAACTAAGAGTGACGAACCCGTCTACTCCAGATTATACCCCTACCCCATGGGGGCAGCAGACTTTGTTAACAACGAAATCAAGGAGCTGCTGAGCAATGGTAAAATCAGGCCTTCCAGATCCCCGTACAACAGCCCTGCTTGGGTAGTTGACAAAAAAGGGACTGACGATAATGTCATCAGGAAGAAGCGTTTGGTAATCGACTTTAGGAAACTAAACGAGCAAACAATTGCCGATCGCTACCCTATGCCAAGCATTCCCATGATTCTGGCGAACTTGGGGAAAACCAAATACTTTACTACCCTAGACTTGAGGTCAGGGTACCATCAGATATACTTGGCTGAGAAAGATCGGGAAAAAACCTCGTTCTCAGTTAATGGAGGGAAATACGAATTTTGCCGACTGCCTTTCGGATTAAAAAACGCAGGTAACATTTTCCAAAGGGCTATTACAGAATCTTTATCAAAATTTTGCCTCCATTGCCAGGCCCCTTACTCACATTCTCAAAGGGCAAAACGGATCGGTCAGTAAAAACATGTCGAAAAAACTTCCTAATACGTTGGATGAAACCCAGCGCAATGCGTTTGACCATCTGCGTAATATCCTGGCATCAGATGATGTAATTCTGATGTACCCCGATTTCAAATTACCATTTGACCTAAGCACCGACGCTTCAGCCAGTGGAATAGGCGCGGTATTGTCCCAAAACAAGAGGCCCATTACAATGATCTCGCGTACGCTTAAAGATCACGAACTAAATTACGCCACCAACGAAAGAAAATTGTTGGCGATAGTTTGGGCCATAGGCAAACTACAGAACTACCTTTACGGCACTCAGGGGGTTCGGATCTTCACAGACCACCAGCCGCTGACTTACGCGGTATCTGGCAAAAACACCAACACTAAAATCAAGCGATGGAAGGCCTTTATAGACCAAAACAAAGGGAAGGTGTTTTACATGCCTGGGAAGCAACACATTGTAGCCGATGCACTGTCTCGGCAACACTTGAACAACCTAGAGGATGAGGCTCAGTCCGATGCTGCCACGGTGCATAGTGAGCTTTCGCTCTCATACACCATCGAGACTACGGATAAGCCCCTAAACTGTTTCAGAAACCAAATTATTTTAGAAGAGGCAAACTAAAAACTTCGGCGAGACTTCATTGTTTTTGGCAATAGAACTCGCCACGTTATTCACTTTAATAACAAAACCCTACTTGTCGAATCTGTAAAAGAAATCATCAACGCCAACGTCGTAAACGCGATCCACTGCGACTTTCCGACAAGCTTGTATTCAACACGCCTTGAGGCAGGAGTTCCCTGCGACGAAATTTTGGCACTGTAAAAACTTTGTAAGTGACATTACAAATACCAATGAACAGCTGGAAATCGTTTATGCCGAAAACAACCGCGCCCACAGGGCTGCGCTGGAAAACGCCAAGCAAATTCTTCGTGACTACTATTTCCCGAACATGTCAAAACTGGCCAACGAAGTTGTCGCGAATTGCAAGGTCTGCAATAAAGCCAAATACGATCGCCACCCCAAGCGACAGGAGTTAGGAAGCACCCCAATTCCTTCATATGTAGGGGGAGGTGTTACATATTGGCATTTTCTCTACCGACAAAAAGACCTTCCTAACTTGCATCGATAAGTTCTCAAAGTCCGCCATTGTACAGCCCTTATCTTCTAGGGCAATAGTTGATGTACGGGCCCCTATACTTCAATTGGTAAATTTCTACCACAAAACTAGAACCATCTATTGTGATAATGAGGCTTCCTTCAATTCTGAAACGATTACGTCTTTGCTGAAGAACCAATACAGCATCGATGTCATTAATGCGCCACCGCTTCACAGTAGCTCCAATGGCCAAGTGGAAAGATTCCACAGCAGCTTGGCAGAAATAGCCAGGTGCCTCAAAATCGATAAAAAAAATTTACGACACTGTGGAATTAATTTTGCGGGCTACGGTAGAATACAATAGATCGTTGCACTTAGTCACGGATTGTAGGCCAGCGGAAGTTATCCATGCCAGCAGCGACGAAGTCAACTCGGCTATTAGAGCCAAGATTGACAAGGCGCAACAGACCAACCTCAACAGAATCAACACTTCAAGAGAAAACAGAGTATTTGAAGTTGGGGAAAAGGTTCTCATGCGCAATAATAAAAGCCTCGGAAATAAGCTGACGCCGCTCTACTCAGAAGAGCGCATAGACGAACAGCTCACGGAGGTCCCCATAGTTAGCCTTATGGCTGTATCTAAGATATAAATTTTTTCAATCTAATGTTTTTACATAGTCCAGTATCCTAGAGTTAAGCTTATCTGTAAAAAAAGTCCTGCTCTCCCCTGTCCCCTGTATGGTAGTATACTATGCTACAAATAAAAGACAACATCGTGGCGGAATGCGACGACGGAGTCCTAGCAGTCTCCGATTGCGCTTCTACCAACTTGACCACATTTTGCAAAAGGCGTCCCACGACACTAACCCACAACTAAACCTTGCGCCAGGCAGCAATCAGCAATCTGAAACCCCTTACAATCGTGGGCGACGGAGTAATAATCGTCAACGAAAAACTTACGAAGATAACCATCGATGACGGTCCCACAGCAACCATGATAGGGACCCACCTTTTACTTTTGAAAGGATTTGAACCTCAATTACTCTGTGGAAAAGAGCCTGGGAATCGCGGCCTCTCCCTTAACTAACATCACGGGACACGATCACATACTAAGTCAGCCACTACCACAACGAATTAACGAGCACAACCTGCGTCTGATGCAGGAGCTCAAAGACGACGCGTCGTCTGGAGGTGCACCAAGGATTTGGTTCGCCGCGGGAGTTGCCGTCAGCCTCACACTATGCGGCTTGGTCCTGCTCCAACAACACTGCAGGCGCAAACGAAAGGCATTCCAATTATGATAGTCCATCGACGAATTGGCTGTCAGCGAGGACGGTGTCCAAATTAAGGGGGAGTAGTTAACAATCAACTACCAGCTTAGGCTGAGCAGGCCAATTCGCTTTATAAATATTTACCATATTTTAGTATAATTATTATTATTACTTATTATTAGTATAATTATTATTATTACAAACTATTATACCACTCATGTATGGGCCTTTATGGACAGGGGGCCGTTAAAGCTCATGGGCCGTTATGGACCGTGGCCTTGTCTCATTGGCTGACAGCGATCGTATGACTTCTGCAAAAGTCCATGGTTAGCGGTCTGCCACGGGCATGCGGTCTTGCATGAGCTTTTGTTAAGTCTTAAGTTAGTTCATATTTGGTATTCAATAAAGCAAGAGCACCAGCTCATACTAATGAAACTCCGGCACTGAGTCGTCAAATCCTTTATTAACTAATATACCGACTGAGTCTCTAGGCCAGCGGTATCGAAGGACAGTTCCCTTGCACCATATCTCCTTATCTCAGCATAGGAGCAGTACGGCCAACCGGCTACTAATTATTGGAGACAGCGGCGAGGGACACCACTTCGACCGTTCCCCTCCCCTCACACCCGTTAATTTATAGCCTTCGCTATTGTATTAGCGTTTTTATTTGGAATTGGAATTGCTACTCAATATTTAGTCAGGTCACAAATTAATGTGACTGCATATTCGTTTGCATTTTCTGACTTGGGTAGTGGACCTATAGTGTCTACTATAACCCTGTCAAAGGCTTTTAAAGGGGTTTCAGTAATAGTTAAGGGGGTTTTAATATGTTTATTTACTTTTGCTTTTTGGCATTTTTCACATTTCTGGATATGCTGTGTTATATCACGAGTCATACCTTTCCAGTAATAATTTCTTTTTACCTTGGCCAAGGTTTTTGTAATGCCTGTATGACCTTCTTGTATAGGATCATCATGGAATGTAGACAATATTTCTTCTTTCTCTTTAACATTTGTTAAAGTGGTCATCGGGTTGAGTAGCGCTACTGTTAATATATTCAATAATTCATTGCCCATATTTTTGAAATCATCAATTGACATTTTTTCAAAGATTTTTTCCTGCGGTGCCATTTTCAATTGGCTTTTTAATGTACCGGCTTCTTTTTCAAGCCTTGGAAATAGTTCTCCTAAGTCAATATTTCCATTTGCACATAAATCACCAATATCTATTCTTGATATAATTCTTATACCATGTTTAAATAAACATAGCGCATCTTTTATATGCAAGGTCACTACTTTACGTACTTCGTCATTATTTATGACTTGGTATACGTTGGGCTGAGAAGCTTTTTCTGTAGAATTCAATTCTACTTTTTCATTATCTGCGCAGATATTTCGTCTACTTTGGTACCTGGTAGTGACTTTCAGGATTTTATTATGTATGTCTTTTAATTCGGATATTGTTATCCAAATAGCGCGTCTGCCACGAAATTATCTTTACCCTTTAGGTACTCGACAGTAAAGTCGTATTTTTCTAATTCTAGCCGCATGCGTGTTAATTTAGAACTAGGATTTACCATAGAAAATAAATATGTTAAAGGTCGGTGATCTGATTTAATTGTAAAATGTTTTCCATAAAGATATGGTCGAAAATGTAATATTGCCCAGTGGATTGCTGCTAATTCTTGTTCTGTAGTACTCTTATTGCTTTCACCTTTTGTGAATGCTCTCGATGCGTAAGCAATGGGGAGTTGAAGTCCGTTATAGTTTTGGGTTAAAACTGCTCCACATGCTTGCTTACTTGCATCAGTGATTATGCAAAATTCTTTGCTAAAATTGGGATATTGCAACAGGGTTAGTTCCATAAGTTTCTTTTTTAAATACAGGAATGCTTTTGGCATTCGTCTGTCCATAAGAATGGGACATTCTTTTTTTCTTAATCGTTTAAGTGGCGTGAATAGTCAGCGAAGTTTTTTATAAAACGTCGATAATAGTTGCAGAATGCAACGAATCGTCTAGCACTGTCTCCATCGTGTGGTACGGGATAATTCATGATGACTTCATACTTTTTGTCATCTGGTAGTATTCCTTTATCTGTGCACTTGTGACCAAGAAATGTCACTTCATGCATAAAGAATGAACATTTTTGTGTATGTAATTTGAGGTTATTTTTTCTACAGAGTTCGAATACATTGGTTAGGTTTTTGATCATTTGTTTTTCTGAACATCCAATGACGATAAGATCGTCCATATAAGGGAATGATTGGGATGGTTATAGACCCGAGAATGCTATTGTCATCATTCTCTGAAATGAATTTGGTGCTATTTTTAAACCAAGTGGCAATCGCGTGAAACGATATGAGCCGTTGTTGATTGAGAATGACGTTATATTTCTTGATTTTTCTTCAAGCTCTATTTGATGAAAACCTGACATAAGGTCAAGGCATGAAAAGTATTTAGCTCTACCTAATTGATCAAGTATGTCGTCAATCCTAGGTAGGGGAAATTTATCGGACAGAAGTTTTTTATTAATTTGGCGATAGTCTATTACTAGTCTCCATTTTTTATCATTAGAACCTGGGAGTGATTTCTTAGGTACTAACAGAAGTGGGCTATTGTATTTAGATACAGACTCTTCAACTATATTGTCTTTAATAAGTTTATCAACTTGGTTCTTTATTTCGTCATGATGACTGTGCGGTATTTTTTAGTTTTTTATGTACACTGGTTCTTTATCTCTAAGTCTTAAATGTTGTTTGTTAAAATTATTAGTTGTGATTGATTCGGTTTCGAGTCCAAATATATCACTATATTTAGAACATATGTCGGTAAGATATGATTCGATTTGCTTAGGAAAGTTTTTCTTTAATTTGGATATGACTTCATCTGTTCTAGAACCTTTGCTTGGTTGAATTATCTCGTAATTCGAAAGTGGTTCATGCCTGTATGTTATTTATATCTACATATTAATTGATCGGTACTGGTTGTATTCAGTAAACGGACAAATGTATCGTTGGATGTTGCTACTGTATTCGCAACATAAATACCGGATACTATTTCTTGATTTGGAATTAAGATATTATCTTCTGGTAAGTTTATATCTAATTTACGGACAACTTCAGATCTTGCTGGTAATAGTATTAAATTATTACCAGAACTAAACTTTGTTGGAACGTTTATTGGGTATTTTAAGTTATTTGGTCTTATTATGAACCAATCATTTGCTGGTTCACAATCTAATTTGCAATTAAAAGTTTTTATAAAGTCAACTCCTATAATACCGTGGCATGGTATTGGGAAATTTTTTGAAACTAAATGGAAATTGTGCGGAATTGTATACTTGTCAGTCTGCAATTCAATTCGAACTGAACTGAATTCGAACTAAATCTATTGTTCTATCTTGCTCGATGTTTTCAAAAGCATCTGAATTATCTTTTAGTAATGAAATGTCTGCTCCTGTATCTAGGAGAAATGTGAGATTATTATTTGTGGCGGAGTTTTTGAATACTACAAACATATTAAGACTTAAGTTTACTGTGTGTACTTTTTTATTTAATTTTGTGTACCTAAAGGTACCTGGTAGTTTTCCGAACTACCCTGAGTAACACGTACATTAAAGGAGTTATTATTTTGGCCGCGGCTTTGATTACCGCTACCTCTATAATTTCCTCTATACTGGCCTCTGCCTCCATTGTTATTATTATAACGACGATTACTGTTGTTTTGGGTATTTATTCTACCTCGGTATTTTCTTCGACTACCTCTATTATAGGGTTGTTGACCACTGAAGTATAGAACAGTATTAGATTGTCCTGTTGCATCTGTGCAACTATTGACAAACTTAGTCGTTGCTTGGTCTAGAGTGATGAATGTTCCAGCCTCCATTACGCATTTAACTTTTTCTAAAGAGCAATTTTTAATAATTGCACTGACGGCATTCTCTGTGCTGTTTTTAGTGGCTGTTTCGGAGGATAGTCCATCGTCGATGTAGGCTCCTTCTAGGGCCTTTGCCAACTTCTCTATCTCTTGTATATATTGATTGGCCGTTTTTTGCTTTTGCTGAAGGTTCATTAGTTTTGCAGTTATCCCTGATACTGAATCACCTTTTATTTTACTTTTCAATTGACCAATTATGTCAACAATAGTTGATTCTGTGGTAATGAGCTTTCTTGTATGGCCTTTCAATTTTGACTTGATTAAGTTAATGGATGTTGTTTCATGTGGGCCTTTTAGTAAATCAATTAGATTTAATGCGTCTATAAAACTTGAGATGAGGCAATCTTTAGGTATTCTACCTGTGACATAGCCATGTTTACGACTTTTTCAGATATTAATTCTGACTCAGATTCGGATATCTCGGGAAAATGTATTACCGCTGGTATCGTGACATCCTGTAGATCTTCTTCTTTCATCTGATATTCTGAATCGCTTACAGCTTCTGTATCTGTATTTGCGCACTTAGTGGGCGCACCTAGTTGCGCTGTCGGGTTGTCCTGCACTCCATGTAGTGCCGCCGGCATCTGCACCCTTTGTGGTGCTGTCGACTTCTTTAGGCGCAGTTTGATTTGCTGGCGGTGCCGGTGCTGGGTTCACTGGCTTTTGTTGCTGTTCCTGGTGCATGTCTCCATGCAGTACGGGCTGTATAATGGGCCTTCACAGTCAGCTGGATATCTGGCTTTGTAAGGCTGTATACTTTTCCTATCTGGACGATGAGTTTTTGGATTAATTATTTTTCTCTGAATTGTTTGTGAGTTACAGGTTGAGTCAGTGGCTTTTTTCTTTAACAATGTCTCGATGTGCTCGAGTTCATTGAAAAGTTTTTGAGCAATTTTCCACTTCGGGGGATTTTTGCTTTTGTAGATGGTCTTTACGATTTCAGATTTGCGTTTTGTGAGTCGTTCTTTGACCCCACTTCGCCTTTTGCTCATTGCATGTGCTTATTCAGAATTATTTCCGTTTTGTTCAGTTGTTGACTGTATCGTTGGGAGGCATCTCTGCAACGCTGCTTCTTCTGCTTCTTCTTCTTCTCGGTCTTGTTCTTCTTCAATTGCTGACTGATGCTGTTGCAAGTCCTAAGTCCTCCAGGACTTGTGTCACGGTCGCCATGTAAAGGGTCGCCAAAGGAAATCACCCAGATCGCCCAGAAAAATGGGGCAATTATATTTGCACGTCTGTGCTCTTTGATTACTGTTTTATTTCTGACTCTAATTCGAAAGATAAAGAATTCTCTAAGTCTAAATACATAAGTTTGGCGCGCGCTGCGCTGCGAGTTCAGCCGGTAGCGGAGCGGCTACATTACATATTTCTTATGTACATATAATTAGGGGTATGTTGTTGGGCGAGCATGTCACATGGGCATGCAAGTTAAATTGTTTGTAGTTCGGTGAATTAAAAAAATGAAAATTTTATTTATTAATTTCACAACTTGGTGTTAAACCTTTATTTATTAAACGCAAAAATTACAAGACACTTTTGGTTTTTTCTTAAATACTTTTGTCAACCGTTCGCGGTCTCGGTCAAAATAGGACTGACTTCTTAATTCTAAATCTGATCCAAAGAACCTCGGCCATCAGTTGTGTTTAGATTAGAGGCTTAAGATGAAACTGTCGCATCTTATTGTGAAATTCGATTACGCTGATCGATGCAATTTGGTGGGTACTTGAAACGCAAAAGGCGTAATTGATTGGGCTTCGGAGGGAAGCTGATGTTTACTTTTGATTTTGATTTGTTTATGGGGAACCGAGATCGGACCTCAGAGCCAAAGACAAAGCCGAAGGCAAATGCAGAGTTTGAAAATATTGTTTATAAAATTCATAAGTGGAAAGCCATAAGTGGCCTGGATTTATGGGTTGGATAATTGAGCCAAAGATCAAGCCAAAGGCAAATGCAGAGATTGAAAATATTGTTTATAAAAGCCATAAGTGGCCTGTATTTAGGGGTTGGATAACTCTCCCCCTTCTAAAATGCATCGTCCCGATTCAATATGAAATTCGCTTAAATGATCTCTCTGTTCTGAATTCTGTTAAAAAAATTTCTTGGTTAATAGATTTTTCTGGTTCAGGCCGATTTTTTTGGTTACAAATAATATATCATTTTTGTATTTTATAATAAGTGAAAGAATCAAATATATAATGATTAAAATTCATAATATAAAGGTAAGTGATATTTTAGTATTCTTAATTTTAACGAATGGGTTTAAAATGTTTATATTATCTAAAGAAAGATCAGAGTTATTTGATAATATGTAATCGGATATTTCATAATTTTTAAAGTGGTTCGTAGTTACGTATTCAAGAATTTTATTTTCCAAATTGGTATACGAGATATTATTAATTTTAGTTGTACCATTAAATGTTATTAAAAACGAACCGTTTAAATGGGAGTTGTTAACAATATTGTTCCCATTTATAAGAATGGCACCATCTTGTATAATGTCTATTTTTTTATTTTTTTCTCTTTTTTTTTTTACAGGTTGATTTCTCACCATTTAATAATCGGGTAAAACAAGTTTTTTGGTTACTTAGAGTGCAATAATTATTAAAAAGTTCGTTCTTAAAATTAGACACATCGATTTGGGAAATCGCTCTAGCGTGATATATTTCACATCTGTTTTTTATTATTGGGTATTTTATATAAATTATTAAAAGTTCTTTATGCAATGCGATTTTAAAAGAAGAGATGTCCATTAAATCAGCTATAATTACTGGTTTTTGTTCATGTTTTAATATTTCCAAGATGTCATCATTGTTGTGTAGGGGGGCGTTGAGTCCGCAAAAAGATTCCAGGATGGGGGTTAAAAAAAATCAGAAGTCGGGGGCGTCTTCAGTTGAGTATAAAAACGCGTTCAGCTTTATTGGCTGCGTACATCGAATTGAACTTAAAAACTAGTGGAAAAAAAAAGAGATCGCCGACAGCCAACGAGCGAGAAGAGAGGCACAGAGGGGCGAGTGTGGACGCGCTCTTCAGCGCGGGTGCGCTCTTCAGCGCGGATGCGCTCTTCTAAACATTCCGCCCCCCTTGCAATCACTCGGGTTGCAATAGCTCCCTCGAAGTTATGGCTGGTGGCAGGCTCCGGATACGACCCATCCAAACACGGTGCTCTGGGCCACTGGGAGTCCGTCCTGGATCTTCAGGAAGCCCGGTTGAATAATCCGTGGGTACATATCTGCACCCAGGACGACGGAGATTGTCGCTGGCAGATGGAATCGCTCATCCGCCAGGGTCACGCCTCGGAAGTGGGCACGCACCGCCTCGCTCAGCTCCCGGGACGGCGTACGAACTCGCACGTGAGGCTCGATCTTGAACATGACCTCCAGCCGAACGCTGTCATCGGTCGTTGACCCCACGGTGGCGGAACACACCTGTTCGTCCCCCACGCTGGTAGTGGGCAGCCGGAAACACGCAGCGAGCGAGGCGTCGATGCAGCTCGAGGGCGTGCATGGGTCGATGAGGGCCCCCGTATCGAAGCTCCGGGTCCCGGTGTCGATCCGCACTAGTGCAGTCGGCAGCACGTTGACGCTGTTCCGTTGCAACAGCGATGAGAGGGTGGGCGCAGCGACCGCGTCCAGCGGGGGCCCTCGACGAGAGGCGGAACTTTGCCTAGGTGCGGATGACGCGGGCGGATGAGCGGGGGTTGGCAATCGAGGAGTGGCGGACGAAGGCCGAGGATGCATCGACGAGTGCCGGGACGTCGGTGGCCGTGGATCGGGTTGGGATTGCCGGAAGGTGGCGGACCCAGGCCGAGGAGCACCCGAACCGCGCCGGGAGTTGGCGGATGACGGCCGGGCGCCAGACGTGACACTCTGTGTCCTGACTCCCGCGCTCCGTGACCGGTGCTCCTCTTGGCGTGCCTTGCGCCGAGCCCGCGGCTTCTCCACGAGATGCAGCAGCGTGTGGTGATCCTGTCCACACGTCTTACAACCGTCACCCCGACGACAGGATCCGTCGGAGTGCTCGTGGGCCAGGCAGCTCGAGCAGTACCGGTTCACAAGAACCGCTCGGAGCCGCTTCTCGGCCCTAAGGCGTAGGAAACGCCGACACTTCTTTAAGGCGTGGATTCCATTGCAGACTCGGCAACGGTAGGATTGGATACCACGAGTACATCTGCTCTCCAGCGATGCTTGGGTGTTGCGTGGACGTGGCGACATCGTGTTGGCTATGGCTGACGGAAATATGATAAAGGAACAAATAACATGATCAGAATCGGTGTAAAATGAAGGTTCGGAACTACGGGCAGAGCTACGGGACAGCACAATTGGACAGGAACATTGGAGCGGAAGAGATGTTGATCACTGTGGGTAGGCGGACGCGTCCAACGGAAGAAGCACGACCTTAACAACGGGCCGCTTTACAAGCCCTCGCGCGGTGCGGATGTCGATCACGCGGACATGGCCATCAGAGCCGGGATACACCGCGTCAACCCTGCCTAAACGCCACTCATTGGACGGAAGGTTGTCTTCCTTGATGACGACCATATCCCCAACGCGGAGGTCCCTCGTAGGGGCTCGCCACTTGTTTCTCTTATGGAGCTCCTTGAGATACTCCTCCTTCCACCGGAGCTGAAATTGCTGCTGAAGCGCCTTAAGGTGTTGCCAACGATTGATGATGGAACTGGTGTCCCCCTTTATCTCGGGCTCGACCGTGGCGAGAAGTGGTCCTCCCACAAGAAAGTGCCCGGGTGTAAGAGCTAGCAGGTCAGCAGGGTCTTCGGACATTGGCGCGAGTGGCCGCGAATTCAGGCACGCCTCGATCTTCGCCAGGAGAGTAGCCAGCTCCTCAAAGGTGTATTTTCGCGTGGCGGCGGACTTGTAGAACAAGGTCTTGAAGCTCTTGACCCCTGCTTCCCAAAGGCCCCCCATGTGGGGAGCTCCCGGAGGAATGAAATGCCAGAGAAGCTGCTGGTGACTATAGGCACCAGTCACAGCCCCCTTTAGGCTCTGGAGAAAATCGCGGGATAGTAGAGCAGCTGCTCCCACAAAGGTCTTCCCGTTGTCGGACTGCACTTGACGGGGGCATCCTCTCCGGGACACGAACCGTGCGAAAGCCGCCAGAAATTTCTCGGTCGTAAGGTCCGACGTAGGCTCTAAATGGATGGCCTTAGTGGAGAAACACACAAACACCAACACATAACCCTTTGTGATGAGACAGGCCCTCCCCGTATAGTTTTTTATCTCGAAGGGACCGGCATAATCCACACCGGTGTGCGTGAACGGGCGCGAGAAGGACGTCCGTTCCTTGGGTAGCTCTCCCATGAGTTGCGTCTGCAACTTCTTCTTGTGGATGACACATACCTTACAAGAATGGACAACAGACTTGACCAAGTTCCTCACCCTTGGAATCCAGAACTTGGCCCGGATCAGACGGATCATCAGCTGACTGCCACCGTGCAGCGTGATGCGATGTGTAAAATGAACCAGGAGTCGAGACAGCTGACAGTCGTACGGAAGGATAATAGGGTGCCGTTCGTCATAGTGGAGAAGCTCAGAGGACGTGACCCGGCCGCAGGCTCTCATAAGGCCTTGCGAATCCACGAAGGGGTTCAGATTCTGAATCGGACTGGATGCCGATATTGGACGCTTTTCGCTTAAGCAGCCCATCTCAGGGACGAAGTGTCTGCGCTGAGTGACGGAAACTAGAAGACGTTCAGCCGACGTTATCTCATTAGCGGTCAGGTGCTCTTCAAACGAAAGTCGAATCTTCCGCGCGCGCTGGATGAAGCGATTAACATAGGAAAGGACTCGTAATGCCTTGTCGAGTGTGGAAAAACGCTCAAGGAGATCTTCGGGGGGTACTTTCGCGACATGGACCTTGACTGCTCGCTTCTCGAGTTCAGTCACGGGGGTATCATAGCCTTGAGTGGGCCAGTCGCTGCGAGGCCTCTGCAGCCAGTCAGGACCGTGCCACCACAACTGGTTATCTGCAAGATCTTGGAGAGCTACGCCCCGGCTAGCGAGATCCGCAGGGTTATGCTCGGAGCGGACATGTGCCCATTTCTGCACGTCGGTGAACTGGGTGATCTTGGTCACCCGGTTGGCCACGAACGTTGTCCACTGGCACGCTGGCTTATGCAGCCACGCGAGGACAATAGTCGAGTCAGTCCAAAAGTATAGGGCAGACGCGGCCCCTGGCATTTGTGGCAGAACGGCGGTGGCCATCTCGGACAACAACAAGGCACCGCACAGTTCTAGTCGAGGGAGCGAAACCGTCTTAACTGGGGCCACTCGAGTCTTTGCAGTCAGCAGGGTCACTATTACCGTGGACCCGATTTCGACACGAACGTAAATTGCTGCGCCGTACGCCTTTTGTGAAGCGTCGCAGAACCCGTGGTGTTCGACCTTTAGGTGTGGTCGGAACGCGACCCATCGAGGAACACGAATCTGATCGAGCACCGAGTAATTCTTTAGGAAGTCAACCCATCGCTGACAGAAATCTTGAGGGAGGGCGTCATCCCACCCTAAATCCAGAAGCCAAATGTCTTGCATGAACATTTTTGCCCGAACAATGAAAGGAGCGAGCCAACCTGCTGGATCGAACAATTTGGCAATTTGGGAGAGGACTTGGCGCTTTGTGAAAACCGAGCCGGAAGTCAATTCTGGAGGGACAAAAAAGAATTCATCAGTCGTCGCTTTCCACCGCACACCGAGTGTCTTGGCCGTGCTCTCTGCATCGATGTCGAGAAAGTCAGCACGGAGACGGTGATCGATCGGAATGTCGGCCAGGATTGCCTTGTTATTCGACGTCCATTTCCTAAGTGGGAACCCTGCTGACTCTAGGGCCCCCTTCAGCTCCCGAATCGAAGCTTGGGCTTCAGTTTTGGAGTCTGCCCCCGCGAGAACGTCATCAACGTACATAAACTGCCGGATAATTTGGCTTGCCTGCGGATACTTCGACTCTTCGTCGTCAGCGAGCTGTCGCAGCACACGGATCGCCAGGAACGGGGCACAATTGACACCGAAGGTGACCGTTTTCAACTCGTAGTCGCGGATATCCCCATCGGGATTGCGAAACAAAATACGTTGGAACGGAGTATGCTTGGGGTCTACCCAAATTTGCCGATACATCTTCTCGATGTCGGCGTTGAAGACAAACCTAAAGTACCGCCACTTTAGGATTTGAATCGTCAGGTCGGATTGTAAGACCGGGCCCGCGTAAAGAATGTCGTTCAGACTGGTCCCGTTTGCGGACGGGCTCGAAGCATTGAAGACCACTCGAACCTTGGTGGTCGTGCTTTCGGGCTTGAAGACTGCATGATGTGGTAGATAGTAGGTAGCGGAATCGCTCGCGGGAGAGACCTCGGTCATGTGGCCTAAGTCGATGTACTCCTGAATTACCGAGTCATAGCGGGCCTTAAGGGGCGGGTCCCTCTTCAGGCGCTGCTCGTTACGCAGAAACTGAGCAAGGGCAAAGGACCGTGAAGCCGCTAGCTCGGAACCCTTCTGCCCGGGGTCGCGTAAGGGGAGCGTCACAACGTACTTGCCACACTCGTCTCTTTTCGTCGTCTGGACAAAATTGTGCTCGCAAACGGAATCCGATTCCGAACTTATCGGTGTAGGCACATCTTCCACCTTCCAGAATTTGGTGAGGAGCTGATCCAGTGAGTCATCGAGGCTGGGGGCCACTCGTGTGGAAAAAACGGACACGCTGCGGGGATTGGCTGGAGATAATGGGCCTGTCAGCACCCATCCAAAAATGGCCTCCTGACCGAGAAGCGACCCGCATATATTAGCCTTGGCATTACCGAGGAGAATAGACGGAAGAATGTCAGCTCCTATTAGTACATCGACTTGGGAGCTCTCAAAGAAGTTGGGGTCCGCCAGGGGAATGTCGGGCAGCCCCTTGAGACGATCTCGCGGAATCGGGTATGATGGCAGATTTCCTGCCAACTGCGGCAGAACGTAGGCCGCAGTCTCTACTTGTAGCCCGGGTCTAGACGGCGACCGAATGGAGAAGTGGCACAATTTTGTAGACTGCGCGGAAATGGTCTGATTAAGGCCGGAAACTTGGGCTTGACTCGTCTTGAAGGGTGGTTTGACGAGGTTGAATAGTCGTTCCGTTATGAAGGTCGCTTCGGACCCTGAGTCTATCAGAGCTCGTGCCTGGAAGCTGCACCCCAAATGGCACACGTTGATAAGGGCCGTGCCTAGTAGGACGGCTCCTGACCCGGAAGCGAAACACACCTGCACATCCGACTGATCCTCTGAGCCGTTTGTGCTTCTGGCAGTCTGTGCGGGTCGAGCCCTTGCTGTCGTAGGCGGACTTGGAGCGGTGGCGAACGGATTGCCGCGGTGCAGAAGGGTGTGGTGTCGGCTGTGACATGTGAAGCAGGTATGGGCGCTCGTGCAGTCTCGTTGCTGGTGCCCTCGGGCAAAACAGTTCAAACATAGCTGCTTCCTTTTAATGTAGTCCGAGCGCCCATTTACGTCCATTTCCAAGAACCGCGGACATAAACGAATGGGGTGATTCTCCCTCGAACAGAGATCGCAACCCTTGGGGCCCGGAACCACTCGAGTCTCGTATGAGTGGAGCCTTCGAGCAGGGGCAGTAGGAGTTCCCGACCTTGGCGGAAGTTGCCCGGAGCCACTAGGTCTGACGTCGTCGATCGCTTCCAGAGTGCGATGGCGCTCTGTCAGGAAGTTGTCTAATTCCTTCCATGTTGGAATTTCGGCCTTGTTATGAACGGATTGCTCCCACATGGAAAGTGTGACTTTGGGGAGCTTTGACGAAATCATAAACACCAGGAGGCAGTCCCAAGCCTCAACATTGATGGCGGACATCGCTAGGGCTGTCAGACAACTCTGAATGGTGGCTTGGAGTTCCTTCAGCGCGACCCCGGACTCTTGAGAAATAGCCTGGAGGTTGAAAAGGATTTTCAACTGGCTATTGACCAGTAGCCGCCGGTTCTCAAAGCGGTCTGTGAGGCTTTGCCAAGCGACGACAAACCCCTCATTGGTAAGCGGAGCCTTAGAGACAATGGCGTGGGCGTCTCCACTTGTTTTGGACAGTAAGTGGAACAACCTCTCTACCGGGGTGAGCCGCGAGTTTTGGATGTAAATGGCCGTAAACAAGTCTCTGAAGGTGGGCCACCGAAGATAATCACCCGCGAAGACCTCGGTGTCCACCGGCGGTAACCGGCAGCCTGTAGGCGCGGGCGTGTGGACATTGGCGGAAGCCTGAGTGGATTGGGAAGCAATTTTCTCCCGAAGCTGGGCAATACATCTCGAATAGACGGAGTAGCAGTAGTTGTACTTCGATTCCAGCACGGTCGAGGTGGCCACATTGTCGTCTGACACGGCTAGTAAATCGGAGCAGCTCTCATAGCTTTTCTCCACCTTCTCCCACAGTGCCCGAATTTGGTCCCGATGGACCTCGCAAATGTATTGGGAGCCTCCTTCCGTTTCTCTGGCGCCCGGAGTATTTATGTTAGCCTCAAATTGGCTAATTCGATCCGTTGTGGCGATGAACTTTCTCAGCGCCACGTCGACCGCACTTTGAGCCATTTTTGCAACGGAACGCGTCTGCCTCTGTGAAGGACCGGGGATTGTATTGACGGATTCGTCACTCTTTGCCCTTGGAATGGCACTGTACGCCTTAGGCTTTAAAAGAGGCGTCCGCGGAGAAGCGGATTGAGATCTGTCCAGACGGATGGTTGGGATCGGACGTGGCTTTTGGTCGTCTCCCGTGGGCATTCTCAGACACCAATTCGCTGGTCAGAACTTGTCGACTGACGCGCGCAATGGGTGCCTCGTACGAAGCGGTAGCCGGTCACTAATGTGATGAGACCGGTGAGATCGCGGACGAATTGCGATTGCAAGGCCAAGTGGGAATTAGAAGCGCCGATGTCGAGAGGAACGTCGGATGCGGCACAATTCGGATGTGGGAGAAACTTCAGGAAGCCAAAAAAAACTCAGAAGGGCCAAGGTTCGTTGAGATTCTAGGCGGATTTTGCCAGATGCGAAAGTAGAAGCAGCGTTAGGAAAATGGCGGAACGGAAAATGGACAAGGCCCGGAAAATTCGTGATCGTTCGGAAAAATAATTGGTGACTGTCTATATAGATGTCTGTATATCTCGACCAGTATGGCTCGTACGTAAATATTCAATTCCTGACTATTTTCGAAATTGCGGAGCCGGAAAGGTGGACTTGACCTTGGCTTGGATTGAAGAGAAAAAAAATAAATAATTAATTTTTGCCTAATTGGCGGATTTAATTATTAGGGAAACAGACGGGTGGAGTTGAAAATTTCAATTCTTAATCAATGGAGGTTAAGGAACCCGAAGCTGGAACGGTGGAATTGAAACCGCGGCTAGGTTCAGAAAAAAAATCGACAATTAAATTATTTAATTATAAGTTCCTTTTTTCCGATAATTAATTTTTCGATTTAATTATTCAGTGGCCGGAAAGGTGAATTAAAAAACCCTGGCTCTTTGCTCGGACGGAAAATACGAATTAAATAAATTTTTGTAGTTGTAAATATAAATAAATAAATTTATAATTAATTGATTTTTTTTTTTTAATTTGGTTGGTTATATGTTCCCTGAAATTGGAGGCAGAAAATATTGAGAAAGATATGGGCATACATCCAAGTAGGGCAAGGGCATGTGGGAAATATGATGGCACAGTGGAACGCCGATAAGTGGACTGTATGGTTAAATTTTATCGGTTATATATTTCCTGAAATCGGAGGCAGAAAATATTTGGAGATATGTGGACATGCATGCAGGTACGGATAGATGTAAGGGCATGTGGGCATATGTTGGCACAGTGGAGCGTCGATAATGTGTAACGGCGGAAACAAAAAAGTTATGTGGTGTAAAAAATTGGGGATAAAAACCAATATTACGAAAGCGGCGGACTGTTCGGTGAACTTGGAGATTCCCGGAACTACTTCACACCGGCTGGCCAATATTAATTATGCCCTTTTATTTTTATACTTTTTTTTTTTTTTCCACCACACACTTTCACTGTTCACTTGCCGATTTTTTTTTTTTTTGCGGATTAATTGCACCAAACACAATGTATGTGTGTATGCATGTACATATGCCTCGACCGTTGGCGAGCGAACGGATAACGGAAAAGCCAAAAAACGGCGAGGAATATGGCGAGGCACACACAACGGAGATGGATGGAAAATTTGGTAATTTTTTTGTCTTAGAAAAGTCTCAAGCTGCCGTGGTGTCGGAAAACTCGGACTTGGAGTTGACACGGAGGGAAAAAACAATCTTGCAGCAGTGTGAACGAAATTATATGTTCGGACCACTGCTGAAGACCGGCAGAGAGACGGAGACGGAAAAAATTTCGTACTTATCTTTTGGGCGGAACAATGCCTGAACTGCTGGTGGATCCAAAATATCCTGAATATCCTGTATCCGGCTCGAAGGACCAAAATGTGTAGGGGGGCGTTGAGTCCGCAAAAAGATTCCAGGATGGGGGTTGAAAAATCAGAAGTCGGGGGCGTCTTCAGTTGAGTATAAAAACGCGTTCAGCTTTATTGGCTGCGTACATCGAATTGAACTTAAAAACTAGTGGAAAAAAAAGAGATCGCCGACAGCCAACGAGCGAGAAGAGAGGCACAGAGGGGCGAGTGTGGACGCGCTCTTCAGCGCGGGTGCGCTCTTCAGCGCGGGTGCGCTCTTTAGCGCGGGTGCGCTCTTCAGCGCGGATGCGCTCTTCTAAACAATTGTTTAAAATTTTGGTATTAAAAACGTCTATTTTTGCTAGAGTGATTGTGTCAATTAAATTTTGCAGATCAAATGTTAATAATCGCAAGCGATGTTTTTGAAGTGGTAGATCTTGATCAATAAATACTTTTTTAAAATCATCGGAAAGAGATTCTATTTCTTTGAATAATCGGGAATTGATAATAGACTGCTTATTATTGTTTTCAATTAATTCATTAATTTTATTCTGAACTGTAATAAAATCATCATGGTCCGGAGTTCCAGCTAACCATTTCCACACGGTGCCTAACTCATTTATCCCTCTTTTTGATCTAGTTGATACTAATTGCGATAAAATTAGTTCGATTACTTTTATGTCATTTTTAATTTCCCATTGTGACCTTTTATTAGTATCCCTTTTAATATTATCTGATTCCAAATTTATTATTTCTTTATAAAAGCTTAAGTTAGTTACATGGAATAAATATGCGTATGAATCGTACGTCAATACGTCTTTATTGTCCTTAAATAGAAGATATTCGTGACTTGTATAGTCAATTATTTCTGATTTTTTTAAATAAAATAAGGTGTAGTATGAGCACCTGATAAAACATTTTCTGGGAAAGGAAAGAAAAAAGGATAATATATAAATACTTAGAATTTTATATTATCTTTGTGAATAATTCTATTTCTATTGTTGATTATTATTTTGTTGGGTAAATTTTCCTTAACTATTTGTTTTTTATATCCGGTTTTAGGTTTATTTCTTTCCCCGTGTTTCTTTTCATAGACTACCTGTCCTACATGATATTCTTTTTCTTTTCTGTTTTCATTATGTGTTTCCAACATTTTCTCTTGAGTATTTTTCAAAAGTTCAGGAATGTTATCGTGCTCTATTTTATTATATAATACGTCAAAAGGTTTTTGCCCTTTCCCTCCCTTCCTTGGATTTTTTTGTTGGAGCGAGCTGTCGTTTTTATTTGAGAATGTCCCGCCTTCTTTCCCTTGTTTTTCTTGTTGGAGTTGTCGTTTTATTTGTTTTTGTTGTTCTTGTTTGTTTTTTTTGTGCGTTGATTTTTTTTTTTTTTTTTTTTTTTTTGTGTTCTTGTAATTGTTTGGTTTAAAATTTCGGTCCACCTTTGTTTTAATTCACTCTTTATGGATTATTTCATTAATTAATTTCCATCTACTTTATTGTTAACGATCACTGTCACTTGGTAGTGTCGTTTGGTGGATGTTTTAATTTTTCCACTAAAAATGTTGAGTTGTTGACCGCGCGAGTTCCGTTTATGTTTAACTTATTTTTCATTAAACTATTTTTTTGAGCTTTATGTCACGCGGCCCCTTGAGTTGGGCGCCAGTTAAATTGTTTGTAGTTCGGTGAATTAAAAAAATGAAAATTTTATTTTTTAATTTCACAACTTGGTGTAAAACCTTTATTTATTAAACGCAAAAATTACAAGACACTTTTGGTTTTTTCTTAAATACTTTTGTCAACCGTTCGCGGTCTCGGTCAAAATAGGACTGACTTCTTAATTCTAAATCTGATCCAAAGAACCTCGGCCATCAGTTGTGTTTAGATTAGAGGCTTAAGATGAAACTGTCGCATCTTATTGTGAAATTCGATTACGCTGATCGATGCAATTTGGTGGGTACTTGAAACGCAAAAGGCGTAATTGATTGGGCTTCGGAGGGAAGCTGATGTTTACTTTTGATTTTGATTTGTTTATGGGGAACCGAGATCGGACCTCAGAGCCAAAGACAAAGCCGAAGGCAAATGCAAAGTTTGAAAATATTGTTTATAAAATTCATAAGTGGAAAGCCATAAGTGGCCTGGATTTATGGGTTGGATAATTGAGCCAAAGATCAAGCCAAAGGCAAATGCAGAGATTGAAAATATTGTTTATAAAAGCCATAAGTGGCCTGTATTTAGGGGTTGGATAACTCTCCCCCTTCTAAAATGGATCGTCCCGATTCAATATGAAATTCGCTTAAATGATCTCTCTGTTCTGAATTCTGTTAAAAAAATTTCTTGGTTAATAGATTTTTCTGGTTCAGGCCGATGTTTTTTGGTTACAAATAATATATCATTTTTGTATTTTATAATAAGTGAAAGAATCAAATATATAATGATTAAAATTCATAATATAAAGGTAAGTGATATTTTAGTATTCTTAATTTTAACGAATGGGTTTAAAATGTTTATATTATCTAAAGAAAGATCAGAGTTATTTGATAATATGTAATCGGATATTTCATAATTTTTAAAGTGGTTCGTAGTTACGTATTCAAGAATTTTATTTTCCAAATTGGTATACGAGACATTATTAATTTTAGTTGTACCATTAAATGTTATTAAAAACGAACCGTTTAAATGGGAGTTGTTAACAATATTGTTCCCATTTATAAGAATGGCACCATCTTGTATGATGTCTATTTTTTTATTTTTTTCTCTTATTTTTTTACAGGTTGATTTCTCACCATTTAATAATCGGGTAAAACAAGTTTTTTGGTTACTTAGAGTGCAATAATTATTAAAAAGTTCGTTCTTAAAATTAGACATTTCGTAAAACATATTTTCGCATTTTGCGACTTGAGTGCTTAATACTAGTTTTCCATCGATTTGGGAAATCGCTCTAGCGTGATATATTTCACATCTGTTTTTTATTATTGGGTATTTTATATAAATTATTAAAAGTTCTTTATGCAATGCGATTTTAAAAGAAGAGATGTCCATTAAATCAGCTATAATTACTGGTTTTTGTTCATGTTTTAATATTTCCAAGATGTCATCATTGTTTAAAATTTTGGTATTAAAAACGTCTATTTTTGCTAGAGTGATTGTGTCAATTAAATTTTGCAGATCAAATGTTAATAATCGCAAGCGATGTTTTCGAAGTGGTAGATCTTGATCAATAAATACTTTTTTAAAATCATCGGAAAGAGATTCTATTTCTTTGTTTTCAATTAATTCATTAATTTTATTCTGAACTGTAATAAAATCATCATGGTCCGGAGTTCCAGCTAACCATTTCCACACGGTGCCTAACTCATTTATCCCTCTTTTTGATCTAGTTGATACTAATTGCGATAAAATTAGTTCGATTACTTTTATGTCATATTTAATTTCCCATTGTGACCTTTTATTAGTATCCCTTTTAATATTATCTGATTCCAAATTTATTATTTCTTTATAAAAGCTTAAGTTAGTTACATGGAATAAATCTGCGTATGAATCATACGTCAATACGTCTTTATTGTCCTTAAATAGAAGATATTCGTGACTTGTATAGTCAATTATTTCTGATTTTTTTAATAAAATAAGGTGAAGTATGAGCACCTGATAAAACATTTTCTGGGAAAGGAAAGAAAAAAGGATAATATATAAATACTTAGAATTTTATATTATCTTTGTGAATAATTCTATTTCTATTGTTGATTATTATTTTGTTGGGTAAATTTTCCTTAACTATTTGTTTTTTATATCCGGTTTTAGGTTTATTTCTTTCCCCGTGTTTCTTTTCATAGACTACCTGTCCTACATGATATTCTTTTTCTTTTCTGTTTTCATTATGTGTTTCCAACATTTTCTCTTGAGTATTTTTCAAAAGTTCAGGAATGTTATCGTGCTCTATTTTATTATATAATACGTCAAAAGATTTTTGGTTCGTTGTAGAATGAATGCTCTGATTATATTCTTGAGCGGCTCTTATTATTATTTCGGAAAAGTCAGTTAAATTAAATTCTTCTTTAATGCATCGAGCTAATTCTGTTAATGTAGAATGTGCCCTTTCAACCTGTCCGTTTGACGTGCTGTGCCTCGGATCTGCGTAATGTAAAGTTAAATTGCACCTTTGTGCGAAAGATTTAAATTGGGCCGAGGTAAAGCTCGGTTCATTATCGGTCATTATTACTTTTGCTTGTGGAAAATGCTGAAGAAGTTCCATTACTTTATTTTCGATATTTAATTTATTTTGGATTTCTTTTACTACTAGAAATTTTGAGTAAGCGTCAATACAAGTTATAAAATTAAGACCTTGCGTGTAATATATATCAATGTGTAAATTTTCTCCTTCTTTACTTGGAATTGGGGCTTCCCCAATTGGAATTTTTATTGGGTGCCTGTTATATTTATTTTCGTTACAAATCACGCAATTTTTAATATACTACTATATATAATTTTTTAAAACAGTTTGGCCAATAATATAATTTACTGATCTGTTTGTAATTCTCTTCTAGCCCCCTATGAGCACGGCTGTGCGTTTCTTCTATTATTATAGCTTTATCTTCCTCGTTTTCCACGTCTTGTAGAAAGATTCTTGTAAAAAGGAATGTGTTTGTGAAATTATTTTTTAAAGGTAATTGAATTTGAAATAAGTCCTCTAAGGTACAATGAATTCCTACCGTAATGTTAGGTGGAAGATACTCTCTTAATATAGTTATTAAATTTTTTGGTGTGTCATTTTCAATTAAATGTCGTGTCCTGTCAAAAATTTTCAGTGACTCATGTATTGTATACCTCCCCGTTGTTAATAACAGTTGTTGTTTAAATTGATTTAACGGTTTACGGGTCTCTTGTATTACATTTTCAAAACTACTTTCAGCTGAATGCTGTGTGTTCTGATCTGAGTCTGACTGGTCTGTTTGTTCTATATCGCTGTCTGTAATATTATTTATCTGAATTCGAGATAATGCGTCTGCAACTACATTTGTTGCACCGGGCTTAAATGTTGTTTTCGGTGTAAAACTTTGTATGAAAGAATACCATCCTTTCATATCTACATTGGGATTTTTATCCGAAATTGTGTAAGATAAAGTTTGATGGTCGGTTTGAATTTCAATTCCAATTACTCCGTATAAGTAATTTCTTAGATTTTTAAGAGCCCATACTATCGCTAAAAGTTCCTTCTTATTAGTCGCATAAGCTTGTTCTGTTTTAGACAAGGTTTTTGAAATAAAAGTAATTGGTTTTCCTTCTTGAGATAAAACTGCACCAATTGCGACGTCTGAAGCGTCGGTGGTCAAGGTAAATTTTTTATTATAGTCCGGTTGAACTAGTTCTACCTGAGCAATGAGAATTTCTTTTAGCTCGTTAAAAGCTTTAATTGCTGGTTCATCCAGCTGAATCAATATTTTTGTTGACATTCTTTTTGAGATTTTGCCATTATGACCTCCAAGATATTTTGTTAGAGGTTTGGCTATGTAGGCGTAGTTTGAAACAAATTTTCTATAATAGCCCGTAAAACCTAGGAAACTTCTTAGTTCCCGAATATTTTCTGGAAGCGGATATTGTCTAATGGTTTCAATTTTCTCTGGGTCTGTCTTGATGACGTTATAGGATACCATGTATCCTAGAAAACGGGTTTCGCGTTTGAAAAACTTCGATTTTTCTAAAGAGATTTTCATGTTTGCCCTTAATAATATATTTATAATTTTGTTTAAATCTGTATAGTGTTGTTTAATTGAGTTTGAGAATATTATGTCGTCCATATAGACATAACATGATTTCCCTATTTGTTCTCTTAGAATATCGTCCATTGCTCTCTGAAAGATTCTTGGTGCATTTGTTAATCCGAATGGCATTCTTAAAAATTCGTATTTTCCATTATTTATCGAAAATGCCGTTTTTTCGACATCAGATTCTTTCATTAGATACTGATGAAATCCTGACTCTAAATCTATTGTTGAAAAATAACTTGCTTTTCCCAAATTTGATAGAACTACTGATGGGTCTTGCATTGGGTATCTGTCAGGTATAGTACTTTCATTCAATTTTTTGTAATCAATGACGAGTCTTAATTTACGGCTTCCGTCTTGATTCTCTCCTTTCTTTGGCACTACCAGAAGTGGTGAATTGTAAGGGCTTCTGCTAGGCCTTATTATTTTTTCTGATAACATTCTTTTGATTTCGCTATTCACGAAGTCGTTGACAGATAGAGCATACGGATATTGTTTCCCGTATATTGGCCTATCGTGGATAAGATTTATTTCCCCCTTTATGTCTATTCTAAAAGGAATTTGCATATTTATCTTTGAATGCTCCTTTTCAATATAGTGAACTATCTTTTCCCTCAAGCCGCCTAATTGGTCGGTACCTATATTATTTATTTGATTTTTGACGGTACTTCGTCGGCACTCTCAGGATTTTTAATTCCCAAGATATTTTTATTTTTATTGACGGATATTTCTACGTCGGCGTTCTCAGGAGTTTTAATTGCCAAGATATTTGTATTTTTGTTGACGGATATTTCTACGTCGGCGTTCTCGGGATTTTTTGTTCCCAAGATATTTGTATTTTTGTTGACGGATATTTCTACGTCGGCGTTCTCGGGATTTTTAATTCCCAAGCTTTTCTCACTGAAAATTCAAACTGAAAATTCAACAAATAAAGAATCTGTGTTTTCGCTACCATTATCATCAAAATACTTTTTTATAATAAATTCTTTTAACGGAAGAATATTATTTTCTTCAATTAAACGTATTTCATTTTTCTCCTCATTATCATAATATTTTAACTTCTCCTGTTTCCCATTATATTCCAAGATTCCCTTATCTATATTTATTATAGTTCCAATTTTTCTTAATAAATTGAATCCAATTAGAATATCAGATTCTAAGCCTTCGATTTCATAAATAATTGTTTTGTTTCAAATATATTTATAATATGGTAATACCTAATAATTGAGTAGCCATGAACTGTTGTTACCTTTTCGTATATTGGTAGCTCGTTTCTATTTTCAAAAATTCCCCTTTTTATGTAACAAGCAGTGGCTCCTGTATCTATTAAAACTTTTAGCTGCTTCTTGGTTTTTCGATCTATCCTATTTAAATAAGGCATTCCTCTGTAGGGGTCTGGTCTAAAAAATGGTCTTCATTAATATTATTTAATCTGGTTACTTTATTAGCTGGCTGACTTTCTGTTCCATCTGATTCCCTTTTTTGAGCTTGAGTTTGCTCTCTATTTTGATTTGTGTTATAAAAATTTGAACGATTTTTATTTTGATGATAATTATTATTATATCTACCTTGATTATCGTTTGCCTGCCAATTATTATATCTTCCCTGGTTACTATTTGACTGCCAATTTTGGCTCGGCTGCCGATTGTTATTAGATTTATTCTGGAGTTGAATTGGTGGATCAACATCCATTGGCTCGATAGCTTGGATGCTATACACTCTATATACGGCGGATATGCCAGTCACAAACAACTGCACTGTTGCAACATACGCTGATGATACAGCCGTTTTGGCCACAAGCTCATCTAGAAATGAAGCTTATGAACTTCTGCAGCGTGAGCTAAGCCTAATTGAAGACTGGTTCCTTCGATGGAAAATTAGAATTAACTCCCTAAAATCTGTCCAAATAACCTTTTCATTGAGACCAGGTAATTGCCCAAATGTGTCATTTAACGGCTCGCCAATTCCACAAAGTACCTGTGTCAAGTATCTGGGCTTGCATCTCGACCGCAGATTAACGTGGAAAAATCACATAAAAGCCAAATGTCAGCAGCTCAGACTTAAAACACTAAAAATGTCCTGGTTGATAAGTCGAAAATCGGGAACTTCATTGGAAAACAAAATTCGCCTCTACAAAGCTATATTAAAGACTGTTTGGACTTACGCTATACAGCTTTGGGGAACTGCTAGCAACTCAAATATTGAGATACTACAGCGCTACCAGTCAAAAACTTTGCGACAAATTGTCAATGCTCCTTTTTATGTAACTAATGCAAACATCCACAAGGATCTCAATATCCCAACCATAAAAGAAGAAATAAATAAAATTAGTAAAAAATATATCGACAGACTCCATAATCATGAAAATAATTTAGCCTTAAGCCTAGTAGATAACAGCTTATCATTAAGAAGACTAAAAAGATACCACATACTAGATCTTCCAGATAGATAAATTCAATTAACAGAAACGATGTTGTATATAATAGCAGGGTTCACTGGAAAACTGCTATTCCTGTTATTTAATATTAATTATAAAATTTACTTATTGTTTATAAAAACAGATTGTAAATAAATGAAGAGTTTCAAAAAAAAAAAAAAAAAAAAAAAAACATGCCTATGTCACAGGTAGAATACCTAAAGATTGCCTCACCTCTGCTGCCAGAAATTGATGGAATGGCAGAAAATCTGACAAGTTTCATAGACGCATTAAATCTAATTGATTTACTAAAAGGCCCACATGAAACAACATCCATTAACTTAATCAAGTCAAAATTGAAAGGCCATACAAGAAAGCTCATTACCACAGAATCAACTATTGTTGACATAATTGGTAAATTGAAAAGTAAAATAAAAGGTGATTCAGTATCAGGGATAACTGCAAAACTAATGAACCTTCAGCAAAAGCAAAAAACGGCCAATCAATATATACAAGAGGTAGAGAAGTTGGCAAAGGCCCTAGAAGGAGCCTACATCGACGATGGACTATCCTCCGAAACAGCCACTAAATACAGCACAGAGAATGCTGTCAGTGCAATTATTAAAAATTGCTCTTTAGAAAAAGTTAAATGCGTAATGGAGGCTGGAACATTCAGCACTCTAGACCAAGCAACGACTAAGTTTGTCAATAGTTGCACAGATGCAACAGGACAATCTAATACTGTTCTATACTTCAGTGGTCAACGACCCTATAATAGAGGTAGTCGAGGAAAATACCGAGGTAGAATAAATACCCAAAACAACAGTAATCGTCCTTATAATAACAACAATGGAGGCAGAGGCCAGTATAGAGGAAATTATAGAGGTAGCGGTAATCAAAGCCGCGGCCAAAATAATAACTCCTTTAATGTACGTGTCACTCAGGGTAGTTCGGAAAACTACCAGGTACCTTTAGGTACACAAAATTAAATAAAAAAGTACACACAGTAAACTTAAGTCTTAATATGTTTGTAGTATTCAAAAACTCCGCCACAAATAATAATCTCACATTTCTCCTAGATACAGGAGCAGACATTTCATTACTAAAAGATAATTCAGATGCTTTTGAAAACATCGAGCAAGATAGAACAATAGATTTACAAGGCATTGGACAAGGAGTAATTAAGTCCAATGGTTCAGTTCGAATTGAATTGCAGACTGACAAGTATACAATTCCGCACAATTTCCATTTAGTTTCAAAAAATTTCCCAATACCATGCGACGGAATTATAGGAGTTGACTTTATAAAAACTTTTAATTGCAAATTAGATTGTGAACCAGCAAATGATTGGTTCATAATAAGACCAAATAACTTAAAATACCCAATAAACGTTCCAACAAAGTTTAGTTCTGGTAATAATTTAATACTATTACCAGCAAGATCTGAAGTTGTCCGTAAATTAGAATCAAGAAATAGTATCCGGTATTTATGTTGCGAATACAGTAGCAACATCCAACGATACATTTGTCCGTTTACTGAATACAACCAGTACCGATCAATTAATATGTAGATATAAATAACATACAGGCATGAACCACTTTCGAATTACGAGATAATTCAACCAAGCAAAGGTTCTAGAACAGATGAAGTCATATCCAAATTAAAGAAAAACTTTCCTAAGCAAATCGAATCATATCTTACCGACATATGTTCTAAATATAGTGATATATTTGGACTCGAAACCGAATCAATCACAACTAATAATTTTAACAAACAACATTTAAGACTTAGAGATAAAGAACCAGTGTACATAAAAAACTAAAAAATACCGCACAGTCATCATGACGAAATAAAGAACCAAGTTGATAAACTTATTAAAGACAATATAGTTGAAGAGTCTGTATCTAAATACAATAGCCCACTTCTGTTAGTACCTAAGAAATCACTCCCAGGTTCTAATGATAAAAAATGGAGACTAGTAATAGACTATCGCCAAATTAATAAAAAACTTCTGTCCGATAAATTTCCCCTACCTAGGATTGACGACATACTTGATCAATTAGGTAGAGCTAAATACTTTTCATGCCTTGACCTTATGTCAGGTTTTCATCAAATAGAGCTTGAAGAAAAATCAAGAAATATAACGTCATTCTCAATCAACAACGGCTCATATCGTTTCACGCGATTGCCACTTGGTTTAAAAATAGCACCAAATTCATTTCAGAGAATGATGACAATAGCATTCTCGGGTCTATAACCATCCCAATCATTCCCTTATATGGACGATCTTATCGTCATTGGATGTTCAGAAAAACAAATGATCAAAAACCTAACCAATGTATTCGAACTCTGTAGAAAAAATAACCTCAAATTACATACACAAAAATGTTCATTCTTTATGCATGAAGTGACATTTCTTGGTCACAAGTGCACAGATAAAGGAATACTACCAGATGACAAAAAGTATGAAGTCATCATGAATTATCCCGTACCACACGATGGAGACAGTGCTAGACGATTCGTTGCATTCTGCAACTATTATCGACGTTTTATAAAAAACTTCGCTGACTATTCACGCCACTTAAACGATTAAGAAAAAAGAATGTCCCATTCTTATGGACAGACGAATGCCAAAAGCATTCCTGTATTTAAAAAAGAAACTTATGGAACTAACCCTGTTGCAATATCCCAATTTTAGCAAAGAATTTTGCATAATCACTGATGCAAGTAAGCAAGCATGTGGAGCAGTTTTAACCCAAAACTATAACGGACTTCAACTCCCCATTGCTTACGCATCGAGAGCATTCACAAAAGGTGAAAGCAATAAGAGTACTACAGAACAAGAATTAGCAGCAATCCACTGGGCAATATTACATTTTCGACCATATCTTTATGGAAAACATTTTACAATTAAATCAGATCACCGACCTTTAACATATTTATTTTCTATGGTAAATCCTAGTTCTAAATTAACACGCATGCGGCTAGAATTAGAAAAATACGACTTTACTGTCGAGTACCTAAAGGGTAAAGATAATTTCGTGGCAGACGCGCTATTTGGATAACAATATCCGAATTAAAAGACATACATAATAAAATCCTGAAAGTCACTACCAGGTACCAAAGTAGACGAAATATCTGCGCAGATAATGAAAAAGTAGAATTGAATTCTACAGAAAAAGCTTCTCAGCCCAACGTATACCAAGTCATAAATAATGACGAAGTACGTAAAGTAGTGACCTTGCATATAAAAGATGCGCTATGTTTATTTAAACATGGTATAAGAATTATATCAAGAATAGATATTGGTGATTTATGTGCAAATGGAAATATTGACTTAGGAGAACTATTTCCAAGGCTTGAAAAAGAAGCCGGTACATTAAAAAGCCAATTGAAAATGGCACCGCAGGAAAAAATCTTTGAAAAAATGTCAATTGATGATTTCAAAAATATGGGCAATGAATTATTGAATATATTAACAGTAGCGCTACTCAACCCGATGACCACTTTAACAAATGTTAAAGAGAAAGAAGAAATATTGTCTACATTCCATGATGATCCTATACAAGAAGGTCATACAGGCATTACAAAAACCTTGGCCAAGGTAAAAAGAAATTATTACTGGAAAGGTATGACTCGTGATATAACACAGCATATCCAGAAATGTGAAAAATGCCAAAAAGCAAAAGTAAATAAACATATTAAAACCCCCTTAACTATTACTGAAACCCCTTTAAAAGCCTTTGACAGGGTTATAGTAGACACTATAGGTCCACTACCCAAGTCAGAAAATGCAAACGAATATGCAGTCACATTAATTTGTGACCTGACTAAATATTGAGTAGCAATTCCAATTCCAAATAAAAACGCTAATACAATAGCGAAGGCTATAAATTAACGGGTGTGAGGGGAGGGGAACGGTCGAAGTGGTGTCCCTCGCCGCTGTCTCCAATAATTAGTAGCCGGTTGGCCGTACTGCTCCTATGCTGAGATAAGGAGATATGGTGCAAGGGAACTGTCCTTCGATACCGCTGGCCTAGAGACTCAGTCGGTATATTAGTTAATAAAGGATTTGACGACTCAGTGCCGGAGTTTCATTAGTATGAGCTGGTGCTCTTGCTTTATTGAATACCAAATATGAACTAACTTAAGACTTAACAAAAGCTCATGCAAGACCGCATGCCCGTGGCAGACCGCTAACCATGGACTTTTGCAGAAGTCATACGATCGCTGTCAGCCAATGAGACAAGGCCACGGTCCATAACGGCCCATGAGCTTTAACGGCCCCCTGTCCATAAAGGCCCATACATGAGTGGTATAATAGTTTGTAATAATAATAATTATACTAATAATAAGTAATAATAATAATTATACTAAAATATGGTAAATATTTATAAAGCGAATTGGCCTGCTCAGCCTAAGCTGGTAGTTGATTGTTAACTACTCCCCCTTAATTTGGACACCGTCCTCGCTGACAGCCAATTCGTCGATGGACTATCATAATTGGAATGCCTTTCGTTTGCGCCTGCAGTGTTGTTGGAGCAGGACCAAGCCGCATAGTGTGAGGCTGACGGCAACTCCCGCGGCGAACCAAATCCTTGGTGCACCTCCAGACGACGCGTCGTCTTTGAGCTCCTGCATCAGACGCAGGTTGTGCTCGTTAATTCGTTGTGGTAGTGGCTGACTTAGTATGTGATCGTGTCCCGTGATGTTAGTTAAGGGAGAGGCCGCGATTCCCAGGCTCTTTTCCACAGAGTAATTGAGGTTCAAATCCTTTCAAAAGTAAAAGGTGGGTCCCTATCATGGTTGCTGTGGGACCGTCATCGATGGTTATCTTCGTAAGTTTTTCGTTGACGATTATTACTCCGTCGCCCACGATTGTAAGGGGTTTCAGATTGCTGATTGCTGCCTGGCGCAAGGTTTAGTTGTGGGTTAGTGTCGTGGGACGCCTTTTGCAAAATGTGGTCAAGTTGGTAGAAGCGCAATCGGAGACTGCTAGGACTCCGTCGTCGCATTCCGCCACGATGTTGTCTTTTATTTGTAGCATAGTATACTACCATACAGGGGACAGGGGAGAGCAGGACTTTTTTTACAGATAAGCTTAACTCTAGGATACTGGACTATGTAAAAACATTAGATTGAAAAAATTTATATCTTAGATACAGCCATAAGGCTAACTATGGGGACCTCCGTGAGCTGTTCGTCTATGCGCTCTTCTGAGTAGAGCGGCGTCAGCTTATTTCCGAGGCTTTTATTATTGCGCATGAGAACCTTTTCCCCAACTTCAAATACTCTGTTTTCTCTTGAAGTGTTGATTCTGTTGAGGTTGGTCTGTTGCGCCTTGTCAATCTTGGCTCTAATAGCCGAGTTGACTTCGTCGCTGCTGGCATGGATAACTTCCGCTGGCCTACAATCCGTGACTAAGTGCAACGATCTATTGTATTCTACCGTAGCCCGCAAAATTAATTCCACAGTGTCGTAAATTTTTTTTTATCGATTTTGAGGCACCTGGCTATTTCTGCCAAGCTGCTGTGGAATCTTTCCACTTGGCCATTGGAGCTACTGTGAAGCGGTGGCGCATTAATGACATCGATGCTGTATTGGTTCTTCAGCAAAGACGTAATCGTTTCAGAATTGAAGGAAGCCTCATTATCACAATAGATGGTTCTAGTTTTGTGGTAGAAATTTACCAATTGAAGTATAGGGGCCCGTACATCAACTATTGCCCTAGAAGATAAGGGCTGTACAATGGCGGACTTTGAGAACTTATCGATGCAAGTTAGGAAGGTCTTTTTGTCGGTAGAGAAAATGCCAATATGTAACACCTCCCCTACATATGAAGGAATTGGGGTGCTTCCTAACTCCTGTCGCTTGGGGTGGCGATCGTATTTGGCTTTATTGCAGACCTTGCAAATCGCGACAACTTCGTTGGCCAGTTTTGACATGTTCGGGAAATAGTAGTCACGAAGAATTTGCTTGGCGTTTTCCAGCGCAGCCCTGTGGGCGCGGTTGTTTTCGGCATAAACGATTTCCAGCTGTTCATTGGTATTTGTAATGTCACTTACAAAGTTTTTACAGTGCCAAAATTTCGTCGCAGGGAACTCCTGCCTCAAGGCGTGTTGAATACAAGCTTGTCGGAAAGTCGCAGTGGATCGCGTTTACGACGTTGGCGTTGATGATTTCTTTTACAGATTCGACAAGTAGGGTTTTGTTATTAAAGTGAATAACGTGGCGAGTTCTATTGCCAAAAACAATGAAGTCTCGCCGAAGTTTTTAGTTTGCCTCTTCTAAAATAATTTGGTTTCTGAAACAGTTTAGGGGCTTATCCGTAGTCTCGATGGTGTATGAGAGCGAAAGCTCACTATGCACCGTGGCAGCATCGGACTGAGCCTCATCCTCTAGGTTGTTCAAGTGTTGCCGAGACAGTGCATCGGCTACAATGTGTTGCTTCCCAGGCATGTAAAACACCTTCCCTTTGTTTTGGTCTATAAAGGCCTTCCATCGCTTGATTTTAGTGTTGGTGTTTTTGCCAGATACCGCGTAAGTCAGCGGCTGGTGGTCTGTGAAGATCCGAACCCCTGAGTGCCGTAAAGGTAGTTCTGTAGTTTGCCTATGGCCCAAACTATCGCCAACAATTTTCTTTCGTTGGTGGCGTAATTTAGTTCGTGATCTTTAAGCGTACGCGAGATCATTGTAATGGGCCTCTTGTTTTGGGACAATACCGCGCCTATTCCACTGGCTGAAGCGTCGGTGCTTAGGTCAAATGGTAATTTGAAATCGGGGTACATCAGAATTACATCATCTGATGCCAGGATATTACGCAGATGGTCAAACGCATTGCGCTGGGTTTCATCCAACGTATTAGGAAGTTTTTTCGACATGTTTTTACTGACCGATCCGTTTTGCCCTTTGAGAATGTGAGTAAGGGGCCTGGCAATGGAGGCAAAATTTTGATAAAGATTCTGTAATAGCCCTTTGGAAAATGTTACCTGCGTTTTTTAATCCGAAAGGCAGTCGGCAAAATTCGTATTTCCCTCCATTAACTGAGAACGAGGTTTTTTCCCGATCTTTCTCAGCCAAGTATATCTGATGGTACCCTGACCTCAAGTCTAGGGTAGTAAAGTATTTGGTTTTCCCCAAGTTCGCCAGAATCATGGGAATGCTTGGCATAGGGTAGCGATCGGCAATTGTTTGCTCGTTTAGTTTCCTAAAGTCGATTACCAAACGCTTCTTCCTGATGACATTATCGTCAGTCCCTTTTTTGTCAACTACCCAAGCAGGGCTGTTGTACGGGGATCTGGAAGGCCTGATTTTACCATTGCTCAGCAGCTCCTTGATTTCGTTGTTAACAAAGTCTGCTGCCCCCATGGGGTAGGGGTATAATCTGGAGTAGACGGGTTCGTCACTCTTAGTTCGAATAGTGGCGATGACAGAGGTGTTGAAAGTTAGCGCCTCGTTAGAGGTCGAAAACACCTTTATTCTTTTCAGAATAACTTTTTTGAATTCGGCTTTCGCCGAATTTGGTACCACTATGTCATCAATTTTGGTGAAATTAACGTTTTCACAGTCAAAGAACTTGAGCTTTTCAGTAACGTTTCCGTATTTTATTACGCTGTCGCCTAAGTCCAATGCCACTCCTGCTCGCGTTAGCGAGTCGAACCCTATTATAGCATCGAACGTGCTCAGTGTGTCCAACAAAAAAAATGGGGCATCTAACCCAAAAATGCGCATTATGCACTTGTTCTTGACGTCACTGGAGCCGTGAATAGAGCTCACAGTGAAGGGGGTCTTGACCGGCATTACATTCCTTAGCTCCTTTACGGGCTTAACGTAATTCTTTGCCGCCCCCGTGTCTATGAGTATTTTTAGTGTTCTACTAGCCAACTGTCGTTCAACGAACGGCAGTCGGGAGCGCTCCCTAAAAAATTAATGAGGTCATTAAGTTCGGCAGTGTCAACGTCTTCTTCAAAGTCGGCCACTTCCGTTTCCGCTGTGGCGGAGTAACTTTCCTCCTGTTGGGGTTGGGCTATATTGTTAACGCGTTGGCGTCTTTGGCCCGATTGATGCTGGGACGAGTTCTGCCTTTTGTAATTATTATTACTTTGCGGCTTCCTCCAGCTTGTCTCCTGTCTGAACTTGGCCGTCGAGGGGTCTACTTCCATGGGTTGAACTTTATTCTGGTGCATGGTTTCAAAATCCTCGCATTTCGGGAATAGGTTATCCTCGTGAGACTTACCTTGGCCCTGCCTAGGAATGAAGTGCGGATTTTTATCCTCAGCTTTCCATTGTCTTCCCTGACCTTTATTGTTGCGTCTATTGCCCTCATAAAAAGGGGCCTTGTCTTCCGCGAACGCACTTCTTTCAATGCTGTTCTCAGCCTCCCGCGCTAAAGCTAGTGCGGACGGAAGGTCCTTAGGTTGTGCTGGCAGCACGAGTGATTTGAGAGGTCTTTTTAGTCCTGCAATGAAGGCATGAAGGGCGTCATCCCTAACCTCCTTATTCAAGATCGTTGCCATAGTATACTCAAAATAAAATTTAACCTTAAATTTAGAAATTCGCCATAAAACTTAATTTTTCTAAATACAAGAATAAATTTCTAGTTTCTAGAAAAATTTTTCTGAAAACAAGAAAAATTTCTTAATCAAATAAGTTTTTCCCAAATATAGAAATAGTCGCCATAAACTGAAATCGCTCTAAAATCAAGAAAATTTTTATAGATTTAAGGCAAATTATGACTTATTTTCAGGAAATATTTTCTTAATAATAGAAAGGCTCACCATAAAAGATACTAGCCCTAAAAAATAGAAAACTGTTTCTACAATATATTTCTTCTTAAAAAAATACTAACCCTACAAAATAGAAAACTGTTTCTACAATATAGAAATCCCTTTCTTAAAAAGATACTAACCCTACAAAATAGAAAACTGTTTCTACAATATAGAAATTCCTTTTTAAAAATGCACAGTGTTACCCTTTAATTTAGGTAACCCTAGAAAATAGAAAAATTTTGTTTAATATAGAATTTTTTTTATATTTTATCTCTGTCCGTGGTCGGCACCCAATATATTGATATGATTTTAACGCATTAGTATTAGTATAGCAGAAAGCAGAAAGTAGGCTCTGAGCATGACGCGTCATGACGTTTCACACACTTATACTGTGTGTGTGGCAGAGCACGGGCAGATAAATGCAGACTGATCTATATTATATTTTATGTATAAAGTTTTAACATGTTAAATACAAAAAATCATGTTAAGAAATAATGTACCGATATTTGAACTATCAAATATCACATAAATAACGGAGTCTTCCATCTCTAAGATGTTGACATTACAAGTTTATTAAAAAGTTTATTTAAAAAGCGATAATGGATTCCTTGCTGAAAAAGATAAACTGAGAATCCTTTTCTTTTTTTTTTCGCTGGTAAGTTACTAAAAACGTTACTAATTTAATAAGTAATTTAATTTAATTACTAATTTAATTAATCTAGAGCTAATTGTGGAAAGACATGATAGATCTTAACATCGGAAAAACACCAGAAGGTCTGCTGTATATTGCAAAATATATAATTTGAAGGCTAAGGAGAAAAAGTTATCAACTGGTAAATTATGCCCCTCTTCAAAGGTTGAAAATAATTTTCCAAATACATTTTCAGGTAATATTGCTGATGTTTAATAGTGAAGAGGTGAAGCTTAGCCTTGTGAAGAGGTCAACGCAAAATTTGATCTTACTTTTAAATAGGGCAAAAGTTTATTTTTCTAGGACGATACAAGTGTAGCTACACTTAGCTTATGGAGGAATTGCCCATTTTTAAGCAGAATTGTGAACACAAATTGGTAATATTTTTTATACATTAATTTTGTTTTAATTATTGCATATGTTGAATAAATTCTTAGATTGTGGCAATTTTTTCTCTCATTTCTTTAAAAGGAAGTACAGAGTTTTATCTTACTAAAAACATTCCCTCAACAAAGCGAAGGTAAAAAGGCAATAATTATACTACCTTAAAACATGTTTTAAAACATTCACGATTAAATAGTATATTGATATATTTATATCGCAATATTAATTGACGTTATTTTCCACAGATAAAAAGGACGCACATGATTCACGCTATTCTAGTCCCCACCAAAAGAGGAAAACGTGGTGCTACTGGAAATTTAAAAGTCAAGTATACAATTCAAGATTCGAGGGTCAAATTTATTATATACCATAAATAAAGTCTTATGTGAAAGTAAGAACTGAAGAAAGCTATCAAAGAAAAAAAATGTAAATGTAAAAATAATGTAAAAATATTTAAATGTATGATGTATAATGTAATGGAAAATGTAGAAATAAAATTTCTAGAATTTAGAAAAGGTCACCTTTAATTTAAGAAATATTTGTATATATTGTAGAAAGGGTTTTCTTAATTTTAGGGCGCCTTGCCCTGGCGCTTAGAAAAAAATCGCCATGAAATCAAGACATTTTTTCCTTAGTTTTAGAAAAGTACTTTCTAAAACCTAGAAAAACAAACCCTAAATTTAAGAAATTTTTTTCTATTTTTTAGAAATTTGTTTCTTATTTTAAGGGCAATTCGCCTTAGATTTTAGAAAGGAAACGCCATTAATTTTAGAAAAATTTACCCTAAATTTTATGGTACGTTGCCGTTGAAGACAAAAATAGGGTGAATTTCTCAATCTTAGGGTTAATTTTATTTTGAGTGTATGAGACATGACTATCTTGTTGGTGACGAGGGTGAGTTTCCTCTCGACCTCGTCATAATGTGTCATAAGGTCGGCATCTCTTGCCGAACCATTTCTAAATTCTGGCGTAGCACCCTTAGGGACGTTTTGTCCGCGTATGTGCAATCCAGCCTAGCTATAATTGCATCGAAATTTAAAACGATATTATGGAACGTGAGGAGTGATCGCGCGTTACCGAAAATTTTGTTCTTGATAATAACCACTGCTTAATAGTGGGTCTCGCTGCCTTTGTATCTCTTGAATACCTCATACGCATCTAATACGGCCTGCCTCCACGACACGTATTCGTCATGGCTGCCACTAAAGGTTGGGAGCGATTTTACGATGTCTAATTTGACACCGCACTCTATGGTGGGGTCCGGTGTTACCCTTTCGTATACTTCTACTTGGGGTGCCTGCACAGTTAGCGAGCTGACCTGGTTTCTAACTGATTCAATTTCTGCTATATTTCTTCATTGACGGCATTTGTTATGAGCGCTTGTATCATTTCTGGGTTCATTGTTGGTGATTCTAGTTGTGTCGTTGTGTGATAAAATCCGATTTCTTCACTATCGTCACTGTCCACTTCCTGTTTTACTTCCCTGTATTTCCAACTCATCGGCCGCAAATGGGGCTGAATAAGTTAATCGGCAGTAATAAGGGCGAAAATTTGCGTTTGCGCACGACGTTTAGTTGGACAACACCTGTAGCCAATTCAGGGTCTTGCGACGATGGACAATTATTTCAGAGGAGTCACTACACGGTGGGTGAAGCACAATTAATTGCAAGAGAAAATATAATAGTGAACCCGTAGAATTTATACATCCCAAGAAAAACTCCAGTTGGGAATTGGTTGGAGCGAAGCAACAGGCTTAGCAATCACACAAAATTTCTGTTTTTTTTTTTTTTCAAAATAAACACGTGCAAATCAAGTATCTTTAAAGAATAATCAAGGGAAAAAGGTGAGGGGCAAGTTTTCCTATGCGTGATCGCCACTCAAAAATGCAAACAAATATATATTTCAAATAATTGTTTGCTGTATTTTTTTAAATTTGAATTTAAATTGCTAGCTCTGGCACAAGTTTGTAGGTAAAATTTTTGTCGATATTTATTGACTTTTTAATGGTAGGGTGTGAAGAGTTCGTAGACACTTTATTTATTACAATATCACGTACTGACCTGGATGCTATCTTAGGCGCACAGTCACTTACATTTTATATTCCTTAGAGTGAGATTCGAAGAGTGATCAATCTGTAATATTATCCAGTAGTTGGGCGCCAATTAGCGGGTGTGAGGGGAGGGGAACGGTCGAAGTAATTAGTAGCCGGTTGGCCGTGCTACTCCTATGCTGAGATAAGGAGATATGGTGCAAGGGAACTGTCCTTCGATACCGCTGGCCTAGAGACTCAGTCGGTATATTAGTTAATAAAGGATTTGACGACTCAGTGCCGGAGTTTCATTAGTATGAGCTGGTGCTCTTGCTTTATTGAATACCAAATATGAACTAACTTAAGACTTAACAAAAGCTCATGCAAGACCGCATGCCCGTGGCAGACCGCTAACCATGGACTTTTGCAGAAGTCATACGATCGCTGTCAGCCAATGAGACAAGGCCACGGTCCATAACGGCCCATGAGCTTTAACGGCCCCCTGTCCATAAAGGCCCATACATGAGTGGTATAATAGTTTGTAATAATAATAATTATACTAATAATAAGTAATAATAATAATTATACTAAAATATGGTAAATATTTATAAAGCGAATTGGCCTGCTCAGCCTAAGCTGGTAGTTGATTATTAACTACTCCCCCCTTAATTTGGACACCGTCCTCGCTGACAGCCAATTCGTCGATGGACTATCATAATTGGAATGCCTTTCGTTTGCGCCTGCAGTGTTGTTGGAGCAGGACCAAGCCGCATAGTGTGAGGCTGACGGCAACTCCCGCGGCGAACCAAATCCTTGGTGCACCTCCAGACGACGCGTCGTCTTTGAGCTCCTGCATCAGACGCAGGTTGTGCTCGTTAATTCGTTGTGGTAGTGGCTGACTTAGTATGTGATCGTGTCCCGTGATGTTAGTTAAGGGAGAGGCCGCGATTCCCAGGCTCTTTTCCACAGAGTAATTGAGGTTCAAATCCTTTCAAAAGTAAAAGGTGGGTCCCTATCATGGTTGCTGTGGGACCGTCATCGATGGTTATCTTCGTAAGTTTTTCGTTGACGATTATTACTCCGTCGCCCACGATTGTAAGGGGTTTCAGATTGCTGATTGCTGCCTGGCGCAAGGTTTAGTTGTGGGTTAGTGTCGTGGGACGCCTTTTGCAAAATGTGGTCAAGTTGGTAGAAGCGCAATCGGAGACTGCTAGGACTCCGTCGTCGCATTCCGCCACGATGTTGTCTTTTATTTGTAGCATAGTATACTACCATACAGGGGACAGGGGAGAGCAGGACTTTTTTTACAGATAAGCTTAACTCTAGGATACTGGACTATGTAAAAACATTAGATTGAAAAAATTTATATCTTAGATACAGCCATAAGGCTAACTATGGGGACCTCCGTGAGCTGTTCGTCTATGCGCTCTTCTGAGTAGAGCGGCGTCAGCTTATTTCCGAGTCTTTTATTATTGCGCATGAGAACCTTTTCCCCAACTTCAAATACTCTGTTTTCTCTTGAAGTGTTGATTCTGTTGAGGTTGGTCTGTTGCGCCTTGTCAATCTTGGCTCTAATAGCCGAGTTGACTTCGTCGCTGCTGGCATGGATAACTTCCGCTGGCCTACAATCCGTGACTAAGTGCAACGATCTATTGTATTCTACCGTAGCCCGCAAAATTAATTCCACAGTGTCGTAAATTTTTTTATCGATTTTGAGGCACCTGGCTATTTCTGCCAAGCTGCTGTGGAATCTTTCCACTTGGCCATTGGAGCTACTGTGAAGCGGTGGCGCATTAATGACATCGATGCTGTATTGGTTCTTCAGCAAAGACGTAATCGTTTCAGAATTGAAGGAAGCCTCATTATCACAATAGATGGTTCTAGTTTTGTGGTAGAAATTTACCAATTGAAGTATAGGGGCCCGTACATCAACTATTGCCCTAGAAGATAAGGGCTGTACAATGGCGGACTTTGAGAACTTATCGATGCAAGTTAGGAAGGTCTTTTTGTCGGTAGAGAAAATGCCAATATGTAACACCTCCCCTACATATGAAGGAATTGGGGTGCTTCCTAACTCCTGTCGCTTGGGGTGGCGATCGTATTTGGCTTTATTGCAGACCTTGCAAATCGCGACAACTTCGTTGGCCAGTTTTGACATGTTCGGGAAATAGTAGTCACGAAGAATTTGCTTGGCGTTTTCCAGCGCAGCCCTGTGGGCGCGGTTGTTTTCGGCATAAACGATTTCCAGCTGTTCATTGGTATTTGTAATGTCACTTACAAAGTTTTTACAGTGCCAAAATTTCGTCGCAGGGAACTCCTGCCTCAAGGCGTGTTGAATACAAGCTTGTCGGAAAGTCGCAGTGGATCGCGTTTACGACGTTGGCGTTGATGATTTCTTTTACAGATTCGACAAGTAGGGTTTTGTTATTAAAGTGAATAACGTGGCGAGTTCTATTGCCAAAAACAATGAAGTCTCGCCGAAGTGTTTAGTTTGCCTCTTCTAAAATAATTTGGTTTCTGAAACAGTTTAGGGGCTTATCCGTAGTCTCGATGGTGTATGAGAGCGAAAGCTCACTATGCACCGTGGCAGCATCGGACTGAGCCTCATCCTCTAGGTTGTTCAAGTGTTGCCGAGACAGTGCATCGGCTACAATGTGTTGCTTCCCAGGCATGTAAAACACCTTCCCTTTGTTTTGGTCTATAAAGGCCTTCCATCGCTTGATTTTAGTGTTGGTGTTTTTGCCAGATACCGCGTAAGTCAGCGGCTGGTGGTCTGTGAAGATCCGAACCCCCTGAGTGCCGTAAAGGTAGTTCTGTAGTTTGCCTATGGCCCAAACTATCGCCAACAATTTTCTTTCGTTGGTGGCGTAATTTAGTTCGTGATCTTTAAGCGTACGCGAGATCATTGTAATGGGCCTCTTGTTTTGGGACAATACCGCGCCTATTCCACTGGCTGAAGCGTCGGTGCTTAGGTCAAATGGTAATTTGAAATCGGGGTACATCAGAATTACATCATCTGATGCCAGGATATTACGCAGATGGTCAAACGCATTGCGCTGGGTTTCATCCAACGTATTAGGAAGTTTTTTCGACATGTTTTTACTGACCGATCCGTTTTGCCCTTTGAGAATGTGAGTAAGGGGCCTGGCAATGGAGGCAAAATTCTTGATAAAGATTCTGTAATAGCCCTTTGGAAAATGTTACCTGCGTTTTTTAATCCGAAAGGCAGTCGGCAAAATTCGTATTTCCCTCCATTAACTGAGAACGAGGTTTTTTCCCGATCTTTCTCAGCCAAGTATATCTGATGGTACCCTCACCTCAAGTCTAGGGTAGTAAAGTATTTGGTTTTCCCCAAGTTCGCCAGAATCATGCGATCGGCAATTGTTTGCTCGTTTAGTTTCCTAAAGTCGATTACCAAACGCTTCTTCCTGATGACATTATCGTCAGTCCCTTTTTTGTCAACTACCCAAGCAGGGCTGTTGTACGGGGATCTGGAAGGCCTGATTTTACCATTGCTCAGCAGCTCCTTGATTTCGTTGTTAACAAAGTCTGCTGCCCCCATGGGGTAGGGGGTATAATCTGGAGTAGACGGGTTCGTCACTCTTAGTTCGAATAGTGGCGATGACAGAGGTGTTGAAAGTTAGCGCCTCGTTAGAGGTCGAAAACACCTTTATTCTTTTCAGAATAACTTTTTTGAATTCGGCTTTCGCCGAATTTGGTACCACTATGTCATCAATTTTGGTGAAATTAACGTTCTCACAGTCAAAGAACTTGAGCTTTTCAGTAACGTTTCCGTATTTTATTACGCTGTCGCCTAAGTCCAATGCCACTCCTGCTCGCGTTAGCGAGTCGAACCCTATTATAGCATCGAACGTGCTCAGTGTGTCCAACAAAAAAAATGGGGCATCTAACCCAAAAATGCGCATTATGCACTTGTTCTTGACGTCACTGGAGCCGTGAATAGAGCTCACAGTGAAGGGGGTCTTGACCGGCATTACATTCCTTAGCTCCTTTACGGGCTTAACGTAATTCTTTGCCGCCCCCGTGTCTATGAGTATTTTTAGTGTTCTACTAGCCAACTGTCGTTCAACGAACGGCAGTCGGGAGCGCTCCCTAAAAAATTAATGAGGTCATTAAGTTCGGCAGTGTCAACGTCTTCTTCAAAGTCGGCCACTTCCGTTTCCGCTGTGGCGGAGTAACTTTCCTCCTGTTGGGGTTGGGCTATATTGTTAACGCGTTGGCGTCTTTGGCCCGATTGATGCTGGGACGAGTTCTGCCTTTTGTAATTATTATTACTTTGCGGCTTCCTCCAGCTTGTCTCCTGTCTGAACTTGGCCGTCGAGGGGTCTACTTCCATGGGTTGAACTTTATTCTGGTGCATGGTTTCAAAATCCTCGCATTTCGGGAATAGGTTATCCTCGTGAGACTTACCTTGGCCCTGCCTAGGAATGAAGTGCGGATTTTTATCCTCAGCTTTCCATTGTCTTCCCTGACCTTTATTGTTGCGTCTATTGCCCTCATAAAAAGGGGCCTTGTCTTCCGCGAACGCACTTCTTTCAATGCTGTTCTCAGCCTCCCGCGCTAAAGCTAGTGCGGACGGAAGGTCCTTAGGTTGTGCTGGCAGCACGAGTGATTTGAGAGGTCTTTTTAGTCCTGCAATGAAGGCATGAAGGGCGTCATCCCTAACCTCCTTATTCAAGATCGTTGCCATAGTATACTCAAAATAAAATTTAACCTTAAATTTAGAAATTCGCCATAAAACTTAATTTTTCTAAATACAAGAATAAATTTCTAGTTTCTAGAAAAATTTTTCTGAAAACAAGAAAAATTTCTTAATCAAATAAGTTTTTCTCAAATATAGAAATAGTCGCCATAAACTGAAATCGCTCTAAAATCAAGAAAATTTTTATAGATTTAAGGCAAATTATGACTTATTTTCAGGAAATATTTTCTTAATAATAGAAAGGCTCACCATAAAAGATACTAGCCCTAAAAAATAGAAAACTGTTTCTACAATATATTTCTTCTTAAAAAAATACTAACCCTACAAAATAGAAAACTGTTTCTACAATATAGAAATCCCTTTCTTAAAAAGATACTAACCCTACAAAATAGAAAACTGTTTCTACAATATAGAAATTCCTTTTAAAAATGCACAGTGTTACCTTTTAATTTAGGTAACCCTAGAAAATAGAAAAATTTTGTTTAATATAGAATTTTTTTTATATTTTATCTCTGTCCGTGGTCGGCACCCAATATATTGATATGATTTTAACGCATTAGTATTAGTATAGCAGAAAGCAGAAAGTAGGCTCTGAGCATGACGCGTCATGACGTTTCACACACTTATACTGTGTGTGTGGCAGAGCACGGGCAGATAAATGCAGACTGATCTATATTATATTTTATGTATAAAGTTTTAACATGTTAAATACAAAAAATCATGTTAAGAAATAATGTACCGATATTTGAACTATCAAATATCACATAAATAACGGAGTCTTCCATCTCTAAGATGTTGACATTACAAGTTTATTAAAAAGTTTATTTAAAAAGCGATAATGGATTCCTTGCTGAAAAAGATAAACTGAGAATCCTTTTCTTTTTTTTCGCTGGTAAGTTACTAAAAACGTTACTAATTTAATAAGTAATTTAATTTAATTACTAATTTAATTAATCTAGAGCTAATTGTGGAAAGACATGATAGATCTTAACATCGGAAAAACACCAGAAGGTCTGCTGTATATTGCAAAATATATAATTTGAAGGCTAAGGAGAAAAAGTTATCAACTGGTAAATTATGCCCCTCTTCAAAGGTTGAAAATAATTTTCCAAATACATTTTCAGGTAATATTGCTGATGTTTAATAGTGAAGAGGTGAAGCTTAGCCTTGTGAAGAGGTCAACGCAAAATTTGGTCTTACTTTTAAATAGGGCAAAAGTTTATTTTTCTAGGACGATACAAGTGTAGCTACACTTAGCTTATGGAGGAATTGCCCATTTTTAAGCAGAATTGTGAACACAAATTGGTAATATTTTTTATACATTAATTTTGTTTTAATTATTGCATATGTTGAATAAATTCTTAGATTGTGGCAATTTTTTCTCTCATTTCTTTAAAAGGAAGTACAGAGTTTTATCTTACTAAAAACATTCCCTCAACAAAGCGAAGGTAAAAAGGCAATAATTATACTACCTTAAAACATGTTTTAAAACATTCACGATTAAATAGTATATTGATATATTTATATCGCAATATTAATTGACGTTATTTTCCACAGATAAAAAGGACGCACATGATTCACGCTATTCTAGTCCCCACCAAAAGAGGAAAACGTGGTGCTACTGGAAATTTAAAAGTCAAGTATACAATTCAAGATTCGAGGGTCAAATTTATTATATACCATAAATAAAGTCTTATGTGAAAGTAAGAACTGAAGAAAGCTATCAAAGAAAAAAAATGTAAATGTAAAAATAATGTAAAAATATTTAAATGTATGATGTATAATGTAATGGAAAATGTAGAAATAAAATTTCTAGAATTTAGAAAAGGTCACCTTTAATTTAAGAAATATTTGTATATATTGTAGAAAGGGTTTTCTTAATTTTAGGGCGCCTTGCCCTGGCGCTTAGAAAAAAATCGCCATGAAATCAAGACATTTTTTCTTAGTTTTAGAAAAGTACTTTCTAAAACCTAGAAAAACAAACCCTAAATTTAAGAAATTTTTTTCTATTTTTTAGAAATTTGTTTCTTATTTTAAGGGCAATTCGCCTTAGATTTTAGAAAGGAAACGCCATTAATTTTAGAAAAATTTACCCTAAATTTTATGGTACGTTGCCGTTGAAGACAAAAATAGGGTGAATTTCTCAATCTTAGGGTTAATTTTATTTTGAGTGTATGAGACATGACTATCTTGTTGGTGACGAGGGTGAGTTTCCTCTCGACCTCGTCATAATGTGTCATAAGGTCGGCATCTCTTGCCGAACCATTTCTAAATTCTGGCGTAGCACCCTTAGGGACGTTTTGTCCGCGTATGTGCAATCCAGCCTAGCTATAATTGCATCGAAATTTAAAACGATATTATGGGACGTGAGGAGTGATCGCGCGTTACCGAAAATTTTGTTCTTGATAATAACCACTGCTTAATAGTGGGTCTCGCTGCCTTTGTATCTCTTGAATACCTCATACGCATCTAATACGGCCTGCCTCCACGACACGTATTCGTCATGGCTGCCACTAAAGGTTGGGAGCGATTTTACCGCACTCTATGGTGGGGTCCGGTGTTACCCTTTCGTATACTTCTACTTGGGGTGCCTGCACAGTTAGCGAGCTGACCTGGTTTCTAACTGATTCAATTTCTGCTATATTTCTTCATTGATGGCATTTGTTATGAGCGCTTGTATCATTTCTGGGTTCATTGTTGGTGATTCTAGTTGTGTCGTTGTGTGATAAAATCCGATTTCTTCACTATCGTCACTGTCCACTTCCTGTTTTACTTCCCTGTATTTCCAACTCATCGGCCGCAAATGGGGCTGAATAAGTTAATCGGCAGTAATAAGGGCGAAAATTTGCGTTTGCGCACGACGTTTAGTTGGACAACACCTGTAGCCAACCAGCTATAGGATATAGTCTGCCGATCCTAATGAAATTTGGTAGGTTGGATCAACTGGCCAAAAATAGAATCTGTATTAAGTTTCAGCTTTCTATCTTCAAAAACACGAAAGTTGGGTCATTTCCGATCGTTCAGTTATATGGCAGCTATAAGATATAGTCGGCCGATCCTTATGAAATTTGGCATGTCGTAATGTTTTGCCAAAAATAGCTCTCAAGTCAAAGTTTAACTCTCTATCTCTAAAAACACCAAAGTTATACCATTTCCGATCAATCAGTTATATGGCAGCTATAGGATATAGTCGGCCGATCCCATTCCGACTTATATACTGCGTGCAAAGGAAAGAAGGGTGTGTGCAAAGTTTCAAGACGATAGCTTCAAAACTGAGAGACTAGTTCGCGTAGAAACGGACAGACAGACGGACAGACGGACATGCTCATATCAACTCAGGAGGTGATCCTGATCAAGAATATATATACTTTATGGGGTCGGAGATGTCTCCTTCACTGCGTTGCACACTTTTGACCAAAATTATAATACCCTCTGCAAGGGTATAACAAACAGTATATAAGGATAGGAAAAAAATTTTTAGTTCATAAGAATCAACGGTCATACATTTCCAAAATACTATATAGATATATAAATAAAAAAGAAAACACTGAAAAAAAATTTATAATATCAAATATAATAATAATAAAATTGTCAATTTTTAGCATAAAAAAAAAAATTAAATTTTACAAATAAAATATATAAAAAAAAAATAAATATAAATAAAATTTTAAAAATAGCTTCACTAGGTTACGTTATTTTTTAAAAGGAGGGAGATGTAATATGCACATATGTAGAAACATGTAGCGAGATAACACTGTACCCTGCATGCATAAACAAACAAATAAACCAATTCAAGAGCGCGAAATATGACCGCCCAATTATGAGTTAGGCCAAGTCCGCGTTCCCACGTGTGCCAAAGACATGTATACATAAGACTCACTCTCTATACGTTTACATAAACTAAGCGTGCATGCTCATGTGACATGCTCGCCCAACAACATACCACCTAATTATATGTATATAAGAAATATGTAATGTAGCCGCTCCGCTGCCGGCTAAACTGGCAGCGCAGCGCGCCAAATTTGTGTATTTAGACTTAGAGAATTCTTTATCTTTCGAATTAAAATCAGAAATAAAACAGTAATCAAAGAGCACAGACGTGCGAATATAACTGACTCATTTCTGGGCAATCTGGGCGATTACCTGGCGACCCTTTACAATTGGCTTCTTTAACAGCATGTTTAACGGCCGCCTGTATAGTGGCCGTCATATGTTCCATGTTGAAAGCCATGTTGACGAGTTTGAGAGCGCTAGCGTTAGCGCTTTTTGGGGTGGGAAATCTGGCCGGCCCTTCGGTCTCGGACTCAGAATCACTAGAGAGTTGTAGTGTGTTCCTATTTTGCTGAAAAGAATTGCCGTTATTTGTTCCATGTTGAAAGCCATGTTGACGAGTTTGAGAGCGTTAGCGTTAGCGCTTTTTGGGGTGGAAAATCTGGCCGGCCCTTCGGTCTCGGACTCAGAATCACTAGAGAGTTGTATTTTGTTCCTATTTTGCTGAAAAGAATTGCTTATGTGGAGCTGTAGCTATAAAGTCGCCCGAAAAAAATTAATTCATGCATGAATTATATGCTCGTCAAATTGCGCTATTGCTGTGCCAAGTAGCGGCATCGTGAGGGGTGCGCGGGGACTGAGCCTCCGCTTATGACAAACAAATAAGAATAAATGCAACAAAGTGCCACACACTGCATGTGCGGCTGTATCGTATTTCTGAAAACGGAGTGGGGAAACAAAACGGAAATGAAAAATAACCAAAACTGCCCAAAACTGTTGATAAAAAAGCTCACTTACATGATGTTTTCGTTGGGCGCCGGTTAATTAAAATATGGGTGTGTAATGGTATGCTTATCCCTCGCTAATGGAGGAGTCGTCACAGGTGTAGGGAGTGATTGAGTTATGGGTGTGTAATGGTGTGTTTGGATTATCCCTCGCTGATGGCGGAGTCGTCACAGGCGTAGGGGATGCGTATGGACCCTGGCGGTTGCCGAGGGGTTTCTTCCTTCTTAATAGCAAATACGGTGGGAGCACTTGATCCGTTATCGCGGCCCTTGAGGCGCTGTGATCAATTCAATAAAATGAGTTTACTATTTAACGGCTGTGCCGGAGATTTGATACAAACTGAAACTTAAAGTTAACAAAATGTATTTCATAGCAGCCACGCAAATATGCAGTGCTCGCCGCTATGTATGGACATCCGGCCAGACGCTGTGTCACCAGTTTGGCCAGAGCGAGTTCTTAAATAACCGGACATTGCCGCTGCTCGGTAAACTTCAGTTAACTTATATATTCTTGATCAGGATCACTTCCTGAGTTGATATGAGCATGTCCATCTGTCTGTCTGTCCGTCTGTCTGTTTCTACGCAAACTAGTCTCTAAGTTTTTAAGCTATCGACTTGAAACTTTTCACACACCCTTCTTTCCTTTGCATGCAGTATATAAGTCGGAACGACCGGGATTGGCGGACTATATCCTATAGCTGCCATATAACTGAACGATTGGAAATAACCCAACTTTCGTGTTTTTGAAGATGGAAAACTGGAATTTAATACAGATTCTATTTTTGGTCATTTGATCCAACCTACTAAATTTCATAAGGATCGGCCGACTATATCCTATAGCTGCCATATAACTGAACGATCGGAATTGAACCAACTTTTGTGTTTTTGAAGATAGAAAGCTGGAACTTAGTACAGATTCTATTTTTGGTCAGTTGATCCAACTAACAAATTTCATAACGATCGGCCGACTATATCCTATACCTGCCATATAACTGAACGATCGGAATTGACCCAATTTTTGTGTTTTTGAAGAAAGAAAGCCGGAACTTAGTACAGACCCTATTTTTGGTCAGTTGATCCAACTTACAATAAGTATAGTCAGCCGACTATATCCTATAGCTGCCATATAACTGATTGATCGGAAATGCTATAACTTCGGTGTTCTTAAAGCTAGAGAATTTGGTACGAATGCTATTTTTGGCAAAATAATACAACATGCCAAATTTCATAAGGATCAGCCGAGCTATAGGATATAGCTGCTATATAACTGAAAAAAACGGAAATTACCCAACTTTCATGTTTTTGAAAATAGAAAGTTGGAACTTCGTTCGGATTTTATTTTTGGATTCTATCAGTTGATCCGACCTACCAAATTTTATAACGATCGGCCGACTATATCTTATAGCTGCCATATAACTGAATGATCGTAAATAGCTTTGGTAGAAATACCATCTCTGGTATTTTTAAAGATAGAAGCTTGGGACTTTGTTTTAGATTTTTTATTGAATTTAATTTTTTATTGTCAACTGTATCCGATGTTTTCGATATATATCCAGTTTTGACGGAAGAATTTGACGTACACAACAAAACAAAAAATATGCACGAGAACAACAAAACACAAAATTTTTTCGAACACAAAAAAGGGAATAAGTCGGAAAGTTGCTAAAAGTTGCAGCTTAAATTTAAAAAACAGTCTAAGAATACATTAATTAGTATTAATAAAAAAGTTTCATCATTGAGAAAGACTAGTATCACAACTTTTTCTTTATTTTAATTCTATGTATACACAAAAATTCGCCAGTCGATAGGTCGCTGATGAAACACTAACTTTAAAACAAAAACACAACACATAATGACATAAAAATTACTCAGTTTTATAGTACATGCCTTTATTTTCATAATTAATTTTATTGGATGACGTTAGACTCGATTTAATATTTTAATTAAATTTTTTTGTTAGAGCTTTCAATGCAACGATCACGTGTTTTCATTGTCTCACTTCTCTCAATATTCCTACAACGAAGGAAAGAGAAAGGACAAATATGAAAATACAGTTTGTTGCGATAGATAGCAAAACTGCTTCCGCGGCATCCGGCAACGCCGAAGTTGCAGAACCGATAGTTTAAGCGGGTGTTAAATCTCTGTTAACTCAGCCGGTAACCATGTGCCTAAGCTTTCTTTTCTATTTGGCACTCGAGGGAAGCGGACGAAAAGTGAGAACATATTAAGATTTAAGAATTGATTATGAATTGTAGAACCTTTAATTTACTAGGAATTTAAAGTGCTGCCATCACTGAGTGGTTACCGACTGTACCACTGTTAGCCCTTGCTGCCCTGTTATAAATGAAGAAAACAATAAACAATTATCAGCATATACACGGGCGTCTTTACTCGGGTGGCGCTAAAAAACTTCGAATTCCCGCAACATTTCTTTAAATTCTTTTTCGGTGTATTCTTGGAGAATACTTGAATCAGAGAGCGAAATCAACATGGAGATGCCTACTGGATCCGGTGGAGAGGCAAGATTGGTGGCGACATGCTTCCTCTGTGAAGTGGAGGACGAGCACGTGACAGTTGGCTGCATCGGCGCCGGCTGCGTGAGCATGTGCCATCCTAAGTGTGCTGCTCTAGAGGATGGCGGCGTAGGATGGATCTGTGCAGAGTGTGACGTAGACGTCCATGCACAGAACTCGACGTTGATCAGGACAGAAAAGCTGACCAGCCTGACGGCTGGGGACAACTACCAGAGTTACTCAGGTGGCGACCAGATGAGGATCGGAACTAATGACGTCAACGAGGCCTCGAAGGAAGCGCAGGACCTGCAGACGGAGCTAAGGTTGTTGGAGGAAGAAGATCAGTTGCTGCAGTTGCGACAAAAACTTCTACATAGGCGAAAGGCGCTCATGGGCAAGCTCCCAAGGGAGAGGCTATCGGAGACTGGCCACGCAGAAAAGATGCCTAGAACATCTAGTACACGGTATCAGAATGCTGGTACGGATACAAATGGTGAAGTTGCCGTTGTAGAAGGAAACGGCAGTACGCAGAGATCCTACGCTGGGCCTCCATGGCTCTTTTCTACCAGTGGGGAGGACCACTCAGCTGCTAGGGTCACTAAACCTGTGGGCAGACCATCGTACAAACAATTGACAGCGAGGAAGACTAGCGTGGCTGAGTTGGTGAAGTTTTCCGTAAGGCCGGAGGACTGGCCCTTATTCATCGCAACTTATGAAACGACCACGGAGCTATGCGGATTCACGGATGCCGAGAACCTAATGCGGCTTCGGCATGCGTTGGAAGGACCAGCCAAGAACGCAGTACAAAGTCTAATGCTGCATGCGGACTGTGTTCCGCAGATAATCGCCACGCTAAGAATGCGATTTGGGCGACCCGAAATTATCATTGACTTGTTAGTGACAAGGATAAAACAATTTCCGCAAGTGAGGGAGAATAAGCTTGAAATGCTGGTTGACTTCTCGGTGGAGGAGCAAAATGTTTGTGCTACGATGAAAGCCTCCAAGTTGGACCAGTACTTAAACAACCCAGCGCTCACGCAGGAGCTAGTGAGCAAGTTGCCATCGATGGTGCAGACGTTTTGGGGAATGCACAAAGCCTCTGTAACAGTGTGTACGTTGGCAGAGTTTAGTACGTGGCTATCGCAGATGGCCGAAGGAGCGAGCCATGTGATAGTCCCAAGATCGTCGTCAAGAACGGAGAGAAGGGGAACGCACCCGCAATTGTGCACCCGCAATTGCAGAACCCTGCAGGAGTGTCCAGCATTCCTGAATATGACGACCCGCGATCGCTGGAATGCTACTCGACGGTGTGGCTTGTGCTGGAGATGTTTCCAGAGCCACAAGGTGGAAAGATGCGGCGTCCCCAATCCTTGCGGAATAGATGGATGCCTAGAACGCCATCATCCCCTGCTGCATCGCGGCATCACGGCTCCCGTCCAAGCTAGGTGCCATGCACACCGACAAGAAGGTGTGGAAATGCTATTCAGGGTATTGCCAGTGACTTTGTATGGAAATAGTAGGCAAGTCAACACGTATGTCTTCATCGACGACGGGTCATCTCTAACCTTGATCGACGCCCCATTGCTAGAAGACCTTGGAGTAAAGAGACAACCGCAGCCTCTATGTATGCAGTGGACTGCCGCCATGCACCGGTATGAGGACACTTTGGTCAGACTCGACATAAGGATCTCCGGCATTGGCCAAAAGAAGCTATATGATCTTCGCGACGTTCACTCGGTCCAGTCTCTTGATCTCCCGTCACAGTCGTTGGATATAACCCACCTGAAAGCACAGCACACACACCTTCGATATCTACCACTGTCCGGATACGACTCAGCACAGCCCAGGCTCCAGATAGGTCTCAATAATTGCAAACTAGGGCGCGTGCTGCGCACCAAGGAAGGCACAACAGAAGAACCAATCGCTGAGAAGACCCGCCTGGGGTGGACGATTAAAGGAAGAAGCTCCAACAGTGTGGGTGATGACATAACCCCAAACTACCACGTGTTTCACATATGTGCATGTGAAGCTAACGAGAACAAGGAGATCTTGCGCCTGATTGAGCAGTGCATGTGGTCGGACGCCGGCCCTGGACCGGAGAAGAATAGCAAGAGCGTATCCAATGATGACCAGTTGGCTATACAGCAGCTGGAGAAGAACACGAGGCGTATAAATGGCCGATTTGAAACAGGTCTGCTTTGGAGGTATAAAGATGACAAGCTGCCGGATAGTTTACCGACAGCCCTAAAGCGGGCACGATGCCTGTACCAGAAACTGACTCGCGAGCCGGAACTTGCGAAGGAAATTCGCCGACAGCTAGATGAGTACGTGAAAAAAGGATATGCACGGCCCATTACGTCGGAAGAAGCAGAGGAAAAGCCATATTGGTATCTACCTATCTTTCCCGTGCTAAACGTGAACAAGCCAGGACGGAAGGGATCTCGCTGAACACAATGCTGCTGAAGGGACCTGACCAACTAGAGCAGTTGGTACCAATACTTCACAGGTTTAGAGAGAAACGTATTGCTATCGGCGGCAATATCGCCGAAATGTTTCATCAGGTCAGGATACACACAGAAGATCAGTGATACCAACGCTTTGTATTTATAGACCCGTACACACAACGGTGAGAGAACTACGCCATGCAGATAATGACGTTTGGGGCTAGTTGCTCCCGCAGCTGTGCCCAGTACGTAAAGAACAGAAATGCAGAGTCGTTCAAGAAGGAATATCCACGCGCTGTTAAGTGCATACTGGAGAATCACTATGAAGACGACATGCTGGACAGCGTCGACACGGAGGAAGAAGCTATAAGCCTCGCGCGTCAGGTCTACTACATTCATCTTCCGGGCGGATTCCTCATTCAAAACTGGGTATCGAATTCCAGAGAAGTAATAAGCGCACTCGGCGAAGGAGCACCCACGCTAGGGAGACTAGACGAAACAACGGATGGACAGACCGAGAAGGTGCTGGAAATGTGGTGGGACACGAAAGAAGATCTCATCCGCTACCGTGTATCCCCACGATATCGCCACAGAGAACTTCTCCAAGGAAGGCAACGACCCACCAAACGAGAGTTTCTCAGTGTGTTAATGTCTATATATGATCCTAGAGGGCTCACATCCTTCTACGTGATGTATGCAAAAATAATATTTCAGGAAATATGGCGATGTGGATGTACTTGGGATGACCCCATACCTGAGGCAGAATGGATAAAAGGGAAGCGATGGCTTCGGTATATCCCGGACGTTGAGTAAATGACCATCCCAAGATGCCACATGAAGGAGTTGCTGATGGATTCAGAAGTGGAGATGCACACCTTCGTGGACGCAAGCGAGAATGGATTTGCCGCCGTGAGTTATATAAAATTTCAAAATGAGGCAGGTATCCACTGCAGTCTACTGGGCAGCAAAACCAAGGTAGCCCCTCTAAGGCCGACATCCATACCAAGGCTTGAACTCATGGGAGCAGTGCTTGGAGCAAGGCTAGCTCAAACTCTGGAGCTTTCACTTGGCGCGAAGCTGAGCACACGGACTTTCTGGACCGACTCGAGGACCGTGTTGAGTTGGCTGCGATCGGACCAGAGGAAGTACAAACAATTTGTAGCATTCCGTGTGGTCGAGATTCTAGACGGTACTAGCGTCAAGGATTGGCGCTGGGTACCTTCCTCCGAGAACGTGGCGGACGACGCCACTAAGTGGAACAAAGGACATGATATCAACCGAGAAAGTCGATGGTTGAACGGGCCGAGATTTCTTTGGCAAGAGAGGCAATTTTGGCCGCTGACAGAGGCGGAAGAAGGAGACGAGTCAGGAATGGAATTGAAAGCGCAATTCATCGGCGTATGTGACGGATTCACAGACGTAGGACGCGCGACCCTCATAGACTCCGAGAGGTTCTCAATCTGGACGCGTCTGCTATGGAGTACCGCGAGAACGGTATGGTGTATGAGGCGATGGAAGGCCAAGGCTCTTCAACGGTCGGACATTGAAAATCCATCAGCCATCACAAGAATATACCAGGGTCGGGGAGAGCCTTCTGTGGTCGTACGCTCAGGCGGAGTACTACCAGACGGAGATACGGTTAATTTTACAAGGAAAACCATTGAAGAAGAATAACCTACTATACAAGCTGGGACCGTATATGGATTCCGATGGAGTATTAAAGCTGGATGAACGTGCCAAGATGATCAAGGGAAGCGACCGCGTCGTACTCCCCTGCCGCAGCCACATTACGCAGCTTATCATAAAGGAATTTCACCGAAGATTTCTGCACGCTAACCACGAGACGGTGGTCAACGAACTACGATAAAGATTTTGGATACCAAAGCTGAGATCCACCCTTGCTCGGATACGACGCTCCTGCCAACAATGCAAAAACTGACAGGCGGCCCCCAAACCGCCGCGCATGGCGGAACTTCCCTATCCAAAAGTATCAGCCTTTCATAGACCTTTCAGCTACACGGGTGTGGACTACTTTGGGCCTCTGATGGTGCGGGTCAGACGCAGTTCAGAGAAACGATACGGCGTGCTCTTCACCTGCCTCTCTACAAGGGCAATACATCTAGAGGTAGCGTATTCATTAACAACTGACTCTTGTATTCTAGCGGTACGCAGTTTTATGGCCCGACGAGGGTGCCCAGTGGAACTCTGGAGCGACAACGGCACCAATTTTCAAGGAGTCTGTACGAAGTTGCGTAGGGCGTTTGAAGATGTGGACAACGATCTACTCTCTCGAGAGTTCACTGGACCCCAGATGACATGGAAGTTCATTCCACCCGCATCTCCCCACATGGGTGGGGCATGGGAGCGCTTGGTGCGTTCCGTGAAGAGGGCGTTGGAATCCATCCTCCTTAACAAACGACCATCGGATGAGTTTCTGAGAGCCGCTCTAATGGAGACGGAGGCGATCGTCAACTCGCGACCCCTAACATACATCCCATTGGAAGATGAGAACGAAGAATCACTGACACCGAATCATTTCCTGCTTGGAAGCTCAACTGGAAGAGGACTGACGATGGAGCCCCTACCCGAAGAGGTGCAGCTCAAGAAGAGCTGGATGGAATCACAACAACTGGTGGACTCGTTCTGGAGGCGATGGCTTCATGAATACCTGTCAGTGATCACTAGGCGGACCAAGGGGTGCGAAAAGGCTAAGCCTCTTGTAAAAGGGGATATCGTGCATGTGTTCCATCCCGGACAGCCGCGTAGCCAGTGGCCGAAAGGAAGAATCCTGAACGTGAACCTTAGCTCGGACGGTCAAGTGAGGAGCGCCGCGGTGAGGACCCAACCTGGCGTTTATACAAGACCCGCGACGAAGCTGGCAATTCTATCTATCGAGAGTAGTTTGGTAGATCCCTGGCGGAATATACAAGTGGGGAGTGTAACGATAGATAGCAAAACTGCTCCCGCGGCATCCGGCAACGCCGAAGTTGCAGAACCGATAGTTTAAGCGGGTGTTAAATCTCTGTTAACTCAGCCGGTAACCATGTGCCTAAGCTTTCTTTTCTATTTGGCACTCGAGGGAAGCGGACGAAAAGTGAGAACATATTAAGATTTAAGAATTGATTATGAATTGTAGAACCTTTAATTTACTAGGAATTTAAAGTGCTGCCATCACTGAGTGGTTGCCGACTGTACCACTGTTAGCCCTTGCTGCCCTGTTATAAATGAAGAAAACAATAAACAATTATCAGCATATACACGGGCGTCTTTACTCGGGTGGCGCTAAAAAACTTCGAATTCCCGCAACCCGTTTCCAACGGATTGGGTAAAAAACCCAATTCCCGTTCTTTTTATTGATCTGTTAAGGAATATTTTAAAGACAATAAGTGACCAATTTCGGACTTTTGTTTTTTTATTTTTGGCCTATGGAATCAACCACTGTGCAATGGTATTCAAAACTATCTGGGATGTTGATTGTGTCGGTCATAAATTACAAATGGCCATTGTATGATTTTATAGGGTTAATTTCTATAAATTGGTTGTTACCCATTGGCATCATTATTATTAATCAGAAAGATGAAAACCAAAGCACTGGGTCTTGATCTGGGTCCTCCTGCAAATATTTATTTTTATTAACTTTCTTTTGTCTCTGGAAGTTTGTTTTGTAATGTTTTATTTTTCGACCTCTGTTAGTTTCCTCAAAATGATCATTATCTATTTCCTGTTCTATATTTCCTGTCTTTTTATAAGGATTGTGTAATTTCCCGTGAATTAAGGGAGCCTTTCTAAATTTGGTATTTACCTCAAAATGTTATCGTTTTTTATTAAATTGTTTTATTTTAGCTTCTTTTATAATTTGGCTATTATATACATGTGATTGTGGGCATGTGGACTATGTGATAGCCTTAACCTTTTCTGGATTCGGCATTTCACCGTTTGGTCCAACTATACGTCCCAAAAATTCTTTTCTTTTTTCAAAAATTCACATATGTCTATTTGTAATTTTAGATTAGCGTTTTTAAGTTTTTCAAAAACAATTTTTAATGAAGTAAGGTGTTCGTCAAGGGACGTAGAGAAAACAATTATATCGTCCAAGTATACAAGGCAATGCTTGTTTATTAATTCACGAAGGACATTGTTCATGCATCGCTGAAAAGTTGCAGGTGTATTTTTTAATCCGTGTGTATTCGTCTGTACTCGTAGTGTCCGTACTTTGTGGAAAACGCTGTTTTGTTTATGGATTTTTGGTCCATTTCGAACTGGTGGAAACCTTTAACCAAATCAATGGTGGTAAAATATTGACACCGTCTTAGCGGTGTCACCGCTAAGACACCGTCCTTTCAAATGAAAAAGGATACCCATGCGGTTTTTTATAAATTGGATTTTCATGATGAATTTTTATTTCATGCTTAAAAACATTCGTAAAAGTCAAATTTTCACCATCTCTTATTGAATGAATTTCTATTGATTATTGAATAATAATCAATAACCAAAATGCGCCCACTAAAAGTAGTGCGATTATTTAAAAAATCAATTTTTGCCTGGTTTGCCTCTAGTAACTTTCGTCCTAGTATGTCATAATTGGAAGAAAAGTCGTGAATATAAAATATTTTTATATTTTATTTGAACGAGCGGGTTCCATTGCGCGACAAGTTAAGTTTAAGAAATTTTTAATAGCCGAATTTTTTTTCGACAACGAATAAGGAATAGCCGAGTGGTAGAGTGCTTGGCTGGTGTGCAAAGTAAAACGAGTTCAAACCAGGCTCGGGAAGTCAATTTTTTTTTAAATTTTGAATCTATTTATATTATTGTTTTTATTTGAGAAGATGAGACAAATAGCTGGTGCAGACCCTGGAGATATAAGATCCCAAATCCGCGCCCGCCATTCGGATCAATCCGCCTACCTTGCAGGTATGCCTGATCAAACAGCAATCTCCAGCTCCATGGTGACAATCAGCAGTAACTCTACTACTAGTGTTATCTGCACCATTACAAACACCAAAACAATCTTGGGAAATACCTCTACTTATACCGTGGCTGCGACTGCGGCCAGCAGCATATGCTCAACCATGTCTCCGCTGACAAATGTATCAACTCTGTTAGCGAATAAACCAAGTAAATGTCTGTTCCAAGCTCCTGGACGAAAAGTCAGCCGAAAACGAAAAGACGTGACTCAGCCCTCTTAACCTGTCTGCACTCCGCCCCCGATCCGCCAAACTAAGTTGCAGACCACAACGGCGATCAACAAGCCGGCCGATTCTTCCTCTGCAAGCGCATTGGGTAACAATCGATTCACAATTCTGGCTGCTGAAGCAGAAAAAATGGAACAGGACCTGGAGGATGACTCTATCAGTGGGGATACAATTCCACCTGGTGGTGTCGATCATTCCGCAAAATCCAACAAGATACCTGCTATTTGTGTACCGAACGTAAGCGATCCGGTCTTATTGAAAAAGTCTCTTGATCATAGCATTGGCTCCACTAACTACAACATTCGCACTTCCAAATTTGGGGTTTCTAGAATATATGCAGCCAACTCTGACTCTTTTAGGGTAGCTGTAAAAACACTGACATCGCTTAACTGCTATTTTGGCACCATCAGCAAAAACAAGACAAGGCCTTCAGAGTAGTTGTCAAAGGAATCCATTCAAATGTTCCAAAATCACAGATTGAACAGGGATTTACTGACAACGGCTTTGAGGTCCTTAACATATACTGCCCCAAAAAGACAGATTGGAAGAACATAGAGGTTAACGAAAATGAAATGAAGCCACAATAAATTTTAAAACTAGGCAAAACTTTTTTTATGTCAACCTAAAGCAGGGTGCAAACGTAGCAGGTTCCCTAAAAATAACAAATCTTGGAAGATATAGAGTCACTGTCGAGCGTGCTTCCTGCAGAAAGGAATTGCTTCAATGTCAAAGGTGTCAAATTTTTGGGCACTCGAAAAACTACTGTTTCCTGGACCCAGTTTGTGGTAAATGTAGTGGGCCTCACGCTACTGGTTCCTTACTCTGTGTGAGCGACACATACTTGTGCGTAAACTGTGGTGGTAACCACGCCACGACAGATTCAAGCTGCCCAGTCAGAATAGAAAAAAATAAAAACAAAAGCCGAGGCCTAGACTCCCTACAACCAATCATCCAGTACGCGCTTCGCGTGGATTCATATCAGCTGAAGCCTTAAGAACGAATATATCGTATGCTAATATAGCACGACCCAAAGAGAGTCCAGCAAGGACTGGCTCAACTCTGCAGACTGACGCAAGCTCTCCTTCTGACCCTAGGCTCAGCCATAAATTCACAGCGATAGATATTGCCATCCGCGACATCAATTCCAAACTGGACACTCTGTTTAAGCTGATGCAGGAAAATGCAGAGTCCAACAAGGCTTTCAGAGAGCTAGTCCAGGCTCTTATTGCGCGATTGCCGAAATGATTCAACCATCACTAAATATCGGATTGTGGAACGCTCGTAGACTAGTCAGAGTATCTGAAGAGCTTCGATTATTCCTCAGCGCTCATAACATAGACATAATGCTTGCCACAGAAACACACATGTCACCATATCTACTTGCCAGGCTATCTCATATACCATGCTTACCACCCCAGTGGCAACAGTAGAGGTGGCTCTGCAGTTATTATAAAGGATTCCCTAAGCCACATACCCCTGCCCTCCGTCTCTAGCAACGACAGACAGATAGCGAGCGTCCAGTTACAGACTTCGGAAGGAAATGTCAGATTAGTGGCAATATATCTACCTCCATCAGAAACATGGGTTCAATCAGAATTCGAATCCTTGCTGGCCGAATTTGGAAGTAAGTTCATTGCCGGCGGTGATTATAACGCCAAACATGCATGGTGGGGAAACTCACGAGCCTGTAGAAGGGCTAAGCTGTTGCAAGAAGTCATTGCGAACGGCCATTACCAAGTGCTTTCCACTTGGTAATGGCCGCTTTTCCAACCCACTTTTTACTCATATAACCCCCTACTAACACCGACAGCGCTTGATTTTTTCATTAACAATGGAATCGCTATAGACAGGCTACAAGTAAGAACAATCCATGAACTATCCTCGGATCATACTCCTATAATGGCCATACTGCACGCAACACCTGAGAGAAAACCACAGCGCTCGCGACTCCTTGCCAGAGGTGCCAATTTAAACGCTTTCAAAGTCCACCTAGAACAGCTGAGCGAGGTTAGCATAGAAATCCAGGAACCTTCTGACATTGACAATGCCATCAGCCTTTTCATGCGCATGATAAACCAGGCGGCTGAGATAGCTGCACCCAGCAACCATCAACATACAGAGACATCTATACATCCCCAGCTACCACCAAGAATTGGTGCGCTCCTCAATCTAAAGCGAAGAGTAAGAAGAGAATGTTCAAGTACGGGAGACGTCCGAATCCATCAGATATATAATCGGCTGGCTAACTGTCTAAGTAAGGCGCCCGCCAGAATAAAACAAGCATCCATAGACAGATTTTTGGAAAACCTAGACACAGATGCTAGTTCTAACTACTCGCTGTGGCGTATCATAAAACGGTATAAGGCTCAGCCCACCCCAAAATCAGCCATAAGAAATCCTTCAGGTGGCTGGTGCCGTACGAGCCTAGAGAAAACTGAAGTGTTTGCTAACAACCTTGAGCAACGCTTCAAGCCTTACGAATACTCGCCTGACAGTATACGTCGACAAGTTGAAGAGTTTCTAGAATCTCCATTTCAAATGAGTCTGCCTGTTAATCCTGTCTCACTGACAGAAGTAAAGGACCTTGTAGGTACACTCTCGCCAAAGAAAACTCCTGGTGAAGACCTTTTGGACAACAGGACGATCCGACTTTTACCGGATCAAGCCTTGCTATTTCTAGTGACGTTGTTCAACAGCATACTAACTGTTGGATACTTTCCAAAAGTTTGAAACTCGGCAAACATACATATGATCCCAAAACCAGAAAAATCGACAACAGACGTGTACTCATACAGGCCCATTCGTCTTTTACCATCCCTGGTAAAAATCATGGAAAGGCTGATCCTGAACAGGCTACTTACTCTGGAAAATGTCCCCAGTGCGATCCCGGAATTCCAGTTCGGCTTTCGTCTTCAACATGGAACTTCTGAGCAATTGCACAGAGTTGTTAACTTTGTCTTAGAAGCCTTTGAGAAGAAGGAGTATGCAGTAGCTGCCTTCCTTGACATTCAGCAGGCTTTTGACAGAGTATGGCACCCTGGGCTCCTGTATAAAGCCAAAAGTCTTCTTACGCCACAGCTGTTCCAGCACGTGAAAAGCTTCCTGGAAGAACGCACATTCCACGTATCTGCTGATGGATACAAGTCGTCCACCAAACCGATCTCTGCTGGTGTTCCCCAAGGTAGCGTCCTCGGCCCCACTCTATACTCTATCTATGCTTCAGATATGCCTACAAAAACTCCAATCACTGAAGTCTCGAAGCCACCTCTCATATTGGAGCCTCCATCGTTGGACATCGTTGGACAACCCCCATCGTTGGACACCCTACCCTCTGCTCTAGCTGTGATGTCTCAAAGGCCTCTGGTTGGTGTGGCGCCTGAAGTTAGATCTTCTGGACTTATGCTGAGGGCGGTTGTTCCTCGTAAGGCCATTTTTGTCTCTCGGCTTATGCCGGATGCTACTGTTGATGATGTCAGGGGTCACCTGTTAAACCATCTTAAGGTAGCTCCTAATGAAATAGCTGTTTTTAAGTTTAACTTTAAGCATAACCGTTCTATTTCTTCTTTTAAAATAGTTCTACCTGATTCCTACCTTGAAAAAGCACTTGATCCTGTAGCTTGGCCTGAGCACAGTATCATTCATGAATTCCTAGCAAAAGACGCTCAGAATCCTATCCCTGCAGAAACTGCTTCAAAAAACTGAAAAACATAGTATTTTCCTGCTGCTATCAAAACGTTAGAAGTACTCTGGGTAAGCTGAGTCAATTTTTTACAAAGAGTGCTTCTTTTGATTTTGATGCTATCGTGCTTACTGAAACTTGGCTTAACTCCTCTGTCTCTGATTATGAAATTCTTGTTTCCAAATTCATAGTGTTTCGATTGGATCGTCCAACTTTTGCAGGTGGTGTCCTCATTGCTGTTACTAATGAGTACCCTTCTGAAATTATTCCTTTCCCGAACGAGTTCGGAATTGAGTTCATTGCGGTGAAAATTTTAACTGGCTCGTCTCATATTTTCCTGACCTGTTCATACATTCCTCCCATGGCTGAAGATATTGTGTACTTTCACCATCTTGATGCCATTAGGTCTGTTTCTTCGTTGGCCAAGGACCGTGATTTAATCCTAATCATGGGAGATTTCAACCTTCCCATCATTTCCTGGATCCCGTCTGAGGTAGACAATTCCTTGCTTTTCAGTTGTCATAACGACTTTATCGATGGCTTAACCGATCTTGCCCTGCTCCAAATTAATCCAATTCATAACTCTCATGTCAGATTTCTGGGCCTTATTTTTTCTAATGTGTCATCCTCTGTGACAGTCATTCGGTCCCCGCCGCTATTGCTTCCTGAAGACTTTCACCACCCTACACTATTAGCATCGGTGTTAATTGACGTGCCTCACAATGATGCTTGCTTTAATGCTAAACCTCGTTTCAAATTCTTCAGAAAGACTGATTTTATGGCCCTTCGGAATCATTTAGCTGAAATCGATTGGAATTTTCTTTCATCTATAAACACAATTGAAACAGCTACGGATTCGTTTTACGAAATAATTCATATTGAACAAATTTGTTCCGGAAGTCCCAGTATCATTGTCTACTAAACCACCTTGGTATAATAAACACCTTTCTCGTCTTAAGAACAGGAAATCCAGAGCTTACAAAAAGTTTCTTAAGACAGGATCGATGTGCCATCAGTCAAACTTTCTTTATGTTCGCAACCAGTTTATTATTCTCAACGATGAACTCCACAAGCAGTATATCAGGAATTGTAAGGTAAACTTTCGAAATGATCCAAGCTCCTTCTACTCTTTTGTCAATATGAAACGTAAATCAAATATCTTTCTCCTTCCCTATCATATAAAAATATTATTCGTCCGATTCATATAACCACAATTCTTCTTATCCTTATAAATTACCACATATAAACAACATTTACTTTTCAAAATTTCGAATTCAGGATCTGTTCGAAGCTCTTTCAACAATAGATATATCATTCTCTGCTGGTCCTGACAATGTTCCTAGCTGTGTTCTAAGGTACTGTTCTGATATCCTTTGCTATCCTCTCACTATCTTATTCAACTTATCCTTGGAGCTGGCATGTCTTCCCAAGAGATGGAATGAATCTTTTATTATTCCGCTTCATAAGAAAGGCTCTAAAGCACTTATTGAGAACTACCGGGGGATTGCTAAGCTATCTGCGATTCCCAAACTGCTTGAGAAACTGGTTACTTTCCAACTGCAACATTTTTGTAAAAGCATTATTTCCACTTCACAGCATGGTTTTGTCAAGCATCGCTCTACCACAACTAACCTTCTTGAATTCACTTCGTTTATCCACAAAGGTTTTCTGAGCCGCATGCAAACTGATGTGGTGTACACTGACTTTAGTAAAGCGTTTGACTCTGTGAACCACCATCTCCTCCTTCATAAGCTGCGTCTTTTGGGGTTTTCTCCACATATAGTACAGTGGTTGACCTCTTATCTATCGAACCGCACGCAGCGTGTTTTGTTTAAAAACAGTTCATCACAGATTATAAATGTTTCATCTGGTGTCCCACAAGGTAGTCACTTAGGACCTCTTCTGTTTGTTCTTTTTGTCAACGATTTACCTAGTGTTGTAAACTATGCTACTACATTTATGTATGCTGATGATGTCAAGTTATGTCTTTCTTTCTCAGACCATTTCCTTCATAGACACCTGCAACTAGACCTTAACGAAGTCTTCTTGTGGTGCTCAAACAATCTCCTTTTGCTTAACTGCTCTAAATGTAAGGTTATAACGTTCAATCGCAGTGTGCCTCACATCGTCTCGTACTCTCTTGGGAATAACGTCTTAGATCGTGTTTTCCTAATTAACGATCTTGGAGTAATTTTTGACAATAAGTTGTCCTTCAACGACCACATATCACTAACAGTTAATAAAGCCAGAGGTGTGCTAGCTTTTATCAAATGATGGTCTAAAGAATATGATGATCCTTTCACAACTAAAACTCTATACGTATCGTTGGTTCGTCCTATCTTGAAATACTGTTCTAGCGTTTGGAGTCCGCAATACTTTGTTCACCAAAGGAGGATTGAATCAGTCCAAAAGCAGTTTCTGCTATTTGCGTTAAAAAGCTTAAACTGGGATACTGCCACTTCCCTCCCATCGTATAATTGCCGGTTAAAACTACTAAACCTACCTCCTTTAAAAGAGCGCAGTACTTGTGCTGGGGTTATGCTACTTCATGTGCTTATTCTTGGACAGGTTGACTCACAAGTACTTCTTGAAAAATTAATGTTTTCTGTGCTTAATAGAGTAACTAGATCCTTCCGACCCCTTTGGTTACCGATTTGTAGGTCTAATTTTGCGGAACACGATCCATTCCGCGTTATTTGTAAAAACTATAACTCATTGTCTCATTTATTGTCCCCTGAACTATCCCTAGATGTAATTAAATCCAAAATTATGGAATATCTTTTAACTTAATTTATCCTTACTCTTATCCTTATCCTTACTCTTAGTTATAATAATATAGAAATAACAGATCATTGTTAATAATGAATAAATAAAAGTGAGTGAACAAGACGTGTTAATTGCGACCTACGCTGATGACACGGCTGTCGTGACCAAAAGCAGTAGTATCTTGGCAGCCACTTTTGCATTGCAGGAGTATCTGGACGCATTTCACCAATGGGCCACGAACTGGAACATTCGTGTAAACGCAGACAAATGTGCCAATGTAACTTTTACCAATTGCCAAAGTACCTGCCCAGGAGTCAACCTCAACGATAATCCAATCAGAGCCCTTCCTGCATACAAGTACCTCGGTGTCACCTTAGACAAAAAACTCACTTTTGGCAGGCACATTACCTGTATCCAAAACTCTTTCAGGACTAAAGTGGCTCGGATGTCCTGGCTCCTCAAACCACGCAATAAGCTCGCGCTTGGATGTAAGGTGCAGATTTACAAGTCTATACTAGCGCCAAGTCTTTTCTACGGACTCCAGGTTTATGGCATCGCTGCAAAAACCAACCTGAACAAAATCCGGGTTTTGCAAGCGAAAACTCTTCAAAGGATCTCTGGCGCTCCGTGGTTTATGCGAACCAGAGACATCGAACGAGATCTCAACGTGCCTAAAATCGGAGACAAGCTCCAGGAACTTGCTCGGAAATACATGGAACGTCTAAATGAGCACCCCAACAGCCTAGCTAAAAAACTTGGTACCGCTGCTATCAGGAGCGCTGATTCAATTAATCGAGTCAAGAGAAGACTAAAAGACACCACCCTCAAGACCTACCAAACCGGATCTTGACCTAGCCATTTCGTCATTAAACCATTAAATCACCTCTTGCCCTAAGTAATGCTTAGACTAAGTATTTTTAAAAAAATTTGTAAGTATCAATTTTAAGTATCATAAAATCAACTTCGAGGGTAGCCTAGATGGATAGTGCGCGGTCCTTATTCAAGGGGTCCTGGGTTCGATTACTTTAGCGGGCGGTTTTTCAAATTTTTTTTTTTTTTTTTTTTTTTGTACTTTTACTTTTTACGTTATTATTATTATTTTTAGAAGAATAAAACAAATTTACAATTGTAAAATTAAAAAAAAATATTACAATTAAAGAAAAAAAAAAAATATTATTATAAAAGAAAGAAAAAGTTCAAAGTCTTTACGAGGATTTGAACACAGAAAAATTACACATAGAGTGGAATTTACACATAGAGTGTAACTACTCTACGCATTACGCTACCGTCCTATCTCGATCTGCGGCGATTAAAAATACTATTTGTTCTACTATTTGTTGTAACTACCACATCGGCGCATTGAAAACAGAAACGAGAAATTGAAATTGAAATTTGGAAGCCAAAACCTTTTTTACGCCGTCGTGCGAGCAGTCACACATACATACAAAGGTTCACATTTTTGTTGACATGTAAAGATACATGTAAAGAGTTCTAAAAATAGAACCGCATGCAAATTAAATTTATCCCGAAGTTCACTTTTTAAAAAAATAATTTTTAATTTTTAAATTTTTTATTTTTAAAAACTTTATTTATTATTTCTTATTTGGTTCACAAACTTTATTTAAACGCTTAGGCTAGACCGATTGTATGTGAAAGGCTTGCTCCCGGAATAAGACTGACTAATTTTTAATTGCCAGATAACCAAAAAACCTCGGCTTAAGTGAAATAACCCAAAAGGATACTTGGAGAGAATAAACAATTGCCCTAAGAGATTCTAAGAGGAAGGGAGAATTGGCTGATGCAATAATTGAGACATTGGTGAAAAGTAATAAGATCAGAAGATCGATCAAATTCGGACTGGTGCCGGCGAGTCGGCTCTAATGTTTATGTCTGCATGTCTGCCTTAAGCCATGGAAAATTTATGGGAATGTTTACAAATAAAGCTTGATGTTTAGTCTGGATATTTGTTTGGGGATCCTCAGAAACGAGGGAGGGGAAATTAGGAGACAAGATAAGAAATGGCATGACGCATTCAGCAGGGGCTTCTAAATTGAAGCGTCCCGATTCAAATGATGGTGCAGTCATGGAGTTTATTTGAGCTGTTAATTCTGCTACGACTATTTCTTCATGCGGGATTTCTTGATCGGACAAATTATTTGTTTTTAAAATATTGGTAAGCCGTGGTTTAATGGTTTTACAATATTTTCTTAATTTATAAATAAATAACCAAATTATATATGTTGAAATTAATGTGATTACAATTAATGTTAGTGGTATTCTGGTTTGTTTAATTTGAATAAAAGGATATAGGTCATTTATGTTATCAAATGATAGTTCCGAATTGTTGGAAAATATATATTCGGATATTTCAAAATTATTATAATTGTGGGCTGTAATGTATTCTAATATTTTATTATCTACGTTTGAATATGATATGTTATTAATTATTGTGGTGCCATTGAATGTTATTAAATAAGACCCTATTAGGCAAGAGTCATTTACAATATTATTTCCATTTACTAAAATAGCACCTTCCTGAATTATATCTATTTGTTTATTTTTTTCTCTTATTTTATTACATATTGATTTTTCACCGTTCAATAAGCGAGTGAAACATGATTTTTCTGTGCTAAGAACACAATAATTATTAAATAGTTCTTTTTTGAAATTATTTATTTCATAATAAATGTTGTCGCATTTTGCTACCTGATTGCTTAACAGTAATTTTCCATCATTATGAGAAATAGCTCTTGCGTAATAAGTATCGCATCTATTTTTTAAAATGGGATATTTTAAATCCGTGATTACTACAGGTTTTGATTCGTGTTTATATATTTCTTGAATATCATCTATATTTAATATTTTTGTGTTAAAAATGTCCATTTTAGCCAATGTAATTGTATCAATTAAATTTTGTAGATCATAAGTTATTAAATGTAGACGATGTTTTCTAAGAGGTAACTCTTGGCTTGTAAAAACCGATTTTAAATTTGTGGACAGTATTTTGATTTCATCAAAGAATTTTGAATTTATTATTTGTTGCTTGTTGTTGTTGTCAATTAGTTCATTAATTTTATTTTCAATTGTTATTACGTCATCATGGTCCGGGGTACCAGCTAACCATTTTAAAACCATTCCTAATTCATTAATACTTCTCTTAGATCTTGTTGGAAATAATTGTGATAGAATTAAATTTAAAGTTCTTAAATTATATAAAATTTCCCAGTTCAATCTATCATTATTAGTATTCTTTATGTAGTTAAGCTCTGTGTCCATAATTTCTTTATAGAAACTAATGTTGGTAACATGAAATAGCTCAGCATATGAGTCAAAGGTCAGAACGTCCTTATTGTCTTTATTAAGAAAGAAGTCATGATTCGAATAATTAATTATTTCGGATGTTGTTGTGACTATGATCAGAAATAGAAGTATTGCGGAATGCATTATTATCTGTAAATTAGAGAACAAAAAAAAATTTTAAGACTTAATATTATCTTTGTGAACTATTCTATTCCTATTGTTTTTATTACTTTATTATCCTGGTTTTCCTTAACTACCTGTTTTTTATATCTCGGTTTTAGTTTGTTTCTTTCCCCATATTTCTTTTCATAAATTATTTCTCCTACATTATAATTTTTTTTTTGTTTTTTGTCTTTGTTATGCGTTGCTAGCATAACTTTTTGAGCTTGTTGGAGAATGTTAGGTATTTTCTCATGGTTTATTTTGTTGTATAATATGTCCAATGGCTTTTCATTGGTGACTAAGTGAATACTCTGATTATATTTTTTGAGCTGCCCTTATGATTATTTCAGAGTAATCTGTTAGATTGTATTCATCTTTGATACATCTAGCGATCTCTGTGAGTGTTGAATGTGCCCTTTCAATTTGACCATTGGAAGTGCTATGTCTTGGATCTGCAAAGTGTATTGTGAGTCCTTTTTTACTTATAAATGAACGAAATTGCGCAGATGTGAAACTTGGTTCGTTGTCTGTCATGACGGTTTTGGCTAATGGATAATGTTGTAAAATTTCAAGTACTTTGTTTTCAATATTCAACTTATTTTCTATTTCTTTGACTGTTAAGAATTTTGAATAAGCGTCAATACATGTTAAAAAAATTTTTTTATCTGCGTAAAATATATCAATATGAAGATTTTCACCTTCACTAGTTGGAATTGGTGCTTCACCTATCGGAATTTCTACTGGATATCTGCAATATTTATTTTGGTTACAAATGACGCAATTTTTATATATTCTTTTAATTTTATAAATAATTTTGGCCAATAATAAAGTCTAGATATTTGTTTGTAATTTTCGTCTAATCCTCTATGGGCACGACAATGAGTCTCTTCAATAATAATTGCCTTATCTTCCTCATTTTCTACGTCTTGTAAAAAAATTCTTGTAAATAAGAATTTGTTTCCGAAATTTTCTTTTAGTGGTTTTTTGCAATAAGTAAAGGTCTTCTAGGGTACAGTGCAGGCCTATGGTTATATTTGGTGAAATAAATTCTTTTAATAACGTTACTAAATTCTCTGGGGAATCATACTCAATAATATGTCTAACATTATTGAAGACATTTATTGATTCGTGGACTGTTAATCTGCCAGTAGTGATTTGGAGTTGAATTTTGAATTGATTAAGTGGTTTATTAGTTTCTTGGATTACATTTTCAAAGCTGCTTTCTGCAGAATGAATTGTATTTTCATCAGAGCTAACCTCCGCTACAACATTAGTTACACCTGGTTTGTAATGAATTTTTGGTGTAAAACTTTGTATGAATGAATACCAACTTTTCATGTCAATATTTGGGTTTTTGTCAGATATTGAATACGATAATGACTGATGATCGGTGTGAATTTCCATTCCAACCACGCCATATAAATAGTTTCTTAGGGTTTTTAATGCCCAAACAATTGCTAATAATTCTTTTTTGTTTGTGGCGTATGCTCGTTCTGTTTTATTAAGGGTTTTTGATATAAAGGTTATAGGTTTACCCTCTTGTGACAGAACCGCTCCTAATGCCACATTTGAAGCGTCTGTTGTAAGAACGAATTTTTTACTATAATCTGGTTGCACTAATTCAAGTTGATTAGTAAGGTTTTGCTTAAGTTCATTGAATGCTTTTGCAGCTGGTTCGTCCAACTGTACCGACATTTTTTTGACATGTTTTTAGATATTTTACCATTATGGCCTCCTAAATATGAGGTGAGTGGTTTTGCTATGTAAGCATAATTACGGACAAACTTTCTATAATAACCTGTTAGGCCAAGAAAGCTTCTAAGCTCTCTGATATTTTTTGGAATTGGGTAATTTTGTATTGCTGCGATTTTGACTGGGTCTGTTTTGATTGCATTATAAGAGACTACGTATCCAAGAAAGTTGGTTTCTTCAGAAAAGAATTTGGATTTTTCTAAAGAAATTTTCATATTTGCTTCTAAAAGGATATTTATTATTCTAGTTAAGGGGAGGGTAAGGTCAAATTATGCGAAAAAAGCCATGTTTTTGTGATTTTTTTCCTGACGACACAGTTAAAATTTATTTATTCAACCAACGGTATATTAAAGTATGACATTTGAAGAATGTTCTATCAAATTTTTACAAAAAAATATTTAACAAGAAAGGAAAGCTAACTTCGGGCGGAGCCGAAGTTTATATACCCTTGCAGTTAAAACTGGATATATATCGCAAACATCGGATATAGTTGGCCGATCCTTATGATTACATCATCATAAAACCAATTAATTACAATAAAAAATCTAAAAAAAGTCCCAAGCTTCTATCTTCAAAAATACGAAAGTTGATATTTCTACCAAATACCATTTCCGATCGTTCAGTTATATGGCAGCTATAGGATATAGTCGGCCGATCCTAATGAAATTTCGTAGGTCGGATTAACTGACCAAAAATATAATCTGTAGCAAATTCCAGCTTTCTATCTTCAAAAACACGAAAGTTGGGTCATTTCCGATCGTTCAGTTATATGGCAGCTATAAGATATAGTCGGCCGATCCTTATGAAATTTGGCATGTCGTATTATTTTGCCAAAAATAGCTCTCATGTGAAATTTGAACTCTCTAACTCTAAAAACACCAAAGTTATACCATTTCCGATCAATCAGTTATATGGCAGCTATAGGATATAGTCGGCCGATTCCGGCCGTTCCGACTTATATACTGCGTGCAAAGGAAAGAAGGGTGTGTGCAAAGTTTCAAGACGATAGCTTCAAAACTGAGAGACTAGTTCGCGTAGAAACGGACAGACAGACGGACAGACAGACGGACAGACGGACAGACGGACATGCTCATATCAACTCAGGAGGTGATCCTGATCAAGAATATATATACTTTATAGGGTCGGAGATGTCTCCTTCACTGCGTTGCACACTTTTGGACAAAATTATAATACCCTCTGCAAGGGTATAAAAATATGGCAATGGTAGCAATTGTCCGGACGTGTCGCCAAAAAAAGTTGAATTGCGGTGCCCCTCATAACTCGGTGCTGGATCATTTGTAATCAAAAAATGAAAATTCATTCGTTAGATAATAGTTCGCCCCTGGTAACGCTGTAAAGGTTTTTTGAAAATTGCAATTTTTTAATTTTTTCGAAGACTTTAAAGTGAAAAACTCAATTTTTTGGGAAAAAATCGGTTAATTTGTCATTGCCAAATCAAAATTATGAACAAAAAAAAAAAACTCGACAGCGTTACCTCGTAAAATATGTACAGAAATAGTGTTAAAAATTTCAAAAGGATCGGTGCAGTAGTTTTGAAGTTATGAGGGGCACCGAATTTGAAAACGTGAGTTGTGGGAATAACGCTTTAAAGTTTTAAACAAAAAAAAATCCTGTGTAAAACGTTTGCAAGCAACTTCGTCAATAACTAATAACTTCGTCAATTTTGCTTTAATTGAAATTTTGACACAATATTCTTCAGATATTATGCATTCAATTTAAAAAATAAAAAAAAATGAAAAAAAAAAAAATTTAATACCTTCCCCTTAAATCATTAAAATGTTCCTCTACTGAATTTGAGAAAATTATTATATCGTCCATATAGACGTGGCAAGTTTTTCCAACTTGATCTCTTAAAATTCATTGCTCGTTGGAAGATTCTTGGAGCGTTTGTCAAGCCAAAAGGCATTCTTAAAAATTCGTATTTACCGTTATTTATAGAAAAAGACGTTTTTTGAATGTCGGATTCTCTCATTAATATTTGATGAAAACCTGATTCCAGGTCAATTGTGGAAAAAAATTTCGCTTTTCCCAGATTAGCTAATATAACAGATGGATCCTGCATAGGGTATCTATCGGGAATTGTGTTTTCATTTAATTTTTTAAAATCAATGACAAGTCTTAATTTTGGACTGCCATCTTCATTGTATCCTTTTTTCGGAACTACAAGAACTGGAGAATTATACGGACTCCTGCTAGGTTGTATGATTTTTTCGGACAACATTCTTTTAATTTCTTTATTAACAAATTCTGCTACAGATTGGGCATATGGGTATTGTTTACCATATATGGGTCTATCATGGTCTAAGTTTATTTCCCCTCTAATATCAGTGCGGAAAGGGATTTGCATATTTATTTTAGAGTGCTCATTTTTGATATGGTTTGTTATTATATTTCTTAATTCTTCCATATCATTTTCTGATTTCAATTTTATGTTGTTTAGGCAATGTTTTTTATTTTTTTTGTTGTGAGGTTATTGACCTTAGACCTTCATTTTTTGATTGGAAGGACTTTATTGAACAAAAATCTTCTGAGCGCTCTGATTCGGAGCTGTAGTCATAGTCGCTTGTTTCGACGCAGACTGAATACGGTTTAACTTGTTTTATCTGGTTTAAATATTTGCTTATTAAGAATTTGTTCAGAGGGTGATTACATTTTTCCTCGGTGTGGCATAGAATTTCATTACACACTTTATTGTGAAAAAGTAATTTTTCCTCTTTCCCATGATATTGTATAACTCCCTTTTTTGTGTCGATTATAGCACCAATTTTTTTAAGAAGATTATATCCGACTAACAAGTCAGTTTCTAAATCCTCGATTTCATAAAAGATATGTTTAATATTGAAAATTGTTATCATGTGAAAATATTTTATTATCGAATATCCGTTCATTTTTATTTAAATATATTCCCTTTTTAATGTAACAAGCGGTTGCGCCTGTATCAATGAGTACTTTAAAATTTTTATGTTCTTTTCTGTCAAATCGTATTAAGTAAGGTAATCTTACTCTTGCCCTTCCCCTAAAAAATGGTCCTCCTGAATATTATTTATTTTCATGGTTTTATTTTGTGGTTGATTTACTGTACTCTCAAGCTCTCGCTTTACTGGAAGATGACTTGGGCCAGCTGCTTGATTTGCAAAGTTTTGTGGATTATTAATAGAAGGACGGCTATAATTATGTTGATAATAGTGTGGTCGACCTGAATACGGACGATCTTGGTTTTGGTTTGTGCCAAAATTTTGGGTATATCCCTGACGATAATTATTAGATTGCCCTTTTGGTCGGTTTACGAACTGTATGGAAGGATCAACTTCCATTGGTTCTGGGGTTTGTTGTCCCTGAACGTTGTTCTGGTCGAAATAAGTCTGTTGGGGCCAACTTTGGTTTTGGCTGTTTCCCCATTTTGGTTTATTAAAATTTTGTTTTGGTTGGACCGAGTTAAACCTTAGGTAATTATTTTGCCTTCGGTTTTCATTTTGAAAGCCATAATATCTATTGGCGAATTGGGCTCTAAAATTATTTGATTCTAGTTCTTGCACTTTTGCTAAGGCGTTTGGAAGGTCGGGTGGATTTAGCGAGAAAAGTGTCTCTGATATTGATCCGTTTAGACCAGAAATAAAGATTCTTAGAGCATCGCTCCTAATTACTTTATTAGTTTCTTTTGTAATTTCGCTTTCTTTACCGTATGTCATTATGGTCTTATTGATCAGTAGGGTCATCTTTTTATTTACCTCCTTATAGAACTCCGTAATAGACAATTTACCTTGTCTAAGAATACTTAGTTCAGCTTCTAGAACGTGGATTGGTCTTCTATCATTATAGATAAAATCCAATCTAGACAAAATTGCATTGAAATTAAGAACTGTTCCATGGTTGGTTAGGGCATCATATGCCGCTCCCATGATTTTGTTACGAAGTATGGTTAACGCTATAAAATATTGCTCACTGTTTATTTTATATAAACTCATTGCTGTCTCTGCAGCCTCCCTCCAGCCTACATACCGAGTTTGCTCCCCATTAAATTTTGGCAGAGCTTTAATCACTTCTAATGTTGTATCACAACTTATATTTGGATTAATTGTCTGAATTTTATAATCTTCTACCGTTTTTTCCTTACTTTCAACTTTTGCCGATAATTCATTAATTTTTGTAGTCAATTCATTTAACTGGACGTTTATCAATCTATTTATTAATTCTGTTGTAATAGAACTGGTTCCAATTCCACTACCTAATGTGCTTGATCCACCACCGGTTGCCATGTTTAAATTTTGAAAATTATTTATTATATCTTCCAGATTGTTTAATCGTTCAGTATTTAATTTTTCAAGAGATTTGACTTAGTTTTATAAAATTTTTGTTAGTATTTTTTATATGTAATGTAAATTTAATGTATAACTAAGGATAAGCTTTTCTTTAATTTCTCACGATGATGTTGTATCCTTTCCTCCTTAGTTAGATGTCCTGTTTGGTTTCTTCCTTCGGCTATCTGTATCCTTTTCTCCTTGGTTAGATGTTCTGTTGGATTTCTTCCTTCTTTCTTTTGTTGGATCGGTTAATCAGCTTTTGTATTTAATTGAATTTATTTATTCCTTTTGTATTTGTTCCTTTTTTTAAATTATTTTTTTTGTATTTCTTTGTATATTGTTTTTTTGTATTATTTTTTGTATATTGTTTTTTTGTTAAACTTTTCTGTTTATAAAATGTTTTTGCTTTATTGTTTTTTTGCTTATTCAGGTCTCTTGAAAAGCTCCTCTTGAAAAATCACTGACGCACTGTGTGGATTTGTTTAGAGTTGTTTTTGTTTGTGTTGTTTTTCATTTATTAGTTTATTTTTCAGTGACCACGGTTTTTTTAATTTTGAACACTGAATTTTAATGTGTTTTTTTGTAATGTTTTTTATATATTTTTTTTATTTTTTATCGGAGTCTTTGCCAATCACTAGTCTTCGGTTTGCCCGTTCAACGCGATTAAATTGGGATTTATATGAGTTTTTTTGAGCCACGCTGGTGCTTTCCTTCTAATTAATTTGTTTTTATTTTAATTAATTATTTATTAGAATCACCTTTATTTGCATGGCCCCACGTTGGCCGCAATTAAATTTATCCCGAAGTTCACTTTATAAAAAAATAATTTTTAATTTTTAAATTTTTTATTTTTAAAAACTTTATTTGTTATTTCTTATTTGGTTCACAAACTTTATTTAAACGCTTAGGCTAGACCGATTGTATGTGAAAGGCTTGCTCCCGGAATAAGACTGACTAATTTTTAATTGCCAGATAACCAACAAACCTCGGCTTAAGAGAAATAACTCAAAAGGGTACTTGGAGAGAATAAACAATTGCCCTAAGAGATTCTAAGAAAAAGGGACAATTTGCTGATGCAGTAGTTGAGTCATTCGTGAAGAGTGATAAGATCGGAAGATCGAACCAATTCGGACTGGTGACGGCGAGTCGGCTCTAATGTTTATGTCTGGCTTGGGCCATGGAAAATTTCATGGGAATGTTTACAAGTGGAGCTTGATGTTTAGTCTGGATAATCTTTTGGGGATCATCAGAAACGAGTGAGGGGAAATTAGGAGACAAGATAGGAAACGGCATGACGCATTCAGCAGGGGCTACTGCGTTTTGCAAATAATGTTTGCATTGCCTTTTTGGTGAGGCAATTTATGAGTTGGATAACATGCATGTGCGTTCCCCTCTCACCAACAAGCTCGACTAAAAAAGTTGACCGTTTTGGGCCCTGATGTCCCATCTATGTACTTTATAATCTTTGGTAGCATTCTGTAACTATTATAGACGTTTTATAAAAAATTTCGCCGACTATTCACGGCACATAACAAGATTATGTAAAAAGAATGTCCTCTTTAAATGGACGGATGAGTGTGAAAATGCATGCCAATACTTAAAAACAAAACTTATGGAACCTACCTTGCTACAATATCCAGAGTTCACTAAAGAATTCTATATAATAACAGATGCAAGTAAGCAAGCATGTGGAGCGGTTTTAACTCAAACCCATAATGGTCTCCAGCTTCCCATTGCATACGCATCAAAAGCATTTACAAAAGGTGAAAGTAACAAATGTACTACTGAGCAGGAATTAGTTGCAATTCACTGGGTAATGTAATTCACATTTTACACCATATATATATGGAACACATTTCTTAATAAGAACAGACCATAAACCTTTAATATGCCTTTTCTCAATGACCAATCCCAGTTCTAAACTTACACGTATGAGGCTCGAACTAGAAGAATACGACTTTACAGTCGAATATTTAAAGGGAAAATCATGTAGCTGATGCGTTATCAAGAATAACCATCAAAGATCTACAAAATATAACTAGAAATGTATTTGTTTGCTCCAAATTGGCAAACTGCAAAAATGCCTGTTTCAGGCCAGCAACTATGGTCCCAGTAACAACGCATCAACCGAATTCAATCCAAGTTCTTTTATTACTGTTTCCTATCTGCTCCTTCTATTCTTTTCTTCGAAGCTGCGACGCAGCGAGTCACAAGAGCGAGTACTACTTACTACTTAACAGAGTGATAACATTTTTAGGCGGTACAATTCAAATATTTCTCCTAAGTATGGGAGTAAGGAACACACGTAGAGATCTTGCAGCTCGTGCTCGTTGGGGGTTATTTTATTTGCTCGTAGCTTGCTATGCCCCGTCTCATAGCTAAGTAGCCCAAGTTGCGAGTTCTACGTATTTCCCTCACCTATTATTTTTTAAACAAGTTACGACTAAACATCGGCCGCGTTGAATGGCCGAAGGGCTTCAATTGATAGGTAATGGTGCTAGTCTATGGATAGCACGTTTGTAGATTCCATTTTTAGTTTTTACGATGGCCACTCGGACCCTTCCATCAGCACCTGTAATCGTTTCAGTGATGATGCCCAGAAGCCATGTCTGAGGTGGCAGATTGTCCTCCTGAATTGCGACAACGGTTCCAGCAGTTACATTTGGCGACTCCTTATTCCATTTCACGCGTTGTTGTAAGCTCAACAAGTAGTCTCGTGACCAATCCTTCCAAAAGCGTTGTTTTATCGCAGACACCAAATGCCAGCGCTGAAGAAACGATAAATTCGGTTCCACATTTGCCTGAGCGGATGCTGGAGGCAAGGTCGCCAAACTGGTCCCGACGAGGAGGTGCCCAGGGGTTATAGCTTCACCATCGTTTGGGCTTGAGCCGTCCGCGATAATCGGCCGCGAATTCAGCACTGCTTCAACTTCTACGATCACCGTCTGGAGCTCGTCTTCCTTTAGTAACGCGTTACCCACAGCTCGGAGAAACAAGTGTTTAGCCGATTTAACGGCCGCCTCCCAAAGCCCTCCAAAATGTGGGGCTCTGGGAGGGATGAAGATAAATTCGAATCGGCGAGGTGCTCCGAATGCTGTCATTGCGTCCTTATGGGTTTCCAATTTGCTCATTAGGTCATGTATGATGCGAGACGAGCCCGAGAAATTCGTGGCGTTATCGCAATACAATTTTTCGATGGGTCCACGTCTTCCGACAAATCTAGATAAGCACATAATGAATGTATTAGCGGTGAGATCTTTTACAAGTTCAAGATGAACGGCTTTTGACAGGAAGCAAATGAATATCGATACATACATCTTGATTGGAGGCTTGCCACGAATTCCTAGCGATACTCGAATCGGCCCAAATAAGTCAACTCCACTAATTGCAAACGGCCTTGTTCCTATCAAACGGTCGGCTGGTAAGTTACCCATTATTTGTGAAGCTAATTTTGGCTTGTATCGAAAGCAATGTACACATTGTCGTACGACCGCGCTACATTCGCGCCTAGCATTTATGAGCCACATTGTTTGGCGAATAAGACCAACCAATGCTCTGGGTCCTGCATGACAGTTTGTTCTATGCAGATGTTGAATGTATAAACTCACGAATCTGTTGCCCTTTGGCATAAGAAGCGGAAACTTTACGCTGTAGCTTAACTGTGCATTGAACAATCGACCTCCTACTCGCAACAAAGACACCTCGAGCTTTCCGATTGATTCCGTCACAACGAATGGACTTAATTTTTGAAGTGAGTCTGGCAATTTAACTGATTTTTGTAATTTTATGAGTTCACTTTTATATGCATTTTGCTGGATGACGCTTACAACAAGTAAGAAGGCCGAGCCGAGCTCAACCGAGGTAGGATTTAGCGAAGACCACGAGCGAGATTTTGATGCGTTAACAAATCGTAGGAAGTACGCAACAATGCGCATTACTTTAAGAAATGAAGATGAATTTTCGACAATTTTTTCTATCGGATTCGGCTCGAGTTGTGTTGTAACGTGGCTAGTAGGTATATTCCGAATCTCTAACTCCTCGTTAGTGTTGATTTGCTGAATTTTTGTATTTTGAGGCCAACGCCTTTGATCTTGAGTCAAGAAGTGGGGACCATCAAACCAAAATGAATTTTTTAATTCATTAACTGTACAACCCCGAGATGGAAAGTCTGCTGGATTGCTGTCAGTGGGTACATGGCGCCAACTAGCCGATGAGGTCATCTCTTGAATCTCACTGACGCGGTTGGCAACAAAGGTTTTTAGTTTTGAAGGATGTGTTTGCAGCCAATACAAGACGATTTCTGAATCGGACCACATTACAACTCGTTCAACTGGAGAGTCGATCAATGGACGAACTTCTTCCCACAAGTTGGCTAGCAAGTGCGCCGCGCAAAGCTCCAGTCGTAGTACCGACTTTGTTTTCAGAGGGGCCACTCTTGATTTTGCAGTAAGCAATTTAACTTCCACACCATGTGGATGTTCGACACGGATGTACAGGCAACATCCGTATGCCTCAGTTGAGGCATCCGCAAAGCCATGTATTTGACATACGGTATTTTTTGTCGTACCTACATGCCTTGGAATTGTCAATATATCCAACTCTTCCAAACCAATTGTGATCGATTGCCATTTCTGCTGAAGGCTTTCAGGAATTGGATCATCCCACTCTATCTTGAGCAGCCAAATCTGTTGGATAAGAATTTTGGCCTTTGTGACAACAGGACAGATAAGCCCGAGAGGATCATATAGGCGAGCAGTAAGGGACAACATAGATCTTTTTGTTGGCGCATGGCTTGTACACATATCTCGCGAAGAAAACTTAAAGATGTCATGTTTTGGGTTCCAAACGAGGCCTAACGCTTTTGTATCTTCGTGCTCTCCGACAGATACATCTGTAGACTGATTAAGATCTATTAACTGCTCACAGTTGGTTGCCCACTTCGAAAGAACAAGCCCGGCCGAGCCTAAGATTTCAACTACTTCGTTTCGCATCGACGTAAGTTCTTCGATTGTATCCGCGCCTGACAAAAGATCGTCAACATAGAAGCTATTCGATAAGACTAAGGATCCTAGAGGGTGGGAAACTGAATATATCTCACTAAGATACTTGAGGCAGCGGATAGCTAAGAACGGTGCGCAGGCCGTGCCGTATGTAATGGTATTCAAACGATAGACTTGTAATTTTTCATCCTTACACTGTCTCCATACTATTAGTTGAAAATTACGATGGGATTCAGTTATTTCGACTTGTCTATACATTTTGACGATATCTGCTGTAATAGCGTATTTGCGAAAACGAAACCTTAGCAATGTCGCGTATAGACACGGCTGTATAGTTGGTCCGATCATCAGCAATTCGTTCAATGACACTTGAGAGCTTGTCTTACTCGATGCATCGAAAACCACTCTAAGTTTAGTGCTTGAACTTTGCGGCCTGAGCACACATTGATAAGGAATGAAGAAATGAGGCTCAGTAGGAATTTCATTATTGACCAACGTCATGTGCCCTAAGGAAATGTACTCCTTCATAAAAGCAACGTACATGGAATTTATTTCTGGTTTATTGGACATCCTCCTTTCTAGTGCTAAGAAACGCCTTTTTGCGATTTCAAATGACGAGCCGAGACAAGTGGGGCTGGACTTAAATGGCAATGAAACTTGAAGTCGACCGGAGGGTAACCGAACAATACTCTCGATGAATGCCTTTTCGCACATAATTTGCTCCGGAGTGTAAAGTTTATTCTGTGCAATGCTCGGGAGACTTTCTATTTCCCAGAATTTTCGAATCAACATGTCTACACTGCAATGATCTTGAACCGCGCTCAACATTGAGGTAGCCTGTTTGACATTTGTTTTTGATGACTTGCACCGACCTGATACGATCCATCCAAAAACGGAATTTTGTAGGATTGGACCATATGTTTCCTGCTTGAATTTCCCTTCCTTTAACAACTCGAAGAATGTGTCAGCACCAAGCAATATGTCAATTCTCTGAGGTCTGTGGAACAGTGGATCAGCTAACTTTATGTTATCAGGGAGGTTCCAGTCTAACACTTGAACTGCCCTCTCTGGTTGGGACGATGATATTGACTTCAGAACAATAAGGTCAGCTTCCAATTGAAATGCCTGTGTTCTGGAGTGTATAGTTGCTTGAACTACATGGCGAGCTGATACAGCTGATTGACCTATTCCAAGAAGGTTTGTGTCTTTTCGATCGCGCTTAAGTTTTAGAATTTTGGATAACTCCTCTGTTATAAAGTTTACCTGTGACCCGGAATCTAAAAGCACACGAGCAGTGTGCATTTGACCATTGCTACCTGTAATGTTAACAAGGGCTGTAGCTAATACAATTTGATTTGAGTCGGCTGTCATCGCGTGGTGGACGGCAGAGGTGGTCAAAGGTTGTGTCACCAACGGCTCTTGAGTGGAAGCTAGCTCTGATGGTGAAGAGTCGGAGCTGTATCTGTGAAGCAGTGAATGATGTGGCTTCGAACACACGCGGCACTTAGAGGATTGACACGTAAGAACGGAATGCCCTTTCCTTAGGCAGTTTATGCACAATGGGAATGTCTTAGCGAATTTGAATCGTGTAGCGACCGTTGCGGCCACAAACGAACTGCACGCGTGAATGTAGTGATCCACAGCTTTGCAATAATAGCATTTTGGATCCTGGGTTCGAGTAGTATTGGCAACGGACAAGGAAGTTTTACTAAAGTTCTTTACAGAATTTGGCCGCCCCAGCCTACGAAACCTTTGCGTGCTTGACGTAGCTTCATCTGCTGCTAAATGTTGGTAGCGTTTATTGAGTGCATCTTGGCAGTCCTGCCAAAGGGGGATGTTTTGAAAGTCTAAACTTTCTTCCCATTTAGACTTAGTTTTTGCATCCACTTTGGTCATGACGATGTGTATGAGCATTGCATTTGCTATTACTTTGTCACTGCCTAGTGAAAGCAAGGATTCGTAGATAGCTGTGACAGTATCTATCATGTGACGCAGTGACAAGGCGGACGGACCCTGCATTGAGGGAATGTCGAAGAGGCGTGAGATACAATCAAAAAAAATTAAACACTGATTGTCGTACACCCGATTTAAGGCGGCTAGTGCCTTTGGGTAATTGGTCTCAGTTATTTGATATGCTTTCACGGTCCCCAACGCTTCTTTCTCCAGACATGACAACAGGTGATTAAATTTTTCGACGTCGCTAAGAGTTGGATCGCTATCTATGAGACTAGTGAATAAACCAATAAAGTTCTTATACTCTGAGTAGCATCCGGAAAACTTAGGTAAATTCATTCGAGTTAAATTTTTATTGTGGGAGCTTGTGGTATTAAGGGTCGAGTTAAGCGCTTGTCTGACATATAAAGAGATTTTGTGGCTACACACTTATCCTCAAGCTCAGCTCGCGAGGACAATGCCGGATTAATGGACTCAATTTCATCTTGAAGGTTAAATGCACGATTTATGTAATTGTTTAAATGTCTAATCTGCACTCTTATTCGCTGCCTCGAATGGATACGATTTGTTGTTGCATAAACTCTCCCATGCGGTCTATGTCACCTTTAACACTTTCAAGACGCGAGAGTAATGAGTTAGCACGATCGTTGCCATCATTGACATCATGTGCACTTGAACTTTGTTGACGACTTAAACGTCGCTTCGGAGCCATGATGCAATTTTACGCTAAAATGTCAATATAAGTGAATCTTTGCCAGCCACTGATTTAATTTAAATTGAATTCTCAAGTAGAAAGCACAGTTATCTAGTGTTACGATAGGTTATTGATTGAACTTATTTTAACTTTGGAACTTTGTTATAACTGTACCCGAATTGTATGTGAGCTGAAGACAAATACAGCAGAGAGACAAATTGAACAACTCGAATCCACTAAACTCGGGCTAAGCGCAATTAAGGTGCTGCAACGATTTCCAAAGCTCCCTCTGATCGATGAACTGTATTTTTGCTGTATGTATGTGTGTGTGATGTGTGCGATGGTATGTGCATGTGAAGAGAGAAAGAACGGCACCAAGCAACTAAAGAACCAACCTGTAATCTTGACACGTGTTTGCCTCAAAACTTACGCCTTGGCTGATTTTTGCAGGCTTATGTATGTAGGTCATTTACCGAAATTCTATCAATTTGTTACTTAGCGATTAAGGAAATCCAGCGGCGTGTCCAGTACAAGCCCAAACTGAGATTCCACGGTGAATGTATATAGTAAGCTGATCTGCTATATGAACGGTGAATTCCAGCGGAGTGTCGAGTACAAGCCCGAACTGAGATTCCACGGTGAATGTATAGCTGATCTGCTATGTATATATGATGATACGTCCTTCTGGGGGCGCCAAAAAATGTTTGCTCCAAATTGGCAAACTGCGAAAATGCCTTTCAGGCATTTTCAGGCCAGCAACTATGGTCCCAGTAACAACGCATCAACCGAATTCAATCGAAGTTCTTTTATTACTAGTTTCTATCTGCTCCTTCTATTCTTTCCTTCGAAGCTGCGACGCAGCGAGTAACAAGAGCGAGTACTTAACAGAGTGATAACATTTTTAGGCGGTACAATTCAAATATTTCTCATAAGTATGGGAGTAAGGAACACACGTAGAGATCTTGCAGCTCGTGCTCGTTGGGGGTTATTTTATTTGCTCGTAGCTTGCTATGCCCCGTCTCATAGCTAAGTAGCCCAAGTTGCGAGTTCTACGTATTTCCCTCACCTATTATTTTTTAAACAAGTTACGACTAAACATCGGCCGCGTTGAATGGCCGAAGGGCTTCAATTGATAGGTAATGGTGCTAGTCTATGGATAGCACGTTTGTAGATTCCATTTTTAGTTTTTACGATGGCCACTCGGACCCTTCCATCAGCACCTGTAATCGTTTCAGTGATGATGCCCAGAAGCCATGTCTGAGGTGGCAGATTGTCCTCCTGAATTGCGACAACGGTTCCAGCAGTTACATTTGGCGACTCCTTATTCCATTTCACGCGTTGTTGTAAGCTCAACAAGTAGTCTCGTGACCAATCCTTCCAAAAGCGTTGTTTTATCGCAGACACCAAATGCCAGCGCTGAAGAAACGATAAATTCGGTTCCACAATTGCCTGAGCGGATGCTGGAGGCAAGGTCGCCAAACTGGTCCCGACGAGGAGGTGCCCAGGGGTTATAGCTTCACCATCGTTTGGGCTTGAGCCGTCCGCGATAATCGGCCGCGAATTCAGCACTGCTTCAACTTCTACGATCACCGTCTGGAGCTCGTCTTCCTTTAGTAACGCGTTACCCACAGCTCTGAGAAACAAGTGTTTAGCCGATTTAACGGCCGCCTCCCAAAGCCCTCCAAAATGTGGGGCTCTGGGAGGGATGAAGATAAATTCGAATCGGCGAGGTGCTCCGAATGCTGTCATTGCGTCCTTATGGGTTTCCAATTTGCTCATTAGGTCATGTATGATGCGAGACGAGCCCGAGAAATTCGTAGCGTTATCGCAATACAATTTTTCGATGGGTCCACGTCTTCCGACAAATCTAGATAAGCACATAATGAATGTATTAGCGGTGAGATCTTTTACAAGTTCAAGATGAACGGCTTTTGACAGGAAGCAAATGAATATCGATACATACATCTTGATTGGAGGCTTGCCACGAATTCCTAGCGATACTCGAATCGGCCCAAATAAGTCAACTCCACTAATTGCAAACGGCCTTGTTCCTATCAAACGGTCGGCTGGTAAGTTACCCATTATTTGTGAAGCTAATTTTGGCTTGTATCGAAAGCAATGTACACATTGTCGTACGACCGCGCTACATTCGCGCCTAGCATTTATGAGCCACATTGTTTGGCGAATAAGACCAACCAATGCTCTGGGTCCTGCATGACAGTTTGTTCTATGCAGATGTTGAATGTATAAACTCACGAATCTGTTGCCCTTTGGCATAAGAAGCGGAAACTTTACGCTGTAGCTTAACTGTGCATTGAACAATCGACCTCCTACTCGCAACAAAGACACCTCGAGCTTTCCGATTGATTCCGTCACAACGAATGGACTTAATTTTTGAAGTGAGTCTGGCAATTTAACTGATTTTTGTAATTTTATGAGTTCACTTTTATATGCATTTTGCTGGATGACGCTTACAACAAGTAAGAAGGCCGAGCCGAGCTCAACCGAGGTAGGATTTAGCGAAGACCACGAGCGAGATTTTGATGCGTTAACAAATCGTAGGAAGTACGCAACAATGCGCATTACTTTAAGAAATGAAGATGAATTTTCGACAATTTTTTCTATCGGATTCGGCTCGAGTTGTGTTGTAACGTGGCTAGTAGTTATATTCCGAATCTCTAACTCTTCGTTAGTGTTGATTTGCTGAATTTTTGTATTTTGAGGCCAACGCCTTTGATCTTGAGTCAAGAAGTGGGGACCATCAAACCAAAATGAATTTTTTAATTCATTAACTGTACAACCCCGAGATGGAAAGTCTGCTGGATTGCTGTCAGTGGGTACATGGCGCCAACTAGCCGATGAGGTCATCTCTTGAATCTCACTGACGCGGTTGGCAACAAAGGTTTTTAGTTTTGAAGGATGTGTTTGCAGCCAATACAAGACGATTTCTGAATCGGACCACATTACAACTCGTTCAACTGGAGAGTCGATCAATGGACGAACTTCTTCCCACAAGTTGGCTAGCAAGTGCGCCGCGCAAAGCTCCAGTCGTGGTACCGACTTTGTTTTCAGAGGGGCCACTCTTGATTTTGCAGTAAGCAATTTAACTTCCACACCATGTGGATGTTCGACACGGATGTACAGGCAACATCCGTATGCCTCAGTTGAGGCATCCGCAAAGCCATGTATTTGACATACGGTATTTTTTGTCGTACCTACATGCCTTGGAATTGTCAATATATCCAACTCTTCCAAACCAATTGTGATCGATTGCCATTTCTGCTGAAGGCTTTCAGGAATTGGATCATCCCACTCTATCTTGAGCAGCCAAATCTGTTGGATGAGAATTTTGGCCTTTGTGACCACAGGACAGATAAGCCCGAGAGGATCATATAGGCGAGCAGTAAGGGACAACATAGATCTTTTTGTTGGCGCATGGCTTGTACACATATCTCGCGAAGAAAACTTAAAGATGTCATGTTTTGGGTTCCAAACGAGGCCTAACGCTTTTGTATCTTCGTGCTCTCCGACAGATACATCTGTAGACTGATTAAGATCTATTAACTGCTCACAGTTGGTTGCCCACTTCGAAAGAACAAGCCCGGCCGAGCCTAAGATTTCAACTACTTCGTTTCGCATCGACGTAAGTTCTTCGATTGTATCCGCGCCTGACAAAAGATCGTCAACATAGAAGCTATTCGATAAGACTAAGGATCCTAGAGGGTGGGAAACTGAATATATCTCACTAAGATACTTGAGGCAGCGGATAGCTAAGAACGGTGCGCAGGCCGTGCCGTATGTAATGGTATTCAAACGATAGACTTGTAATTTTTCATCCTTACACTGTCTCCATACTATTAGTTGAAAATTACGATGGGATTCAGTTATTTCGACTTGTCTATACATTTTGACGATATCTGCTGTAATAGCGTATTTGCGAAAACGAAACCTTAGCAATGTCGCGTATAGACACGGCTGTATAGTTGGTCCGATCATCAGCAATTCGTTCAATGACACTTGAGAGCTTGTCTTACTCGATGCATCGAAAACCACTCTAAGTTTAGTGCTTGAACTTTGCGGCCTGAGCACACATTGATAAGGAATGAAGAAATGAGGCTCAGTAGGAATTTCATTATTGACCAACGTCATGTGCCCTAAGGAAATGTACTCCTTCATAAAAGCAACGTACATGGAATTTATTTCTGGTTTATTGGACATCCTCCTTTCTAGTGCTAAGAAACGCCTTTTTGCGATTTCAAATGACGAGCCGAGACAAGTGGGGCTGGACTTAAATGGCAATGAAACTTGAAGTCGACCGGAGGGTAACCGAACAATACTCTCGATGAATGCCTTTTCGCAAATAATTTGCTCCGGAGTGTAAAGTTTATTCTGTGCAATGCTCGGGAGACTTTCTATTTCCCAGAATTTTCGAATCAACATGTCTACACTGCAATGATCTTGAACCGCGCTCAACATTGAGGTAGCCTGTTTGACATTTGTTTTTGATGACTTGCACCGACCTGATACGATCCATCCAAAAACGGAATTTTGTAGGATTGGACCATATGTTTCCTGCTTGAATTTCCCTTCCTTTAACAACTCGAAGAATGTGTCAGCACCAAGCAATATGTCAATTCTCTGAGGTCTGTGGAACAGCGGATCAGCTAACTTTATGTTATCAGGGAGGTTCCAGTCTAACACTTGAACTGCCCTCTCTGGTTGGGACGATGATATTGACTTCAGAACAATAAGGTCAGCTTCCAATTGAAATGCTTGTGTTCTGGAGTGTATAGTTGCTTGAACTACATGGCGAGCTGATACAGCTGATTGACCTATTCCAAGAAGGTTTGTGTCTTTTCGATCGCGCTTAAGTTTTAGAATTTTGGATAACTCCTCTGTTATAAAGTTTACCTGTGACCCGGAATCTAAAAGCACACGAGCAGTGTGCATTTGACCATTGCTACCTGTAATGTTAACAAGGGCTGTAGCTAATACAATTTGATTTGAGTCGGCTGTCATCGCGTGGTGGACGGCAGAGGTGGTCAAAGGTTGTGTCACCAACGGCTCTTGAGTGGAAGCTAGCTCTGATGGTGAAGAGTCGGAGCTGTATCTGTGAAGCAGTGAATGATGTGGCTTCGAACACACGCGGCACTTAGAGGATTGACACGTAAGAACGGAATGCCCTTTCCTTAGGCAGTTTATGCACAATGGGAATGTCTTAGCGAATTTGAATCGTGTAGCGACCGTTGCGGCCACAAACGAACTGCACGCGTGAATGTAGTGATCCACAGCTTTGCAATAATAGCATTTTGGATCCTGGGTTCGAGTAGTATTGGCAACGGACAAGGAAGTTTTACTAAAGTTCTTTACAGAATTTGGCCGCCCCAGCCTACGAAACCTTTGCGTGCTTGGCGTAGCTTCATCTGCTGCTAAATGTTGGTAGCGATTATTGAGTGCATCTTGGCAGTCCTGCCAAAGGGGGATGTTTTGAAAGTCTAAACTTTCTTCCTTTAGACTTAGTTTTTGCCACTTTGTCATGACGATGTGTATTCCATGAAAGCAAGATTCGTAGATAGCTGTGACAGTATCTATCATGTGACGCAGTGACAAGGCGGACGGACCCTGCATTGAGGGAATGTCGAAGAGGCGTGAGATACAATCAAAAAAAATTAAACACTGATTGTCGTACACCCGATTTAAGGCGGCTAGTGCCTTTGGGTAATTGGTCTCAGTTATTTGATATGCTTTCACGGTCCCCAACGCTTCTTTCTCCAGACATGACAACAGGTGATTAAATTTTTCGTTGTCGCTAAGAGTTGGATCGCTATCTATGAGACTAGTGAATAAACCAATAAAGTTCTTATACTCTGAGTAGCATCCGGAAAACTTAGGTAAATTCATTCGAGGTAAATTTTTATTATGGGAGCTTGTGGTATTAAGGGTCGAGTTAAGTAATGGTGGTCTTTGATTCTGTCCACTAGCTGACATATAAAGAGATTTTGTGGCTACACACTTATCCTCAAGCTCAGCTCGCGAGGACAATGCCGGATTAATGGACTCAATTTCATCTTGAAGGTTAAATGCACGATTTATGTAATTGTTTAAAATGTCTAATCTGCACTCTAATTCGCTGCCTCGAATGGATACGATTTGTTGTTGCATAAACTCTCCCATGCGGTCTATGTCACCCTTAACACTTTCAAGACGCGAGAGTAATGAGTTAGCACGATCGTTGCCATCATTGACATCATGTGCACTTGAACTTTGTTGACGACTTAAACGTCGCTTCGGAGCCATGATGCAATTTTACGCTAAAATGTCAATATAAGTGAATCTTTGCCAGCCACTGATTTAATTTAAATTGAATTCTCAAGTAAAAAGCACAGTTATCTAGTGTTACGATAGGTTATTGATTGAACTTATTTTAACTTTGGAACTTTGTTATAACTGTACCCGAATTGTATGTGAGCTGAAGACAAATACAGCAGAGAGACAAATTGAACAACTCGAATCCACTAAACTCGGGCTAAGCGCAATTAAGGTGCTGCAACGATTTCCAAAGCTCCCTCTGATCGATGAACTGTATTTTTGCTGTATGTATGTGTGTGTGATGTGTGCGATGGTATGTGCATGTGAAGAGAGAAAGAACGGCACCAAGCAACTAAAGAACCAACCTGTAATCTTGACACGTGTTTGCCTCAAAACTTACGCCTTGGCTGATTTTTGCAGGCTTATGTATGTAGGTCATTTACCGAAATTCTATCAATTTGTTACTTAGCGATTAAGGAAATCCAGCGGCATGTCCAGTACAAGCCCAAACTGAGATTTCACGGTGAATGTATATATGTAAAGCTGATCTGCTATATGAACGGTGAATTCCAGCGGCGTGTCGAGTACAAGCCCGAACTGAGATTCCACGGTGAATGTATAGCTGATCTGCTATGTATATATGATGATACGTCCTTCTGGGTCCACCCGGGGGCGCCAAAAAATGTTTGCTCCAAATTGGCAAACTGCAAAAATGCCTGTTTCAGGCCAGCAACTATGGTCCCAGTAACAACGCATCAACCGAATTCAATCCAAGTTCTTTTATTACTGTTTCCTATCTGCTCCTTCTATTCTTTTCTTCGAAACTGCGACGCAGCGAGTCACAAGAGCGAGTACTACTTACTACTTAACAGAGTGATAACATTTTTAGGCGGTACAATTCAAATATTTCTCCTAAGTATGGGAGTAAGGAACACACGTAGAGATCTTGCAGCTCGTGCTCGTTGGGGGTTATTTTATTTGCTCGTAGCTTGCTATGCCCCGTCTCATAGCTAAGTAGCCCAAGTTGCGAGTTCTACGTATTTCCCTTACCTATTATTTTTTAAACAAGTTACGACTAAACAGAATTAAAAGTCACACTACTACTACAAAGTAGACAAAAATTCCGCGCGGAAAATCAAGAACAATAATTGTCAAGGCAATCTTTAAATAAAGCTTCTAAGCCCAACGTATACGACGTCATAAACAATGATGAAGTACGTAAAGTAGTGACCTTGCAGATAAAAAATATGATATGTTTATTTAAACAAGGCAGAAAAATTACTGCAAGATATGATGTTAGCGATTTATATACTAATGATTATTATTGATTATTGATTTAGATCAATTTTTCCAAAGGCTTGAAATGCAAGCCGGTATACATAAAATCAGCCAACTCAAAGTGGCACCGTGGGAAAATATCTTTGAATATACTTCAATAGATAAATTGAAATTAATGGGCAATAAAATATTGAAAACATTAAGAGCAGCGCTATTCAACCCGGTGACCCAAATAACAAATTTAAAAGAAAAAGAAGCAATTTTGTCTACATTTCATGATGATCCAATTCAAGGAGGTCATACTGGCATATCAAAAACTTTGGCCAAAGTAAAAAAAGACACTATTACTGGAAAAACAAGTCTAAAGATATAACTGAGTACGTAAGAAAATGTCAAAAATGACAGAAATCCAAAATAACTAAACACACAAAGACCTCTTTAACAATTACAGACACATTAATAAATGCTTTCAACAGAGTGATAGTGGACACTTTTGGTACACTGCCAAAATCAGAAAATGGCAATGAGCAATATTTAAAAATTTCAAATATTACATCCACAGCACACCACCATACAGTTGGAACAATAGAAAGAAGCCATAGAACTTTACATATCGGTTGATTAACGGTTGGGACGTATGGCTTCAATATTTTGCTTCTGTTTCAACACGACCCCCTCTATGGCACATACTTATTGTCCATATGAGTTTGTATTCGGTAAAACAAGTAATTTTCCAAAACATTTTAATAGCATAGAAGGGTAGAAGCACTATATAATATAGTCGTCAATGCTAAGGAGAGTAAGTAAAGATTAGAAGTAGCCTATAAAAGAGCTAGAGTTATGTTAGAAGCAAATAAGAATAGAAATAAACTACTATACGATCATAAAGTAAGGGATATAGATATATCAGTAGGTGACAAAGTTTTATTAAAAAACGAGACAGGTCATAAGTTGGATCCTAAATATACAGGTCCGTATATAGTTACGGAAATAGGAGATAGAAATAATATAGTAATAACAAATAATAAACATAAGAAACAAACAGTTCATAGGGATAGAATAAAAATCATTATTTCATAAATTTCACTTAGTATGGCCATACAAAGACACACATACAACAACAAACAACAACAAAAAAAATAATAAAAAAACAAGAAAGGAAAGCTAACTTCGGGCGGAGCCGAAGTTGATATACCCTTGCAGTTAAAACCGGAATATAGAATAGAATCTGTACCAAGTTCCAGCTTTCTATCTTCAAAAACACGAAAGTTTGGTCATTTCCGATCGTTCAGTTATATGGCAGCTATAGGATATAGTCGGCCGATCCTTATGAAATTTGGCATGTCGTAATGTTTTGCCAAAAATAGCACTCATGTCAAATTTGAATCCGGGATTCAACGGCCGGGAACGGCCGATCCCGGTCGTTCCGACTTATATACTGCGTGCAAAGGAAAGAAGTGTGTGTGCAAAGTTTCAAGTCGATAGCTTTAAAACTGAGAGACTAGTTCGCGTAGAAACAGACAGACGGACAGACAGACAGACGGACAGACGGACAGACGGACATGCTCATATCAACTCAGGAGGTGATCCTGATCAAGAATATATATACTTTATAGGGTCGGAGATGTCTCCTTCACTGCGTTGCACACTTTTGGACAAAATTATAATACCCTCTGCAAGGGTATAATAAACTGTGTGTGTCAGACTGACGCACGGCAGAAGTGAAACTTCTAAGTTGGTTTTTCCATGCATGCGAGCCCCGGCTTAGATCTCTCCCCCTCTCTCGTGTTGAATTCAGGTTTCCATATTTGTTTTTTTCAATCAATTTTATATTCCGATTAAAAAACGTATTGATGACAGAAAGTACGCGATAAACCAATTTACCGGAGCTGTGTATTAATTACGAGTTTAGGGAATTTTCTATTCAAACCCACACGCTAACAAAGTTATGTATTCAAAATCCCCCATTCGTGATGTATTTCTTTTTTTTTCCATACGAACTACCGAACTGAGCGGACGTGCTTTGTCCGAGCTCCGGGAAAACTGCACCATAATACAGCTAACCAAAAAAAAACTGCGGTAACCCAATATAAGCGAAAAGACGCTGAACTACAATTTACTAAAAGCGACAGACAAGCTTTTTATAACAGTTGTGATGTGCTAAACCAAAACTAGTGCATTGTTCAAAAAAAAAAAAGTAAGAGCCCCGCAATGAGCTCATTGAGCAACGATCAAAAGAACGTGCGTAGAAGTTCAGTGAACCAAAGAAACGGCTTCTACTCTTACTTTTCAACCCGCGATACCGAAGTGGAAAAATCGGCGATTATAAGCAACCCGGCTTTACTGACCGTTGAAACCCAAAGGGCACGGTCTTGCTCACCCGCACTGCTCACTCCGACTCCCGCGTCATGGAGTTCGCAGAGTAAAACCCCCCCTCCAATATCGGAAACAAATTTCGCACCAACAACTAGCAGCGCTACAACTTCTGCAACAACAGCGAAAACCTCTGCAACTCAAAGTACCGCGACGTCAACGACTACAGCGAGTACAAAAACAACAACCTCGGAAAGTGCCAAAGCGGCAACGGCCACACAGACTGGAATGGATCGCTACATCCAAATTAAGCGCAAGCTTAGCCCGCAGAGTAATCCGGCAGGCAACAAAACAAAAATTAACCGTGTCCTGAATAAAGATAATGAACCAGACAGATCCACTACTAACAGATTTGCCCTACTGGCGGAGGCTGAGGAAAACCAACCAGCCCAAGACACCGCAAAAAAACCCAAGCCCCCTCCAATCTATATTAGGGAAAAAAGCTCGAGTGCCCTGGTCAACAAAATTGCGTCGTTGATTGGGAACGGTGACAACTTTCATGTTGTTCCGCTGATCAAAGGGAACATCCATGAAACAAAGGTGCAAACCAAGACTGAAGAGCACTTCCGAATCGTGTCCAAATATCTGGACACTGTACAGAAAAAACTATTACACGTACCAGCTGAAAAGCAGTAAGGGCCTACAAGTGGTAGTAAAGGGAATCGAACCTGATGTTACCGCCGCGGAAGTAAAAACCGCCCTTAAAGAAAAGGGCTTCGCCGCCAAGAATGTTATTACCATTCTTAATAAAGATAACAAGCCAATACCCCTCTTCAAGGTCGGGCTTGAGCCAGAAGGCAGGTCGCTAAAGAAGAACGAAGTCCACCCAATCTACAACCTGCAATATCTTTTGCATCGGAATATCACTGTTGAAGAGCCACATAAACGCAACGGTCCAGTGCAATGCACTAACTGTCAAGAGTATGGACACACAAGGTCTTACTGCACACTTCGGGCTGTCTGTCTAGTCTGCGGATCGCCCACAAGTCCGCTTGCTGCACTACAAACAAGGACAGTACCGTGAAGAAATGTGGAAACTGCGGAGGCAGCCATACGGCAAACTATAGAGGATGTATGGTGTATAAGGAGTTAAAGAGTCGCATGCGTCAAGCGACCGCAACGCGCAACTAAAATCCACAGAATGCGAACATTGCGTCAAAAACTACGCCAGACGTCTTCTTCGCCAAAGCTGCGAGATCCTCATTTGGTCCACTAAACACCACCAACGGCTTCTCCTATGCCGATGCTCTACGATCTGGAAGGGAAATTCCAATTCAGCCTAACTATCAAAGCGCTCAACAGGCCCCAGAACAGCCACACAGCAAAATGGAAACTATGATGCTTACCCTCCAACAAAGTATGATGGAGCTTATGTCATTCATGAAAACGACCATGCAAACGCTTGTTCGAAACCAGAACATGGTGATACAGCTGCTCGTAGCACAACAGTCTAAATAATCTATGCAGGCGCTACGAATATCAATGTGGAACGCCAATGGTGTCTCACGGCATAAACTAGAATTATCACAATTCTTAACCGAAAACCATATTGACGTTATGCTACTGGTGGAAACGCATCTTACAAGCAAATACAACTTTCATATAAGAGGCTACACAATCTACCGCACAGATCATCCAGATGGGAAAGCCCACGGCGGAACTGGAGTTCTAATCAGAGAACGAATTAAACACCATTTTCACAAAAGGTTTGCAACAAACTTCTTGCAGGCCACATCCATACAAATTCAGTCAAGCAACGGAATCCTTTCAATCGCTGCCGTTTACTGCCCTCCTCGTTTCTCAATCTCGGAAGGACAATTTATGGACTTCTACAATTCACTTGGGGACCGATTTATAGCTGCAGGAGACTACAACGCCAAACATACGCACTGGGGATCACGTCTAGTGACTCCCAAAGGAAGACAATTGTACAATGCAATTATAAATGTGAAAAATAAACTAGACTACGTTTCCCCTGGAAGTCCCACATACTGGCCAACAGACTCACGAAAGCTACCAGACCTTATTGATTTTGCAGTGACAAAAAAAATACCTCGCAATCTAATAGGTGCCAAAGCAGTCTCGGACTTATCATCAGACCACTCGCCTGTGCTTCTAACGCTTCTTCAAAGCCCAGAAATAACCGAACACCCCTTCAGCCTGACGACGCCAAAAACGAACTGGCTAAAATACAAAAAGTACGTGAGTGCCCACATAGAACTCGCCCCGGAATTTAACATGGAATCGGACATCGACTACACTACGAGCGCCCTGGAAGAAGTACTCGTTGCGGCAGCTAAAATCTCTACTCCTCATAGGAAAGAAGTAGACCGAAACAAACACTTCAAATCTAATCAGCAAATCGCACAGCTCGTGCGAGAAAAGAGGCGCACGCGTCGTGATTGGCAAAACAGCAGATCACTAGCTTCAAAACAACGCCTTAAGGAAGCAACCCGATCACTCGACCAGGCTCTTCACCAACAGGAAGAAAATGCACAGCTGAGGTACATCCAGAATCTCTCGCCAACAAGCACAAAGTACCCCCTGTGGAGGGCCCACCCAAATCTTAGCGCCCCAATTGAAACGACCACCCCGATAAGAAACTCTTCGGGATGCTGGGCTCGCAGCGACGAAGACCGAGCTGAAACATTCGCCACACGTCTCCAAAGTGTCTTCCAGCCAAACCCAGCCTCAAATTCATTCCTCCTGCCAGAAATTCAGCCAGAGTCCTCCCCTCAGCCAGCCGCACCTTCATTCCGGCCGAACGAAATCGAAAAAGTCATAAGAGGGCTAAAACCAAAAAAGGCTCCCGGTGGTGACCTATTGACCCCAAAGATGCTGATCGAACTTCCAAAATGCGCTATAGAGGTCGTCTGCAAACTATTTAATGGAATCATTAATCTTGGCTATTTCCCAAAAAAGTGGAAGAAATCCATCATTTTAATGATACCGAAGCCAGGAAAAGACCACACAATTCCGTCATCATACAGACCAATAAGCCTTCTATCTTGTTTGTCTAAATTGTTTAAAAAATGCTTGTTAACTCGCATAATACCACATCTGGAAGCTTGCAATATCATCCCGGCACACCAATTTGGCTTTCGAAGAAACCATGGAACCATCGAACAAGTGAACAGATTAACATCCGAAATACGCTCAGCCTTCGAACAGCGAGAATACTGCAGCGCTATTTTCCTCGACGTATCTCAAGCTTTCGACCGAGTTTGGCTCATCAGACTCATGCACAAAATTAAGACGTATTTGCCAACATACACCCACAAGCTACTGGAATCATACCTCTACAATAGGGTATTCTCAGTGAGATGCAACGCAGCTACTTCGGGCGACTACACCATCGAAGCTGGAGTTCCACAAGGAAGCGCACTCGGCCCGTGTCTATTCCTGCGTGTATACGTGTGTATACTGCGGATATTCCTACGAGCGCACAACTAACAACGTCAACGTTCGCCGACGATACCGCTATCCTTAGTCGCTCCAGATGCCCAACGCAGGCAACAACCCAACTGGCTAATCATCTCACAATAGTGGAAAGGTGGCTGTCCGACTGGCGCATTAAAATAAACGGACAAAAGTGTAAACATATAACGTTTACTCTTAATAAAAAAACATGCCCTCCGCTTTTACTAAACGGTATGCAGATCCCTCAAGCTAACGACGTAACGTACCTTGGCGTTCACCTTGATAGACGACTTACCTGGCGTAAGCACATCGAATGCAAAAAGATGCATCTAAAACTGAAAGCCAGCAGCCTCCACTGGATCATAAACTCACGATCGCCACTGTGCCTGGACTACAAGTTACTACTGTACAATTCAGTCCTAAAGCCAATCTGGAATCTGTGGGGGAACGCGAGCAGCAGCAACATAGACATCATACAGCGCGCACAATCAAAAATCCTGAGAACTATCACAGGGGCACCTTGGTATGTTCGCAACGAAAACATCCACCGGGATCTGGGCATCCTCGCAGTGAAAGACGAAATCCAGAAGCAAAAAGAGTCATACAAAGAAAAACTGTCTTCGCACCCAAATTTTCTCGCTCGGGAATTGACTCGGGTTTCTAGCGTATCCCGCCTCAGACGCAACGACCTCCCAACCCAGCAATCGATTTTTAGGGCCGTCTAACTCCGTATCAGTCAATATGACTGTTAGTTAAGTTAAAAATATAAGATTTGATACACCTCTTGTTAGTCTCGCAAAGAGAAGATTCAAGAAATAAAAGCAACGTTGAAAAAAAAAAAAAAAGTGATGTATTTCATCGTACATTTATGTGATATATTTATACCCTTGCAGAGGGTATTATAATTTTGTCCAAAAGTGTGCAACGCAGTGAAGGAGACATCTCCGACCCTATAAAGTATATATATTCTTGATCAGGATCACCTCCTGAGTTGATATGAGCATGTCCGTCTGTCCGTCTGTCTGTCTGTCTGTCTGTCCGTCTGTTTGTCCGTCTGTCTGTCTGTTTCTACGCGAACTAGTCTCTCAGTTTTAAAGCTATCGACTTGAAACTTTGCACACATCCTGCACGCAGTATATAAGTCGGAACGGCCGGGATCGGCCGACTATATCCTATAGCTGCCATATAACTGATTGATCGGAAATGGGATAATTTTTGTGTTTTTAGAGTTAGAGTTGAAATTTGACACGAGAGCTATCTTTGGCAAAACATTACGACATGCTAAATTTCATAAGGATCGGCCGACTATATCCCATAGCTGCCATATAACTGAACGATCGGAAATGGGTTTTGGTAGAAATAATAACTTTGGTATTTTTGAAGAAAGAAGTTTAGGACTTTGTATTATAATAAATTGGATTATGTTATCATATTCTCATAAGGATCGTCCAATTATATCCGATGTTTGCGATATATATCCGGTTTTAACTGCAAGGGTATATCAACTTCGGCTCCGCCCGATGTTAGCTTTCCTTTCTTGTTTTTGATTATATTTGGTTTGACAGTTTTCTACCTAATTTTCGTACAGCTATACGGGCTGCACTGCTATCGAGCAAATAGGAATTCGCACGATTTTAAAATTTTGTTTTATATTGCTAAGGCTATTGCTCCTTCTGGTTGCTTGTCGAAACGCAATGAGAATAGCGGAACCTCCCAGTCAACAGGACATCTCTTTTTAGTTTAGTTTTAGGTTTTAGTTTTTACAAGTTCTTTATTTGTTTATTATTATCTTGCGAGTTAGAGTGAGAGGCTTCTTTTTTAACCCGTAGGGTCTCTATAAGATGGTCAAGCTCAGTTTGTAACTTCTGGGCTGTAGACCATGCAGGCGGTGGCGATTGTTTGCATATTAACCACTTTAGTTTGGCTATTCTTTTATTTATTTTGTAGTTTATACCACCGCGCTGCTTGCCCATTACTCAACTTTACTCACTCAGATGTGGTTTTTGTCCAGCAAGAGAGGTTTTTCTGTTGTTGCATATAAGTAAATTAAAATATGGGTGTGTAATGGTATGCTTGGGTTATCCCTCGCTGATAGAGGAGTCGTCACAGGTGTAGGGAGTGATTGAGTTATGGGTGTGTAATGGTGTGTTTGGATTATCCCTCGCTGATGGCGGAGTCGTCACAGGCGGAGGGGATGCGTATGGACCCTGGCGGTTGCCGAGGGGTTTCTTTCTTCTTAATAGCAAATACGGTGGGAGCACTTGCTCCATTATCGCGGCCCTTGAGGCGCGGTGACCAATTTAATAAAATGAGTTTACTATTTAACGGCTGTGCCGAAGATTTGATTTCAATGCTCTTTATTCTTTGAGGCTCTGATACACACTGAAACTTAAAGCTAACAAAATGTATTTCATAGCAGCCACGCAAATGTGCAGTGCTTGCCGATATGCATGGGCATCCGGCCAGACGCTGTATCAGCAGTTTTGCCAGAGCGAACTCTTGAATAACCGGACATTGCCGCTGCTCCGGTAACTTCAGTTAACTACCCCTCTTCAAGAATGAGGCCGCCCTCGACCGACCCTATTTGGGAAATCATCTCCTTCAGCTGGGCAGCGGTTTTTCGGGCCTGAATGACTCGCCGATAGGTCAAGCCGATGCAAATTAAAGCGCAGCATATTGCTCCCGCTAAGAACACCAACCGATGTTACTGATGGTGGTTAATGATGACGTTCAGGGAAGGTGAGCTGGCCACTCCTGGAGCCCTCTTCTGGGCTGTGTCATGATTGACCAATCGGGTTTCGTTGACAATGGCACTCTTTTCAAAAGTGATAAAATATGTACCCTTTATATGGACACAGGTGCCATTATCCACACATACGCGAGCCGGGCGATTATTTACAATTACTATTCCATACTAGTGATGGGGTGTACAACGCTTTGTTGGGTCTCGCAATGCACCCTGCCTCCAGCGTGAAGCTCCTGGGCGCATGATCTTCTTTGAGTCTGCCGGCAAAATTTAGCTTCTGATGTCGAGAAGCAATTTTCCACGGTGTGAATGTCACCGTCGCATTGGGCAATGACGTTGTCTTCCAGCCTGAGTATGGTGTCGTGATGTGACACCGGGAAAAAGGTGATTTTGCTGCAGGCCGACTTTATTTTCGGAAACTTAATGATACAATGTAAGATGTTATCGAACTGTAAAATTTTAACGGACGATACGGACAAAACATCCCTAATCGCGGTCTCGGTGGGCTCTTCCAACCACAAACATTCAAGGTCTGCATGATCTAGGATGCTAGGGCTTAGCCCTGCAGCTCCATTGCTATCATCTTATTTCAAGTTAAAAGCATCTCGAATAGGCGCCCTGTATCAACTTGGGACTTTTTAGCTGACCTCAGAAAGTGGTTGACGGTAGCGGAAATTTTATTAATTTGAATTTGTATTTTACTGTTAATATTGACTTTCCTATTGTTTGCATTTATAATTGGGATGTGCTGTAAATTTTGTTGAGTTTGGAAAGCCCACCATCAAAGCGTGACTAAAATAATAAAAGAAGCAAGACTTACGCCAAGTGGCTAGGAAAAAGGACAATAAAAAATTAAAAATTATTAGGCAAGCAAAAATATAGCTACGCTCGGCATACCTAAGGTTATCTTTGTGGACCACCCTCCCCTTAATGAAGACTGTGGTCCCCATGTCCGCTTCAACGGTGTTCTCTTCATATAACTGTGAGAGTTTATTTCCTAGTCGTCTGTTGGACTTCACTAGGGCTTTTTCGCCAACCTCGAAGACTCTGTTTTGCCGGAGGCGTTTTCCCTGTCTCGGAACTTATCTTGGGCGTGTTCAATCGTATCCTTTATCGCAAATTGCGGGTCATTCGATTCTGTTTGAACCGCGTCGGCTGGGCTCTTGTCGTTGGCCGACGTGGTTAACTCTCTGCCTGTTGTGTAAGCCCGATCGGTCGGACACGTTTCGGTATGACGGGGCCTGAGATGGATTAACCATCTTGGACAGCGATGGGTCGATGTCCATGGGTTCGGGGGTATCTGCACTGCATGGAGCAGAGTGAACTTGCACCTTGTGTTGGTTGGTGTAGTATGAACTTTTGCCCGTACTTATCTGGGAATTTGCATGCGCAGAAGCCTGTTGGCGTTCTTGCGGCTTCGGATACTGTTTCCTATCCCTGTCTTCCTGACCTCTCGCAAATGGATCTGCGAAGGAGTACCTTTCGTGATTGGACTCCACTTCTTGAGCCAAAGCAAGTGCTGATGGCATATCCTTCGGCTTTGCCGAAAAAGTACATCCGTGAGGCTGCGCTTGAGTACCGAGATAAATACTCGGAGTGCGTCATCCCGGAATTTGTCATATAAAACCTTTGTCGCCGAGGCTTCGTACGACATATTAGCTTTGTTGGTGAGTAAGGTGAAGTTTTTCTCGACCTCGTCGTAGTATTGCAGGAGGGTCAGATTTCCCTGCCTGAGAGTACTTATTTCCTGCTCGATACGTACAATCGAGTCGATTTATAATCGCGTCGAAATTTAGCACAGTGCAAACGAGGATAGCACGGCATCGCCAAGGCCTCTTCTTTTACTCCTAATAATAATAACTGTCTGATAATGGCACGAGCTGTTTCTAAAAATGTAATATGCGGCTACTGCCGCTTGTCTCCAGGAGACAAACGCGTCTTGTGGTCCCGTAAATTCGGGCAGGCACTTGACGGCATCTAGGGGCTCTTCACACTTGACGTCGTTCCTTATCTCTATAGGTTCATATTTTTTTATTTGGGGAGCCTCCGCTTGGGCGGGGGCGATTTCTTTTGCGTCGACCCGTTCAGTCAGACGGTGCCAGACGTATTGCCTGGTATTCAGTATTGGCTTCTTGAAGAGCCAGGCGCATTTCGTTTTGTCTACGCTGGTGTTCGATATTGGCTTCTTGAATAGCATGTTGAACGGCCATGTTTGCGAGTATGGGAGCGCTAGCGTTAGCGCTTTTAGGGGTGGAAAATCTGGCCGGCCCTTCGGTCTCGGACTCAGAATCACTAGAGAGTTGTCTTGTGTTTCTATATTGTTGAAACGGATTGATCATGTGGAGCTGCGGCTATAAAGTCGCCCGAAAGAAAACAATAAAAAATATTTATGTATGAACTATGCGCCGATAGAGGCGATTGGGCTGGTAAAGGGGCCGCGGGGGCTGAGCTGTCGCTTTAGTTATGTGTGCGGGCTCGTCAAGTTGCGCTATTGCTGTGTCAAGTAGCGGTAAGGTGAGGGGTGCGCGGGGACTGAGCCTCCGCTTATGATAAACAGAGAAAAAAAAAAATAATAAAAGAAACAAAGTGCCACACACTGCATGTATCGTGTTCTCGAAAATGGAATGGGGAAACAAAACGGAAAATAAAAATAAATAACCAAAACTGCGCGGTTAATATCAAGAATTCTTGTTTAACAAAAAAGACATATAAAAGCTGAATTAAATACACGCGATTATATAAATTATTTCCGATTAAAATTTAAAATTTTCTGCCAGCGATTTTTTGGTTTTCGTTAGGAATTTTTATTCCGCACTTTTTGGGTTATATAGAAATATTCATTTATTTATTCACAAAAAACAGAAATGCAAACAATATTGGAACAATTATTGGTTTACAAAAAAATGGTTTATATATTTTATAATAGAATGCCAGAATGAATGCCAAGCCGTCAGCCAATTAATGAAGATTAAATAAATTTAAAAAGTTGATGGGGCTGCAGTTCTTGTTAGCGTAAGGCACAATATTTCACTATTCTTGTTTTTTTTTTTTTTTGATGCAAAAAAATTTATGCAGACTTAGAGAGTATTGTGTAAATAAAAGTGCTCACTTGTAATAGTTGATTATCCCTCGCTGCAGTCAGTGATGGCTCAGACGTTGGAGATATGTTGGGTTGATTATCCCTGGCGGTTGTCGGGAGGGGGTTTGCCTTTCCTTGCAGGTGGCGAGCATCGTTTATATCCCTGGCGGTTGCCGAAGGGAATCCTCTTTACGACAGGAGTTACGATGGGAGCACTTGCCCCGTTGTCACGGCCCTTGAGGCGCGGTGACCAATTTAACAAAATTAATTTACAGTTTAACGGCTGTGCCGGAGATTGGTTTTAATAGTGCTCTTTATTCAATGAGACTCTGACACAAACTGAAACTTAAAGCTAACAAAAAGTATTTCATAGCGGCCACGCAAATGTGCAGTGCTTGCCGTTATGCATGGGCATCCGGCCAGACGCTGTGTCAGCAGTTTGGCCGGAGCGAACTCTTAAATAAGCGGGCATTGCCGGTGCTCGGTTAACTTCAGTTAACTTTTATGCTCCCCGTTGAGTAAGTTCTTTTTCATTAAGTTAATTGATGAACCGGTATCGACGAGGCAACGATAATTATGAGTATTTATAGTTATTTCTATGGGGAGAATGGGGGAAAGCATACAGGTCAAAGTGTCTGATTGCATTCAACTTGGTGAATGCCAGCATGATTCCTGTCACTGCTTTTTCAAGCCGACGCACTACCTCCACGTGGTTCTCCCTGGATTAGGACGAGAGTCCTAACTCTATAAACTAGGTTGTGGCGTAGGACTTGAAATCCACCCATGTAAAACACAATTTCAGTGAAGGAAGCAAGAGATGCCTCGGAAAGGAACCGATCTAACGTTGACGACCATAGCTGAAAACAAAGTTTATGGTGTGCTCTAGCAGAGAATCGCGGCGCCTTGATTCTCAGCTGACTGCAGAAAACTATAGCTTTGGGTCCGTCAAGGAGTTTATCTACCTAGGCACTGCTATAACAAGCACAAATGATGTCAGTCTGGAGATTAAGCGGAGAATAACACTTGCCAACAGGTGTTACTTTGGGCTCAGTAGGCAGTTTAATAGTAGAGCTCTCTCTCGACGCACAAAAATCACACTCTACAAGACGCTCATTCTTCCAGTACTCCTATATGGTGCGGAGTGCTGGACAGTGACGCAATCAGATGCAGCTGCTCTTGGAGTGTTCGAGAGGAAAATTCTTCGTAAAATCTTTGGCCCAATCTGCGTGGACGATGTTTATCGCATCAGATACAACCACGAGCTGTATGAGCTGTACGGTGATGTTGACGTAGCCAGTCGAGTGAAATCTCAAAGACTTCGCTGGCTGGGCCACGTTGCCCGTATGGATGAAGACGCTCCGGCCCGTAAGGTGTTTGATGCGGTGATTGTTGGGACACGAAGGAGAGAACGACCCCAAACGCGATGGCAAGACCAGGTGATGGAAACCCTGTCCACACTTGGTGTTACCAACTGGCAAAGGCGCGCCCAGGAGTCGCGTGATACACATTGCGCTTCAGGCCGAGGCCCGATAAAAGGGTTGTCATGGCCATAAAATAATAATAGTTATTTCTATGTATGTAATTGGTCAGAGGCTTGCATTGGAAAATTTTCATATTCATTATAAACATCTTCTTTGTACTCCTTATTTTGTCGATAATTTTCGTCTTCTTGCATACTTGATTGTCCACTATTACTTTTTCTGACTCTCTTTTGTGATTGGTTGGGTATAAGTACCCGGTATCAGTATCAGGCTCAACCAATTTGTGGTTGCCCTTGAGCTGGTGGTTGTTGGTCCATTTTGTTGTGTTTAATTAAATTCCATTCAACTTTATTACTGACCAAGTTGGATTTATTCAGTAGTCGATTGAAGAGTAATTTATTATAATATTTGTTTAGTGCCTTTAATTTGCACTAAGGTTCTTTTGCGGATCTCTTAGTTGCACTTCCGAGCTAGTCGAATAAATTTCTTACTTGTGGGGAATTCCACGCGCTGATCTGAATATCGTAGTATCTTAGAAATATCCTTTTAATTGATCAGTAAGCTCCCGACTTTGTTTTTTCGCAAGGATATTTTTTAAAGAGATCCTACCGACTGCGCCATTTACATAAGTCGTTCTTCGCCCGAATAAAAAATCAGGATATTTTTTTATATTCGTTAGTTATTCTTTATTAGAACGTTGGAAAAAGACTGATTGTATGCTACAGAATTGGTTAGAATGAAACCTCGGTTTGCGTCTTAGAATTTACTGTTAGTGCATTAGGTGACGCAATCGCAAGTGGATGATGCGATCGCGACTTCTTTGTTTATGTTTACATAATTTGGTCTTATTAGATTTTACGATCTTATTGGATTTTTACGTTTATGGAAACGTTATTTTACGTCAACGTCATTGTTGACGTTCGGACTTAATCAAGTTTCTTTGTTTGTTTGCATTGCGGGATCTCGAGCTTCTGTGTCGTTTTTAATCAAAGCCGAAATTGGCGATTCTGTTTATTTGTGAACGGTTTCGTTCTTTGAACTGGTGGCCGTTGAAAAAACGTCACTGTATATATATGGTCGAAAATGTAATATTGCCCAGTGGATTGCTGCTAATTCTTGTTCTGTAGTACTCTTATTGCTTTCACCTTTTGTGAATGCTCTCGATGCGTAAGCAATGGGGAGTTGAAGTCCGTTATAGTTTTGGGTTAAAACTGCTCCACATGCTTGCTTACTTGCATCAGTGATTATGCAAAATTCTTTGCTAAAATTGGGATATTGCAACAGGGTTAGTTCCATAAGTTTCTTTTTTAAATACAGGAATGCTTTTGGCATTCGTCTGTCCATAAGAATGGGACATTCTTTTTACTTAATCGTGTTAAGTGGCGTGAATAGTCAGCGAAGTTTTTTATAAAACGTCGATAATAGTTGCAGAATGCAACGAATCGTCTAGCACTGTCCCCATCGTGAGGTACGGGATAATTCATGATGACTTCATACTTTTGGTCATCTGGTAGTATTCCTTTATCTGTGCACTTGTGACCAAGAAATGTCACTTCGTGCATAAAGAATAAACATTTTTGTGGATGTAATTTGAGATTATTTTTTCTACTGAGTTTAAATACATTGATTAGGTTTTTGATCATATGTTTTTCTAAACATCCAATGACGATTAGATTGTCCATATAACGTGATGTGATGGCCTGTGATAGTTCTAGACCCGAGAATGCTATTGTCATCATTCTCTCAAATGAATTTGGTGCTATTTTTAAACCAAATGGCAGTCGCGTAAAGCGATATGATCCATTCTTTGTTGAGAATGACGTTAAATTTATTAATTCGGTTTCAAGTCCGAATATATCACTATATGTTGCACATATTTCAGTGAGTTGTGACTTAAATTGTTTTGGAAAATTTTTCTGTAATTGAGCTATGACTTCTTCTGTTCTCGAACTTTTGTTTGTTTGAATTATTTCATAATTCGAAAGAGGTTCATAATTGATATTATTTATGTCGTCCAATTGGTCGTTACTGGTTGTACTCAGTAAACGGACAAATGCGTTATTAGATGTTGCCTCTGTATTTCCAGCATAAATACCAGATGTAATTTCCTGGTTAGGAATTAAGACATTTTCTTCTGTTGAGCTAATGTCTAACTTTCGGACAACTAAAGATCTTTCTGTTAATAGTATTAAACTATTACCGGAGCTGAATTTTATCGGAACATAAATGGGGTATTTAGGTTATTTGGTCTTAGTATGAACCAATTATTTTCTGGTTCACAGTCTAGTTAGCAATTTAAGGTTTTTATGAAGTCAACCCCTATTATTCCATCACATGGTATTGCAAAAATGTTTAGGGACTTAATGGAAATTATGTGGTATAAGATATCTGTCTCTCTGTAGCTCAATTTGGATTAAGCCTTTGGGCGTGAAAATGACATGTCCAATGCCTTGAATATTTACAGTTTTTTCTTTTTCGATTTTTATACCCTTGCAGAGGGTATTATAATTTTGGTCAAAAGTGTGCAACGCAGTGAAGGGGACATCTCCGATCCTATAAAGTATATATATTCTTGATAAGGATCACCTCCTGAGTCTGTCCGTCTGTCTGTCTGTTTCTACGCAAACTAGTCTCTCAATTTTAAAGCTATCGACTTGCACACACCCTTCTTTCCTTTGCACGCAGAATATAAGTCGGAACGACCGGAATCGGCCGACTATATCCTATAGCTGCCGTATAATTGATTGATCGGAAATGGTATAACTTTGGTCTTTTTTGAGTTAGAGAGTTCAATTTTGACATGAGCGCTATTTTTAGCAAAATAATACGACGATACGAAATTTCGTAAGGATCGGCCGACTATATCCTACAGATGCCATATAACTGACCAATCGGAAATGACCCAAATTTCTTATTTTTTAAGATAGAAAGCTGGAACTTGGTACAGATTGTATTTTTGGTCAGTTAATCCGACCTACCAAATTTCATAACAATCGGCCGACTATATCTTACAGCTGCCATATAACTGAACGATCGGAAATGGTTTTTGGTAGAAAAACCAACTTTGGTATTTTTGAAGATAGAAGTTTGGGACTTTTTTTAGATTTTGTAATAAATTGGATTATATATTCATATTCCCATAAGGATCGGCAAACTATATCCGATGTTTGCGATATATATCCGGTTTAAACTGCAAGGGTATATACACTTCGGTTTCACCCGAAGTTAGCTTTCCTTTCTTGTTTTTTTCTTTTAAAGAAGTCTGAGTTTTCTTTAATTACACAGTGCGACAGTGATTTGGAACTTTTGAAGAGACCTAGTAGGAATTGTTCATTAGGTCGAATATAGTATAAAACCGTGTTTGAAATTTTTCTAACACCTTCAAAATCTTGATTTATTTAGAAAAAACGGTTTTTCGGGACTTTTTTGCTTTTAATAATTCTTAAGAATTTAATAAAGCGTAAAATTTATGAAGTTTTTCAATAAATTTTCAAAAAATTTTTACACAAGAAATTGAAATTTTGTTCGTGTTTTTCGGACTTTGACGCCATTTTTTCGGTACAACTTCCAAGAAATGGTATCGTTTTTGACACATATCAATATTGTCTCGGTAATCTCCTGTGTCTAGCAGAAATGTGAGAGTACTGTTTGTAGAAGTGTTCTTAAAGGTTACAAACATATTCAGACTAAAGTTTATTGTGTGTACTTTTTTATTTAATTTTGGGTACCTAAAGGTGTCTGGCAGTTTTCCAAACTGCTCTGTGTACGTTAGAGGGGTTATTGTTACCGCGACTTGAGTTACCGTGACCTCTGTAATTTCCTCTGGACTGTCCTCTGTCTCTATTATTGTTATTGTATCGGCTTTTGCCGTTGTTGTTGTAATTGGCCCTTCCTCGGCAGCTTCCACGGCTACCTCTATTATTATTTTGTTGCCCACTGAAGTACAAGACGCTATTAGCGTGTCCTGTTGCTTCTGTGCAACTATTAAAAATTTCGATGTGGCCTCGTCCATAGTGCTGAACGTGCCAGCTTCCATAATGTATTTTACCCTATCTATTGAGCAGTTTTTGACTATTGCCTTAACAGCACGTGCTGTGCTGTATTGGTTGGCCGTTTTCTGTTTTTGTTTTAGATTCAGTAATTTTGCTGAAATTACTTCTACTGATTCTTTTTTTACTTTAAATTTTTTTTTTTTTTTTTTTTTCTATCAATCAATCAATAGTTATATTTAAAATCTGTCCGAAGTTATGGACAATAATTAAATTGTATAATGGGACCTTAACTTAATGAAATATTGAGTAGTACAATGTTTGCTTATCCTAGGAAACTAATTTTAACAGTAGACCTTAGCGATAGAATTCAAGTTAATTATTATCGGGCCCTTTAGTGGGCCTTGTTAGTTTTACAACTGCAGCTCAGTCCCGTTCGCCCGAGTAGCAGAAGTCCAGTGGGTGGGTCCGTTTCAGCCTCTTTGTGGTGTAGCTGTTGTCCAGAAGATTGATGGCCTCAGGGTTAGGATGTCGGTCCAGCCTTACCACGTACCTATTGGCGAATCACTGAACTTCTTCGCTCACATATGGGACTCTCAGTTGGGATTGTCGCATTGTCGTGGAACGGATGAGCTCCAGTTAAAGTTCTTAGGGCCTTGTTTTGGGCGATCTGAATGATCCTTCGGTTGCTTTGACACGCCGTCCCCCATAGCAGGATACCATAGGTCCAGATTGGCTTTACAATGGACTCTGATTCAGATTCGGGTGGCTCTGGTAAAATTATTACCGCTGGTATTGTTAGATAATGTAGATCTTCTTTTTATACCCTTGCAGAGGGTATTATAATTTTGATCAAAAGTGTGCAACGCAGTGAAGGAAACTTCTCCGACCCTATTAAGTATATATATTCTTGATCAGGATCACCTCCTGAGTTGATATGAGCATGTCCGTCTGTCCGTCTGTCTGTTTCTACGCAAACTAGTCTCTCAGTTTTAAAGCTATCGACTTGAAACTTTGCACACACCCTTCCTTCCTTTGCACGCAGTATATATGTCGGAACGGCCGGGATCGGCCGACTATATCCTATAGCTGCCATATAACTGATTGATCGGAAATGGTATAACTTTTTAGAGTAAGAGAGTCAAATTTGACAAGAGAGCTATTTTTGGCAACACATTACGACATGCCAAATTTCATAAGGATCGGCCGACTATATCCTATAGCTGCCATATAACTGAACGATCGGAAATGACCCAAATTTCGTGTTTTTGAAGATAGAAAGCTGGGACTTTTTTTTAGATTTTTATTGTAATTAATTGGTTTTATTATGATGTAATCATAAGGATCGGCCAACTATGTATATCCGATGTTTGCGACATATGGTAATACCGAGTTTTAACTGCAAGGGTATATCAACTTCGGCTCCGCCCGAAGTTGGCTTTGCTTTCTTGTTTTATTATATCTTCTGAATCGCTAACAGAGTCTATATCTGTAATTGTATCTTTTTCGACTACTGCTGGAGTGCTTAATATTAAGCGTATTGTTATATCCAGTGAGTACTTTTTTTAAATATTATTTACATTTTTTTTAATCTATGTAAAAATTCTGATACATACGACCAATGGTGAGTATTTAGTTTTTCTCTGTTTTCGTGTATCAATGATCGTGCTTGATTGAAACAGGCAACTAATATTGTTGCGTGCTTACTTATAGCAAAGATTATAAAGTACATAGATGGGAAATCTCATACAAAGAAAAATTTTCTATGGCGGGTTCCAGAAGTGGAACCCGCTGGAACGAGCGGGTTCCATTGAGCGACAAGTTAAGTTTGAGAAATTTTACGCGCGACAACGAATGAGGAATAGCGGAGTGGCAGAGTGCTTGGCTGGTGTGATTTTTAAAACGAGTTCAAACCAGGCTCGAGACATCTATTTTTTAAAAATTTTAAATCTATTTATATTATTTTTTTATTCTTTTAATGTGTTTTCCTAAATTTATAATCCAATAAAAAAAAATACAAAATTTTAAAATTACCTTAACATTGTCTCAGTTCGTCGTTCGTCTCAGTTCGCTGTAAAAATGTCTATAAGTGCGGGTTCCACGGCATTTTGGCAGGCCGCGTCGTGGAACCACGACGTCGGGTACCACGACAAATGGCTGGCAGATGAGAGAGGGAAAGAGAGAATTCTATTTTTAGATCGTAACATCTTTGGAACGATGAAAGTTTGAAACGTTGTAATTGAACCAATGTAAGAGTAAAGAGATCAGAAATATCTTTTACTATCCTTACTCGTCAGATCTGCTTTTGGTATGGATTCTAGCGCCTCCTTGAACAGCAATTTTAGGTATCAATTTTTTGATTTAGCAATTTTAGTACTTTGAGGGTAGCCTAGATGGATAGTGCGCCGTCCTTATTCATAGGGTCCTGGGTTCGATTTCATTTGGGGGCGGTTGTTTGCAATTTTGATAAAGTTTTAGTTTTATGATTATTTTTATATTTACTTTTATTTTTTATTAATTTTTTTTTTTACTTTTAATTTTTACGTTAGTATTATAATTTTTTATTGAATTCTATTACAATTCTTGTAAAAATAAGTGACGGACGTGTCAAATGACAACATGCCGGAAGGACTCCCTTGAAATTTTTACTAGAATTTTATTAGTGGGACATAATAAAGAATAAAACAAATTTACAATTGTAAAATTTAAAAAAAATATTACAATTAAAGAAAAAAAAATATATTATTATAAAAGAAAGAAAAAGTTCAAAGTCCTTACGAGGATTTGAACACAGAAAAATTACACATAGAGTAACTACTCTATGCATTACGCTACCATCCTGTCTCGATCTACAGCGATAAAAAATACTATTTGTTCTACCAACTACCACATCGGCGCATTAAAAACAGAAACGAGAAATTGAAATTGAAATTTGGAAGCCAAAACCTTTTTACGCCGTCGTGCGAGCAGTCACACATACATACAAAGGTTCACATTTTTGTTGACATGTAAAGATACATGTAAAGAGTTCTAAAAATAGAACCGCATGCATGTGCGTTCCCCCCTCACCAACAAGCTCGACTAACAAAGTTGACCGTTTTGGGCACTGATGTCCCATCTATGTACTTTATAATCTTTGCTCAGACGTTGGGGATATGTTGGGTTGATTATCCCTGGCGGTTGCCGGGAGGGGTTTGCCTTTCCTTGCAGGTGGCGAGCTTCGTTTATATCCCTGGCGGTTGCCGAAGGGAATCCTCTTTACGACAGGAGTTACGATGGGAGCACTTGCCCCGTTGTCACGGCCCTTGAGGCGCGGTGACCAATTTAACAAAATGAATTTACAGTTTAACGGCTATGCCGGAGATTGGTTTTAATAGTGATCTTTATTCAATGAGACTCTGACACAAACTGAAACTTAAAGCTAACAAAATGTATTTCATAGCGGCCACGCAAATGTGCAGTGCTTGCCGCTATGCATGGGCATCCGGCCAGACGCTGTGTCAGCAGTTTTGCCAGAGCGAACTCTTAAATAACCGGACATTGCCGCTGCTCCGTTAACTTCAGTTAACTACTCCCCCTTCAAGAATGAGGCCGCCCTCGACCGACCCTATTTGGGCAATCATCTCCTTCAGCTGGGCAGCGGTTTTTCGGGCCTGAATGACTCGCCGATAGGTCAAGCCGATGCAAATTAAAGCGCAGCATATTGCTCCCGCTAAGAACACCAACTGATGTAACTGATGGTGGTTAATGATGACGTTCAGGGAAGGTGAGCTGGCCACTCCTGGAGCCCTCTTCTGGGCTGTGTCATAATTGACCAATCGGGTTTCGTTGACAATGGCACTCTTTTCAAAAGTGATAAAATATGTACCCTTTATATGGACACAGGTGACATTATCCACACACACGCGAGCCGAGCGATCATTTACAATTACTATCCCTTCATCAACGTAAGTGATGGGGTGTAAATCGCTTTGTTAGATCTCGCAACGTGCCGTGACTCCAGCGTGAAGCTCTTGGGCGCATGATCTTCTGCGAGCCAGCCGGCAAAATGTAGCTCCTGAATTCGGGGAGCACTTTTCCACGGTGTGGATCTCACTGTCACATTCGGCAAAGACGTTGTCTTCCAGCCTGAGCATGGTGTCGTGATGTGACACTGGGAAAACGGTGATCTTGCTGCAGGCAGACTTTATCTTTGGAAACTTAATAATAATATGTAATAATGTAATATGTTATCGGACTGTAAAATCTTAACGGACGATACGAACAAAACATCTCTAATCGCGGTCTCGGTGGGCTCTTCCATCCACACACCTTCCAGGTCTGCATGATCTAGGATGCTAGGGCTAACAATATTAACTTTGGCAAGTGCCACTGCTAGCACCAACCCCTCCAGCTCTATTGCTATCATCCTATTTCGAGTTAAAAGCATCTCGAATAGGTGCCCAGTATCAATTTGGGACTTTTTTCTGACCTCAGAAGTTGGTTGACGGTAGCGGAAATTTTATTGATTTGAACTTGTACTTTGTTATTGATGTTTACCTGCCTATTGTTTTCATTTGTTAATTGGAATTTATTAAATTTAATTCTTTCAAAATCTTCTGCGTCTGGCGTTCCTGCCACCACCTTTAGCGCAGTCCCTAAGAAGTCTAAACTTCTTGCTACCCTACGATGGATGCTCAGCGAGTCGAGCATGTCGCGTAGGCTGGCGAAATCAACAACTAGGAGTTTCTGCATGTGGGATTGCGGGAACATGACGGTCATCCCATTAGTTTCTTCGATGACGCGCCTATATTCCGAGAGACTTGCTGAGTGCTTTACAAAAAGCGAATTCCTATCATATCGGGATTCGACCATCAATGATGGAAATGTATTTAGCTTTGGAATAGTCCGTGATGCGTACCGATGTTGTGGCCAAAAGAAAAATCAGGGATATGGTTGAAAACCTGTAATTTGGATGTGGTTTGAATTTTGTTGAAGTTGGGTAGCCCACCATCAAAGCATGATTCAAATAATAAAGGACGCAAAACTTATGCCAAGTGGCTAGGAAAAAGATAATAAAAAGAGAAATTATCAGGCGAGCGATAACTTGGTCGCGCTCAGCCTACCTAAGGTTGTCTTAGTGGACCACCCTCTCTTTAATGGGGACTGTGGTCCCCATGTCCGCCTCAACGGTTTTCTCTTTACATAACGGTGAGAGTTTGTTTGCCTAGGCGTCTGATGGACTTCACTAGGACTTTTTCGCCAACCTCGAATACTCTATTTTGTCGGGAAGTGTTTTCCCTGTCCCAGAGCTTGTCTTGGCGAGTTTAATTTTGTTTTGTATTTCATATTGTGGCTCATCTGATTGTGCCTGCACCACGTCAGACCACCCGGCCTCTTGTCGATGACCGAGTGGATAGACTTGTTATATCTGGCCGTGGCCAGAAATATCAGGTCTACGGTATCGCTGATGCCTTTATCGATCTTATAACATCTAGCAAGCTCTACCAAAGTGCTGTGGAAGCGCTCCACTTGTCCGTTGGAGGCACTGTGTAGGGGCGGAGCATTTGAGATGCTAACGCCGAAATGGTTTTCCAGCAAGGTCATGATGGTGTGCGAGTTCAACGATGGTCGTTGTCGCAATATACGACTTTGGCCCTGGGGAAAATATTTATCAGCTGTGGTAGCGCTGGTTTGAGATCCTCTATAGTTCTAGAGGGAACTGGTTAGACTACGGCAAATTTCGAGAATTTGTCGATGCACGTAAGGAAATACTTTTTATCCGTGGAGAAGATGTCTATGTGTAGCATTTCTTCTACTTGAGATGGGATTGGTGTTTCGCCAAGCTCTTGTTTCTTCGGATGTCTGTCGTATTTGGCCTTGGCGCCTATTTCGTTCGCTAGCTTGGCCATTTTCGGGAAGTAGTACTCGGAGAGTACCTGCTTCACGTTCTCTTGGGCAGATCTGTGAGCTCTGTTGCAGTGCCAAAATTTGGTGGCAGGGAATTGCCGAATCAGTTTGTCCTTTATCACTGCTAGCGTGTGCAAATCGCAATGAATGGCGTTTACGCCTTTAGGAACTATTATGTTTGCGAGCTCCTCCAGCAATGACTCCTCGCAAGTGAAGTCAATAATATGCCGTCTCTTGTTTCCAAAGAGAACGAAGCTGGGCTTTGACGGAGAGCGTGCTTCCTCCAGAATTATCTGGTTTTGAAAGCAATTGAGGGGCTTGTCCGTGGATTGGATTGTGTGGGTTAGCGACAGCTCACTGTGAATTGTGGCCGCGCTTGAAAATGCCTCTTCTTCTTCTACAACGTAGAGTTGTTGCCTCGAGAGGACATCCGCAACTAGGTTGGCCTTTCCAGGCATGTAATGGACTTTGGCACCACACTCGTCGATGCGTTCTTTCCATCTTTTAATTTTTGTATTCGGATTGTAATCCGATACCGCGTAGGTCATCGGTTGGTGGTCAGTGTAGGCGTTTAAATCTTTGACCCCTTAAAGGTAGTGGCGCAGGTTCTCTAGCGCCCAAACTATGGCTTACAGCTCCCTTTCGTTCGTAGCGTGGTTAACTTCTCTGTCCTTTAAGGTCCTAAAGATCATAGTGATGGGACGCCTCTTGTGAAAGCACCGCGCCAATGCCATACGCTGAGGCATCTGTCGTTAGATCAAACGCCTTTTTATAATCGGGGTACCATAGGATGACATCCTCAGAGGCCAGGATGTTATGCAGCTTTTCAAAAGCTTGCCGTTACGGTAAACTGTACCTGGATGCTTCTGGATCTGTGTCTGCTGACATTTCCAAGCTCCCATTTAATAATGCTCGAAATGGGCTTAGCTATTGATGCAAAATCTTTAATAAAGCACCTATAATAGCCAGCCAAGCCCATGAATAATCTTACTTCGAAAACGTTTTTGGGCTCAGGGAATTCTTTAACGGGCCTGATCTCTTCCGGGTCTGTCGTGGTCCCCTCGCTGGTGATTACAAACCCCAAAAATTTAACGCTTTTTTTGAAGAAGACCGATTTCTGCGCTGACACTCTCAGTCCACCCAGTCAACGTGTCGTATGTGGGCGTTTTCGTCTTCTGTTGAAACGGATTGATCATGTGGAGCTGCGGCTATAAAGTCGCCCGAAAGAAAACAATAAAAAAATATTTATGTATGAACTATGCGCCGATAGAGGCGATTGGGCTGGTAAAGGGGCCGCGGGGGCTGAGCTGTCGCTTTAGTTATGTGTGCGGGCTCGTCAAGTTGCGCTATTGCTGTGTCAAGTAGCGGTAAGGTGAGGGGTGCGCGGGGACTGAGCCTCCGCTTATGATAAACAGAGAAAAAAAAAAATAATAAAAGAAACAAAGTGCCACACACTGCATGTATCGTGTTCTCGAAAATGGAATGGGGAAACAAAACGGAAAAGAAAAATAAATAACCAAAACTGCGCGGTTAATATCAAAAATTCTTGTGTAACAAAAAAGACATATAAAAGCTGAATTAAATACACGCGATTATATAAATTATTTCCGATTAAAATTTAAAATTTTCTGCCAGCGATTTTTTGGTTTTCGTTAGGAATTTTATTCCGCACTTTTTGGGTTATATAGAAATATTCATTTATTTATTCACAAAAAACAGAAATGCAAACAATATTGGAACAATTATTGGTTTACAAAAAAAATGGTTTATATATTTTATAATAGATAAAAAATGTGAATGCCAAACCGTCAGCCAATTAATGAAAATTAAATAAATTTAAAAAGTTGATGGGGCTGCAGTTCTTGTTAGCGTGAGGCACAATATTTCACTATTCTTGTTTTTTTTTTTTTGATGCAAAAAAATGTATGCAGACTTAGAGAGTATTGTGTAAATAAAAGTGCTCACTTGTAATAGTTGATTATCCCTCGCTGCAGTCAGTGATGGCTCAGACGTTGGAGATATGTTGGGTTGATTGTCCCTGGCGGTTGTCGGGAGGGGGTTTGCCTTTCCTTGCAGGTGGCGAGCTTCGTTTATATCCCTGGCGGTTGCCGAAGGGAATCCTCTTTACGACAGGATTTATGATGGGAGCACTTGCCCCGTTGTCACGGCCCTTGAGGCGCGGTGACAAAATCAACAAAATGAATTTACTGTTTAACGGCTGTACAGGAGATTGGTTTTAATAGTGCTCTTTATTCATTGAGACTCTCATTGAGAGACTTTGTGTCAGACAAACTGAAACTTAAAGCTAACAAAAAGTATTTCATAGCGGCTACGCAAATGTGCAGTGCTTGCCGTTATGCATGGGCATCCGGCCAGACGCTGTGTCAGCAGTTTGGCCGGAGCGAACTCTTAAATAAGCGGGCATTGCCGGTGCTCGGTTAACTTCAGTTAACTTTTATGCTCCCGTTGAGAAAGTTATTTTTCATTAAGTTAATTGATGAACCGGTATCGACGAGGCAACGATAATTATGAGTATTTATAGTTATTTCTATGTATGTAATTGGTCAGAGGCTTGCATTGGAAAATTTTCATATTCATTATAAACATCTTCTTTGTACTCCTTATTTTGTCGATAATTTTCGTCTTCTTGCATTCTTGATTGTCCACTATTACTTTTTCTGACTCCCTTTTGTGAATGGTTGAGTATAAGTACCCGGTATCAGTATCAGGCTCAACCAATTTGTGGTTGCCCTTGAGATGGTGGTTGTTGGTCCATTTTGTTGTGTTTAATTAAATTCCACTCAACTTTATTACTGACCAAGTTGGATTTATTCAGTAGTCGATTGAAGAGTAATTTATTATAATATTTGTTTAGTGCCTTTAATTTGCACTAAGGTTCTTTTGCGGATCTCTTAGTTGCACTTCCGAGCTAGTCGAATAAATTTCTTACTTGTGGGGAATTCCACGCGCTGATCTGAATATCGTAGTATCTTAGAAATATCCTTTTAATTGATCAGTAAGCTCCCGACATTGTTTTTTCGCAAGGATATTTTTTAATGAGATCCTACCGACTGCGCCATTTACATAAGTCGTTCTTCGCCCGAATAAAAAATCAGGATATTTTTTTATATTCGTTAGTTATTCTTTATTAGAACGTTGGAAAAAAGACTGATTGTATGCTACAGAATTGGTTAGAATGAAACCTCGGTTTGCGTCTTAGAATTTACTGTTAGTGCATTAGGTGACGCAATCGCAAGTGGATGATGTGATCGCGACTTCTTTGTTTATGTTTACATAATTTGGTCTTATTAGATTTTACGATCTTATTGGATTTTTACGTTTATGGAAACGTTATTTTACGTCAACGTCATTGTTGACGTTCGGACTTAATCAAGTTTCTTTGTTTGTTTGCATTGCGGGATCTCGAGCTTCTGTGTCGTTTTTAATCAAAGCCGAAATTGGCGATTCTGTTTATTTGTGAACGGTTTCGTTCTTTGAACTGGTGGCCGTTGAAAAAACGTCACTGTATATATATGGTCGAAAATGTAATATTGCCCAGTGGATTGCTGCTAATTCTTGTTCTGTAGTACTCTTATTGCTTTCACCTTTTGTGAATGCTCTCGATGCGTAAGCAATGGGGGGTTGAAGTCCGTTATAGTTTTGGGTTAAAACTGCTCCACATGCTTGCTTACTTGCATCAGTGATTATGCAAAATTCTTTGCTAAAATTGGGATATTGCAACAGGGTTAGTTCCATAAGTTTCTTTTTTAAATACAGGAATGCTTTTGGCATTCGTCTGTCCATAAGAATGGGACATTCTTTTTACTTAATCGTGTTAAGTGGCGTGAATAGTCAGCGAAGTTTTTTATAAAACGTCGATAATAGTTGCAGAATGCAACGAATCGTCTAGCACTGTCCCCATCGTGTGGTACGGGATAATTCATGATGACTTCATACTTTTGGTCATCTGGTAGTATTCCTTTATCTGTGCACTTGTGACCAAGAAATGTCACTTCGTGCATAAAGAATAAACATTTTTGTGGATGTAATTTGAGATTATTTTTTCTACTGAGTTTAAATACATTGATTAGGTTTTTGATCATATGTTTTTCTAAACATCCAATGACGATTAGATTGTCCATATAACGTGATGTGATGGCCTGTGATAGTTCTAGACCCGAGAATGCTATTGTCATCATTCTCTCAAATGAATTTGGTGCTATTTTTAAACCAAATGGCAGTCGCGTAAAGCGATATGATCCATTCTTTGTTGAGAATGACGTTAAATTTATTAATTCGGTTTCAAGTCCGAATATATCACTATATGTTGCACATATTTCAGTGAGTTGTGACTTAAATTGTTTTGGAAAATTTTTTCTGTAATTGAGCTATGACTTCTTCTGTTCTCGAACTTTTGTTTGTTTGAATTATTTCATAATTCGAAAGAGGTTCATAATTGATATTATTTATGTCGTCCAATTGGTCGTTACTGGTTGTACTCAGTAAACGGACAAATGCGTTATTAGATGTTGCCTCTGTATTTCCAGCATAAATACCAGATGTAATTTCCTGGTTAGGAATTAAGACATTTTCTTCTGTTGAGCTAATGTCTAACTTTCGGACAACTAAAGATCTTTCTGTTAATAGTATTAAACTATTACCGGAGCTGAATTTTATCGGAACATAAATGGGGTATTTAGGTTATTTGGTCTTAGTATGAACCAATTATTTTCTGGTTCACAGTCTAGTTAGCAATTTAAGGTTTTTATGAAGTCAACCCCTATTATTCCATCACATGGTATTGCAAAAATGTTTAGGGACTTAATGGAAATTATGTGGTATAAGATATCTGTCTCTCTGTAGCTCAATTTGGATTAAGCCTTTGGGCGTGAAAATGACATGTCCAATGCCTTGAATATTTACAGTTTTTTCTTTTTCGATTTTTATACCCTTGCAGAGGGTATTATAATTTTGGTCAAAAGTGTGCAACGCAGTGAAGGGGACATCTCCGATCCTATAAAGTATATATATTCTTGATAAGGATCACCTCCTGAGTCTGTCCGTCTGTGTGTCTGTTTCTACGCAAACTAGTCTCTCAATTTTAAAGCTATCGACTTGCACACACCCTTCTTTCCTTTGCACGCAGAATATAAGTCGGAACGACCGGAATCGGGCGACTATATCCTATAGCTGCCGTATAAGTGATTGATCGGAAATGGTATAACTTTGGTCTTTTTTGAGTTAGAGAGTTCAATTTTGACATGAGCGCTATTTTTAGCAAAATAATACGACGATACGAAATTTCGTAAGGATCGGCCGACTATATCCTACAGATGCCATATAACTGAACGATCGGAAATGACCCAAATTTCTTTTTTTTTAAGATAGAAAGCTGGAACTTGGTACAGATTGTATTTTTGGTCAGTTAATCCGACCTACCAAATTTCATAACAATCGGCCGACTATATCTTACAGCTGCCATATAACTGAACGATCGGAAATGGTTTTTGGTAGAAAAACCAACTTTGGTATTTTTGAAGATAGAAGTTTGGGACTTTTTTTAGATTTTGTAATAAATTGGATTATATATTCATATTCCCATAAGGATCGGCAAACTATATCCGATGTTTGCGATATATATCCGGTTTAAACTGCAAGGGTATATACACTTCGGTTTCACCCGAAGTTAGCTTTCCTTTCTTGTTTTTTTCTTTTAAAGAAGTCTGAGTTTTCTTTAATTACACAGTGCGACAGTGATTTGGAACTTTTGAAGAGACCTAGTAGGAATTGTTCATTAGGTCGAATATAGTATAAAACCGTGTTTGAAATTTTTCTAACACCTTCAAAATCTTGATTTATTTAGAAAAAACGGTTTTTCGGGACTTTTTTGCTTTTAATAATTCTTAAGAATTTAATAAAGCGTAAAATTTATGAAGTTTTTAAATAAATTTTCAAAAATTTTTACACAAGAAATTGAAATTTTGTTCGTGTTTTTCGGACTTTGACGCCATTTTTTCGGTACAACTTCCAAGAAATGGTATCGTTTTTGACACATATCAATATTGTCTCGGTAATCTCCTGTGTCTAGCAGAAATGTGAGAGTACTGTTTGTAGAAGTGTTCTTAAAGGTTACAAACATATTCAGACTAAAGTTTATTGTGTGTACTTTTTTATTTAATTTTGGGTACCTAAAGGTGTCTGGCAGTTTTCCAAACTGCTCTGTGTACGTTAGAGGGGTTATTGTTACCGCGACTTGAGTTACCGTGACCTCTGTAATTTCCTCTGGACTGTCCTCTGTCTCTATTATTGTTATTGTATCGGCTTTTGCCGTTGTTGTTGTAATTGGCCCTTCCTCGGCAGCTTCCACGGCTACCTCTATTATTATTTTGTTGCCCACTGAAGTACAAGACGCTATTAGCGTGTCCTGTTGCTTCTGTGCAACTATTAAAAATTTCGATGTGGCCTCGTCCATAGTGCTGAACGTGCCAGCTTCCATAATGTATTTTACCCTATCTATTGAGCAGTTTTTGACTATTGCCTTAACAGCACGTGCTGTGCTGTATTTGGCAGCTATTTCTGAAGTTAGTCCATCGTCGATATAGGCTCCTTCTAGGGCCTTTGTCAACTTCTCTACTTCTTCTACATATTGGTTGGCCGTTTTCTGTTTTTGTTTTAGATTCAGTAATTTTGCTGAAATTAATTCTACTGATTCTTTTTTTACTTTAAATTTTAGTTTATCAATTATGGCTGTAATTGTCACATCATTTGTTATTAAATTTCTTGCATGGCCTTTTAAATTTGTCTTTATTAGACTAATAGCAACTGTTTCATAAAGACCTTTCATTAAATCAATTAGACTCAAACCGTCTATGTTTGCTTTTCTGCTATTCCATCTAACTCAAGTATTATCGATGAGGCTAACCTTAGATATTCTAATAGTGTCATAGCCATGTATACTGGTTATTCGATTACGGACTCTGATTCAGATTCGGGTGGCTCTGGTAAAATTATTACCGCTGGTATTGTTAGATAATGTAGATCTTCTTTTTATACCCTTGCAGAGGGTATTATAATTTTGATCAAAAGTGTGCAACGCAGTGAAGGAAACTTCTCCGACCCTATTAAGTATATATATTCTTGATCAGGATCACCTCCTGAGTTGATATGAGCATGTCCGTCTGTCCGTCTGTCTGTTTCTACGCAAACTAGTCTCTCAGTTTTAAAGCTATCGACTTGAAACTTTGCACACACCCTTCCTTCCTTTGCACGCAGTATATATGTCGGAACGGCCGGGATCGGCCGACTATATCCTATAGCTGCCATATAACTGATTGATCGGAAATGGTATAACTTTTTAGAGTAAGAGAGTCAAATTTGACAAGAGAGCTATTTTTGGCAACACATTACGACATGCCAAATTTCATAAGGATCGGCCGACTATATCCTATAGCTGCCATATAACTGAACGATCGGAAATGACCCAAATTTCGTGTTTTTGAAGATAGAAAGCTGGGACTTTTTTTTAGATTTTTATTGTAATTAATTGGTTTTATTATGATGTAATCATAAGGATCGGCCAACTATGTATATCCGATGTTTGCGACATATGGTAATACCGAGTTTTAACTGCAAGGGTATATCAACTTCGGCTCCGCCCGAAGTTGGCTTTGCTTTCTTGTTTTATTATATCTTCTGAATCGCTAACAGAGTCTATATCTGTAATTGTATCTTTTCGACTACTGCTGGAGTGCTTAATATTAAGCGTATTGTTATATCCAGTGAGTACTTTTTTTAAATATTATTTACATTTTTTTTTAATCTATGTAAAAATTCTGATACATACGACCAATGGTGAGTATTTAGTTTTTCTCTGTTTTCGTGTATCAATGATCGTGCTTGATTGAAACAGGCAACTAATATTGTTGCGTGCTTACTTATAGCAAAGATTATAAAGTACATAGATGGGAAATCTCATACAAAGAAAAATTTTCTATGGCGGGTTCCAGAAGTGGAACCCGCTGGAACGAGCGGGTTCCATTGAGCGACAAGTTAAGTTTGAGAAATTTTACGCGCGACAACGAATGAGGAATAGCGGAGTGGCAGAGTGCTTGGCTGGTGTGATTTTTAAAACGAGTTCAAACCAGGCTCGAGACATCTATTTTTTTTTAAATTTTTTAATCTATTTATATTATTTTTTTATTCTTTTAATGTGTTTTCCTAAATTTATAATCCAATAAAAAAAAATACAAAATTTTAAATTTACCTTAACATTGTCTCAGTTCGTCGTGGCACCCGCTGTAAAAATGTCTATAAGTGCGGGTTCCACGGCATTTTGGCAGGCCGCGTCGTGGAACCCGCTCTCAAATGTTTTCATTTTTTCCGTCGTGGAACCCGCTGTAATAATGAGAACATTTGAGGACGGGTTCCACGACAAACGGCTGGCAGATGAGAGAGGGAAAGAGAGAATTCTATTTTTAGATCGTAACATCTTTGGAACGATGAAAGTTTGAAACGTTGTAATTGAACCAATGTAAGAGTAAAGAGATCAGAAATATCTTTTACTATCCTTACTCGTCAGATCTGCTTTTGGTATGGATTCTAGCGCCTCCTTGAACAGCAATTTTAAGTATCAATTTTTTGATTTAGCAATTTTAGTACTTCGAGGGTAGCCTAGATGGATAGTGCGCCGTCCTTATTCATAGGGTCCTGGGTTCGATTTCATTTGGGGCGGTTGTTTGCAATTTTGATAAAGTTTTAGTTTTATGATTATTTTTATATTTACTTTTATTTTTTATTAATTTTTTTTTACTTTTAATTTTTACGTTAGTATTATAATTTTTATTGAATTCTATTACAATTCTTGTAAAAATAAGTGACGGACGTGTCAAATGACAACATGCCGGAAGGACTCCCTTGAAATTTTTACTAGAATTTTATTAGTGGGACATAATAAAGAATAAAACAAATTTACAATTGTAAAATTAAAAAAAATATTACAATTAAAGAAAAAAAAAATATATTATTATAAAAGAAAGAAAAAGTTCAAAGTCCTTACGAGGATTTGAACACAGAAAAATTACACATAGAGTAACTACTCTATGCATTACGCTACCATCCTGTTTCGATCTACAGCGATAAAAAATACTATTTGTTCTACCAACTACCACATCGGCGCATTGAAAACAGAAACGAGAAATTGAAATTGAAATTTGGAAGCCAAAACCTTTTTACGCCGTCGTGCGAGCAGTCACACATACATACAAAGGTTCACATTTTTCTTGACATGTAAAGATACATGTAAAGAGTTCTAAAAATAGAACCGCATGCATGTGCGTTCCCCCCTCACCAACAAGCTCGACTAAAAAAGTTGACCGTTTTGGGCCCTGATGTCCCATCTATGTACTTTATAATCTTTGGTAGCATTCTGTAACTATTATAGACGTTTTATAAAAAATTTCGCCGACTATTCACGGCACATAACAAGATTATGTAAAAAGAATGTCCCCTTTAAATGGACGGATGAGTGTGAAAATGCATTCCAATACTTAAAAACAAAACCTATGGAACCTACCTTACTACAATATCCAGATTTCACTAAAGAATTCTGTATAAGAACAGATGCAAGTAAGCAAGCATATGGAGCGGTTTTAACTCAAAACCATAATGGTCTCCAGCTTCCCATTGCATACGCATCAAGAGAATTTACAAAAGGTGAAAGTAACCTTTTGTACTTTTTGTACGACTGTAAGTACAGTCGAATATTTAAAGGGAAAAGATAATCATGTAGCTGATGCGTTATCAAGAATAACCATCAAAGATCTACAAAATATAACTAGAAATGTATTAAAAGTCACACTACTACTACAAAGTAGACGAAAATTCCGCGCGGAAAATCAAGAACAAGAATTGTCAAGGCAATCTTTAAATAAAGCTTCTAAGCCCAACGTATACGACGTCATAAACAATGATGAAGTACGTAAGGTAGTGACCTTGCAGATAAAAAATATGTTATGCTTATTTAAACAGGCAGAAAAATTACTGCAAGATATAATGTTAGCGATTTATATACTAATGGAGTTATTGATTTAGATCAATTTGTCCAAAGGCTTGAAATGCAAGCCGGTATATATAAAATCAGCCAACTCAAAGTGGCACCGTGGGAAAATATCTTTGAATATACTTCAACAGATAAATTGAAATTAATGGGCAATAAAATATTTAAAACATTAAGAGCAGCGCTACTCAACCCGGTGACCCAAATAACAAATTTAAAAGAAAAAGAAGCAATTTTGTCTACATTTCATGATGATCCAATTCAAGGAGGTCATTTTGGCATATCAAAAACTTTGGCCAAAGTAAAAAGACACTATTACTGGAAAAACAAGTCTAAAGATATAACTGAGTACGTAAGAAAATGTCAAAAATGCCAGAAATCAAAAATAACTAAGCACACAAAGACCTCTTTAACAATTACAGACACATTAATAAATGCTTTCAACAGAGTGATAGTGGACACTTTTGGTACACTGCCAAAATCAGAAAATGGCAATGAGCAATATTTAAATATTTCAAATAATACATCCACAGCACACCACCACCATACAGTTGGAACAATAGAAAGAAGCCATAGTACTTTACATATCGGTTGATAAAACTGATTGGGACGTATGGCTTCAATATTTTGCTTCTGTTTCAACACGACCCCCTCTATGGCACATACTTATTGTCCATATGAGTTAGTATTCGGTAAAACAAGTAATTTTCCAAAACATTTTAATAGCATAGATAGTGTAGAAGCACTATATAATATAGTCGTCTATGCTAAGGCGAGTAAATATAGATTAGAAGTAGCCTATAAAAGAGCTAGAGTTATGTTAGAAGCAAATAAGAATAGAAATAAACTACTATATGATCATAAAGTAAGGGATATAGATATATCAGTAGGTGACAAAGTTTTATTAAAAAACGAGACAGGTCATAAGTTGGATCCTAAATATACAGGTCCGTATATAGTTACGGAAATAGGAGATAGAAATAATATAGTAATAACAAATAATAAACATAAGAAACAAGCAGTTCATAAGGATAGAATAAAAATCTTTATTTCATAAATTGCACTTAGTATGGACGCACATACATAGATAAATAAATACACATAAATATTATTTTAATAATTTCATTTTCTTTGATTCTAATAACATAAAAAACAACAACAAAAATAATAAAAAAATAAACTGTGTGTGTCAGACTCACGCACGGCAGAAGTGAAACTTCTATGTTGGGGTTTCCATGCATGCGAGCCCCGGTTTAGATCTCTCCCCCCCTCTCTCGTGTTGAATTCAGGTTTCCATATTTGTTTTTTTCAATCAATTTTATATTCCGATTAAAAAAACGTATTGATGACAGAAAGTACGCGATAAACCAATTTACCGGAGCTGTGTATTAATTACGAGTTTAGGGAATTTTCTATTCAAACCCACACGCTAACAAAGTTATGTATTCAAAATCCCCCATTCGTGATGTATTTCATCGTACATTTATGTGATATATTTATACCCTTGCAGAGGGTATTATAATTTTGTCCGAAAGTGTGCAACGCAGTGAAGGAGACATCTCCGACCCTATAAAGTATAAATATTCTTGATCAGGATCACCTCCTGAGTTGATATGAGCATGTCCGTCTGTCTGTTCGTCTGTTTGTCCGTCTGTCTGTCTGTTTCTACGTGAACTAGTCTCTCAGTTTTAAGGCTATCGACTTGAAACTTTGCACACATAATGCACGCCGGCCGGGATCGGCCGACTATATCTTATAGCTGCCATATAACTGATTGATCGGAAATGGGATAATTTTTGTGTTTTTAGAGTTAGAGTTGAAATTTGACACGAGAGCTATCTTTGGCAAAACATTACGACATGCTAAATTTCATAAGGATCGGCCGACTATATCCCATAGCTGCCATATAACTGAACGATCGGAAATGGGTTTTGGTAGAAATAATATTTTTGGTATTTTTGAAGAAAGAAGTTTAGGACTTTGTATTATAATAAATTGGATTATGTTATCATATTCTCATAAGGATTGTCCAATTATATCCGATGTTTGCAATATATATCCGGTTTTAACTGCAAGGGTATATCAACTTCGGCTCCGCCCGATGTTAGCTTTCCTTTCTTGTTTTTGATTATATTTGGTTTGACAGTTTGCTACCTAATTTTCGTACAGCTATACGGGCTGCACTGCTATCGAGCAAATAGGAATTCGCACGATTTTACAATTTTGTTTTATATTGCTAAGGCTATTGCACCTTCTGGTTGCATGTCGAAACGCAATGAGAATAGCGGTACCTCCCAGTCAACAGAACATCTCTTTTTAGTTTAGTTTTAGGTTTTAGTTTTAACAAGTTCTTTATTTGTTTATTATTATATGGCGAGTTAGAGTGAGAGGCTTCTTTTTTAACCCGTAGGGTCTCTATAAGATGGTCAAGCTCAGTTTGTAACTTCTGGGCTGTAGACCATGCAGGCGGTGGCGATTGTTTGCATATTAACTACTTTAGTTCGGCTATTCTTTTATTTATTTTGTAGTTTATACCACCGCGCTGCTTGCCCATTACTCAACATTACTCACTCAGATGTGGTTTTTGTCCAGCAAGAGAGGTTTTTCTGTTGTTGCATATAAGTAAATTAAAATATCGCTGATAGAGGAGTCGTCACAGGTGTAGGAAGTGATTGAGTTATGGGTGTGTAATGATGTGTTTGGATTATCCCTCGCTGATGGCGGAGTCGTCACAGGAGTAGGGGATGCGTATGGACCCTGGCGGTTGCCGAGGGGTTTCTTCCTTCTTAATATCAAATACGGTGGGAGCACTTGCTCCGTTATCACGGCCCTTGAGGCGCGGTGATCAATTCAATAAAATGAGTTTACTATTTAACGGCTGTGCCGGAGATTTGATTTCAATGCTCTTTATTCTTTGAGGCTCTCATACAAACTGAAACTTAAAGCTAACAAAATGTATTTCATAGCGGCCACGCAAATATGCACTGCTTGTCGCTATGTATGGGCATCCGGCCAGACGCTGTGTCAGCAGCTTGGCCAGAGCGAGCTCTTAAATAACCGGACATTGCCGCTGCTCCGTTAACTTCAGTTAACTTATATATGTTGTTATATATTGGCGGAAGGAATGTGTTATGCGCGCTCTTTGTTGTGTAAGTTATTTAATTGAGTTTCTTTATTTAGATACCAAGGTATTTCTTTATTTCACTTAAGCCTTTTCAAGCCAAAGATATTTTAATTCATACAATGGATTGTTAATTATAATATTGATCGCCAGCTATAGCTGCCGAGTTCAGTTTTAAACTAACTTGAAGGTCTGTCCCGGTCGCACCATGAAGCCCTTTTTTGTGCTGCCGGGCAACCGCCTAAGTGCGATGTCAGCATTCCGTATCCAGCTAGCGACGATCACTCGCTGCAGGCGTGTTGGGACCGAGCCTCGGGCAACTGCCCCGGGAATGCGCGATCAGCAGTTTTGCCCTTGCGCGTGTTGGCCGTCGAATCCGGTCTGCAATTTGGCAATTTTTCCAAATTCTTTTTACACGTGTTAACTTCTCCTTCCTTTAAATGGTCGCCGTACTGGTGACCCGTCTGTTCTATGTCATCCGCAGCCCTTGATCTGGCAAGACATTTGTTCTTCAGATAATGTTTGCCGAGCCAGATAATGCAGCATAACAGGATGGCGACTAGTATGATGAGAGAATTGTCGAGGAAGGATCTTAATGAGTACCGCTCATTAAGGGTTCCAATGTGGTGGAGGTTCCTCAGGCTAAGCTCATGAAGAAATGGAAGAGCCGGTTATGGTGACCAGTGATGTTTACTACGGTCATAGCTGATACTGCAGGTTCCTTCTTCGAGCTTCCCAGTTGGTTTATGAACCAGGTTCCATTGACGGCTACCTTGTCGGAGTACGTCACCAGGTAAGTTCCCGATATTCCCTGGTCTCTGCCCCAATCATCGGTAATGGTTGCGTTAACGTCGTTGAAGATGAGGGTACCATGATCCACTATTGTAGCCGGTTCTAGGTGACCCGGGAGCGTGAGACAGTGCGCAGTGGTTCCGGAAACGATTTGCTGTGCGCAAGTGTTGTTTTGCAGTTCCTTGCAGAAGGTGGCGCCTACAGTCGCTTTACAGTAACCGATGTTAAGGTTCTTCGTTGGGCATTCGGCGACTAAGTTCCCGTTCTCAAAGTCTAGGATCTTGTTGTTGTGCTGGACCGGGTAGACCGTTACCTTCTTACATACGAACTTAGGAGTTGCATTAGGAAGTTAGGATTAGAATTAGGAAGTGAAGAATTTCGGAATTTTGAAAGACACTTATGCTAGATACTTCTAATAATTCTACAAGACTAATATTAATAGGCTGTTTGTCCTTAAATTCACCAATGTCAATGCTATCCAGGATAGCCGGACTAACAATGTTTATTTTTGCCAGGGTAAAGCCCATAAGAATGTTTTCTAAATCTGTGATAACGATTCTATTTTTTGCAAAAATAATTTCCAGAAGGTGTGTTTCTTTTTCTGTATCGAATTTTTGAATTTCATTCATCGCGTTCGTGAGTTTATTTAAGCGTTCTTGAAATTTGATATTTAAATCTGTTTGTCCCTCGTTTGTTCTCATTAAAATCTTTTGATTGATTTTTATCTGCTCCCAGTCGCTAAGGTCAGGCGTACCTGCAATAACTTTGGGGGCTGTTCCAATTACGTTAATACTTCTAGCTGCTCTTTTGTGGATTTTTAAGGGAGCTACCAACTTGCGAATGTGTCGGAGGTCCGTTAATATTACTGGTGTCCTGTGATCGTCAGTGAACGTTTTCGTCATTGCTTCTGTCTGGTCCACGTAGTCATCGTAAGTTGTCAGGTTCGTTGCGTGTTGTAAGTATCCGTAAGTCTCCCAGATTACGATGTCGTTGTCTTCTATCGGGAACTATTATAGCAGACTATAGCGTTCGTGTAGTCGTTGAGTTTCACCGTCGCGTCTGTCCTAACAGCCACTAGTGCCAAGATAAAAAGATATTGTCTTAACCTAGAAATAATATGGAAAGAAAAGAATAATTAAAAGCGTAGTAAGGATCGTTATCGAAGATTGTCCTTGTGGACCACCCTCCCCTTAATGAGAACCGTGGTCCCCAGGTCTGCCTCAATGATTCCCTCTGAGCATAGCGGCGAAAGCTTGTTTCCTAATCGTTTATTTTCTTTCAGAAAAACTTTTTCGCCGACTTGATAGTTCCTATGGGTCCTATCTTTGTTCATTTGGTCGAGGGTTTTTTCTTGTGCTTGTTGGATTTTCTTGCTAATTTCCCTTTCGAATTCTGCGGGCTTGGAATGGACAATTTCTATGGGTTTTTCGTTGGTTACTGAATGAATTGATTTATTATATTTGTTGGTAGCCAAAAGAATTATCTCAGTGGTGTCGTTCAGATTATGTTCTATTTTTAGGCATCGGGCTATTTCCGCTATAGTGCTATGAAATCTCTCCACTTGGCCGTTTGAGGTACTGTGGAGAGGTGGTGCGTTCGAAATAGTAATATTAAAGTTGTTTAATAACATTGATTTTATTGTTTCGGAATTTAATGACCTTTCGTTGTCGCAATAAATTGTTTTTATATTTTGAAAAAAATTTACTGTGTGTAATATAGGGGCCTTAATGTCGACAATAGCCCTTGATGCGATGGCCTGCACCGTGGCGAATTTAGAAAATTTATCGACACACGTAAGAAAGAGGATTCCGTCTGTGGAAAAGATATCGATATGGAAAATTTCCCCTACATTACCTGGTATTGGAGTTTGTGCTATAGCCTGTTTGGATGGATGGCGTTTGTATTTTGCCATAGAACAGGTCTTGCAATTTAAGGTTATTTGTGTGGCAAAAGTAAGCATTTTGGGGAAAAAGTAGTCTCTTAAAATTTGTTTTACATTTTCTTGAGCCGCTCGATGGGCTCTATTGTGTTCTGTTAATATAATTTCCTTCTGCTCGCTTTTGTCCGTTATGTCTTGAACGAAATATTTCGTGTGTCTAAATACGGTTCCTGGAAACAATTCTACTAGTCGGTGCTGGAATTTTGCCAGGATTGGGAGCGAGCAATGTATTGCGTTCACTGCATTGGTTCACTCACTGCATTAACTACATCCTGTAACACATTTAGCAAATTGTCATGGTCCGAAATGCTTACTTTATGTCTCACCTTGGTTTTAAACAAAATGAGTGTGCTTACCGATGAACTGTTCCCCTCTTCAATTATTATTTGGTTCCTAAAACAGTTTACCGGTTTATCCGTTGTTTCTATAGTGTAGGTCAGGGATTGTTCGCTGTGCATGGTAGCCGCGTCAGATTTTACTGTATCTTTTAATGCATTTATATTTTGACGAGATAGTGCGCCTGCTACGAAATTTTCTTTCCCCGGTTTATAAATCAGCTTTGCCCCGTGGTCATCAATAATCCCTTTCCATCGTTTTAATTTCGCGTAAGGGTTTTTGTCTGAGACAGCAAAAGTTAGAGGCTGATGGTCGGTAAAGATCCGTAAGTCTTTTACTCCGTACAGATAATTACGAAGATTTTTAAGTACCCAAACTATGGCGAGGAGTTCTCGCTCGTTGGTGGCAAAATTTGTTTCGTTATCACTTAGTGTTCGTGATATCGTTGTTATCGGGCGTCCGTCTTGCGATAGTACCGCCCCTAGACCAAAGCCTGACGCATCCGTTGTTAAATCGAACGGTCGCTTAAAGTCTGGATAGGAAAGTAAAACATCTTCTGATGCTAGGATTTCTCTTAGTCTGTGGAATGTTTCACTTTGTTCTTTGTTAAGATCGATATCAATTTTTCTTGACTGATATTTGCTCGTCTTTCCGTTTTCGCCTTTAAGGATACTTGTTAGGGGCCTGGCATTTGCCGCGAAGTTTTTAATAAAGCACCTTTAAGTAATAAGGTAACTTGCTAGTCCTAGAAAGGATCTAAGTTCGAACAAAGTTTTTGGCGGGGGGAACTCTTTGATAGCCTTCACTTTTTCGGGTGATGTCCGCAGCCCCCCTTGTGATACTATGAATCCGAGATATTCAACGCTCTTTTTAAAGAACTTTGACTTTTCTTGGGATACTCTGGAGTGCGGGTATGACCTGGAATATACCGGCTCCCCATCCGTTTTTATCGTAGCTACCGTGTTAATGTTGAAAGGTAGCGCCTCGTCTGGATCGGCGAAGGCTTTACAGTTTTTCATTATTATTTTATCAAAAGCCGTTTTACTGCGGGGGGCACGTCACCATCATTGATTTTAATGAAATTTACATTCTCAACTATTGTAAACTGAATTTTCTCAGTTCCGTTATTGGTGTGTAGAACATTTGCAGTAAAATCGAGTTTCGCATTTACTTGTTTAAGTAAATCAAGCCCGATAATACCGCCAAAGTCTTTAAGAGCGCTAAGGATAAAAAAATGAGTTTTAGCCTTGAATACCGAAATCAGGCATTTTTTATTTATTTTAGTAATGCCATGGATTGATTTTACGTCGAATGGGGTATCCACTGCCACGATGCCTTTGAGCCCCGTGAGTGGAGAGATGAAATTCTTCGAGGTACCCGTGTCAATTAACAATTTTATTTCTCTTCCTGCTAGCCTATGTGTGACGTATGGAAGCAGGGACTTTACCCTAAAAAATTACAAGACTCATCTGTGTCTAGATCATCCTGTATTTCCGTGGCGGACGCCTGAGCAACGGACTCATAATCTTCTCCACCAGATTCTTCTTCTGGCATGAAGTTGATTTTTTGTTGTGTTCGTGCTGACTGTCACTTTTGCCATGTCGTGGGTTGCCTGAATCGAGATGAGGTGGCGTCCACCACCATCGGTTCTGTTCTAGTTTGTCCCTGATTATTTCCCCCATTAGTGTGTGTTTTTTGCCGGGACGAACCAGTTTGATTATTGCCTTCTCTTTGAGGTCTTATGAAATGAGGGTTTTTTTTATCGCCCCCGAATTTTGATTTTTCTCTTGGTATTGTGAATTTTTCCAACCAGCCTGTCGCTGGTTTTTTTGGTTAGTTGGCCTATAAGTCTTTTCGTCGTTATTTCGAGCGAAAGTGGCCGCGAAAATACTCCTTTCGTTACTCGATTCGTCTTCTTAAGCTAATGCTAATGCCGGCGGTAAATCAGGTGGTTGTGCTGGAAAAACAGCTACCTTTAATGATTTTTTTAAACCTGATATAAACGCGTGTAAAGCGTCGCTCCTAAATTGTGTGTTTAAAAAAGACGCCGCGGCGGCGTCGTGCGTCATTATTGTTTTGTTTGTCAGAAGCGTTAGCTTCCGTTCTACTTCGTCAAAATATTTGAGTATGGGCAGGTCGCCCTGTCTGGACAGGCTTAATTCCTGTTGTATTACGTGTGTCGGTGTTTTGTTGGCATACGTAAAGTCTAAACGTGACAATATGGCATGAAAATTTAGCACCGTATTTAATGAAGCTAATACGGCAGCTGCCGGTCCCCTTACTTTATTTCTGAGGATGCGACCGCTTGGTAAAAGCGACTGCTCCCTTTATAGGGCTCAAATACCCTCTAGGCTGCGATAGCAGCTTGTCTCCAGGAAACATAATTTTCTTGTTTCTTGTCGAATTCTGGGACGGACTTAATAATGTCCAGGGGCTCATTACATTGCTTTTCAGTTTCTATTTGAATCTCTTGGAATGTTTGAATTTTCGGAGTTTTTCTTAGCTTCCCCATAATTGTGGCTAATTTTTCGTCAAATTGCGTCTCCTGATTTATTGCGGCCTCCATATTTGCTAATTGTTCTGGATGCATTTCTGCTTGTCTGTGCTGTCTACTAGTTTCTAGATTTGCTGTATCGAAGGCACTCTTCCGGATAAGTACCTTGCCTGTGTTCCCACTGGTCGACGTGAAACTACCCTCTTCGTTAAAATCCTGATTTTCTCTCGTTGTATGCTTTTGTATTTTGGTTTCTAAAAGCTTCCTATACTCTTCTAAAATCTCCTCGTCTGAATCGGACATGTGTTAATATTGGTAAAAATATATGGTCATCATAAAAATTGATCAAGAGTTGTTTTTTTTATATTATTGATTAAATTAGCGGGGAGAAATAATACCAAATATCATTAAAAACGTTGCAGGGCCGCCATTTTGTTTTCGATTTATTAAAAAAAATTTTATTTTATTGTGTAGTTTAAATATAATATTATATAATAAAACCCCATTTACAAATTTTCGAGTTGCTGTTTTGATTTGGCCAAAAAAAATTCGAGAAAAACCGCTTTTTTTGGCCTGTTACTCAAATGTCCCCCCTTAAGAAATATAAAGTTTTATTTACTATTCATAAATGTTTTTAAGTTTTTAAAATATTATCTTGTGTATTTTTTATATTATTTCTTTCGGTGAATTTATCGATTTTGGCTTTTAAAAAAAAAAAATTTACACAAAAACTTTGGTTTTAAGATATTTTATATTTGGTAAAAATTTTAACCAATTCTCCCGGTGTATTCTTTGAAATACGAGACGACACGGTAAGTGTTATTTAAGTTTAATCGTTTTATTTCAATGGTCACAGATTTAGCGAACCGTTTTATATTTGCGTTCTTATTTATGATAATTCGGACAAATAGCCTACTTACATTTTCTTAAATATTCTTAAAATTTGCGCTGCCGTGCAACCGCCTAAGTGCGATGTCAGCATGTGCGCGAATGTGCCGGGAATGCGCGATCAGCAGTTTCGCCCTTGCGCGTGTTGGCCGTCGGATCCGGTCTGCAATTTGGCAATTTTTCCAAATTCTTTTTGCGCGTGTTAACTTGTATGTAGAAATGCGACGGCCAGCAAGGAAACGCGTGGTTAGCACTTTAAGTTCATAGCGCATATATGTGATCATGTACACATGCACTTGAATTGGGATGTTTGTGATACCATAACACTGCAACAAAGTGTCACAGTATATTCATACATATAAATTATGTATGTCTTGGTGCTGTATATAAGTCAGTGCCCAGCCAACCAGCGGAGTCCGCACGGTGCTCCGTTAGTACTCCCTGTGCGGAGCGCAAAGCCTCCTAGGGACGCTCCTAAAAGTGTCCGTAAGAGCATGTTTTTGGGAGAAAAGTGCCATTTCAAAATATATGAAAACGGTGTGCCCTGCGGACTCCTAGAATGAGTAATTTCGGAGTCCCAGAATGCTCCCTTAGATAAACCGCTGGCTCGACCAAATTCTTTGTTTGCTCCTACAAATTTTATGTTGAAGGCTCCCATAAATGCGTTGGTGATTGCCATCACATCAATAGCTTTCTTTTTCGGTGTCCCTTTCCAGGAGTAATGCGATGCGACGTCGTCATTCAAAATTTTCCGATTTATAAGTAAACCCATTTTGAAATAGTTCTTTCATTTCCGAAACGAAGTCTGAAACAAAGTCATCAACGTTTGGAGGCTTGCTATCATCCACAAAAGCACCCGCAACAAGCACTGGGGAAGTATTGTTCACATTAATTAAAATAGGCCACACTTGCTGCTTTGAACTTTTATATAAAGGTAGTCCATCTACATTGACATTAAGCCTTATGGTTTTTTTTGGAAATGTATTTTTTTCAAGGAAATCTGTTAAGCAATCATTGACACCGTAATGAAAATAACTTCCACTTCCCATCACAACGCTAGGCACTTGCCTTGGAGTTTTTTTAAGGGATCGATAGTCGGCACTTAACTCACAGCCATAGTACGTAAAATTTTTAAAAGCCCATTAATGGCAGATCCTGAAATATTAAATAATATTGACCACTCAGCTAACTCTTCCTTTAGTTTTGACGAGAATCCGTTTGACTCGCAATCGTCTACTCTTTCGCACTCCTCATCTTCTGCGCCCGAGCTATCGCTGAAATTTATCCTTTCAGCACTTTCTATGGTGAAAACGGGGTCTGAGACAATATTATTCGTCAATAAATCCCCGCTTGCTTCAATGATTGTTTCATTATTCTAATAGATTGTTTTTCTACGAGTCTTCGTTTGGACATTTTTAACAATTTGTGTAAACTCAAAACAATTATAAATTTTAAAAACGCACGCACCACGTGAAATCGAAAATTTGCACTGACTAACTTGCATAAAAGAAGAACAAAACTCACAAAAAGAAAAGAAAACAAAACGCACGGAAGATTGTACGAGAAACAGATGAAAAATAGAAGAGCAGCAAAGAAAAGCTCCGAAAACGCTCCGTGACGGTGCGACTTTAGGAGCCCTTTTTATTCTTTGCTTCGGAGGGCTCCGAAAACACTCCGAAAAGGTGCTACTTTGGGAGTCTCGTTTCGATCCTTCTTCGGTGAGCTCCGCAATCGCTCCGAAGAAGTGCTACATTGGGACTCCTTTTTCGCTCCATTTTCGGAGCGCTCCGGAAACAGACCTTTGCGGTATAAATTTGGGAGTCCGTTAATACTCCTTGTTCAGAGCGCTCCGCATATGGTTGGCTGGGTGGTGGGCAAAACTAACACATGTTTAAAATTTGAGTGTGTGCGTAGCAGAGAAAAACAATGAGAGCAGAGAATTCACTGAGCGAAAAAAACGTTTTTTTTATTTCATTTTTCGTTAATTCAAAAGTTTAAATGGGCACTAAAATTGAGTATTTTATTTTAAAAACAGCTTTGCTAGCAACATTTCTTAAACAAATGAAAAACTACGCTTCCCTATTTATATTCTCCATGAAGAAAACTTTTTCCAACCCAATTTCTGAGAAAATTTTTCTAAGTGGAAAAATTTTGATTTTTCGTTTGGGCTGTCAAATGAATCAAAATGAGAGCAAATGAGAGAGCTTCTAAAAAAAATTTGAGAGTGCTCACACTGTCAGTGTGCCGGCAGCGCTGCGGCAGAATTTCCTACCCTATACTCGCGTGCTATGTAAAATGAGAGTTTGCCCACCACAGGGCACAGTAAGTAAGTACAGTATGGATTCGATAAGTGCGCATAGTACACCAGGCACAGTGGCAATCATGAGTTTACGATCCAGTGGAGGCTGCTAGCTTTTAGCTTAAGGTGCATCTTCTTGCATATGATGTGCTTACGCTAGGGTAGTCGTATATCAAGGTGGACGCTAAGGTACGTTACTTCGTTGGCTTGAGGGATCTGCATACCGTTTAGAGAATGCGGAGGGCATGTTTATCTATGAAGAGTAAACGTTACATGTTAACACTTTTTTTCTTTTATTTTAATGCACCAGTCGGACAGCCACCTTTCCTTTTCTATGATATTATTACCGAGTTTGTTGCTTGCGTTGGGCATATGAAGCGACTAAGAATAGCGGTATCGTCGGCGAACGTTGAAGTTGTTAGATGTGCGTTCGTAGGAATATCCGCAGTATACAAAACATATAGACACAGGCCGAGTGCGCTTGTGGAAGTGCATGTGCATGCAGTTCATTAAGCGGAACTCGGTCGAAAGCTAAAAATAGCGAAAAATAGCGCTACAGTATTCCCGCTGTTCGAAGGCTGAACGTATTTCGGATGTTAATCTGTTCACTTGCTCGATGGTTCCGTGGTTTCTTCGGAAGCCAAAATGGGGTGCCGGGATAATATGTCAAGCTTACAAATGTGGTGTTATGCAAGCTAACAAGCATTTTTCAAACAATTTAGACAAACAAGATAGAAGGCTTAGGGTCTGTACGATGACGGAATTGTGTGATCTTTTCCAGACTTCGGTATCATTATAATTTTGGTCCAAAGGCCAAGATTAATGATCCCATTAAATAGTTTCCAGACGACCTCCATACCGCATTTAGGAAGTTTGATCAGCATCTTTGGCGTCAGTAGGTCACCTCGGGGAGCCTTTTTTGGTTTTAGCCCTCTTATGAAATTTTCGATTTCGTTCTAACATTTTCGAATTACTGGCAGGAGGAATGAATTTGAAGCAGGGTTTGGCTGGAAGACACTTTGGAGATGTGTGGCGAATGTTTCAGCTCGCTTGTCGTCGCTGCAAGCCCAGCATCCCGAAGTTTCAATTGGGGCGTTAAGATTTGGGTGGGCCTTCCACAGGGGATCTTTTCTGCTTTTTGGCGAAAGATTGTGGATGTACCTCAACTGTGCATTTTCTTCCTGTTGGTGAAGAGCCTGGTCGAGAGATCGTGCTGCTTCCTTAAGGCGTAGCTTTTAAGCTCGTAATCTGCTGTTTTACCAATCACGACGCGTGTGCCTCTTTTCTCGCACGAGCTGTTCGATTTTCTGATTAGATTGGCAGTATTTGTTTCGGTCTACTTCCTTCCCATGAGGAGTAGAGATTTTAGCTGCCGCAACGATTACTTTTTGTACGAGTAAAACGAGTTACGCTCCGGGGCGAGTTTTTTGTGGGCTTTCACGTCCTTTTTATACCCTTGCAGAGGGTATTATAATTTTCTCCAAAAGTGTGCAACGCAGTGAAGGAGACATCTTTGACCATATAAAGTATATATATTCTTGATCAGGATCACCTCCTGAGTTGATATGAGCATGTCCCTCTGTCCGTCTGTCTGTCCGTCTGTCTGTCTGTCCGTTTCTACGCGAACTAGTCTCTCAGTTTTGAAGCTATCGTCTTGAAACTTTGCACACACCCTTCTTTCCTTTGCACGCAGTATACAAGTCGGAACGGCCGGGATCGGCCGACTATATCCTATAGCTGCCATATAACTGATTGATCGGAAATGGTATAACTTTGGTGTTTTTAGAGTTAGAGAGTTCAAATTTGACACGAGCGTTATTTTTGGCAAAACATTACGACATGCCAAATTTCATAAGGATCGGCCGACTATATCCTATAGCTGCCATATAACTGAACGATCGGAAATGACCCAACTTTCGTATTTTTGAAGATAGAAGCTTGGGACTTTTTTTTAGATTTTTATTGTAATTAATTGGTTTTATTATGATGTAATCATGATACAATTATATAAGGTAGTCCATTCCACTGACATATCGTTCGGGTTTGCTCACTTAATTTCAAACTGTCAAACTGAAAGGTGATTTTGTTTTCATAACTTTAACCCTTAAGTGGCCAAGAAAAAAATGACTTTTTGCTATTATTGTCGCAAGAACGTGCTAGGCGTAAAGTTTGTGCATGTTCCAAAGTGCATTGAAAAAGAGCTTTGTGGGAGCAGTCTTTGGGCTGTACCTTTATTGAGAGCTCTCAAATTTGCGATACGCATTTCAGTGCTTCACAGTGGAAGTCGTTATCAGGCGCAGGGCAGCCACTGAAAAGAAGACGACTTAATTCGACTGCAGTTCCGCAAAAAAAGGCAGAACCTGAAAATTTGGCTGAATTAGGCTACGCCAATTCGAGCACGCAAACAGAGTAAGTTAACTGTGTTAAAAATACAATGTATATCTAAAAGAAATTTATTTGGGACTTAGGGACAAAGCGATAGACCGGGCAATTCATGTAGAAAACAAAAACCTGAAAAAAAGATAAGTCTTTTAGAAAAGGAAATGCAGTCCTTACGCCAGCAACTAGATGGTTATCAAGATCTAGAAAAGTCTCTAGGCAAAATATTTACTAGTACTCAAATAAATATTTTTAAGAGTGGCGGAAAAAGATCGGTTTTTAATGCAGCCGACATGACTGAAGCAATTTGCCTCCATACCGCGGGCCCTCGTGCTTACCGTCATTTATACAGGAAAGGCTTTCCTCTACCGAGTCGTTCAACCATTTACAATTGGTTGGCAGAGGTAAAAATTACACCAGGAACCCTTGATATCGTGATTGACCTTATGGAAAATGAAGATATGCCCGAAATTGATAAGCTCTGCGTCATGTGCTTCGATGAGATGAAGGTTGCTGCTGCCTATGAATATGACAGCTCCGCGGATGTTGTCTTGGAGCCAAGCAACTATGTTCAAGTGGCTATAGTACGTGGCCACTTATACTCTAAACTTATAAAAATAAAATTATAAATACTACAACTCTTGTCATAACTAAGAAAAACTTTTAGCCCCATGCTCCATGTAAGGGTTAATCAAAGTACTGTATAGCCGTTTCACTCGCACTATTCAACGCTTACTATGTTAAAATAAAAATAATGCAGTTAAGTCAACGAATGGACTACCTTATATAATTGTATCATGGTCATAACTAAGAAAAACTTTTAGCCCCATGCTCCATGTAAGGGTTAATCAAAGTACTGTATAGCCGTTTCACTCGCACTATTCAACGCTTACTATGTTAAAATAAAAATAATGCAGTTAAGTCAACGAATGGACTACCTTATATAATTGTATCATGGATGTAATCATAAGGATCGGCCAACTATATCCGAAGTTAGCTTTCCTTTCTTGTTGTATTTAAGTAAGTTGATTTTTGGAGACGTTATGCTGAAGGGATGTACGGTTATGTCTGGGATTTGAAAAATCATTAGAAGCACAGACGAGTGGTCTGATGATAAGTACGAGACTGCTTTGGCACTTATTAGATTGCGAGGTACGTTTTTTGTCACCGCAAAATCAATAAGGTCTGGGAGCTTGCGTGGGTTGGTTGGTCAGTATGTGGAACTTTCACGTGAAAACATAGTTTAGTTTATTTCTTACATTTATAATTGAATTTTTTTCCTTTGCGAGTCACTAGACGTGATCCCCAGTGCGTATGTTTGGTGTTGTAGTCTCTTGCGTCTATCAAATGATCCCCAAGTGAATTGTAAAAGTCCATAAATTGTCCTTCCGAGATTGAGAAATGAGGAGGGCAGTAAACGGCAGCGATTAAAATGTTTTCGTTGCTTGAATGAATTTTTTTCGATGTGGCCTAAAATAAGTTTGTTGCAAGTTGTCTGATTAGAAATCCGATTCCGCCGGGACTTTCCCATCGGTATGATCTGTGCGGTAATACAATCTACCGCCTCTTTTTTGAAAGTTTTGTTTGCTTGTAAGATGCGTTTCAACCACTAGCGATCAATAAAGTCAATAGTTTCGTCAAAGTTTCGTTCAAGAATTGTAACAATTATTGTGTGACAATTATTGAATTCTGCATAGGTTATTTAGACTGTTGTGCTCCGAGTAGCTGTTTTACCATGTTGTCGTTTTTATGAATGAGATAAGCTTCATCATACTTTGTTGGAGGGTAAGCATCAAAGTTCCCGTTTTGTTATGTGGCTGTTCTGGGGCTTGTTGAGTTTTTTGTGAGTTTCCCTTTCGACATTGATTTTTAGGTCGAAAATGACTTCTGAAATAGTTGTTTTATTTCCGACTAGGTTTCTGGCGACACCTTTTAGCTTTATTTTTATTATTGAAATAGCTTATTGTTCGTGTTCACCTTTAATTGATTCTATAATTTCCAATGCATCGATAAAACTTGCTAAGTTTTCTGCTTTACCATAAAATACAGGTATAATCTTTGATGCAGTGTTGATAAAATCAGTATTTGACTGTGCCATTGTAATATAATTGTAATGCCACTGTAATGTAAATTTTTCTTCAACTATGCTCAAGCTAGTGTCTAAATCTGTAGAATTTTTCAAATCAGAAATTAATATAGCTGGGATAGTGAGATTATTATTTCTTCCTTTTCCAAATCCTATTAGTCAAAATTAATAACTTCTTTTGATTCTGGTTCTTCACCTGTTTTAATTATTGCTAACGTAATAAGTATCTAGCTTGAACTTTTCTCTAATGGTTGTTGAATTGGATCTTAGTCTGATCAAAAACTTTGGTACTTGAGACCAATGATCTTTATTAAACTTATTTTTGTGTTCATATAATAGTATTGGTGCTTCATTTAAGCTTTAAACTAATATTTCTTTGTGTTCATATAAGAGTATTCGTGCTTCATTAAAGCATTTAAATAATATTTCTTTGTGATTTCTAACTGTGGTTTTCTGTATCAGTCTATTTTGGGTTATTGACTTATGCGATTTTTCAAAGTCTGTTTTAATATTTGATAATTCTTTAGGCCGTATCTTATTTTTAGGATAATAAGGCCGTTTCCGGCCTTGGTCATCAGTCACCGTTACGTTGGCATCGTTGTTGATGAGGGTTCCGTGGTGTCCACAACGGTGACTGGATCTAACGGTAACAACGGTGACCTTGCAGTCGCCGATATTGAGGTTCCGTGTTGGCCATTCCGCAACTAAATTTCCGCTCTCGAAGTTCAGGATTCTATTATGGCGTTAAACCGGGTAAACTGTTATTCTCTTACATACGAGCTTAGGATTAGGAAATTCTATGAGAAAATGCAAAATGACGGAATTTTGAAAGACACTTACGCTAGATACTTCTAACATTTCTACAAAACTAAGCTGTTTATCTCTGAATTCGCTTACGTCGGCACTATCTATAATAGTTGGGCTTACAATGTTTAATTTTGCTAGGGCTAGACCCATAAGAATGTTTTCTAGGTCTGTAATGAGGATTCTTTTCTTTGCTAAAATGATTTCTAACAAGTGTTTTTCTTTATTTTTTTCGTATTTCTGAATCTAATTCATTGCGTTAGCAAGCTCATTTAAACGTTCTTGAAATTTTATATTCTGTCTGACCTTCGTCCGCCCTCAATAACCGGTTCTGATTAAATCTTACCTGCTCCCAATAATTATAGTCAGGCGTATACCTGCAATAGCCTTTAGTGTCGTACCAATTAAATTAATACTTCTAGTAGCCCTGTGGTGGAACTTAAGGGTGGTCACCAACTTGCAAATATGTCTAAGGTCCGTTGCTATAACTGGTGTGCTGGTGGTCGTGTGCTGCGAATGAATTGTCATTGCTTATGTCTGGTCTGCGTAGTCCTCGTAGGTCGTCATGTTCGTTGCGTGCTGTAGGTATCCGTAATTCTCCCAGATTAAAATGTCATTGTCTTCTATCGGGGTATAGTCCGCGTTCGTGTAATTTTTTAGTTTTAATGTCGCGTCCGTCTTTATAGCCGTTAGTATTAAAATTAAAAAATATTTTCGTAACAAAGGGGTAGGTCATAATCTTCAATTAATCTTCGATTAATAATTCAATAATAATCGGTTAACGTAGATTGCTTTTTTTAAATTAATTTAAAAGACTATATTCTTACGCGTATTTTAAGACGTCCCCGAAGACAATATCTTGATAATTATGGAAGTTATGTTCATTTGAAGGACGCGGCAGGAGGGCACCTAAGACACTTCTTTTTCTTCTTTTGCGTTTTTCTCGAAACCACTTTTTTCAAGACGGTGGGCATGATAACGCAAAAACTGTTCAACCGATTGACTTAAAAATTGGATCACATCTTCTTACATAGATTTCCCACAGAGTAACGCAGGATTTTTTCGATCCAATGGATAGAAATTTTTTTATGCAATTTTTAATACGAAATTTTTTGCCCAAAAAATTGAGTCAATTTTTGAAGTGCTCTCATTTGCGTACTTTTTTTTTCTTAAACGGCTACTTCTGTTCCAAATTATCACTTTAAAAAAAATGCTTTTAACTTGTTTCTGATAAAATTGACACGTGAATCATGCCCACCACCAAGGAGCACTACGGAAAAACCGATGATCGCCGATGTTCATATCTCCGCCATTTTGCATTGAAAACAAGTTTTTTTTAGAATTTACAAAGCTCATTAGTTGTATTGAATATAAATAAAAGTGGAAATTCCCGAAAAAACCTATAAAAAATGTTTATAGGTTTTGCGTTAGTCCTCGAGTGAATGGATTTATTGTATTTATTAGTTGTCAGAAGAATTATCTCGGGGGTATCAGTTAAATTTTTCCCTAGCTTCAAACATCGTTCTATTTCAGCCAAGGTGCTATGGAATCTCTCTACTTGGCCGTTTTGAGGTGCTGTGTAGAGGTGGTGCGTTAGAAACGGTAATGTTATAGTTGTTCAGGAGAATGGATTTTATGGTCTCGTAATTTAGGTCCTTCAGGTTATCGCAGTAGATCTTTTTCGCTTTTGAAAAAAATTCGCTATTTGCATTATTGGAGTTTTCACGACCACAATAGCCCTTGACGCGATCACCTGTACTGTGGCCAATTTCGAGAATTTGTCCACACACGTTAGAAAAAGAGTTCCGTCTGTGGAAAAAATGTCAATGTGGAGGATTTCCCCCACAGAAGTAGGTATAGGTGTTTGTGCTACTGCTTGCTTGGATGGGTGGCGTTTGTAATTTGCCATGGAACTGATTTGGCAGATTGATGCTACATCTGTTGCTAGTCGGAACATTTTTGGAAAAAAATAGTCCCTTAGGACTTGTTTCGCATTTTCCTGGGCTGCTCGATGCGCTCTATTTTGTTCGGTTACCATGATCTCTTTCTGTTTGGTTCCGTCCGTTATGTCCTGTACAAAGCTTTTTGAATGTCTGAACGTAGTGTTCGTGACAAGCTCCACGAGTTTGTATTGAATAAATGCCAGGATTGGAAGGGAGCAATATATTGCGTTTACCAGTTCGGCATTAACCACCTCATGCAAGGTATTCAGTAGGTTACCGCGGTCATTTTTTTTTACTATGTGTCTAACTTTGCTTTTAAACAGAGTGAACGTGTCTACGGACGAGCTGTTACTCTGTTCAATTATTATTTGATTCCTGAAACAGTTAACCGGTGTGTCCGTTGTGGCTATGGTATACGTTAGCGATTCCTCGCTATGTATGGTAACCATATCGGAGTCCTGTTCTAGGACTAAAGCGTTAACGTTTTGACAACGGGACAACGCGTCAGCGACAAAGTTTTCTTTGCCAGGTTTATAAATCACCTTTGCACCGTGGTCGTCAATAATTTCTTTCCAGCGCTTTAGTTAAGCGTTAGGATTTTTATCAGCTGGTGGTCGGTATAGATCTGTAAATTTTTTACTCCATACAAATAAATGCGGAGGTTATGTAGTGCCCAGACTATAGCGAGGAGTTCCCGCTCGTTGGTTGCATAGTCCTTTTCCTTATCACGCGGAGTGCGTGATATCATTGTAATTGGGCGACCTCCCTGCGATAGAACCGCCCCTAGGCCAAAACCTGACACGTCCGTTGTTAGATCGAACGGTTTCTTATAGTCTGGGTAGGAAAGTGAAACATCTACTGATGCTAGGATTTCTCATAGTCTTCAGCATGTTTCCATCTATTCCTTGTTCATTTAAATGCATATTTTTCTTAATTGGTATTTGCTTATCTTACCTTTTTCGCCCTTAAGAATTCTAGTAAGAGGCCTTGCAATTGCTGCAAAATTCTTAATAAAGTATCTATAGTAGCTAGCCAAACCTATGAAAGATCTCAGCTCGAAAAGGGGCTTTGGCTGGGGAAATTGCTTGATGGCCCTGACCTTTTCGGGTGATGTCCGCAAGCCCCCTTGCGTCAATATGAATCCCAAGTATTCAACGCTCTTTTTGAAGAACTTTGATTTTTCTTGAGATACTCTCATACCTGCTTCGGAAAGTTTTCCTAGGACCCATCTTATGTCATTAAGATGGTGCTCTTTCGTCTTTGAGTATATTATGACATCGTCGACATAAACATAGCATATCTTTGAAATTCCATCTCGTAGGACATCGTCGATGCTCAGAGCATTTTTTAGTCCAAATGGTAATCTGCAGAATTCGTATTTACCATTGTATATTGGGAAAGCCGTCTTATATCGGTCTCTCTCTGTCAGCTCTATTTGGTGGAAGCCGGCTTTAAGGTCGAGTGTTGTAAAAAACTTTGACTCGCCCAGGTTCGACAATATTGTCGTAATCGCAGGGATAGGGTATCTATCGTCTACGGTTCTTTCGTTTAGTTTTCTAAAGTCAATAACGAGTCGCTTCTTCTTGACCCCGTTCTGGTCGGTTCCTTTTTTGTCGACAACCCTCGTTTGGTTATTATAAGGAGACTTGGATGACCGTATTACGCCGTCCGCTAGAAGTTGTTTAACCTCTGCGTTGACGAATTCAGTTACACCCATGGGGTGCGGGTACGACTTTGAGTACACCGGCTCCCCATCTGTTTTAATTGTAGCAACAGTAATTATATAAAAGGAAGTGCTTCGCCGGCTTTGTAATTTTCGCGTATCATTTTGTCAAAGGCGGCTTTTACTGCGGGGGGAACGTTCTCGTCATCTGTTTTGATGAAGTTGATATTTTCTGCCCTAGCGAACTGGATCTTTTCGGATCCATTATTAGTATGGAAAATATTTTCAGTAAAATCGAGTTGAATGCGAATTCACTTGTTTAAGCAAGTCGGGACCGATAATACCGTCAAAATCCTTCAGAACTTAAAGAATGAAAAATGGTGATTTAACATTAAATATGGAAGCAAAACATTTCTTCTCGATTTTTGTAAAGCCGTGGATTGACTTAACGTTAAATGGGGTGTCCACAGCCACGACGCCTTTCAGCCCCGGGAGGGGAGTAATATAATTTTTAGGTACCTGTATCGATTAAAAGATTTATTTCCCTTCCTGCCAGGGTACGCGTAATGTACGGGAGTAGGGACTTTACCCTAAAAAATTAATAGAGTCCTCTGCGTCCAGGTCATCCTCTATTTCTGTGGCGCATGGAACCGTAGTCTTCTTCGCCAGACTGTTCCTCGGACATAAAGTTGATTTTCTGTTAGGTCCTTGTCGATTGCCCTGCTACCCATGCCGAAGGCTGTCTAAAACGGGATGGGGTATCCACATCCATTGGCTCCGCCCTTGTTTGTTTCTGGGCGTTTCCCGTATTACTATATGGTCGTTGTTTAAAAGAACCGGGTTGATTATTGCCTCCTTTTTGAGGTCTGGCAAAGTAAGGGATCTTTTGCATTGCCCCCAAGTTTCGACTTTGTTCTTGGTCTGTGGACCAATTCTTCCAGCCCTCTTGTCGCTGGTTGTTTGGTTTACTCACTCTCCTCGCTGTGTCGAGCAAAACTAGCCGCAAAAACACTTCTTTCGTAGCTCGATTCGGCTTCTTCGATGGCAAATCTTGTGGTTGCGCGGGAAATAGGCCATCTTTAATGATTTTTTTAGGCCAGATACGAACGCATGCAGGGCGTCGTTCCTGAATTTTTGTTTCAGAATAGCTGCTGCGTTAGCGTCGTGGGTCATAATAATTTTATTTGCTAAAAGCGTTAGCTTCCGTTCTACTTCATCGTAGTACTTAAGTAAGGGTAAATTTCCTGGCCTTAATAAATTAAATTCTTGTTGAATTACGTGTGTCGGAGTTTTATCCGCATACGTGAAATCTAAACGTGCCAGTATGGCAGGGAAATTTAACACTGTATTATATGAAGACAATGCAGCGGACGCTGGTCCTCTTACTTTGTTTCTGAGGATTGCGACTGATTGATAGAATCGACTGCTGCCCTCGTAAGGCTCGAATATCCTGTATGCTGCCTGTCTCCTGTTTCCCTTCAAATTTTGGGACGGATTTTACTATATCTAGCTGTTTGGAACATTCTATTCCTGGTTCAATTTTGATCTCCTGATACGTTTTGATTTCTGGGGTTTTGATTTTTAATGAGTTTATTTTTGCCATCAATGTGGCTACCTTCTCATCAAATTCTCGTTGTTGCCTTTCGAGTGCGCCTTTCATGGCGTTCTCGATGGCTAGAAGCTGTTCATGAGACATTTCTTTTGTTTGACTGGAAAATTCAGAGGTTCTAATTTCAAGGACGCTCCCTCGAACGAGGATGTTAGTTGCGGTCCTACTGGTTGATGGATAAAAGTCCTCTTGGTGAGCCCTTAACCCCCGAGATTTCCTATACTCTTCCAAAAGTTCTTCGTCCGACGACGCGTAGTTTCCCGTGGACATGGGTCGAAATTAATAATAAAGATTGCTGCGGGTTTTCATATACTTTTGTAATATTTCGTTAAAAAAGAATTATAATGTATTTATCTATTTTTCGTAATATTTTGCTTTTTTTTTTTTGAACAATTCTCGGTGCACTTTTTTATAAATAGTAAAAATGAGTTAGCTGTGCAAATGCTGTGCATTTCAAGAAAAATTTATTTCTTCATACTTAGATTTCAGAGAGAAAAAAAAAAAAAAAAAAAAACAACAAAATTTACTTATTTTTTAAATCATGTATTTCCTATTGTATTAATTTTTTATTTTCCTTGCATAATAAGTTTGACAAGTTTTAGCCTTTTAGGAAAGGGTAAAAAAGAGGAAGAAAAAAAAAAAAAATAAATATTTTCTCTTTTTTTTAATCATGTAGTCATTACAGGCCTAGCGAATCCTTTTTATTTGTTTAAAAAACTTTTATTTTCTTGCACGAACAGACAAACAAACAGTCTACTTAAATTTTCTTATATTTATTTATTAAGATATGCTGCAAGTTGCCGTCGGCTTTCCTTCGCATCAGCTTGTTGATTCCCTCGGAGGGGGCGAGGGTTATTCTACAGCTCCCTTTACTTTAGTTGCTCCCACGGAGGGGGCGAGGGTTGTCGCTAAAGCTCCCTTTTTCACAGTTTCGTTGGTTTTTTGAGTTTTATGCAAGATTTAACTGAATAAAATCTTGCATATAATTTTTTGTTTTTTTAATATTATTTTCACTGTTTATACAACTTTTTGTGTAGAAAAAAATATATTTTGGTTTTCTTCTCAGCTTCTATTTTTTTCACTTGAATGTTTTTTTTATTTATTTTATTTTCCGAATACTTTTTTTAGCCGAATTTTGCACTTGTATTAACTTTATTTTTAAGAACAAGAAGGATATTCATATGTGTCAAAAACGATACCATTTCTTGGAAGTTGTACCGAAAAATTGTATCCTTTTTGTTCAAATAAATTAAAGATCTATTTTTTTCACAAGCTACAACATTTAACTATGAAAAAACGTTTAAAATTTTAAAATCGGTTTAAAATTACGCGCTTAGGAATTTTTAGGAGCAAAAAGTTCCGAAAAACCGTGTTTTTTTAAATAAATCAAGATTTTGAGGGTGTTGGAAAAATTTCAAACACGGTTTTATACTATACTCGACCTAATGAACAATTCCTACTAGGTCTCTTCAAAAGTTCCTTCAATTTTTCTTTTTTTGTCGCACTGTATAAGTTATTGGTGTGTGAGTTTTTCAGATATTATTCATTAATCATTTGTTTCACTCAATCCCGTTAGGGTCTGGCTACTGACAAAGATAGAATAAAATATAACGCGAGCTAAGGCTGCGAAGTTCTACTTAAGACTGAATTAAAATACTACCCGGGCTGTCAGCATTCCGTATCCGGCCAGCAACGATCACTTGTTTCGCAAGTGCCCGAGCCGGTCCGCGGACAGTTGCCCTTGGAATGCGTAGTCAGCACCTCTTTCGTTACGCGTGCGGGCCACCGGATCCGATGTGCAATTTGGCACTTTTTCTTAATTCTGTATGCGCGTGTTAACTTATATGCGCCTTCTAAGGATTTCGTCATCTTCTCAATTTCTTGTGTATATTGGATAGAAATTTTATTGCGGTGCTGTAGGTTCATCAGCTTCGCTGATAATACCTCAACAGTTTCGCCTTTGACGTTGCTTCTTAGTCTGAAAATCACCTCAGTAATTGTTGTTTCATTATCGAATAGATTCCTGACACCTTCCTTCGCAACACCTTTTAGCTTTGTTTTAATAATGGAGACAGCTAATTCTTCGTGTTCGCCTTTTATTGATTGTATTATTTGTAAAGCATCAATGAAACTTGTTAAATTTTCAGCCTTACCATCAAAAACTGGTATAAGCTTAGATGATGTATTAATAAAATCAATATTTGATTGTGCCATTGTGATGAAGTTACTTATTTTGTTTTCTATTACACTCGAAGTATCTGAATACCGTATACCGCCGGAATAGTAAGATTATTTAAATCTTCATCTTCGAGGCTGCGTGAGTTATGTGTAGAGGAGGTTATCGGTATGGTCCAGTGTCCCTCTCGGAATTATCCCAGTGATATCTTCGGATTTGCTTGTGATACTTTTATTCCCAAATTAATAATTTCAACTTGTCTTCTTGGTTCTTTAAACTGAACTGCCTTTTTTTTCTGTAGCTGTCAAATATATATGTTTCTTAGTTGACTAAGAATGCAGCATAAGCATTCTGTACATTTGTATATATGAAGTTATGTAAGATGCCAGACGGATGTGTGTTCAGCACTTCGGACTGCAATTGGATTCGTTCCAAATAATCGTGGGGGCTTCTGCGGAGAAGGAGCTGACGTTAGCTGGTACGTGGAGTGGTTGACCGGTGGGTGACCGGTAACTAGGTGGGTGACCGATGGGTAATCGGTAACTCCTTCCCCCCCCAGAACGGAGCGACGGCCACAGAGACGGGATGGGCGGCGTGACATTGAGCGGCTGGTCCATGTGGTATGGGAACATGATGATCTTTCGGCGTCTTTGTATCCAGAGGATGATGGTCAGAGTGAGGATAACGCCCAAACCGCTGTAGAGGGCTGTTGTATGGTAGCTCTGCGATATTTCGACTTGGGACATCTGTTTATGTAGGTTGATAGTCTTAAGATGTAAATTCTGTAAAGTTACAATTTTAGCCGTGTGGTTGGTTGTTATATTCGTTATTGGTGGTAATAGCATGTTCAAGTGTTCCATCATGACCTCTTCGGTGCAGTCAAATATTATCTTATTTATCTCCACTGCACAGTTGGAGTGGGTGCACCTCTTCGGTGCAGTCATATATTATCTTATTTATCTCCACTGTACAGTTGGAGTGGGTGATGATTGCAGAACCATTAATGATCTTGTCTTCGCCGCAGCTAGATCTTACTGTAGTATTGACGACGTTGAACATGAATACATAGCCTTCCTCTGGTTCGAAAATGTCCGCCATCCCATCGAAGTCTTGAGTGGCGCAAAAGCGGGGTGCCTCCTTATTCAAGAGGTGATTCAGGCAGTCTGATGTCGCTGAGCCAACGTACCTTTCTCGTACTTTTTTGCAGTATAGGTTGCTGTCTATCTCCGGGCATCTTTTGTCAAATTCTAAGGTTACATTTTTGCGGTGTGCCACGAATTTAGGTGTGGTCACGAACCGGGTCTTATTCATAGGTAGGGGTATTAGTTTATAAAATGTATAAGTATTTTCTTCGAAAATAGGTATTTTTATGTTGAACATAATATTGTTTTTGTAAATTACTGTGTTAAGTTCCATAAGGGAATATATGTGTTCGTCCAAAGCTATTTTTATATTTTGGTTTGTGCAAATGGTCCTAATTCTGTTTAATTCCTGTTTGTTGAAAACAAATTTAGGTATAATATTTATTCTTGCAAATACTAAGCTCTCTGCTATATTTTCTGCTAACTTTTCGAGTGTTTCTATATTGAATGCTAGCTTATTTAGGTACTGTAGTACTCGTAAGTTATTTGTTTCTGAGTCTAAATCCTTAAAAATGGTGTTTTGTGCTTTTTCTGAAGAAATCTTTAATAGTAGTTTGTTCCTCATTTATGTGTTTAGTTATTTTGGAAAAGCGTAGTAGGACTTCATGATTAAAGTGATCCTGTATTTCATCTTTTTCGTTTTGGCTTTCCTCATTACTCTTTAGGTTTTCTAGTTGTTTAAAGATTTCTTGTGCATCAGCGCTATCCATGTTCCCTGTTATTGTTTTAATTAATGACCCTAATTATAACCCATTTATATTTATTATGACCCATTTATAATGCCTCTTTTTTGTTTGTTATGTGGCGTAAGATTATAGACTTTCTCTTCTAGGTTTGCTAATTTGGATTTTAATATACTGAGGGATGGGTAAAGGATGTGGTCAACTTGTAGGTTCTGTATGGTCTTACTCAATTGTTCGGTACATTCTATATAATTATCGATGTCTACCACATGTGTTATGGACTTATAATTTTGAGTTATATATGCATCTCCCAAGTTTATGGCGGCGATGGGCTGAGATTCATTGATCTCTTGGACTTTGTAGTAGAAGGCATCTACGTAAAGTACCCTGGGGAGGAAAAAAAATTGATTGGTAGGAGTAGGGTAGGATGTCGTTTTGGTGATTAGTGTGGGGTGAGTATTTTTTTGTGTGGTTGGAGTATTCCCGGTTTCTATTTGTTTTTTCACTAATTTCCGTATTTTAGATTTGTGTAATTTCTGTCCTTTGGTAGTCGTCAGAGTTATGCGGTTGTTATTTGCGACGCGGTGCTTCGTAAATCTAGGAGTAATCTTGTTGCGTCTATTCTCTTTCCTAAAGATTGTGTCGTTTAATTCCGTTGTTTGCGGCTCTTCCCTGTCTGTGTTAGCTTTTGCTATTCTTTTCTGTGCTGTCTCTAATAGAAGAGTTCTAATTTTGGGGTATAGGTTTTGCTGGTACTCATTGAGATTTTGTAAATAATCCTGGTTGTTATTATATGTTACTTTCTTTCGAATATGTGAGTTCGACCCGAGAATAACTCGAAGGGTGTAAGGTTTGTAGTAGAATGAATGGCATTGTTATACGTTAGTATTGTTTCTGCCATTATATCATTATGTTCTACATTTGTCTTTTGTTCCTTCTTTGTTGTTAGTATTATTCTGTATATCTCCGTGATAGTCGAGTGTAGCCTTTCCACTGGGGAATTGCTACTGGACTGTTGAAAGGAGGTAACATGTGGGATGACATTATATTGGCTCAGGAAATCTTGGAATATTACTCCCGCAAATTCAGCGCCTTGGTCATATACAATTTTGTTTGGAATGCCGAACTGACTGAAGAATGTTTTCAACGCTGTGATGGCGTTGATGGAATTCCTATTTGTCAGAACGTATGCCTGTGCAAACTTTGAGAACTTGTCGATAATCGTGAGATGAAGGTTGTGGTTTATTGTATATATGTCTATATGTAGTATGTCTAGAGGCTTGGAAGGTGTCTCCGATACTTGTAAGTTTATCTTGGGTGGAGATCTATCGTATTTCAAAGTCAGGCATATGTCGCATTCTCGGATAATTTGTGCGATCTTAGCCTTTAACTGGGGAAAGTATATATGTCTTTTCAAATGGGCGAATGCTTCTTCGATGCCCCTGTGATTATTCTTCGTGTGGTACGAAGTTATCCTGAGGGTTTGTTCGTTTTGATCGTGAACATCCTCCAGAAACTCGTCACAACGAACAATTTTGTACAGATTATTTTCTTTAAAGTGGGTATCAAAAGATTCCTGTATTACTTTAAATATCTCATCTGTAGTGAGGATAGCGTAAGTCTTGTTTGGTTTCAATATTGAGGCGAGTATGTTATTGACGGTGTCAAATCGAATTTAGGTTCCGTAATAATCCTCCTAATTTTGTTCGGGAACGGGGTTGTTACAGTTATATGGGCTTGAGGCCCGGTTTCGAAGATGGTTTGTATGCTGAATGCATTCAGGGGTTGAGTTGTTGTAGGGATTGTGGCAGTGGCCTCATTTAAATGTAGTTCTGGTTCTATCCTACTTAAAGCGTCTGCTACGACGTTTAGGGAACCTTTGGTATATGTGAGTTCGTACTCATACGTGTCTAGTATGTTCTTCCAGCGTAGGAGTTTGTTGTTTTGGCCATTTATGTTATGGATCCATGTTAGTGGTTTATGGTCCGTAACAATTAGGAATTTTTTTCCATATAGGTAGGGTCTAAAGTGACCGACAGCCCATACGATGGCAAGCATCTCTTTTTCTATCGTGGATTACCTCATTTCGGTGTCGGACAGCGTTCTACTAGCATAAGCCACTGGTTTGTCGCTGTTGTCCGGCCCTTGTGAGAGGACTGCGCCGATAGCGAAATTACTAGCGTCTGTTGTTAATTTAAAAGTTTTTTTCAAAGTCGGGGTATTGTAGAATTGGTTGGTTACAGAGTAAGGTTTTGCACATTTCAAATGTTTTTACAAATTCCTCGTCTATAACTACCGACTTAGTACCCTTTAGTTGTTTTGTTATAGGTTTGGTCAGTTTTGCAAAATCTTTAATAAATTTCCTATAGTAACCAAGGAGACCAAGGAAAGATTTGATCTATTTGGCGTTCTTTAGGCAGGGGAAATTTTTTATTGCCTCTATCTTATTGGGGTTTGGTTTTACCCCTTCCTGGGTTACTATGTGACCGAGAAAGTCAATTTCGTTATGTAGAAAATTGCATTTCGATGTCTGCATCTTTAGATTTGCTTTTTCGCGGAATACGGACTTTAGGTTCGCGATATGTTCTGTGAGCGAGGGGGAGAAAACTATAATGTCGTCTAGGTATACTAGGCAGATACTACCTATAAGGGGGCCTAGTACGTTGTCCATCACTCTTTGGAATGTGGCCGGTGCATTCTTCAGACCGAAGGGCATTCTCGTAAATTCGTAATGTCCCCCGTCTACCGAAAATGCAGTTTTGCAAGTGTCTTTGGGGTCCATTTCGATTTGGTGGAACCCGCTAGCTAAGTCGAGTGTGGAAAAATACTTGGTTCTGCCTAGTTTGTCCAAAATATCAATGATATTTGGGATTGGATATTTATCTGAAATGGTTTTATCGTTTAGTTTTCTGAAGTGTATCACTAGTCTCCATTTTTGCTTCCCGCTCTTGTCGGGTTTTTTGGGGACTACCCAAACTGGGGCACTCCAAGGGGAGTGGCTGTTCTTAATGATCTGTTGATCTGGCATTTGGGTTATCTGCTTCTGTATCTCATGTTTAAGAGCGAAGGGGTATCTATATGATTTTGTATATACTGGTATTGAGTCTGTTGTTGGAATATTGTGTTTAACAACATTCGTGAATGATAAGGATTTCTCATCGTTATGTAAAAGGTTTGGGAATGATTTTAGTAACTTGATAAGGTGTTGTCGTTCTTCTGGGTTGAGGTGGTCCATCGGGACTTCTAATTGTTCGTCTTTTTTGCTGTGCTCAGGTTTTATTTTTAGTGGCTGGGACGTGTAGTAGTCTTCTTCGTTAAAGTGTTCGATCTCTAATGGTTGTTCCAAGGGAAGGGTTTGTTGTTCGTCGGATTCGTATGATACCTCAAGTAGGCTAGTTTCGCCACATGCGGTATAAAGTCCTCCGGTAATGGTTAGATTGTCGTTAATTCTGACCGTGTGGCAGAAGAAGTCCCCTTCGGAGATGTTTACGGGGAGCGGCACTCTAATTTTTGTGAGAGGGGGTATTGTATGTGCTTCGAACGTTGGGTTTGTTTGTGTCGCAATTTTTATTGTTGCGAAGGCGGTTTCAAACGAAAGGTCAGCGATATTAATTCGTACTTTGAAGCGAGTTAGGAAGTCTATTCCCAATAGCCCATTGAAGTACGGGTGGAACTTAAAAAGCAGGAAATGGAATGTTCCTGGCTGGTTAAGTTCTTTAAAAATAGGGAGGCTAACACCTTGAATGACAACGAAGGTGTTAAGCGCCGTCCGTATTGTTGCATCGTTCTCTAATTTGCTTTTATTACTGTTCAGGACTAATATGGGGTCTATGAATGAGTAAGATGAACCGGTGTCTATTAAGAATTTCAGAATATGTTTTGGGTTAATGGGGGATTGTAATTCGAGGAATGGTGGGGAAATTCCGTGAGTTTGTTTGGTTAAGTAGCCGACTGGTGGGTCGAGGCTCCTTGTTGAAAATTCTGATCATCTTCTACATTGCAGAAGTATGGGGTCTGATTCATGTTTCGGTCGTTGTTGAACGGATTCCGAGAGGAATTTGGGGAAGGGGTATTGTTAGCATTGTTGCTATTACTACCCCTGTTATTGGAGTTGTTACGGTTAAGGTTATCATTATTGTTCCGATTAAAATTGCCGTTGTTGTTTCGATTGAAACTAGTGTTACGGAATTCGTAATCGTTGTTTCGGTTATAGGTATTACCGTTACCGAAGTTGTTTCCGTGATTACGGTAAGGGTTATTGTTGTTGTAGTTATTACGGTGATTGTAATCGTTTCTACGATAGTTATTATTATTCCTGTAGTTTGTTTGATAATTATTATCCCTGGATCCTTGATAGTGTGGGTTAAAGTGTCTTGGGTAAGACCTGTTTTGGTCTGGGCGGTGAATAGACGTGTGTCTGACATTACACTGTGATAAGAACACCTGTTCTGCTCGGCATATTTGATATGCTTTTTCGAAACTCATGGGGCGGTGTGCCCTGACAGTGGAGCGAAGTAGTTCTTTGAGTCCGACAAGGAAAGCGTTTAGACAAATTTCGTCGTAAAGTTCGTTCGAATTGTCCACTTGGGTAGGGTCGTTTATGACCGACAGGGACTGGAGTTGCTCTCTTAGTCGAGCAATTCCGAAATATAGTTGCCCACTGTAGACTCTTGCGGGAATGTTTGCATCTCCCTTATGAGCATAGCTACGATTTTCTTTGGTGCGTATATTTTTCTAAGGTTATTCTTTATGTTGTCCCATTCCAGCCTAGCTCCTGATAATGTAAGTGCCTCATTGGCTTTCCCTTGAATTTTGTTCCTGATTGCTCTTAAGAGTAATACGCCGTAGGGTGTTTGGTCTGCACCCCGAATCAGCATAATTATCTCCTCGACGCTTTCGATAAAGCTTTCTAAGTTCCCTGGTGGTCCGTTGTACGTAGGTAATTGGTTGATAAAGGCGATAAGGTCAGTAGGTTTTAGGTTTGTGGATAGGCTGGTCATGGTGCTAACCGTAGGGCTAAGTGGTCTACCGGAGTCGGCAGAGGTTTCCATGTTTATAATCGGACTCGGACTTACTAATATTTCTTCTTCCCTAATCTCAGGGAGGCTACCGCCACTCCTAAGTCCTAGTCTATTCTTCAGAAGATTATTACTCGTTTTCTTTGACATTTGACAATTTTATAAGTATTGGTATATGTATATATGTGTGAGTAAGGCTTTATGCTTATTTCTATATTTGATATTCTTAGTTGTATGTAAATATGTATGTAGTAGATGTATATATGTAGGTATATGTTTTTTTTTTTTGTTTTTTTTCTCTTTTTTTTTTTGTTTTCCTTTCGTTGTTGTTTTCCTATTTTTAATTAATGTGTATTTGCTGTACTTAATTTTCTTTAGGTGTTTTCCTGTGGTTATGTGTAGAGGTGTTGTTATTGTTGTTGTACCCTTTTGGTTTTAGTTTTTGTTTATATCTCTTCTATGGTGTCCCTGCTGATTAGCTGTAATATTTATGTGTTTAGTATTTTGTGTGTGTGTGTATAAATTTGAATTGTTTCGTAAGTAAATATGTGGAACTATATTTGTGCACCCGACTGTACTTGAATGCATATGTCTTTTATTTCTCTTTGATTTTGGTTATGGTTTAATTTAGTATTGTCGCAACCGCATTTGTGCCATGTAAGTTTTTTTTTTTTGTTTTTTGATCTGGTTTGGCTGTACTTTCGACGATTAAAAGAGTATCATGTGGCATTTATGTGATCATGTATTTTGGTAGAACGTTGTTGTAAAGATTTTCTTGTTGCTGTATATATATATATATATTTTTGTTAAATACGCTTGTAACCATGGGATGTACTTTATCAGCGATTGATGATCCCATCCCCTGTTGGCTACGCGTAAATTATAAATGTGTCGAAAAAATTTGTATTGTTGTTCTTTTGTTCAAGTATACATATATATAAATTTGTTTTGTAAGTATTTTTTCTTTACTTGGGTCCCGTACTATTGCAGTCATGGACGTGTGTGCACTTTACCAGCGATTGGTGGTCTTACACTTTTATGTCGTCATGCATGCTTTTAGTTGTACGTAGGTGTTTTGTGTTTTAATTATTTTCTGTAACCGATGCTTATAGTGGCCGTGCATGCACTTTATCAGCAATTGATGGTATCATACTTTTGTCGGCCACGTACACATTTGGTCACTGGGATTTGTCATTATTTTATTCGGGAATTTTGTATATATGGCACATTATCTAAAATTTCTTTCCACAAATATTTGGCACTTTATCTGCGATATATGATCTTACAAATATTTGTTGGTTGGTTGGTAATATTTTGCGCACATATTCACACACCCGGCACTGTATCTGCGATAGATGTTCTCCGGGGTGTCGTATTTATGTGTATATATGTGTATGTTCTGTTTTGCAATATTTGTTTTTGGCTTTGGTACGCTCGGCACTGTATCTGCGATAGATGATCTCCGAGGTACCTTTTTATATATATATGTGTCTGTTTTTGTATTTTATTGAAATTTGTTTTTATTTTATTTTTGAGTTATTATTTTTTTTTTATATATTCATGTATACTCTCACGTCTTTGTACATTTACTTTTCTTTTTGTTCTTGTGTCATTTGCACTGTTGCTCAATTTATTTATTATTTTTTTTTTTTACTTGCATTGTCTTACACGTATGTCTTTTACATATTCGTTATTCCGCAGGGTGCACTTTTCCACAGATTTACCTACCTCTTACAGTGTGGTGAGAACGACCAGCGTAGTGGGCATCATATCCCGCTAGTTCTTTTCCCGGCTGCGCCAGTTATGTGTAGAGGAGGTTATCGGTATTGTCCAGTGTCCCTCTCGGAATTATCCCAGTGATATCTTCGGATTTGCTTGTGATACTTTTATTCCCAAATTAATAATTTCAACTTGTCTTCTTGGTTCTTTAAACTGAACTGCCATTTTTTTCTGTAGCTGACATATATATATGTTTCTTAGTTGTCTAAGAATGCAGCATAAGCATTCTGTACATTTGTATATATGAAGTTATGTGAGATGCCAGACGGATGTGTGTTCAGCACCTCGGACTGCAATTGGATTCGTTCCAAATAATCGTGGGGGCTTCTGCGGAGAGGGGGCTGACGTTAGCTGGTACGTGGAGTGGTTGACCGGTGGGTGACTGGTAACTAGGGGGGTGACCGATGGGCAATCGGTAACTCGCGCAGGAAGCCAGTCTCCCACGGACCCGAACGTACTAAGGACCATAGTGCATGCACTGTTCCCAGCCGGCAACCAGGTCACCCAGCTTCCCACCCCACCAGCAGACAATGAAGCGGCTGAGGAGGTAACGGAAGAGGAAGTCCTGGCCATAGGGAGAGGCCTGGCCCCGAACAAAGCACCCGGCCCGGACTCGGTTCCTAACCGAGCCCTGAAGCTGGCTCTAGCTCTGCAGCCAGACAGCTTTGCGGAGCTCTACAATAAATGTATCCGTGAAGGCACTTTTCCCACCAGGTGTAATGTACAGAACCTCCTGCTGCTCCTCAAACCAGGGAAACCAAAGGAGGAGGCGTCGTCCTATAGGCCATTCTGCCTGCTGGACACAACGGGCAAGGTCTTCGAGAGGGTGATCGCTGCGAGGCTCGAAGCTGCCATAGAGGAGGCTGGGAGCTGTCTCCCAAGCAGTATGGGTTCCGGAAGGGAAGGTCTACGGTGGATGCCATAGCAGAGGTGGTCGGCATTGCTCGCAACACAATAGCGGGAACCAGGTGGAAAGGCGGCTCCAAGCAATACTGCCTGATAGTCACCCTGGACATCAGGAACGCCTTCAACACGGCGGACTGGGGCAAAACACTGGCAGCCCTAAGGCGGTTTAACGTTCCTAGTGCAATAATGAACGTCGTCAGTAGCTACTTTAGCTGCAGAGTGCTACTGGTCGACACGGACATGGGCACGGAGTCCTGCGACGTTACGGCGGGTGTGCCCCAAGGATCGGTCCTAGGACCGCTGTTGTGGAATGCCATGTATGACGGGATCCTGAGGCTGCAGCTTCCAGCGGGATGCGACGTCGTCAGCTTCGCAGACGACGTAGCGTTGGTGATTGTGGCCAAGCACAGGGAGGAAGCGGAGAGAGCGGCGAACAAGGCAATCGAGGCAATGGAGATGTGGCTCCAAAATGCCGGTCTAAGCCTAGCCCCGCAAAAGACCGAAGCGGTGGTGGTCAGCAGCCGCAAGGTGCTGGAAACAGCGACAATCCGGGTTGGTGGAATGGCCATAACCTCCCAGCGGGCCATAAAATACCTGGGCGTGATGATCGACGACCGGCTCTCCTTCCGCGAGCACCTTGATTATATCCAGGGCAAGGCTGCAGCCACTACCAGGGGCCTCGCCAGGATCCTTTTAAACACCAGAGGCCCCAAGCAGAACAGGAGAAGGCTCGTCGTGAGCGTTGCCTCGGCGCAAATTTTGTATGCAGCGCCCATCTGGGCTGAGGCGATGAATACGCCCAGCTACAGGAGAGGGTAGATGCAGTTTACAGGCTGGGTGCTATAAGAGTCGCATCCGGCTTCAGGACAGTCTCCGACGACGCCATTCTGGTCATTACGGGGATGGTCCCGCTAAAGGAGCGCGCTCGAGAGCTCAAGGAGCTTAAGGAAACGCGTGCTCGCAATGAGGGTGCCGGTGGCAGGCCACGGGCAGGTCGACTTTTACTTGACCCAGGACTTGAGTGGACATGGCTGCTTCCGGCAATACCTGAAGCGTTTTGGCCACGCGGAGGATAACTGGTGCCCGGAGTGCGGGAGTTCGATAGTCGAGGACGCCAGGCACGTTGTCTTTGAGTGCCGCCGGTTTGCACGAGAGCGTCACCGACTGGAGACGACAGCGGGCCGAACAATCCACCCGGGAAGCCTAGTGGAGGTAATGCTGGAGAACCAGATGCTCTGGGACGCAGTAGCACCTTTTGCTGCAGCGTTAATGCAGAGGCTCAGGAGCATCGAGCAGGAGAGGCGGTAGGGCGGAGAGTTGGGGCCTGTGGCGGGCGAAGCAATGCCTAGCGGTCGTCCCGCCCGTTCTCAAGCCCCCACTATCCACCATCCATGAATTATTATGGTTAGTTTTATGTTAAGTACGTTAATTGTTGTCGAGATTAATAAAGCAAACGTATACAAAAAAAAAGTGGGGGCTGTCCAGTGGTCCAAGGCAATTCTTCGGGCACGTCTTTTGAAGTTTTTGTAATTGCTTTGTGGGTGGGGGTTTTTTTGTTAGTGTTTCATTAATTCTTTTTATTGGCACTGAGTGAGTGGAGGCAATTTTTGGGCATTTATTATTTATTAATTTTTCTTGCAGAAAATCAAGTTCTGTCTATAGTTTTTGGGACGTAGCCCACGCGGGAGGTGGAGTATTTACGTAGAGTAGCGACTTCAGGTGTGCTACCCTTTTTTTATCTTTTGCGCAACTCCTCCGCGTTTGCCCATTGCTTTCACTCTACTCACTCAGATTTTTTTTCCATCCGTGTATCCGTTTTCCAGTTCTAGTTTTTGTAGTCTTCCTTCCTGTCTTCCAGTTCTGAGTATCCTTTATCCAAATATTGCGTTCAAGCTCACGGTCGCAGCGCAATCGTAATCGAACTACCGAACTGAGCGGACGTGCTTTGCCCGAGCTCCGGGAAAACTTCACTTCGCTTTATTTTCGCCAATATAAGCGAAAAGACACTGAAATACAATTTATTAAAATCGACAGACAAGCTTTTTTTTTATAACAGTTGTAATGTGCTAAACTAGTGCATTGTTGAAAAAAAAATACGTACCACGCAATGAGCTCATTGAGCAACGACCGAAAGAACGAGCGTAGAAGTTCAGTGAACCAAAGAAACGGCTTCTACTCTTACTTTTCAACCCGCGATACCGAAGTGGAAAAATCGGCGCTTAAAAGCAATCCGGCTTTACTGGCCGCTAAAACCCAAAGGGCACGGTCTTGCTCACCCGCTCTGCTCACTCCGACTCCCGCGTCATGGAGTTCGCAGTGTAAAACCCCCCTCCAATATCGGAAACAAATTTCGCACCAACAACAAGCAGCACTACAACTTCTGCAACAACAGCGAAAACCCCTGCAACTCAAAGTACCACGACGTCAACGACTACAGCGAGTACAAAAACAACAACCTCGAAAAGTGCCAAAGCGGCAACGGCCACACAGACTGGAATGGATCGCTACATCCAAATTAAGCGCAAGCTTAGCCCGCAGAGTAATCCGGCAGGCAACAAAACAAAAATTAACCGTGTCCTGAATAACGATAATGAACCAGACAGATCCACTAATAACAGATTTGCCCTACTGGCGGAGGCTGAGGAAAACCAACCAGCCCAAGACACCGCAAAAAAACCCAAGCCCCCTCCAATCTATATTAGGGAAAACAGCTCGAGTGCCCTGGTCAACAAAATTGCGTCGTTGATCGGGAACGGTGAAAACTTTCATGTTGTTCCGCTTATCAAAGGGAACATCCATGAAACAAAGGTGCAAACCAAGACTGAAGAGCACTTCCGAATAGTGTCAAAATATCTGGACACTGTACAGAAAAACTATTACACGTACCAGCTGAAAAGCAGTAAGGGCCTACAAGTGGTAGTAAAGGGAATAGAACCTGATGTTACCGCCGAGGAAATAAAAACCGCCCTTAAAGAAAAGGGCTTCGCCGCCAAGAATGTTTTTAACATTCTAAATAAAGATAAAAAGCCACAACCCCTCTTCAAGGTCGAGCTCGAGCCTGAAAGCAGGTCGCTGAAGAAGAACGAAGTCCACCCAATCTACAACCTGCAATATCTTTTGCATCGGAAAATCACTGTTGAAGAGCTACATAAACGTAACGGTCCAGTGCAATGCACTAATTGTCAAGAGTATGGACACACAAGGTCTGCGGGGACGCCCACAAGTCCGCTTGCTGCACTACAAACAAGGACAGTACCGTGAAGAAATGTGGAAACTGCGGAGGCAGCCATACGGCAAACTATAGAGGATGTATTGTGTATAAGGAGTTAAAGAGTCGCATGCGGCAAGCGACCGCAACGCGCAACCGAAATCCACAGAATGCGTACGTTTCGTCAAAAACCACGCCAGACGTCTTCTTCGCCAAAGCTGCGAGATCCTCATTCGGTCCACTAAACACCACCAACGGCTTCTCCTATGCCGATGCTCTACGATCTGGAAGGGAAATTTCAATTCAGCCTAACTCTCAAAGCGCTCAACAGGCCCCAGAACAGCCACACAGCAAAACGGAAACTATGATGCTTACCCTCCAACAAAGTACGATGGAGCTTATGTCATTCATGAAAACGACCATGCAAACGCTTGTTCAAAACCAAAACATGGTGATACAGCTGCTCGTAGCACAACAGTCCAAATAATCTATGCAGGCGCTACGAATATCAATGTGGAAAGCCAATGGTGGCTCACGGCATAAACTAGAATTGTCACAATTCTTGACCGAAAACCATATTGACGTTATGCTACTGGTGGAAACGCATCTTACAAGCAAATACAACTTTCATATAAGAGGCTACACAATCTACCGCACAGATCATCCAGATGGGAAAGCCCACGGCGGAACTGGAGTTCTAATCAGAGAACGAATTAAACACCATTTTCACAAAAGGTTTGCAACAAACTTCTTGCAGGCCACATCGATACAAATTCAGTCAAGCAACGGAATCCTTTCAATTGCTGCCGTTTACTGCCCTCCTCGCTTCTCAATCTCGGAAGGACAATTTATGGACTTCTACAATTCACTTGGGGATCGATTTATAGCCGCAGGAGACTACAACGCCAAACATACGCACTGGGGATCACGTCTAGTGACTCCCAAAGGAAGACAATTGACAATATAAGCGAAAAGACACTGAAATACAATTTATTAAAATCGACAGACAAGCTTTTTTTTATAACAGTTGTAATGTGCTAAACTAGTGCATTGTTGAAAAAAAAATACGTACCACGCAATGAGCTCATTGAGCAACGACCGAAAGAACGAGCGTAGAAGTTCAGTGAACCAAAGAAACGGCTTCTACTCTTACTTTTCAACCCGCGATACCGAAGTGGAAAAATCGGCGCTTAAAAGCAATCCGGCTTTACTGGCCGCTAAAACCCAAAGGGCACGGTCTTGCTCACCCGCTCTGCTCACTCCGACTCCCGCGTCATGGAGTTCGCAGTGTAAAACCCCCCCTCCAATATCGGAAACAAATTTCGCACCAACAACAAGCAGCACTACAACTTCTGCAACAACAGCGAAAACCCCTGCAACTCAAAGTACCACGACGTCAACGACTACAGCGAGTACAAAAACAACAACCTCGAAAAGTGCCAAAGCGGCAACGGCCACACAGACTGGAATGGATCGCTACATCCAAATTAAGCGCAAGCTTAGCCCGCAGAGTAATCCGGCAGGCAACAAAACAAAAATTAACCGTGTCCTGAATAACGATAATGAACCAGACAGATCCACTAATAACAGATTTGCCCTACTGGCGGAGGCTGAGGAAAACCAACCAGCCCAAGACACCGCAAAAAAACCCAAGCCCCCTCCAATCTATATTAGGGAAAACAGCTCGAGTGCCCTGGTCAACAAAATTGCGTCGTTGATCGGGAACGGTGAAAACTTTCATGTTGTTCCGCTTATCAAAGGGAACATCCATGAAACAAAGGTGCAAACCAAGACTGAAGAGCACTTCCGAATAGTGTCAAAATATCTGGACACTGTACAGAAAAACTATTACACGTACCAGCTGAAAAGCAGTAAGGGCCTACAAGTGGTAGTAAAGGGAATAGAACCTGATGTTACCGCCGAGGAAATAAAAACCGCCCTTAAAGAAAAGGGCTTCGCCGCCAAGAATGTTATTAACATTCTAAATAAAGATAAAAAGCCACAACCCCTCTTCAAGGTCGAGCTCGAGCCTGAAAGCAGGTCGCTGAAGAAGAACGAAGTCCACCCAATCTACAACCTGCAATATCTTTTGCATCGGAAAATCACTGTTGAAGAGCTACATAAACGTAACGGTCCAGTGCAATGCACTAATTGTCAAGAGTATGGACACACAAGGTCTGCGGGGACGCCCACAAGTCCGCTTGCTGCACTACAAACAAGGACAGTACCGTGAAGAAATGTGGAAACTGCGGAGGCAGCCATACGGCAAACTATAGAGGATGTATTGTGTATAAGGAGTTAAAGAGTCGCATGCGGCAAGCGACCGCAACGCGCAACCGAAATCCACAGAATGCGTACGTTTCGTCAAAAACCACGCCAGACGTCTTCTTCGCCAAAGCTGCGAGATCCTCATTCGGTCCACTAAACACCACCAACGGCTTCTCCTATGCCGATGCTCTACGATCTGGAAGGGAAATTTCAATTCAGCCTAACTCTCAAAGCGCTCAACAGGCCCCAGAACAGCCACACAGCAAAACGGAAACTATGATGCTTACCCTCCAACAAAGTACGATGGAGCTTATGTCATTCATGAAAACGACCATGCAAACGCTTGTTCAAAACCAAAACATGGTGATACAGCTGCTCGTAGCACAACAGTCCAAATAATCTATGCAGGCGCTACGAATATCAATGTGGAAAGCCAATGGTGGCTCACGGCATAAACTAGAATTGTCACAATTCTTGACCGAAAACCATATTGACGTTATGCTACTGGTGGAAACGCATCTTACAAGCAAATACAACTTTCATATAAGAGGCTACACAATCTACCGCACAGATCATCCAGATGGGAAAGCCCACGGCGGAACTGGAGTTCTAATCAGAGAACGAATTAAACACCATTTTCACAAAAGGTTTGCAACAAACTTCTTGCAGGCCACATCGATACAAATTCAGTCAAGCAACGGAATCCTTTCAATTGCTGCCGTTTACTGCCCTCCTCGCTTCTCAATCTCGGAAGGACAATTTATGGACTTCTACAATTCACTTGGGGATCGATTTATAGCCGCAGGAGACTACAACGCCAAACATACGCACTGGGGATCACGTCTAGTGACTCCCAAAGGAAGACAATTGTACAATGCAATTATAAATGTGAAAAATAAACTGGACTACGTTTCCCCTGGAAGTCCCACATACTGGCCAACAGACTCACGAAAGCTCCCAGACCTTATTGATTTTGCAGTGACAAAAAACATACCTCGCAATCTAATAAGTGCCAAAGCAGTCTCGGACTTATCATCAGACCACTCGCCTGTGCTTCTAACGCTTCTTCAAAGCCCAGAAATAACCGAACACCCCTTCAGTCTGACGACGACAAAAACAAACTGGCTAAAATACAAAAAGTACGTGAGTGCCCACATAGAACTCGCCCCGGATTTTAACATGGAATCGGACATCGACTACACTACGAGCGCCCTGGAAGAAGTACTCGTTGCGGCAGCTAAAATCTCTACTCCTCATAGGAAAGAAGTAGACCGAAACAAACACTTCAAATCTAATCAGCAAATCGAACAGCTCGTGCGAGAAAAGAGGCGCACGCGTCGTGATTGGCAAAACAGCAGATCACCAGCTTCAAAACAACGCCTTAAGGAAGCAACCCGATCACTCGACCAGGCTCTTCACCAACAGGAAGAAAATGCACAGCTGAGGTACATCCAGAATCTCTCGCCAACAAGCACAAAGTACCCCCTGTGGAGGGCCCACCCAAATCTTAGTGCCCCAATTGAAACGACCACCCCGATAAGAAACTCTTCGGGATGCTGGGCTCGCAGCAACGAAGACCGAGCTGAAACATTCGCCACACATCTCCAAAGTGTCTTCCAGCCAAACCCAGCCTCAAATTCATTCCTCCTGCCAGTAATTCAGCCAGAGTCCTCCCCTCAGCCAGCCGCACCTCCATTCCGGCCGAACGAAATCGAAAAAGTCATAAGAGGGCTAAAACCAAAAAAGGCTCCCGGTGGTGACCTATTGACCCCAAAGATGCTGATCGAACTTCCAAAATGCGCTATAGAGGTCGTCTGCAAACTATTTAATGGAATCATTAATCTTGGCTATTTCCCAAAAAAGTGGAAGAAATCCATTATTATAATGATACCGAAGCCTGGAAAAGACCACACAATTCCGTCATCATACAGACCAATAAGCCTTCTATCTTGTTTGTCTAAACTGTTTGAAAAATGCTTGTTAACCCGCATAATACCACATCTGGAAGCTTGCAATATCATCCCGGCACACCAATTTGGCTTTCGAAGAAACCATGGAACCATCGAACAAGTGAACAGATTAACATCCGAAATACGCTCAGCCTTCGAACAACGAGAATACTGCAGCGCTATTTTCCTCGACATATCTCAAGCTTTCGACCGAGTTTGGCTCATCGGACTCATGCACAAAATTAAAACGTATTTGCCAACATACACCCACAAGCTACTGGAATCATACCTCTTCAATAGGGTATTCTCAGTGAGATGCAACGCAGCTACTTCGGGCGACTACACCATCGAAGCTGGAGTTCCACAGGGAAGCGCACTCGGGCCGTGTCTATATGTTTTGTATACTGCGGATATTCCTACGAGCGCACAACTAACAACGTCAACGTTCGCCGATGATACCGCTATTCTTAGTCGCTCCAGATGCCCAACGCAGGCAACAACCCAACTGGCTAATCATCTCAGAATAGTGGAAAGGTGGCTGTCCGACTGGCGCATTAAAATAAACGAACAAAAGTGTGAACATATAACGTTTACTCTTAATAGACAAACATGCCCTCCGCTTTTACTAAACGGTATGCAGATCCCTCAAGCTAACGACGTAACGTACCTTGGCGTTCACCTTGATAGACGACTTACCTGGCGTAAGCACATCGAATGCAAAAAGATGCATCTAAAACTGAAAGCCAGCAGCCTCCACTGGATCATAAACTCACGATCGCCACTGTGCCTGGACTACAAGTTACTACTGTACAATTCAGTCCTAAAGCCAATCTGGACGTATGGCTCCCAGCTGTGGGGGAACGCGAGCAGCAGCAACATAGACATCATACAGCGCGCACAATCAAAAATCCTGAGAACTATCACAGGGGCACCTTGGTATGTTCGAAACGAAAACATCCACCGGGATCTGGGCATCCTCGCAGTGAAAGACGAAATCCAGAAGCAAAAAGAGTCGTACAAAGAAAAACTGTCTTCGCACCCAAATTTTCTCGCTCGGGGATTGACTCGGGTTTCTAGCGTATCCCGCCTTAGACGCAACGACCTCCCAACCCAGCAATCGATTTTTAGGGCCGTCTAACTCCGTATCAGTCAATATGACTGCTAGTTAAGTTAAAAATATAAGATTTGATACACCTCTTGTTAGTCTCGCAAAGAGAAGATTCAAGAAATAAAAGCAACGTTAAAAAAAAAAAAAAAAAAAAAAGCTCACGGTAGCCATGTTATATAATAATCCAGTCGTTCCTTTTTATACCCTTGCAGAGGGTATTAAAATTTTGGTCAAAAGTGTGCAACGCAGTGAAGGAGACATCTCCGACCCTATAAAGTATATATATTCTTCAGGATCAGGATCACCTCCTGAGTTGATATGAGCATGTCCGTCTGTCTGTCTCTACGCAAACTAGTCTCTCAGTTTTAAAGCTATCGACTTGAAACTTTGCACACACCCTTCTTTCTTTTGCACGCAGTATATAAGTCGGAACGGATCGGCCGACTATATCCTATAGCTGCCATATAACTGATTGATCGGAAATGACCCAACTTTCGTGTTTTTGAAGATAGAAAGCTGGAACTTGGTACAGATTATATTTTTAGTTAATCCGACCTACCAAATTTCATAACGATTGGCCGACGATATCTTACAGTTGCCATATAACTGAACGATTGGAAATGGTTTTTAATAGATATACCAACTTTGATATTTTAGAAGATAGAAGTTTGGGACTTTTTTTAGATTTCGTATTGTAATAAATTGGATTATATATTCATATTCCTACAAGGATCGGCCAACTATATCCGATGTTCGCGATTTTAACTGCAAGGGTATATAAAACTCGCTAAAAAAGTTAGCTTTCCTTTCTTGTTAGATTATATTTCTGGTTTATTTAATTTAGTAGGTGCAGCAATGGTGCCGCTCCAACGATCGAATTGTCTCTGTTCTTTTACAATATTCTTTAAGTCTAAGTAAGGCTTAGTCTCGTAGCTGCGTTGCACGCAGGCGGCGGCAGAGAGACGGCTATGTACCTATATACTTATTTATAGCACTTTCTGTGTGCGGGCTAAGCCAGCGATCAGTTCATATTTCGGCCACTTAGGGCTTATAACCGGGACTTTGAACTATGTAAACACTGCAACGAAGTGTTACAGTACGCACCCTTTAAGTACTTTCGGTACAGTGGGTATTCAATATATGTGCATACTACAAAACACAAAATTAACCCATTCGCAGTAAAGTCATAAGTGCATTAACAAATAAGCCTGTTTTATTATATTTGACCCTCAATTTCCCATAGAACTGCATACCGTCGCCAGCTCTATAGTGAATTTTGCTATCCTTTTGCACCGCATGTGGCCCCATGCGGTTGAATACTTTGGCAAACGTTGGCAGTCGTGAATGCTGTAAAACATTTTCCTCACTATGGTAATGTATGGTGTATGGTATGGTAACTGAATCAAATCTTCTCGAAATAAAGTCGAGTTGTCACCAGGGGCTTATCGTTGGTGGGAGTTTCTATAAACATTTGAATTTAAAATTGATTACAGGGAAGTTAAACGTATGGCACACGTTTACTTTGTATTCAGGAACCCGGTGTGTCTAAAGAATTAGTCAGTATCAAATAAAATAGAAAAAAAAACGAATTGATTGAATGAAATATTTAATGAAATATCAGAGAACTGGATAATAACACAGTGCGACAAAAAAAGAAAAGTTGGAGGAACTTTTGAAGAGACCTAGTAGGAATTGAATAAAACAAGACCAATTTCATTACGAAATTATGAAAATTGTTGAAGTTATTACGCTTTTCCCAAAACAAGTCAATTCAAATTCGAGCGCACCGTAACAGTATGTAAGTACCAGTATGTAAGTTAACAGAATGATAGAAACTCAATGGAAGATTATTCTTGTCAGTCTTATTTTTATTGATTTCATAGCTTTTATTTTTTCATTTTTAGCATTTTTAAACATTGATAAAAGCTATGAAATCAATAAAAATAAGATCCAAGCGTAATAACTTCAACAATTTTCATAATTTCGTAATGAAATTGGTCTTGTTTTATTCAGGATTAATGAGACAATATTAATATGTGTTAAGAATGATACCATTTCTTGGAAGTTGTACCGAAAAAATGGCGTCAAAGTTTGAAAAACGTGACAAAAATTCAAAAAAGTCAGTTTCTTTTGTAAAATTTGTGTTCTTTCTATTTAAATAAATTGAAGATGTATTTTTTTTCAAAAGCTATTTAACTATTGAAAAACATAAAAAAATTGAAAATCGGCCTAAAATTGCGCGTTCAGGAATTTTTAAGAGCAAAACACTTTCGAAAAACCGTTTTTTCGCAATAAATCAAGATTTGAGGGTGTAGGAAAAATTTTAAACATGGTTTTATACTATACTCGACCTAATCAACAATTTCTACTAGGTCTCTTCAAAAGTTCCAAATCACTGTCGCACTGTGTAATAGAATAGCAAAATGATCCAGAAATCTCAAAAATCTTAACTAAGTTGAAGAATGACGATTTACCATTGGCATTAGTTGCCACTTATGAAATTAGATAAAATGTCTTGTATTGAAAGATTCAAAGGAATTCAAAAACCCGTTGTTTACCTGTAGTTTCTCGTACTTTTCACTGGTCAGTTATAAATCAGGTACAGGAGTTTATCATGCATCCCTTTTTTGTTTCAAGCCAAAAAATACAATTACTAATACAATCTAAATACAATCTAATTGGAAAGGGGGCAATTCGAGCCAATGGGCAAGTGAAAGAGTCATGAGTACACTGAAGAATCTTTTGACGGCTGTTGAGAAAAGCTCTAGATCAGGGTAGCCCAGCCCCATTGTCCCAGCCCCCCTCTCTTCGTTCGTTGCATCCGTTGCCGAGCTGAGCAAAAACAATTGTAAGGTCTCTCAGTTTTTCGTACTAATATAAAGGCATGTCGTTTTTATATTGCCGAAAACTTTTCACTGCAAAAAATCACTTTTGGTTGAAATCTCAAACAGAATGGTTGACATCGGAGCTATGAATTTCTTTTGTTTATCATTTTAGTACAGTTTTTAATTTTTATTTTATTAATATTTTTTTTATTACTTTCTTTCCATTGACATGACTTGCAAAAAAAAATGTCTCGCTCAAATGTAATGGGGATTTTTTGCATTGGTATTGGAGTTTTCTCTGCCGTATGCTGAGCTTGAACACCCCTGCTCTAGATGGTGGCAGGAAGCCAATTGTGAAGTAATAAAAAAGTGGACAAGTAATATTATTAATGAATTTGTGAAGCCATGTAAACACATGGCATCGCCAAACGGCGAAGAATTTAAAAGTTCGCTTTTAAAAGTTTAGTTAAGTAATGTTAATACACATTAAGTAATGTTAACATTCAATAAAAATTATAAAGTGGAATTCAGATGTTTATTACAGACACGAGGACGAGTATATGTAAAGGTAAAGTATTGTAAACCCGGTAAAGGTATGGAAGACTGAGAACTTTACGTTCCATAGTGACGTTCAGGGAGGGTGAGCTGGCCACTCCTGGAGCCCTCTTCCGGGTTGTGTCATGATTGTCCCATCGAGATGGGATCTCGGTTTCATTGGCAGTGGCACTCTTTTTAAAGGTGACGAGATATGTGCCCTTTATATGGACACAGGTGCCATTATCCACACACACTCGAGCCGGACGATCATATACAATTACTATATTCTCATCAACATAAGTGATGGGGTGTAAATCGTTTTGTTGGATCTCGCAATGCGCCGTGCCTCCAGCGTGAAGCTCTTGGGCCCATGATCTTTTTCGAGCCAGCCGGCAAAATGTAGCTCCTGATGTCGAGGAGCAATTTTCCACGGTGTGGATGTCACCGTCGCATTCGGCAATGACGTTGCTTTCCAGCCTGGGTATGGTGTCGTGGTGTGACACCGGGAAAACGGTGTTCTTGCTGCAGGCAGACTTTATTTTCGGAAACTTAGTGATAAAATGTAAGATGTTATCGGACTGTAAAATTTTAACGGACGACACGGACAAAAAATTGGGTGTGTCAGACTCACGCACGGTAGAAGTGAAACTTCTAAGTTGGTTGTTCCATGCATGCGAGCTCCGGTTTAGATCTCTCTCGTGTTAAACTCAGGTTTCCATATTTTTATACCCTTGCAGAGGGTATTATAATTTTGTCCAAAAGTGTGCAACGCAGTGAAGGAGACATCAATCACTTATATGGCAGCTATAGGACATAGTCGACCGATCCCGCTCGTTCCGACTTATATACTGCGTGCAAAGAAAAAAAGGGTGTGTGCAAAGTTTCAAGTTGATAGCTTTAAAACTGAGAGACTAGTTCGCGTAGAAACAGACAGACAGACAGACGGACAGAAGGACAGACGGACATGCTCATATCAACTGAGGAGGTGATCCTGATCAAGAATATATATACTTTTTAGGGTCGGAGATGTCTCCTTCACTGCGTTGCACACTTTTGGACAAAATTATAATACCCTCTGCAAGGGTATAAAAATGGTATATGTGTCCTTTTCCCACTCCCCACAAAGGCTTTTTTGTCGTTCAGTTTTTTTGAACTCATAAGTCTTATTTGCAGTCCCTGTTTTTTACGATTTATTGCGAACATTGTTCCTTGGGCGGTTGATATCGAAAAGTGGTGATTTTGACTGGCCTCCAACATCACCAGATTTGACGGCACCAGACTTTTATTTGTGGGGTTATTTGAAATCCAAGTATACGCTAATAAACCAAAAACCTTAAGTCAACTAAAAGACAACATTAGACGTGAAATAACCGCCATATCATCTGAAACATTGACCAAAGTCACGGAAAATGCTAAACAAAGAATGCATTCGGCTGTCAGAGCTAAAGGTCCCCATTTACGTGTTATCATTTTTAATAATAATTTGTAAAAAATTTCAACAACTTTAGACGTTCTCGGTACGCTTAACTAATCGCAGCTCGCGTTTTAGGTGGAGATTTCGGAGGCCGTGCAAGTTTTCGACGATGTCTGTAATTCCTAATTTATTCAGCCCATTTCAATATTGTGGGCTTCGGCTCGGCATTTGTTGCTGCACTTGATGCTTAAAGCGCATCCACATTCGAATCCGTTGAAGAAATTACGTCCTAAGATCATATATTAGTGTTCTTATTATACCCTTGCAGAGGGTATTATAATTTTGTCCAAAAGTGTGCAACGCAGTGAAGGAGACATCTTCGACCCAACAAAGTATATATATTCATGATCAGGATCACCTCCTGAGTTGATGTGAGCATGTCCGTCTGTCCGGCTGTCCGTCTGTCTGTCCGTCTGTCTGTCTGTCTGTCCGTTTCTACGCGAACTAGTCTCTCAGTTTTAAAGCTATCGTCTTGAAACTTTGCACACACCCTTCTTTTCTTTGCACGTAGTATATAAGTCGGAACGGCCCGGATCGGCCGACTATATCCTATAGCTGCTATATAACTGATTGATCGGAAATGGTATAACTTTGGTGTTTTTAGAGTTAGAGAGTTCAAATTTGACATGAAAGCTATCTTTGGCAAAACTTTACGACGTGCCAAATTTCATAAGGATCAACCGACTATATCCTATAGCTGCCATATAACTGAACTATCGGAAATGACCCATCTTTCGTGTTTTTAAAAATAGAAAGCTTGGTCAGTTGATCCAACCTACCAAATTTCATTAGGATCGGCCGACTATATCCTATAGCTGCCATATAAGTGAACGATCGGAAATGTTTTTTGGTAGAAATACCAACTTTGGTATTGTTAAAGATAGAAGTTTGGGACTTTTTTTTAGATTTTTTATTTTAGTTAATTGGTTTTATTATGATGTAATCATAAAGATCGTCCAACTATATCCGATGTTTGCGATACATATCCGGTTTTAACTGCAAGGGTATATAAACTTCGGCTCCGCCCGAAGTTAGTTTTCCTTTCTTGTTTTTCAATCAATTTTATATTCCGATTAAAAAGCGTATTGATGAAATCCCCCATTCCCCCATATTTACTTAATATATATTTACCTTGGATTGCCACTTTGACTCATTTTGCCCGTAACTTAATTGTTTACCAACTGAAGACGGGGAGAGATGGCGTGTCTCGGTGGCTCTCTCACATCGTTCAGCGCTTGCGATGCGAGAGAGCGACAGAGAGAGCAAATAGGCGAGAGAGGGAAGGAGCGACATTCGACGGATTTTGGTAACGCTCCGAACTTACTGTTTCACTCGCCTATTTTCAATCGCCCCGACGCACCTAAAGAAATTTCACTTCAAAACATCTCTTATCGCGGTCTCGGTGGGCTCTTCTATCCACACACCTTCTAAGTCTGCATGATCTAGAGTGCTGGGGCTAGCACCATTAACCTTGGCATTACTATCATCCTATTCCGAGTTAAAAGCATCTCGAATAGGTGCCCAGTATCAATTTGGGACTTTTTTTCTGACCTCAGAAGTTGGTTGACGGTAGCGGAAATTTTATTGATTTGAACTTGTACTTTGTTATTGATGTTTACCTGCCTATTGTTTTCATTTGTTAATTGGAATTTATTAAATTTAATTCTTTCAAAATCTTCTGCGTCTGGCGTTCCTGCCACCACCTTTAGCGCAGTCCCTAAGAAGTCTAAGCTTCTTGCTACCCTATGATGGATGCTCAACGAGTCGAGCAGGTCGCGCAGATAGGCGACATCAACAATCAAGAGTTTCTGCATGTGGGACTGGGGGAAGATGTCGGTCACTTCATCAGTTTTGTCTATGACACGCCTATATTCCGAGAGATTCGCTGAGATTCCATCAACAATGGGAATGTATTTGGCTTTGGAATAGTCCGTGACGCGTGCCAATGTTGCGGCCAAAAGGAAAATCAGGGATATAGTTGAAAACCTATTATTGGGTATGCTATGAATTTGTTGAGATTGGGTAGCCCACCACCAAACCATGATTAAAATAATAATGGAAGCGAAACTAATGCCAAGTGGCTACGAAAAAAGATAATAAAAGATGAAAAATTATCAGGCGAGCAATAATATAGTCACGCTCAGCCTACCTAAGATTGTATTTGTGGACCACCCTCCCCTTTATAAGGACTGTGGTCCCCATGTCCGCTTCAACGGTCTTCTCTTCACATAATGGTAAGAGTTTGTGTCCTAGGCGTCTGTTGGACTTCATTAGCACTTTTTTGCCAACCTCGAATACTCTATTTCGGCGGGAAGCGTTTTCCCTGTCCCGGAACTTGTCTTGGGCGAGTTTTATCCTTTCCTGTATTTCGTATTGTGGCTAATTTGATTTTGTCTGAACCACATCAGACGGCCTCTTATCGATGACCGAATGGATAGACTTGTTATATCTGGCCGTGGCCAGAAGAATCAGCTCTACGGTATCGCCGATTTCTTTATCGATCTTAAGGCAACTAGCAAGCTCTACCAGAGTGCTGTGGAAGCGCTCCACTTGTCCGTTGGAGACACTGTGTAGGGGCGGAGCATTTGAGATGCTAACGCCGAAATGGTTTTCCAGCATGGTCACGATGGTGTGCGAGTTCAACGATGGTCGTTGTCGCAATATACGACCTTGGCCCTAGGGAAAATATTCACCAGCTGTAGTAGCGCTGGTTTGAGATCCTCTATAGTTCTAGAGGGAACTGGTTAGACTACGGCAAATTTCGAGAATTTGTCGATGCACGTAAGGAAATACTTTTTATCCGTGGAGAAGATGTCTATGTGTAGCATTTCTCCTACTTGAGATGGGATTGGTGTTTCGCCAAGCTCTTTTTTCTTCGGATGTCTGTCGTATTTGGCCTTGACGCAAGTCTTGCTCGAAATGACTATTTCGTGCGCTAGCTTGGCCATTTTCGGGAAGTAGTACTCGGAGAGTACCTGCTTCACGTTCTCTTGGGCAGATCTGTGAGCTCTGTTGCAGTGCCAAAATTTGGTGGCAAGGAATTGCCGACCCAGTTTGTCCTTTATCACTGCTAGCGTGTGCAAATCGCAATGAATGGCGTTTACGCCTTTAGGAACTATTATGTTTGCGAGCTCCTCCAGCAATGACTCCTCGCAAGTGAAGTCAATAATATGCCATCTCTTGTTTCCAAAGAGAACGAAGCTGGGCTTTGACAGAGAGCGTGCTTCCTCCAGAATTATCTGGTTTTGAAAGCAATTGAGGGGCATATCCGTGGATTGAATTGTGTGGGTTAGCGACAGCTCACTGTGAATTGTGGCCGCGCTTGAAAATGCCCCTTCTTCTTCTACAACGTTGAGTTGTTGCCTCGAGACAGCATCCGCAACTAGGTTGGCCTTGCCAGGTATGTAATGGACTTTGGCACCACACTCGCCGATGCGTTCTTTCCACCTTTAATAACCTTTAACCTTATAATGATAACAATGATAACCTTATTTCGAAGACGTTTTTAGGCTCTGGGAATTCCTTGATGGACCCGGACTTTTTCCGGGTCTGTCGTAGTCCCATCGCTGGTGACTATAAACCCCAAAAAGTTAACGCTTTTTTTGAAGACCGATTTTTGCGCTGACACTTTCATGTTAGCGTCGTGTAGGCTCTTTAGAACCCAGTCTTCGTGTCGTATGTGGGCGTTTTCGTCTTCTGAGAAGACGAAAACATCATCGACATAGACGTAGCAAAATTTGCCAATCTGCTCTCGCAGTATGTCGTCGATGGTTCTTTGGAAGATGCTGGCAGTATTCCTCAATCCGAATGGCATTCGGCGAAACTCGTATTTTCCCCCGTTTACGGAAAAGGAAGTTTTTCCACGGTCACGTTCTGCCAGTGTGATTTGGTGGTAGCCAGACTTCAAATCGAGCGTTGTTAAGTATTTGGCTTTGTCTTAATTCCCTAGTATCATAGGGATAATTGGCATAGGGTGGCGATCCGGTATTGTCCTCTCGTTTAATATTTGAAAGTCTAATGCTAGCCGTCTAATACATACAGTATTAGACATACAGTCTAATACATTTTGCGGTTTCCAGATTCGTCTGTGCCCTCTTTGTCTACTACCCATATTGGGTTATTGTGGAGGGATCTCGACGTCTGGATTATGCCGTTTTTTAGTAGGTCTTGGATTTCGTCATTTACGAAATCTGCCGCTCCCATCGGATACGGATAGGGTCTGGCATAAATGGACTTCTCATCCTCATCATGGACTCCACTGTCCTAATGGTGGACATGTTGGAGTCCATGATGAGGATGAGAAGTCCATTTATGCCAACATGTCCACCATTAGGACAGTGGAGTCCATGATGAGGATGAGAAGTCCATTTATGCCATTTATGTCCATTTATACATCCAGGGTATTTATTGTGGCCGTTTTAAAGATTTATTGCGGCCCGCATCAAGCCCCCCGGGAGCCCTCCTGGAGGAGGCTCCCAGATCAGAAGCGGCTAAGCCCCATTCGGTTAGTCCGTGATCCTCGATCCTCGATCCCCATCATCATCATTATCATCTTCATCCTCATAATTCATTGGTGCCGGAAAACTTTATCCTAGGTGGCCGGAAAAACTAACTGTAGGGGTGGTAAAGGAGAATTTGAAGACCCAACGCAGCCCAAGACCCGTTGAGCGGCCGTTGACCCCCATCAGCAATGGAATATTGAGCAAAGAGGAGTTATTAAAAACCGCTAGCCCAGCAGCCCAGCTCCAGACTCATGGCGATCATTTTCTCTTTTCTCCATCACCATATCATCCCCCAAATTACGAGCGATATTAATATGTTTTAATTTTTTTTTTTCAGTGAGTGATTTATTTACCTTTTGCACATAATTTTTACCTTTTTTACATTTTTACCTTTTTAATTTCATAATGTAATTCATTCATCATTCATCATAACACCCAAACAAAACTAATAAGAGCACCTATTTCATTTAAATGATTTAATTGGAGACTAACGCATACTCTATCCTTATGAATTTTTTATTTTTATCATTTTTCTAATACCCTCATTTAAATTCTTTTTATCACCTTCATATTGATATTTACTATTACCAAATTTTGTTATATTATATACACATAATTCTTTGAACATTTATATATAAACTTTTATTTTATAAATTATACATATATGTTTCCCTCTCGTACAATTAGGCTATTTTTTTATGCAAGCAAACATTTAGGAATAATGTCAAACACTCCATTAGTCTTAGCCAATTTTTTTGTTAGTTTTATTCTGAATTAAATTTTTATAATGAATTGAATATCTTTTGTTTGAACTGAGCTGATGGCTCCACTGTTGTAGGGTGTTCAAAGGGGTCACTAAAGCTATGCTTTATCGGACTGTGGTCAAAGGTAGGGTGGGCAGTACGCGAGCCTATTTACATCTGTGGCATCGCAAACTTTCTACTTCTCTCCTCTCTCTCTCTCTTTCTAAATCTATCTCTTTGGCGTCGAATTGATTCTTCCGTTCTCCCGGTTTAGTATCTAGCTATCTATCTTGTCGCCAGCACGCTCAATTCTGGACTTTATTTGATATTAAAATGTGGCAGTGTTAGGATTTGTATGAAGCAAGACCTCCATCCCCAAAGCCGACGAGCTAGAGCCGGACTCTATTGCGTGCCCTCGCAAATACAAATCCTTTCGAAAAGCGCAAAAGATCGTTACACGCTACAAATTCTTGTGTAAGAAAAAAGACAAATAAAAACTGAATTAAATACACACAATTATATGAATTATTTCGGATCGAAAATTAAATTTTTAGCCAGCGATTCTTTCGTCTTGGTTAAGAATTTTTGTTCCGCACTTTTTGTGTTATATAGTAATATATATTTATTTATTCACAAAAAAAGAAATGCAAACAATATTGGAAAGTAATTATTTTATTTTATTAGTTTTAAAAAATGGTTTATAAAAGATATAAATGATTTGAATGATATGATTTATATAAAGATAAAATATGTCAACGCTAAACCGTCAGACAATTAATGGAAATTAATTAAATTGAAAAAGTTAATGGGGCTGCAGTTTTTTAGCTGTCAGTGTAAGGAACAATATTTCACTATTCTTGTCTTTTATTTTATATAAATAAATTTATGCAGACATAGAGGGTATTTAGATAAAAGTGCTCACTTACATGAATTTTTCGTTGGGCGCCTGTAATTGAAATATGGGTGTAGTAGGGGTGTGATAGAGTAGTTGGAAATCCCTCGCTGATAGCGGTATCGTCCCAGGAGAAGATGAGCCCTGGCGCTTGCCAAGGGGTTGTCGTCACTGGAGGTGATGATAAGATTATGGCCCCCGGCGATTGCCGAGGGGATTTTTCCTTCTTAGCAGGAAGTTACGGTGGGAGTAACTCCGTTTTTGCTGCCCTCGAGGTACAGCAACTACAGTCCCGGAGTATTGATTTCATGCAGGGACCGTAAATAATGATTATTGTCGCTATTTTTAAATGAATAAATCAATCACTTCCACATAGAACATAGAACAAGCTTGACTAGCACTTTTTTATCCTTTAAGAATACACAATGAATATCCTTGATGATTTTTAATTTTTAATTGTTATATTTATTCTTCTATTGTTAAACATTATTTTTGATCGAAAAAAATAAAAATCACAAATAATCATTAAGCTCCAACAAAAAAAAAGCTTACCTTAGGCCGAAAGCGTACGAGAAGAGAAAACAAAAGAAGACAGCGGAAGCGCACGCGCTTAGATCTATTTTTAGTAGCGCTTATCTTAGACTACCAGGTCTATGCATATGAGACGGCGTTTCCCAATTCTGGGCATTTTTGCGTATTCTGGGCGTTTTTGGAGCAGAGATTCTTTCAATTCTTCCAATTGTTGCTGGTAGCGTTTGCCATCAACGGTTTCACTCGGTTTAAGGAGCTCATACCAAACGATTCCGGCCTGATCCCGGAAAACGCTCAGCATGGCTTTGCGGCCGAAACGGTTTGGCAGAGATTGGGATTGGGCCGGCTGGCCTGGGCTAACATAGGATTTTTTTCATTTTGGGTTGAAAAAAATCAAATTTGCTTTCCCAAAATTCTCAGTCTTGCTCGCTCTTGACCGAGCTTTTAAGTAGGCTTGAGGTCGATGCCGAAGAGGAAGCTGACGATGATGGGCAGCAGGAATTATTAAAAGGATATGCTGAAATTGATAGTTACAGCCCGAAGCCCATCAGCCTAGGCGCTGATATAATGCAGTACTGGAGTGAGAAGCAATTTCAGTACCCGAATTTATATCAGCTTGCTAAGGTGGTGCTCGCGGTTCCAGCTACCCAAGTTAGCGTAGAGCGCGCCTTTTCTGCACTTAAAATAATGCTAACCGACCAAAGGTGCAACTTGTCGAGTTGACCTTAGTTGACCTTATATTAAATATTTGCAACAAACAAAGGTAAAATACATTTTTTTTTGTTGTTGTTGTTGTCAATTATTGCCCCAGGGTCCCTTTATAAGGACATAGGACAATAATGCTTGGTGAGATTTATTTTGATCAAAAAAATAAAAATCACAAATAATCATTATTTTTGAGTTTTATTGTTTTTGTTCAAGCCTAATGATTACACAGTGCGACAAAATAAAGAAAAATTGGAAGATTGGACGTAATTTAAAACCGATTTTAAAATGTTTTTCGTTTTTCAATAGTTATAAATCTTATATGTTTAAAAAGTTATTGATTAATTTATCCAAATGGGAGGGCGGAACCACGCCCATTTTACCAAAAAATATTTCCAACGATCTTCATAAGCCTAATACAAAAAACCGTTTCGAAAAATCTTGTTTAGTTTAATAGTTAATAAATAATATTTCGTCAGGGAAGGGGCGCAGCCACGCCCATTTTTCTAAAAACATTCCTATCGGTGTCTATAACAATAATAAAAAAACCGTTTCGAAAAATCTTACTTAGTTTAAAAGTTATTAATTAATACCATTAAATCGGCCAAATTCCCCATAGTGCATGGATGGAATGTACCGAAAATGGCGAATCTACTGGGCGGACGCCTTTCAACACTTCGTATTGACGGATGAAATTTTTTGACGCGCCCGTGTCTATTAGCAGGCACTATCCCCTAAAAAATTGATGACGTCCGAATCGTAATCTTTAACATCGTTGTCAATTTCTTGAGCCGCGCTTGAAGCTGTGGCGGTATATTTGATCCCGGTTTCGCTCGCGCCTTGCGCGACGTGATTAACCCTCTGCCTTTTGTGTGGGGAAGATCGATCGGACACAGCCGGCTTTCTGTTTTGGTATGCCGGGGCTTGGGATGGCTTAAGCAGCTTGGACAGCGATGGGTCGATGTCCATGGGTTCAGGGGTGCCTCCACTGTGTAGGGCAGAGTGTACCTGCGCCTTGTGTTGTTTGGCGTAGTTGGCGTTGACTGTGCATTTGCCTGCGCCGAACCCGGTCGGTATTCTTGCGCCTTTGGATGTTGTTTTTTGTCCTTGTCCTCCTGGCTTTTGGCAAATGAAGCCGCATAGTCAGCCGGTGTATAGCGCAGTTCGTTTTCCCTACGCTGCTTTTCAGTATTGACTTATTGAACAGCCAGGCGCATTTCGTTTTCCCTACTCTGGTTTTCAATATTGAACAGCATGTTGAACGGCCGCCTGTATAGTGACCGTAATTTGTTCCATGTTGAAAGTCATGTTCGCGAGTTTGAGAGCGCTAGCGTTAGCGCTTTTTGGGGTGGAAAATCTAGCCGGCCCTTCGGTCTCAGACTCAGAATCAGACTCAGAGAGTTGCCTAATGTTCCTATATTGTTGAAACGGGTTGCTCATGTGGAGCTGTAGCTATAAAATCGCCTGAAAAAAAATGAATTCATGCATGAATTATATGCCTACAGAGGCAATTGGGCTGGTAAGGAGGCCGCGGGGGCTGAGCTGCCGCTTCAGTTATGTGTACGGGCTCGTCAAATTGCGCTATTGCTGTGTCAAGTAGCGGTAAGGTGAGGGGTTCGCGGGGACTGAGCCTCCGCTTATGACAAACGAAGAAGAATAAAACCAACAAACAACACACACTGCATGTGCGGCCGTATCGTATTTCTGAAAACGGGCTGGGGACACAAAACGGAAAAGAAAAATAAATAACCAAAACTTCGCGGCTAATACCAAGAATTTGTAGCGGCGACTGAAAGGTCGTTTCTCAAAAGAAATAAATAAAGAAATAAAATACTAGGATCGGTTTTGTATTTTTTGTTTTGTAACCGATATTTAGCATGGGAGCTTTACTTTGAGAGTTGCCCAATTTCTGAGGTGCATAATCAGCTGCATCAGGGAGGCTTAGAAAAGCTGCAATATCAGTTGTTTTCCATTTCCTGTAACCCTAATGAAATGTGCGCTTATCCGTCTTCGGTCTTTTCTTTCGAAATCGTCAATTAGTGCAGACGCACTTTGAAATTACTCTCCGCGAGCTAATAATTTTATTTTGGAAGAAAATTGGAAGATTGGACGTAATTTAAAACCGATTTTAAAATGTTTTTCGTTTTTCAATAGTTAAATGTTAAAGCGTTATAACTTCAATTATTTTCATAATTTCCTAATGAAGTTGGTCTCGTTTTATTTAGAATTAACGAGACAATATTGTGTGAAGATATAATTCCAGGAGATTGGTTTCAGTTGGATTTTATTCAGGAGGAGCAGCTGAGGTGCCGCTCCAACGTTCAAAGTGTCTATGATCTTTTACAATATTTCTTAAGTCTAATTAAGACTAAGTCTCGTAGCAGCGCTGCTCGCAGGCGGCGGCAGAGAGACGGCTATGTACTAATATATAAAGGAATATAATAATATATGTTGTAATGCGCTCTCAAGTGGAGGCGCGAGGGGTATGCATATGCTGACCGTTTGTTACGATTATGCTGACACTAGCACTTTCTGTGTGCGGGCTAAGGCATATCGATCGGTTCATATTTCGGCCACTTAGGGTTTATGACCGGAACTTGGATAATGTAAACACTGCAACAAAGTGTTACAGTGCGCACCCTTTAAGTACTCTCGGTACAGTGGGTATTCAATATATGTGCATACTACATCTCCCTCCTTTTGAAAAATAACGTAATATAATGAAGTTATTTTTATAATAAAAATTTTTAATTAATACATTTTTTTTTTTTTTTTTTTTTATTTGTTTTGTTTTATGTGGTTAGAATCATAGAAAATGAAATTATTAAAAGAATATGTGTTTTTTTTTTATCTATGTATGTGTGTCTTTGTATGGCCATACTAAGTGCAATTTATGAAATAAAGATTTTTAATCTATCCTTATGAACTGTTTGTTTTTTATGTTTATTATTTGCTATTACTATGTTATCTCTATCTCCTATTTCCGTTACTATATACGGACCTGTATATTTAGGATCTAACTTATGACCTGTCTCGTTTTTTAATAAAACTTTGTCACCTACTGATATATCTATATCCCTTACTTTATGATCGTATAGTAGTTTATTTCTATTCTTGTTTGCTTCTAACATAATTCTAGCTCTTTTATAGGCTACTTCTAATCTATATTTACTCTCCTTAGCATAGTCATCTATATTATATAGTGCTTCTACACTATCTATGCTATTAAAATGTTTTGGCAAATTACTTGTTTTACCGAATACTAGCTCATATGGACAATAAGTATGTGCCATAGAGGGGGTCGTGTTGAAACAGAAGACAAAATATTGAAGCCATACGTCCCAATCAGTTTTATCAGCCGATATGTAAGATCGTATGTATTCATTGAAAGTTCTATGACTTCTTTCTATTGTTCCAACTGTCTGGTGGTGGTGTGCTGTGGATGTAATATTTTCAATATTTAAATATTTGCACAAATCGTCTATAATTGAATTCTTATATTCTGTTCCCATGTCCGTAATGAACGTCTTCATTGGACCGTACTTCAGGATAAAAGATTCAAATATTGCTTTAGCGACAGTATTGGCGTTTTTATTCGGAACAGGTATGGCAACTAAATACTTAGTTAAATCACATATTAAAGTGACTGCATACTCATTGCCATTTTCTGATTTTGGCAGTGGACCAATAGTGTCCACTATCACTCTGTCGAAAGCATTTATTGGTGTGTCTGTAATTGTTAAAGGGGTCTTTGTGTGTTTAGTTATTTTTGATTTCTGGCATTTTTGACATTTTCTTACGTACTCAGTTATATCTTTAGACATGCTTTTCCAGTAATAGTGTCTTTTTACTTTGGCCAAAGTTTTTGATATGCCAGTATGACCTCCTTGAATTGGATCATCATGAAATGTAGACAAAATTGCTTCTTTTTCTTTTAAATTTGTTATTTGGGTCACCGGGTTGAGTAGCGCTACTCTTAATGTTTTCAATATTTTATTGCCCATTAATTTAAATTTATCTATTGAAGTATATTCAAAGATATTTTCCCACGGTGCCACTTTGAGTTGGCTGATTTTATGTATACCGGCTTGCATTTCAAGCCTTTGGAAAAATTGATCTAAATCAATAACTCCATTAGTATATAAATCGCTAACATCATATCTTGCAGTAATTTTTCTGCCTTGTTTAAATAAACATAACATATTTTTTATCTGCAAGGTCACTACTTTACGTACTTCATCATTGTTTATGACGTCGTATACGTTGGGCTTAGAAGCTTTATTTAAAGATTGCCTTGGCAATTCTTGTTCTTGATTTTCCGCGCGGAATTTTTGTCTACTTTGATATCTAGTAGTGACTTTTAATACATTTCTAGTTATATTTTGTAAATCTTTGATGGTTATTCTTGATAACGCATCAGCTACGTGATTATCTTTTCCCTTTAAATATTCGACTGTAAAGTCGTATTCTTCTAGTTCGAGCCTCATACGTGTCAGTTTAGAATTGGGGTTGGTCATTGAGAAAAGGTATATTAAAGGTCTATGGTCTGTTCTTATTAAGAAATGTGTTCCATATATATATGGTCTAAAATATAATATCGCCCAGTGAATTGCAGCTAATTCCTGCTCAGTAGTACATTTGTTACTTTCACCTTTTGTAAATGCTCTTGATGCGTATGCAATGGGAAGTTGGAGACCATTATGATTTTGAGTTAAAACCGCTCCACATGCTTGCTTACTTGCATCTGTTATTATGCAGAATTCTTTAGTGAAATCTGGGTATTGTAGCAAGGTAGGTTCCATAAGTTTTGTTTTTAAGTATTGGAATGCATTTTCACACTCATCCGTCCATTTAAAAGGAACATTCTTTTACATAATCTTGTTATGTGCCGTGAATAATCGGCGAAATTTTTTATAAAGCGTCTATAATAGTTACAGAATGCTACAAAACGTCTAGCACTGTCCGCGTCGTGCGGAACTGGGTAGTTCATAATGACATCGTATTTCTTGTCATCTGGAAGTATTCCTTTATCAGTGCATTTATGACCTAGAAAAGTCACTTCATGCATAAAAAATGAACATTTTTCTGGGTGTAGCTTTAGGTTGAATTTCCTACATTTCTCAAAAACATCTGTTAAGTTTTTAAGCATATGTTTTTCGGAACAACCGATTACTATTAAGTCATCCATATAAAGGAACGCTTGAGAAGGTTCTAGACCAGAGAACGCAATAGTCATCATTCTTTGAAACGAATTAGGAGCTATTTTTAATCCGAAGGGTAATCGCGTGAAGCGATATGAGCCGTTGCTCGTTGAAAAGACGTTATATCTCTTGAACCTTTTTCTAGTTCAATTTGATGGAATCCTGACATTAAGTCAAGACATGAAAAGTATTTTGCTCGGCCTAGTTGATCTAAAATATCATCAATTCTAGGTAATGGGAATTTATCAGATAGTAATTTTTTATTAATCTGGCGATAGTCAATTACTAATCGCCATTTCTTTGCATTTGATCCGGGGGATGATTTCTTAGGAACAAGTAACAATGGGCTATTATATTCGGATACTGACGGTTCGACAATCCCGTCTGAGATTAATTTTTCTACTTGTTTTTGTATTTCATTCACCTGACTATGTGGGCTTCGATAGTTTTTTATATAAACTGGTTCATCATCTTTTAATCTCAGTTTTTGTTTATAAAAATTATTTGTGGTTATTGATTCGGTTTCCAATCCGAATATATCGCTATACTGGGTGCATAGGCTAGTAAGCTGAGACTTGAACTGTGGTGGGAAGTTTTTTGATAGTTGTGATAGTACGGATTTTTTTCTATTGTCTGGATTTGTGTTGACTACATCGTAGTTCGAAAGTGACTCATATATTAGACTATCTGTACTCACTACTTGGTCGTTATTTGTTGTGTTTAATAATCTTATGAAGGCATTATTGGATGTTGCTATGGTATTTGCAACGTAAATACCATGTTGAATTTCCTGATTTGGAATTAATACACTGTCTGCTGTTTAATTAAGTTCAATTTTCCGAATAACTTGGGATCTTGCTGGCAGAAGTATTGAATTATTGCCAGAACTATGAGCTATTGGTACTTTTATTGGGAATTTTAAATTATTGGGTCTAATTATAAGCCAATCTTCAGATGGCTTGAAGTCTAATTGACAGTTGTATTTTTTGATAAAGTCGATGCCTATTATTCCATCGCATGGAATTGGGAAATGTGAATTTAAGATATGAAAATCGTGTGGAATTATGTAATTGGTGGTCTGTATCTCTATAGAATCTAAACCTTGGGATTTTATTATTTCTTGACTTATGCCTTTTATGTCTATGATGTAATCATTTTGGATGTTTTGGAAATTATCCGAAGTTTCTTTTAGAATGGAAATGTCGGCACCTGTGTCTATTAAAAATATAAGTTCTTTTCCAGTAGCTACATTAAAAAATGAAACGAATATATTTTGGCTGAGATTAATAGTGTGAACTCTTACTTCATTTATTGTTGAATATTTAAAGGGTTTTGGGAGTTTTCCGATGTGTTTTGGTTATTATTTTGTGTTAATCTTACATTGCCTTGGTTATTGCTATTGTGGCCTCGGTTTGAGTTACCACTGCCTCTATAATTTCCTCTATATGGGCCTCGCCCTCTATTGTTATTCTGATAGTTATTGTTATAATTACCGTTGTTGTAGTTATTGTGATTGTAGTTATTGTGATTACCACGAAAACTACCTCTATAACTGCCACGTCCGCGATTTGAGCCGTGCTGTGGATAATTCTTATAATATAGGACAGTGTTTGACTGCCCAGTTGCTTCAGTGCAACTATTAACAAATTTGGAAACGGCTTCGTTCATCGTACCGAATGTTCCAGCTTGCATGATAAGTTTTACCTTATCGATTGTGCAGTTTTTAGTCATTGCTTTGACTGCATGCTGCATGGAATAATTCCTGGCTAGCTCTAAAGATAAACCATCTGATATATATGCACCTTCTAAAGCTTTCGTCATCTGCTCAATTTCTTGTGTGTATTGGTTAGCAGTTTTATTGCGCTGCTGTAGATTCATCAGCTTCGCTGATAATACCTCAACAGTTTCGCCTTTGACGTTGCTTCTTAGTCTAGCAATCACCTCAGTAATTGTTGTTTCATTACCGATTAGATTCCTGGCGACACCTTTTAGCTTTGTTTTAATGATGGAAATAGCTAATTCTTCGTGCTCGCCTTTTATTGATTGTATTATTTGTAAAGCATCAATGAAACTTGTTAAATTTTCAGCCTTACCATCAAAAACTGGTATAAGCTTAGATGCTGTATTAATAAAATCAATATTTGATTGTGCCATTGTGATGGATTTATCTATCTTGTATTCTATGACACTCGAAGTATCTGAATCTGTAGAGTTATCCAGATCAGTGTATACCGCCGGAATAGTAAGATTATTTAAATCTGTATCTTCTATTTTGGGGTTTACTTTGGGAAGCTCTTCTGACTCAGATTCTTTGGTTTCTGTTGATTCCGAGTCAGGTGCAGTGTCAACTGCTATTGGTGTATTTAGAACGGTTGGTAACGATATTTCTAAACTGAACTTTTGTTTAATAAATATTAGATTAGATCGTAGTCGTATCAAAAGTTTCGATACCTGTGACCAATGATCTTGATTTAATCTTTCCCTATGATCATGTATTAGCATACGCGCTTCATTAAAGCACTCTACTAATATTTCAACGTGCTTTCTAACCGTATTCTTTTGAATGGGTCTATTCTGAGTTAGGGACTTGTACGATTTGTCAAAATTTGTTTTAATTATTGATAACTCCTCGTACAATTTTTTCCAATCCATGCCTTTAGTTTAGCCATACTTTTGTAATTAGAATTGCATAATATATTTTAATATTTATTTTCTGTTGCAATTTTAATATTTATTTATTTCATTTTCTTAGATTGTAAGTGTTTACATTTGTGTATAATAATTTTGTTTTTTTTCTTTTTTTTTTTTTTTTTTTTTTTGGGTTTTTTTTTTTTTTATTTAGATTTTGTCCAGGTCATTTGCTTGACTCTGGAATTTTTTCTTTAAACATTTGTTGTGTAATTTATATAATTTAAGCAACACGCTTGCTAACATTATAATGACGATTATCATTAACAATATTGTAATTGTTTGAAGATCGACTTTTCCTGGTTCAATTTTATTAACGACATTTGCCGTGGAATCTACAACTTTCGTGTCTACTAAACCCATTTTAGATATTGTATATGTTTTTGTTTTTCCAATTTCAATTATATTTTTCTCTGAGTCATATTTTGTAATGTAACTTAATTTTTCTGGGAAGTAATAGTCAGAATCATTTATTTGATCCGTTTTACTTATGCTATTACTTCTCATTAAAAGGTTATTAAATTGTTTCATAAATTTTAAGCATTTATGCTATTTTTGAATTTAATTTTTTCATTAGAAAAGAAATAAAATTTTACATAAATTTTAGGAATTTATGGTATTTTTTCCTTTAATTTAAAAAAATGTTTTTAAATCTGAGTTTTTATCTAACATTTTTCCTACCTATTATTTGTACAGCTATACGGGCCATACTTTCAAATTGGGCAAAAGAGGTTCCGCTCAATTTTTCAAAAAATATTATAGTATAAAAAAAATATGCATCGCAGTGCAATCAAAAAAATTATGCAACGCAGTGCATGGGTAAAAAAAAAAGTTTCTCCTCAGTTGATTTCCTCTTTTTTTTTCCCACGTCAGCTGGTCGTCGCCGGTTTGGCTACGCTGACGTTCCCTCGGTGGCGCAGGAGGTGGGGTATTCCCGCACTTTATTTGCTGCTGCTGCTGTCCGGGGCCTTTTGGACTCAGGCGTTACCGGTGCCGGTCCTCGCACAGGTTTGGTTGCAGTGGGGGCTGTCCAGTGGTCCAGGGCAATCCTTCGGGCACGTCTTTTTTAGTTTTGGTAATGGCTTTGGTGGTGGAGGTTTTGTTATTATTTTTTCATTTATTTTCTTAATCGATACTGAGTGAGTGGTGGCAATTTTTGGGCTTTTATTCTTGTTGTTTATTAATTCTTCTTTCAGAAAATCTAGTTCTGTTTGAAGTTTTTGGGCCGTAGCCCACGCGGGAGGTGGAGTGTTTACGTAGAGTAGCCACTTTAGGTGTGCTACTCTTTTCTTTATTTTTTTAGCGACTCCTCCGCGATTGCCCATTGCCTCACTCTACTCACTCAGATTTTTTGTAGATTTATTTTGCATTCTCCAGTGATTTGCATTCGCCATGTGATAATATAACTCCAGTTTATCCAGTTTTTTGACTATATCCTGGGTACCCTCCTGGGTATATCCTTTTAATCCTTAGAGGTCCTACGATGTCCTTCCATCGCTGTCACGGTCGCCATGTGAAGATATAATTCCAGGAGATTGGTTTCAGTTGGATTTTATTCAGGAGGAGCAGCTGAGGTGCCGCTCCAACGTTCAAAGTGTCTATGATCTTTTACAATATTTCTTAAGTCTAATTAAGACTAAGTCTCGTAGCAGCGCTGCTCGCAGGCGGCGGCAGAGAGACGGCTATGTACTAATATATAAAGGAATATAATAATATATGTTGTAATGCGCTCTCAAGTGGAGGCGCGAGGGGTACGCATATGCTGACCGTTTGTTACGATTATGCTGACACTAGCACTTTCTGTGTGCGGGCTAAGGCATATCGATCGGTTCATATTTCGGCCACTTAGGGTTTATGACCGGAACTTGGATAATGTAAACACTGCAACAAAGTGTTACAGTGCGCACCCTTTAAGTACTCTCGGTACAGTGGGTATTCAATATATGTGCATACTACAATTGATTTGAGTCAAAAATGATACCATTTTTTGGAAGTTCTACCGAAAAAATGGCGATAAAGTCCGAAAAACACGACAAAAATTCAAAAATGTCAGTTTCTTGCGTAAAAATTTTATACTTTTTGTTGAAATAAATTAAAGATCTATTTTTTTCAAAAGCTCCAACATTTAACTATTGAAAAACGAAAAAAATTTTAAAATCGGTTTAAAATTACGCGTCTAGGAATTTTTAAGAGAAAAAAAGTCCCGAAAAACCGTTTTTTCCAAACAAATCAAGATTTTGAGGATGTTTGAAAAATTTCAAACATGGTTTTATACTATACTCGACCTAATGAACAATTCCTACTAGGTCTCTTCAAAAGTTCCAAATCACTGTCGCACTGTGTTATTTGTGATTTTTATTTTTTTCGATCAAAAATAATTATTAGTCTTGATATTAAAAACTAAAAATAGATAAGTAATCATTACAAAGTAATTTTTAAAATATTACTTATAATGATAACGGTCCCTGATTTCAAGTGCTCTTTATTGTTTGAGGCTCTGATACAAACTGAAACTTAAAGCTAACAAAATGTATTTCATAGCGGCGACGCAAATATGTAGTGCTTGCCGCTATGTATGGGCATCCGGCCAGAAGCTGTGTCAGCAGTTTGGCCAGAGCGAGCCCTTAAATAATGGGACATTGCCGCTACTCGGTTAACTTCAGTTAACTTATATGTAAGTTAAATTTGTTGTTAGATGGAGAATTAAAAAAATTTAATTTTTTTTTAAATTATACAACTTGGTGTTAAACCTTTAGTTATTGAACTTAATTATTAAAAGACACTTTCGATTTTCTTAAATATATTCCGTCAACCGTTCGCGGTCTCGGTCAAAATAGGACTGCCTTCTTAATTCTAAATCTTATCCAAGAACCTCGGCCATGAGATGTGTTTAGATTAAAGGCTTAAGATGAAACTGAAAGGCGTTAGATAAAAGATTAAGATGTCACATCTCATTGTGAAATTCGATTAAGGTGATCGATGCAATTTGGTGGGTACTTGAAACGAAAAAGGCGTAATTGATTGGACTTCAGTGGGAAGCTGATGTTTACTTTTGATTTGATTTGTTTATGGGGAACGGAGATCGGACCTCAGAGCCAAAGACAAAGCCGAAGGCAAATGCAGCCATAAGTGGCCTGTATTTACGGGTTGGATAACTCTCCCCTTCTAAAATGGATCCATTTCTCACTGATTTGTTCCTCTTATTTACATGATTTTTTGAACTGGGTGCGTGTTTTTATCACATTGAGCTCCTACACGGATAAAGCCATCAGATCCGAAGATGGGGACCAGCGATGCACGAGAACTCTTTTTATCTACTGTTTTATATCGTTTTATGGTGACTGTTTGTATTCTGCGTTGAATTCCATCTTCTGAATTGTACGCAGGATGATTGCAATTCGCCTAGGCATAAAGCTTTCGTTTGTGGATCGAGTTTCTGTGCTGGCAGTTGTATAATTCTCCTCGGAATGCGTCCTTTGCGGCTGCTATGCTGACAAATTTTGTCTTCTGCTCCAAGCTGGTCGAAATAATGGTTGGCATGTAAGTCCAGTATTCCCTAGATCCATGCAAAAATAGAGGACCATATAAACATATATTATTATGTGTTAGCTGGCTGTCGATAGTTCTTCTGGACAATAAATCGTTATTTGCTGCGTTATTTGCGGATGATTGGCGCCATTGAGACTGCTCTGTTACTTTTTGAATCTTGGCTATCCGATTTGCCACAAACGTGTGGTAACTGGAAGCCGCTGGAATTAATTTGTCCTATCGCCTCTTGGCCGATCAGGGGGAATGTGTTAAAACAAACGCTGGACAATTGTTGGAGTTAGCGTAGTGATGCGTTGTTGTGTTTTATTCTGAAAATGAAATACAGTAAGTTTTTAAATCTTACAGCAACTCTCTCTGTGATGGCGCAAATCGGTCTAAATCATCCGACAAAATATTGCTTTCCTTTACCTGATTCTAGTGAGGCCGAATAACATAAACTTAAAAATACCAGACTTCATATAATACTGACTTCGGCGCTAAATCTCCTCGACGAATTGGCTCGACGTGCTTACACCATCTCTCCGTGCGCACAAGAGTCGGCAGGTACTCATGCACCCATCGCTTCCAGAATCGATCCTGCATCATCCTCGCTATGCGCCATTGCTTTCTGGTAGCGTATCTCACGGACTCCTGTCCGTCATCCTTGGAAAGATCTGGGACATCGGGTGCTCCCTTCAACAAATCGTTGGGTGTCAGTGGAGCCTCCTGGTCCACCGTCACTGGTAGATGAGTGAGCGAACAAGAGTTCACTATTCTCTCCGCTTCAATCAGCAGATTCTCCAGCACGTGCTCCTTAGGCGCGAGTTCCTTCATTGTGTGCGCAAGCACCTTCTTCACACACTGCACCATCCTTTCCCAGGCGCCACCCTCAGCTGGGTTCTTAGGGCAATTGAAGATCCATTCGACTCCTTTAGACGACAGCTCGACCTGGATCTGTTCAGGCTCGAACACTTCACTGAACCTCTTGGCCTAGCGGTCGGCTCCAACGAAGTTCCTTCCATTGTCGCTCTTAATCCTGACGACTGGTCCGCGTCGGCTCATGAAGTTCCTTATAGGGATTATGCAGGGATCAGTAGACAAATCGTGAGCCATCTCCATGTGGATAGCTCTTGTGATAAGACACTTAAACAGTGCCACCCACCTCTATTCCGTGCGACGTCCATCCGTCACAAATAGCGGTCCAAAATAGTCCAATCCGGTAAACTTAAAGGGCCATCCCTTGGCTATCCTCAGCAAACGCTTCCCGCTGCGATTGCCGTATCAGTGCGCACTCAGATTCAGCGCACTCCATCGACGTCAGTCCATGATCCTCTTCATCGTATCGTAGTCCACGACACCGTCGAATGAATCTGAGCACTCATGCGGTGCTTCTAACCAGTCGATTGTAGCTAGAGAATCTCTGCAGGGATATGAAGCTTACCATAACCAAGGCAAAATCACATATCATTGCCTCTTCGTCGGTCGTCGGTGGAATCCATCCTTCGCTCGATCTTGGCGAGCTCTCCTCTGAAATGGTGGACCGCTTAGCCATCGCGAATCGATGCTCAAGTGCACGGCCTTGCGCGGCCTCGTCGCGTCATCTGCCACGTTTTCGGGAGACGGAATCCATCTCCACTGGGATGCCTTCGTGGATTCCAAGATCTCTGCCACCCGGTTACCGACGAACTGCTTCTATTTCCGGTGGGTGCTGCTTTTCCAGTGCAACACAGTTGCTGATCGCCACACTGTGCTCCTGCTTGACGGTGTCCATCAGCCAAATACTGCTGCTTTAAGTTCTCCGATTTTACTCATTCCTTACCGCCAGTCCTCAAAGGCTGCGGCCAAATTATCTGGTAGCGGATCGTCCAAGTTGACTCCTCTCCGCCAAATCTCTCTCATTAACAATTTGGCAGTCACCATGTATCAGCTCAGGAAACCAATCGGGTCAAACGTGGACATGACCAGACTTAGGAACTCCCACTTGGTAGGGACGCGTTCCTCTCACATCACGCTTCTCGATACTCGATGATATTTGACGCCGAACTTGAAGTCATCTGTAGCCGGCTGCCAGTAGCCAGCTGTAGCCAGCTTCGGTCCATTTGACGCTAGCGATGGGGTTCAAGTGGGTTCAACGCTCTGACCACACTTGCCGAACGGGAAGTGAATCGACACAAGACAAACACAAGTCCCTGCATCTGCGTGAAATTCTCTCACCCGAGTCGAAATGGCGACAGATTTTTCTTCACTGGTAAAACTGGTAAAGTGGTATTTCTTAATAGCCAGGGCTGCTCGCGGATCCGTGCTGCTGTACTGCGAGGCATTCAAGGTCTTCACGTAGTCCGCCGAACATGGTGAGCAAGCTTCTCCGAATGTCATCACTTGCATCTCGTATACGTCCGGCTCCCGATGGTCATCTCCGCTTCTCCACAGGAACCTCTGGGCACATTTGTCCTGTGTCTCCTTGATGTCTGCACAAACCCCAACTGCTCCTTCCCGAAAATGGGAGGGGCTTGTAGCTCTTTGTGCCTTTCATTAGCACAGAATTGAGAGAAACGCCGTTCACCTTGGCAGCCGCGTCGAAAACCAGCCGGATTTTTCCATGTTTGTTCGGATTTTCCACCCCGAAGTGCGGCAGTATTCCGTCAGCTGCTTTGGCTGTGCCGGCTTAAGTCCGAAATTTTCTATCTCAAAATAGTCGCTGACCATCTTCTCCAGAAGATTATTCTGTGGCCCGGCTAGGAGGTCCATACATCACCCATCCAAGTGCGGTGGCTGTTTCAAATGGTCCTCCAGATCCATAGCTTCTTGTTCTGAGGGGTTTTCCAAGATGCGCATGATCCAGTCCAATTAGGATCCTTGGCGACGCGCATTCGCCTTCACTGCCTGCATCCTCCCGACTCAGGCTCTGCATCGGAAGGTTCAAATTGGCTACTCCGTTCACGTTCTTCAGCCCATGGCGCTTTGGCTTGCCCGCTGCACTGATCTGCAGGCTGATCACTTTCGTATGCTCTTTGGCAGATTTTCCACCAAGCCACTGCACGTTATGTTGGCGACTATCGCCCTTCAGGTTCAGGCTGCGGATGAGTTCATCGTCGATGAGGGTGACAGACGATCCTTTATCCAGCAGTGCATAGGTGTCGACCTGCGTATTCTCCCCGTACAGCGTCACGGGTAGAATCCGGAAAAGTAGGTGACATCAAATCGAATCAACACAGCTCAGGTTTCGATGCGGCAATTCCTGGCGGTCGCCCGTCGATCGCCTTTCATCCTGCTCACGCCCCGCGTCTATAACTGCGGCTGACGTAAGACGGCTCCTCTCGTTGGAATCCACTGTTCGTGGCATTCCTCTCCTGCTTCCTCCATCTGCGACTGGCGGCCGTCTGGGATGTCCAGATGACTCGTGGAGAAGGTAGCGATGCCTCATTCGGCATCCATGGACGTTGCATCCGCGGCTCTTCCTGCAGAGCCGGGACATGTGCCCGGGTCCTAAACACGAGAAGCATAGCCTCAGCTTCCTCGCGGACTCGATCCGCGTCCTCGTAGAAGCGCTGTTAAACTCCTTGCAGTCCCTGATCTGGTGTTGACCCTCGCATATAGCAACATCTGGGGCGGTCGGCATACAGCTCCTCCTCGCGAACACTATTTGCGTGCAAGATCCTTCGCTTCGGTTGCTCCTTGGCTTCAGCGTCCGTGACAGTGCACACCAGTCTTGCGAATTCATGAAGCCATTCGCTCAGGTGCACCACTGTCGGATACGGCTGTATCGTGACCGCGTGCTTCGCCCAGTCCAACCTCTTACTCAGCGGCAACTTGGCGATCAGCTCCTCCATTAGGGTTGGGTTCCCTCGGTGCTGGTTGCCAATCATGGTTGACTGCAGGAACGCTGCCAGGATGCTCACCTTCGTGGCGAACGGCACGATCCTTGCGATGTTGGCCTCCTGAATTGGCTGCACATCGCTCACGCTATCTAGTTGGCTACGGATGAGAAGCTCCGGACGTAGCTCCAGCTTCTACGTTGCTGGGATGGATGAACAGCGACTTCACTGTCTCGCCTCTGGTTATTTTCCAATTGGGTGCACTGGGAGGTTGCAGTTGTCTCCGTGAACGCGCACACGAATATTGGCCATTCCTCTGGCTGACCTTCGAAATCGGGAAAGTCAGACAATCTACGTGGCGTCCATCCAGGTATGCTCGCCGTCGCCACTCCATATGACTGGGGCGATGGTGCAGATACCTCCAAATTTTGTGTTGGCTCCCGTGGCGGATGAACATAACATAGTCCAGGCTGCCCCGTGGCGGTCACACAAAATGGCGGAAAATAGCTCACTGTTGTTGTTGGTGTGTGTGTGCCGAGCGTCGGCGCCAAATTTACACTCCATTGTGGCGGCAAATTTGCACTAATTTGTGCCGGCAACTGTAACGATGACGTCACTCCACGCTCCGTTTGTCACTCATCTGCCTGGGCAAGTTTTCACTCAAACTCTGTTGTGCTGCTCCCTGGCGTGGCAGCATTCCACTCAAAAATGGCGGTGTATTCGCCGCACCGCTCACTCTAATGCTTGTCCTCCATTTGCCCTTGCCTTTTCCAGCTGCGACTCGAGACGTGCGCTCATTTCCATTAAGGCCCCCACTTTTACAGTTGTGGAGTCCGTAATCTGCCCCGTTGCTTCGGGCTGCAGGTTACATGCCGCTTTCCTGGCGGCTGTTCCACTTTGCTTCGGAGTCTGTGGCTGCTGCCGGTCACCAGCCGCACTCGCAAAGCTGGCCGAGGTGCCAGTTGCTCTGGCTGTGGCGGTCGCTGTTGCGGGAACACCCGAGGCTTCCAGCCTGGGGCTCCGCCGGGGCGAATGCTTCATGGGCATCATCTAGCAGAGTGCGAATAAAAGATAATTTCGCCGCTTGGCCGATCATGGGGAATGCCTTAAAACAAACGCTGGACAATAGTTGGAGTTATCGTAGTGATGCGTTGTAGTGTTTTATTCTAAAAAGGAACTACAATAGGTCCTTAAATCTTACAGTAACTTAATTGGCCTACCGCAGTTTCTCTTCCCTCTCTCTGTGATGGCGGAAATCAGTCTAAATCAGTGGTCGGCCTTTCAATGCATTGATATGATTTTAACGCATTAGGGTTAGTAACGAAAAGCAGAAAGTAGGCTCTGAGCATGACGTTTGACACATTTATACTGTGTGTGTCGGAGCTCGGCAAAGAAATTTCCTATGCCCTCGAGATAAGGCCGTGCCGACCACTGGTCTAAATGATCCGCCAAAATATCGCTTTTCTTTACCTGATTCTAGTGAGGCCGAATAACTTAAAAAAAAAAATAAAAATAATAACTTTAAAAATAACTTAAAACTTAAAAATACCAGATTTCATATAACACTGACTTCGGCGCTAAGTTTGAATTAGCTAACTACGATAAGTAGTTAGCCATAATCCGTTCCGCGACACAACCAGAAACGACGGATGTATTGGACTTAGAACACCATAGCTTTACAGAGGTTTGCTTCTTTTTGCACGTATATTGCTGCCCCATAGGCTTTCTCTGAGGCGTCCACAAAGTTATTTAGCTTCTAAGTGACTGGAACCTTATTATCCAATATTTCCATGAAGTTCAGAGCGATAGTTTTACCATTATGACTGGAGATCCAGCGGGAGTTCCCTGGGACGAGGAACATTTTTTATTTCCACAGGTGTTGCATGAAGATTTTTGGCTTAACTGCAACTGGCGCAAATAACCCTATGGGGTATAAGATTTATGATTACTCAATGCAGAGCACTTGTTTTGTTATATTAGGAGCTTCGCTTTTTTGTGTCCTTCCGCACAAGAGTTTTGACCGGTCCAGTGTCTCACCTAATTTCAAGTCGCTCATCCTTAGGTACTTCTTATAAATCTGCATAATTGTAGTACCATTTTCGAAGCTTGAAGCCGTGTGGGAGTAATATTTTGTTGAGTTCCCTTTGGATTTGCACTGCTTCTGCGACTGAATCAGCACCCGTTAAAAGATGATTTAGGAATTTTGTTGTCAGGAATGGCGATGTCTTGGACCGCTACATCGTTTCGCCAAGCTATAAGTTAAATAAATTGATCATCTGGGTTGATCCATACTTGACGGTACATATTTTATGTCCGCTGAAAATACATACTTATGGATTCGGAAACGTAGCAGTATAGGAAAGAGATCGCTCTGAAATGTGTACCCGTATATTACATTCCATTCAAGGATTTCCCAGTTGACAATTTGTAAGACTCATACTACTCGTTTGGTGCTACTGCTGTCAGGTTTCAAGGCGCAGTGATGAGAAATAATATAACGATCCTTGGGTATATGGCTTGATGGCACCAGTTTCATATGTCCCAACGCTTTGCATTCTTTCCTGAAGTCAGAATACCCTTTTCGAACGTCACCAGTAAAGCGTAGCTCAAGTGCTAGAAACTTTTTTATACCAATGTCTTTTGACTCTCCTATGGCTGAGGGGTGTTCGGCAAAAGGCAGCTTAAAAAAAACTTCCGTCACTTGATTTTTTCAGGTTTTCTAAAAAGTGTTGTATTTGTGTCGAAGATCAATGCTTCGGTTGATTGTTCAGGTTATACAATTTTTAAAATCTTTCAACCAATGCGTCAGTTTTTGCCCCAACGCTGACTCCACAAGATACGACCGATTGAGTTCTGGACTTTATTCTTCCTGCGACAATCCAAGTTGTGTTTGTTGGAGCATGGCACCGTATCTTCCAATTTTTTGTTAATTCAAAAGGAGTAACAAATAATAGTGTTCGGTACCTATTAGTAGGCTGCTATGCGCTGGGTTAAATCCACATAAACAAACCCTACTAGAACAGTGACTCTTGCTCTGCTCATCCTTGGTTGTCCACCAATGCCTTCGATTCGAAGTTTGGCATCATTGATGCTAGTCGTTCGGTGATCAAATTGATCTCCGATCTTGAACTCAACAGGGTTCAAAACTTTGCTGGCTGTACGCTATCTGCTTGGACTGCTACCTTTGCAGCGGTATAGGTTTGCTGTGGCACGCTGGATCGTGAAGGTTTGCAGTTCTTAGATGTAACAAGGTATGATAGTTTTTGTCACACTTGCAAACAATTTCTTCCTTCGCATGCCCTCGGTTTGTGGTCGGTTTTAAAACAGTTTACACACATTTTCTGTTTTTATACCCAATTTAGTCTTTTATCCTTTTTAGTCTTTTAATGTTTTCATTTATAAATTTAATGGTTATTAAATTTATATATCGAGTGAGTTGTCGCTTTGCAAAAGTAGAACGCCTTATTCATTGCCTTCTGCCTCCTCCTCATTGTTTTCCTGAGCTTAAGAATTGCTCTGATGCTTTGCTCTAGGATTGTCTGCAAGTGATGGATTTCTACTGAGTTTCCTATTTTTTGCTCAAATATGCCCCTGATGGTTAAATCTAGCTTTTTAGTAAGCAACCAGGAACGCATCCTATGTGGACACGTTGATGCCTACTCCCTTCGATTATGCAAAGGTTTTAGGAAGGTTACATAAATTATGTTTTAACTGTGGAGCCACGCGCTGTCCCTCGCCGCTGTCCGTGAGGGTGAGGAGTTGCGATCCAATTGCCACCGTGGCTGATCTGAGGGAGAGGGTGATGACTCAATTGCCTCCGTGGCTGGCTGCTCTTAAGAAGTGTGCCGAAAAGAAACTGCACAATTTGTTTTTAGTATAACTTTCCTGTTTTTATTCCGATTTGACTTTTTTTTTTTTGTTTTACGATGACAACTGTAACGATGACGTCACTCCACGCTCCGTTTGTCACTCATCTGCCTGGGCAAGTTTTCACTCAAACTCTGTTGTGCTGCTCCCTGGCGTGGCAGCATTCCACTCAAAAATGGCGGTGTATTCGCCGCACCGCTCACTCTAATGCTTGTCCTCCATTTGCCCTTGCCTTTTCCAGCTGCGACTCGAGACGTGCGCTCATTTCCATTAAGGCCCCCACTTTTACAGTTGTGGAGTCCGTAATCTGCCCCGTTGCTTCGGGCTGCAGGTTACATGCCGCTTTCCTGGCGGCTGTTCCACTTTGCTTCGGAGTCTGTGGCTGCTGCCGGTCACCAGCCGCACTCGCAAAGCTGGCCGAGGTGCCAGTTGCTCTGGCTGTGGCGGTCGCTGTTGCGGGAACACCCGAGGCTTCCAGCCTGGGGCTCCGCCGGGGCGAATGCTTCATGGGCATCATCTAGCAGAGTGCGAATAAAAGATAATTTCGCCGCTTGGCCGATCATGGGGAATGCCTTAAAACAAACGCTGGACAATAGTTGGAGTTATCGTAGTGATGCGTTGTAGTGTTTTATTCTAAAAAGGAACTACAATAGGTCCTTAAATCTTACAGTAACTTAATTGGCCTACCGCAGTTTCTCTTCCCTCTCTCTGTGATGGCGGAAATCAGTCTAAATCAGTGGTCGGCCTTTCAATGCATTGATATGATTTTAACGCATTAGGGTTAGTAACGAAAAGCAGAAAGTAGGCTCTGAGCATGACGTTTGACACATTTATACTGTGTGTGTCGGAGCTCGGCAAAGAAATTTCCTATGCCCTCGAGATAAGGCCGTGCCGACCACTGGTCTAAATGATCCGCCAAAATATCGCTTTCCTTTACCTGATTCTAGTGAGGCCGAATAACTTAAAAAAAAAATAAAAATAATAACTTTAAAAATAACTTAAAACTTAAAAATACCAGATTTCATATAACACTGACTTCGGCGCTAAGTTTGAATTAGCTAACTACGATAAGTAGTTAGCCATAATCCGTTCCGCGACACAACCAGAAACGACGGATGTATTGGACTTAGAACACCATAGCTTTACAGAGGTTTGCTTCTTTTTGCACGTATATTGCTGCCCCATAGGCTTTCTCTGAGGCGTCCACAAAGTTATTTAGCTTCTAAGTGACTGGAACCTTATTATCCAATATTTCCATGAAGTTCAGAGCGATAGTTTTACCATTATGACTGGAGATCCAGCGGGAGTTCCCTGGGACGAGGAACATTTTTTATTTCCACAGGTGTTGCATGAAGATTTTTGGCTTAACTGCAACTGGCGCAAATAACCCTATGGGGTATAAGATTTATGATTACTCAATGCAGAGCACTTGTTTTGTTATATTAGGAGCTTCGCTTTTTTGTGTCCTTCCGCACAAGAGTTTTGACCGGTCCAGTGTCTCACCTAATTTCAAGTCGCTCATCCTCAGGTACTTCTTATAAATCTGCATAATTGTAGTACCATTTTCGAAGCTTGAAGCCGTGTGGGAGTAATATTTTGTTGAGTTCCCTTTGGATTTGCACTGCTTCTGCGACTGAATCAGCACCCGTTAAAAGATGATTTAGGAATTTTGTTGTCAGGAAGGGCGATGTCTTGGACCGCTACATCGTTTCGCCAAGCTATAAGTTAAATAAATTGATCATCTGGGTTGATCCATACTTGACGGTACATATTTTATGTCCGCTGAAAATACATACTTATGGATTCGGAAACGTAGCAGTATAGGAAAGAGATCGCTCTGAAATGTGTACCCGTATATTACATTCCATTCAAGGATTTCCCAGTTGACAATTTGTAAGACTCATACTACTCGTTTGGTGCTACTGCTGTCAGGTTTCAAGGCGCAGTGATGAGAAATAATATAACGATCCTTGGGTATATGGCTTGATGGCACCAGTTTCATATGTCCCAACGCTTTGCATTCTTTCCTGAAGTCAGAATACCCTTTTCGAACGTCACCAGTAAAGCGTAGCTCAAGTGCTAGAAACTTTTTTATACCAATGTCTTTTGACTCTCCTATGGCTGAGGGGTGTTCGGCAAAAGGCAGCTTAAAAAAAAACTTCCGTCACTTGATTTTTTCAGGTTTTCTAAAAAGTGTTGTATTTGTGTCGAAGATCAATGCTTCGGTTGATTGTTCAGGTTATACAATTTTTAAAATCTTTCAACCAATGCGTCAGTTTTTGCCCCAACGCTGACTCCACAAGATACGACCGATTGAGTTCTGGACTTTATTCTTCCTGCGACAATCCAAGTTGTGTTTGTTGGAGCATGGCACCGTATCTTCCAATTTTTTGTTAATTCAAAAGGAGTAACAAATAATAGTGTTCGGTACCTATTAGTAGGCTGCTATGCGCTGGGTTAAATCCACATAAACAAACCCTACTAGAACAGTGACTCTTGCTCTGCTCATCCTTGGTTGTCCACCAATGCCTTCGATTCGAAGTTTGGCATCATTGATGCTAGTCGTTCGGTGATCAAATTGATCTCCGATCTTGAACTCAACAGGGTTCAAAACTTTGCTGGCTGTACGCTATCTGCTTGGACTGCTACCTTTGCAGCGGTATAGGTTTGCTGTGGCACGCTGGATCGTGAAGGTTTGCAGTTCTTAGATGTAACAAGGTATGATAGTTTTTGTCACACTTGCAAACAATTTCTTCCTTCGCATGCCCTCGGTTTGTGGTCGGTTTTAAAACAGTTTACACACATTTTCTGTTTTTATACCCAATTTAGTCTTTTATCCTTTTTAGTCTTTTAATGTTTTCATTTATAAATTTAATGGTTATTAAATTTATATATCGAGTGAGTTGTCGCTTTGCAAAAGTAGAACGCCTTATTCATTGCCTTCTGCCTCCTCCTCATTGTTTTCCTGAGCTTAAGAATTGCTCTGATGCTTTGCTCTAGGATTGTCTGCAAGTGATGGATTTCTACTGAGTTTCCTATTTTTTGCTCAAATATGCCCCTGATGGTTAAATCTAGCTTTTTAGTAAGCAACCAGGAACGCATCCTATGTGGACACGTTGATGCCTACTCCCTTCGATTATGCAAAGGTTTTAGGAAGGTTACATAAATTATGTTTTAACTGTGGAGCCACGCGCTGTCCCTCGCCGCTGTCCGTGAGGGTGAGGAGTTGCGATCCAATTGCCACCGTGGCTGATCTGAGGGAGAGGGTGATGACTCAATTGCCTCCGTGGCTGGCTGCTCTTAAGAAGTGTGCCGAAAAGAAACTGCACAATTTGTTTTTAGTATAACTTTCCTGTTTTTATTCCGATTTGACTTTTTTTTTTTGTTTTGTTTGTTTAATTATTAGAATTTAATTTCAAAAAAATAATATAGCAATGTTGCACCTCTTATTTTTGATTGAATTTTTTTTTTAACACCGCTCATTAGGTTTTGCACACACTCTGTTGTAACCATTTTGGTTGCACGCATCCAGTTTTTTTTCAGGTCCTGCATGTTTTTTGAGGTTCTGCCATCCTTTCGTAAGTTACGTTTAACTATTGCCCAATATCTTTCGATTGGGCGAAGTTCTGGGCAATTTGGGGGGTTCTCCTCTTTAAATGTATAACACAGTGCGACAAAAAAAGAAAAGTTGGGGGAACTTTTGAAGAGACCTAGTAGGAATTGTTTACTAGGTCGAGTATAGTATAAAACCATGTTTGAAAATTTTCATACACCCTCAAATCTTGATTTATTTCGAAAAAACGATTTTTCGAAAGTGTTTTGCTCTTAAAAATTCCTGAACGCGTAATTTTAGGCCGATTTTCAATTACGTTTTTACGTTTTTCAATAGTTAAATGTTGTAGCTTTTGAAAAAAATACATCTTTAATTTATTTAAAGAGAAAGGATACAAATTTTACAAAAGAAACTGACATTTTTGATTTTTTGTCGTGTTTTTCGAACTTGGACGCCATTTTTTCGGCACAACTTCCAAGAAATGGTATCATTCTTAACACATATCAATATTGTCTCATTAATCTTAAATAAAACAAGACCAATTTCATTTCGAAATTATGAAAATTGTTGAAGTTATAACGCTAAATTATAAATTATAATTTATGTCTTTTGAGTCTAACAACGCTATGGTGGAACGAGCATAGTGTGCTGACGCTAGATCAGGCCAAAATAGTGTAGATACCTTATGTTTCTTATAAAATGGTATCAGACGCTTTTTAGATACTCTCTCATATAAACATCAGCGTTTTTTGTTCCTTTTGTGAAGAAAGAGCTGGTTCGTAAACCACAGGTGCAAATGACCTGCCATATAAGCACTTTCTCGCCAAATTTTTCCATGTGTATTTTGGACACCGAGTCGTCAACAGTCACACCTTTAGGTTTTGTGTAAAATTGAGGTCCTGGTAATGTTTTTGAGTCCATTTTTACATAAGTTTTGTCGTCCATAATAATGCATTCCACTGCATCAGTGAGCAAGCGATCATAAAGCTTTCTCGCTCTCTTTTTGCCGGCTTCCATTTGTCGCAGACTTTTTTTTGCAACTTTTTGTTTTTTATATGTTTTTAAATTATGTCGCCGTTTTATTCTTTGTACCATACTTATACTTGTTTGTGCTTTTTTCACCAAATCTCGAACAGACATTTCGTTATTTTTGTGGATTAAGGCCAATCCTTTTTACCAATACTTTCATCCTTAGGACCCTTTTTTCGCCAAGTTTTTTGTAAATCATTAGTAGAACTCGTTTTCCCAAACTTTATCATAATGTTTTTAACACTATTAACACTAACTTTATAACGTTTAGCTAATTGTCTATATGAAACACCTTTTTCTGTGCAGTAATTGTGCACTATTTTTTTGCGAACATCCTCTTTGATTCGAGGCATTGTCGAAAGTAAAGGATAGATAATAAAAATAGAATATGTAAACAAAGCAGAATTAATGAAGCTTTCAAACGGTACATTTCCAAGCACGATCTAAAGCGTGCTCTTCGTGAAATTGGCGCTAAAAAGTGCGCAGTTTCTTTTCGGCACACTCCTTATTGCGAGCAACTCCTTACTCCTTATTGGTGAGCAAGGCGGTTACCCTGGCTCTCTTCTTATGAAGACTACGTCGGGAGTAACTAACTCTGTTGCTAACGGCCCTTAAGGCTCGATAACCTATTTTAATTAAAAAGTAAATGTTGATGGCCAATGCCGGAGTTTTATATTCAAGCCAATACTCTTTATTGAATGTCCAAAACTGAAAACATATAAGACTTTACGTAAGCTATGCGCGGCCGGCAAGCCGACCGCTTATGTAGCAACACTAGCAAGAACCAGGAACGGCCCCTAAAGATGTTTATGGTTATTTTGCAACTAAACACTAGGGTGATCCAATAATCACCCAAGATCTGTATAGATTATGATTTCTCCTTAACAGTGTTAACATATACAGCTCCTGTAATGATTTGGCACTGCACAGTGGCCGGATTGACAGATTTTTTTTGGCAAAATTGATGATAAGATCACCACAAGGATATATTTGAATTCGATATGACCACGCCCACACCTACCGCCCACAATTCCATTAATTTGAACAAAGCCTATGTACGCATGAATATTATTAAAAGAGATTTTGTATATTTTATTTTTGTTTTTATTGCTAAAACTTAATATTATTCGTAGTAGTTATTATTTCTACGTCCAGTTCCAATGAAAAAGAATCATTCGAATCGGACTTTCCAAAAGTTCGATTACAATTTGTTGTAATGTTACAATGTTGTAATGTTGTTTTGTTACAATTTTTGTTTTGTTTTTGCATAGTCTTTTGTTCAGATAAAGGCTGGACAATAAAGAATCAGAGGAGTCCGTGGACCTATATTGAACGATGGACCTATAGAGGAGCTATATTTCTATTGTATTTAGCTACATTTTGGCTAAAATATATGTCGAAACTCTTGACTTTTTTCAAAATGTTGCTTTTAGCTTCCGAGTCAAGATTTTTTATGCTCAGTTTTTCCAAAATGTATTGAGATACAGCGTCTTTGTTTTTGTTGCTGCGCACAGTGGTCGATTCGGTCTCGCCAGCGGCATTAAATTAATAACTTTTGAAATATTAGAGATATCTTTAATCGGTTTTTTATTTTCGGTTTGTTACTCAATTTTGCATTATGTGGACAAAAATGAAATTTATAGTGTTTAAAAAAATTTTTTTTTATTTAAAAAAATACTTTTATTAAATTTTTTGTATTCTAAAGAAAAAGAGTACGAAATAGAATTATAACTTATATTATGCACGAAGCAAATAAGAATCATATACATTATATACAAAAATTTTATATACGTTATACACAAAAAATTAAAATTCTGTGAACAGACGATGGCATGTCAAACCAAAGGTATTTATTAACAAAAATTTCGGCAGTTTCCCTAGCGTACGATCCGAATGCATTGGTGTTTAAGTAATGTCCACAGGACAATGCTCGCAGGACAATGCTAAATCGGAATATTAAATTTTGGTTACTCTTTTTAGTGTGTTTCAGTGTTTCCATTGTTAGTACTTTCAGTACCGGCCGTACTTCCAGTTCTTATAATACTCCTGGTAAGCTCCTCGTCAGCATTCAGCTTCGACACAATTCTTGATGTATTTCCATCCTAATACAAGCGGCTACTTGCAGCCAACAACATTGCATCCGTCGAGACTTTCTCCGAAATGCCTGATACCTAGTTTGTTGATTTGAGTTATTCTGCATCACTCTGAAATACTTTTCTCTGGGCGTCCAACATTTCTAAATGATGATCTTTCCATCAACACCTGAGGCGTGTCTAGCCATTCTTTATTTCTTTTTTAAAAGCTGCCTTATTTATATCGCATTTCTTCCACTACTGGACAAGCCCACTATTAAAACTACTTTTTCCCAATTTTGCAAAACTCCTTTTCGTTACAATCATATTTGATTGTAACGGCTTCGCCGTGCCATACTAAGAAAAGTGCGCGCTTCGACACTGACATTCTTCCTAAAAAGTGAAATAACTTGTAGATACGCACGACTACGCACTTCATTTTTGACATTTCGGACAGATAATAATTCATACTTTAACAAACAATTGCAACCAGAGTGAATGCAGGTAAATTTGTTAAGTTCTACTTCACGAAAGGCTGGTGTGCGCTCTATTCCGCACATTGTTAATACACTCCAAATCCACTACAATGTATAAGTAACACATATACTGACACGCCACAGATTTTCTATGTAGCACATACCTTAATAGTTGTTAAAAACCAAACTTGCACTAGAATAATCGTAAATTGCACTATTTATTAAAATATGCAACCAATAAGTAAAAGGGCGCCAAAGTTGTAAATATCAACTGCTGAAACATATGTTGACTTTGACAGTTCACAGCTGATCATCAGCTTATTGATGAGCTTAGAAAACATCAATTGGCATCTAATAAAGGTGTATACTATCGATAGGTAAACTTAAATTAATGTTTATTTAAATTTTAAAATCATAATTAAATGCCGCTAGCCAGGCCAAATCGACCACTGTGTGGCGCCCGGCACTTGAACACGTGTGTTATGTGTTTGTTTTTGTTTTTTTTTTTCGAATTCTGTTTAATAAACTTATTTGCTTTTTTCCTGAGGTTTGTTGTTGGTTTTGATTGGGGATTTGTGCTAGTGGAGCTCAAAGAATACACGTCTTATCTCAGAGAGGTTTGAAGTGAAACTGACATTTTCCACATATTTTTTAAAGTTCTGTTAAATCGTTCACAAATCGAAGACTTAAGGTGTGTAAATGTATGATAATGATTTATATTATTTTTCTTCATAAGTTCTTTAAAGAGTTGATTAAAAAATTCTTTTCCTTGTTCGGAATGTATATTTTTTGGCTTTTATTTGAAATCTTTCAATATAGATTTCATAACAGTTGCAACATCCATTGCCGATTTTGATTTTACAGGCTTAGCAAAAGCATATTTTGAAAATGTATCAATAACCGTTAGTAAATATTTATATCCATTATTCTGATTGGAATATGGAATCATTTCAACCAAATCAATTTGCCAAGTATAATGCAACCCCTTTTTGAACGAAATTTAGACGTACAAAATGTTTTTTAAAAGTTTTATGTATTTCATCAACAACTTGTTGCTTACTCATTTTTATTTAAAAAAAAAACTTATTTCTTATTGTTAATGTCTGAGGTCTTAGAGATTAATGATTTCTTATAATGAATTACATCTTCTTTTATTTCTTTTGTCATTTTTTTAGATATTTCGAAACATAAACTAAATGTTAAATCTATTTGAACATTTTTATCATAGTTACCATCTAAATCGGTTTATTGAATATCGAATTTTTTTGTAAAGAGACACATTCGGAATGATATGATTATAGTACAGATAGGATATTTGCTGTTTTAATATAGTGTTCCAACATAAAAATGTAGTTAAAAATATAGCTAGGCGAATTAATGATCTCCAAGTGTCACTATCTATTTCAATTTTATTACCGAATTGATTTAGTATCAGAACATATTGTTTATCTGATTTTCTAAATCTAAAATTACATTTAATAGTTGATAAAATAGGATGATCCAAAATTGTATCAGACATTAGGAAGTCATACTGATCAATCTTTAATTGTATAAATTCCTTGTGTGTAAGCAGTTGCATCCATTCTTCTTTATCAAATCCAATATAATTGTTTTTGTGCTGCTGCATCCAAATCATTGGAGTAAATTTTCTAGATGTCGAAATCCACATTTTATTTTCAAATTTTGAGCCACAAAATATTCAAAACCAAATATAACTTCATGGTTCTGTTTTTTTCTTATGGCTCTATCTCTTTTAGCTTGGAGTGTATCCATTGAATCTGAATGTTATTAACAAACTGAAATTAGTTACTAAAATGTGTGGTTTATAAAGGGTTTAGTTTGCCGTATATACATATATATATATGTTTTTATATATATATATATTATACATTATGTATTACATAATGAAATGAAATATATATCCATATATACAAACTCCTAAGATGTGAGGGCAACTTTTATATTATATATTACATAATGCATGTATTATTTAATAAAATGAATGGTATATAAAGACCTAAAATGTAGACACCAAAGTCAGTTTACATTTAAAACTCATTCTAAAATGACTAAATTTGATAGATCAAATTCCGTTATATGTAGTAGATTTTCAATATGTTGTTGGAAATAACAATCAAATTTTTGTTAAGGAATTGGACTTCATGCCTGGAGGAACTGTAATACCAAACTTCTTTCACTTTAAACCTCCATACAACATTAAGGAGTTGAATTATGATACATTACAACAACATAATATTCATCGAAAAAACATTAACGGATTGGACTGGATGGAAGGAGAAATACCCTCTAACTGCTTAAGCGATGTACTTACTCCACTTAATAAGTTTTCCAATATAATTGTACGTGGCGAAGTAAAAAAGGAATTTTTATCCAAGTTTCTATCGAATAATATTATCGATATAGATATAGGAAAGAGCCTGACGTGTTATCCCAATTTTTTTACCAACTGTAAAATTCACAAAAAACTTAAGCTTAGATGTGCTCTAAATAATTTATTTAAGCTTTTTGTAATTTTAGAAAACTGTAATTACGATATACACTATAACGGAGAATCATATGTATAAATTACTTTAATAAACAGTATGATTTTAGTACTTTAATTGAGTAGTTGTTTTAGCAAAATGGATCGCATCTTTGGAAAAGATCCTCGTAAAAAAGGATACTGTCAACTTATATACTGCAACTATTGTGATTCTGATACTCACTTTGAAAAGGACTGCGCTAAAAAACGGGACCAGGAAAAAAAGCATTAGAAAAAATTTATTTTTGATAATTAGCATTGAATAAACAAAAAAACTTTTATCAAAATGTTTACACAATTTGTTCATCCTTTTACGATGCTTATTTGTGGCCCCTCAGGATCGGGTAAAACAACATTTTTGAAAAATTTAATAAATGGAAGGAAGGACTTAATAAGTACTTCAATAGATAGAATAATATAGTGTTACGGTGAAGAGCAAGCGAAACCAAATTTTACCAATATTGAATATTACCATGGGGTACCTGACTCCATTGAAAATGAAAATAATGAACCTATTCTTTTGGTATTAGATGATTTGATGATGGGAGCATTTAATAAAAATGTATGTGAACTTTTTACCAAAGGATCTCATCATCGAAATTTATCTGTAATTGTTGTAACACAAAATATATTTCATAAATCTACTCACACCCGAGACATATCACTAAATACCAAATACATTGTGGCATTTAAAAATCCTAGAGATAAATTAAAATTTCAAGGTTTAGCTAGACAGATATATCCTGAAAACCCTAAAGAACTTTTTAGAATATATAAAGAAGTCACGAATGAACCTCATGGTTATTTACTTATTGATCTTACGCAAGGAATAAATGATCTTTTAAGATTTAGAACAGAGATTTTTAATACATTATATTCAATTTGGTATTGGTTTGCAAAAAGAGCATAAGGCGATTGAAAGCGAACAAAAATTTATTGTATGTGCTCAAAAAAGCAAATAATAAACTTCGAAAAGCGATTATTTGCAATAGTGATAGCGAGTTAGTAAAAACATTGTCGGAGATAGTGATAAATACTTTAAAAGAAAACCATAAAATATCAAAAAATATCTTGAATTCATTAAAAAAGTATAAAAATGTATTTCGACATATTTCCAGCTCAAAACAATCTTTAAATTCTAAGAGAAGAGTTCTTATTCAAAAAGGCGGATTTTCACCAATTCTAATAAGTTTACTGCTTACTGGGATTTTTGGAAAAATTTTGAACCATGATTAAAATTAAGCATCAGCTAAACAAAGTAATCTTAATGCATCCAAATGCATACCATAAACTTAAAATTTTTACCAATTTTAAACAATAAAAAAATTAGTGATTATGATAAATGGATTAAAATTCAACAAGAATTTTGTTCATACCAAAATAAAAAGAGAAACAAAGCTGTTTTGATCAATCGGTATCGAAATCCCCGTTTTCATTAAATCAAAATGTAGAAACCCAAACATATATAGATGATTGGAAAGATTCTATTGCCAGTACTTCTAAAGAATACAAGAACGAGTCATCATTTAAAAGAGAGGATTTACCCGATTTAGCCATATGACCCAGCGATGAAGAAGAACAATCATCTGAGAAATCTGTTTCAATTCCAATTAATAATAAACGATCACTCGCAGATACTTCTTTTACTGATGATAAGATTTAAAAAAAAATCATTAGTTGAGAAAACAAGAATTATAAAAGGAAATTCTACTGAAAAGAAACTGAAACTGAGAAATAAGGTTAAAAAGAATAGAGATTCCTCCTATCCACTTAGAAATCTTAAGTATATAAGTGATTTAGAAAAATTGCAAAGGGCAAACCGCAAACAAAACAATATCCAATTTGCTAAAAATAAATTGAGTTGGATCTCATATTCTTAACTACAGAGCTTAAAATGATTTTTCAAAACGAGTTTTATATTACATTGCACAGCAATGACTCCTTAAATGTGTTTCCTGATAATGTAAAATGCTCTTTTACAAATGTTGTAAACCTTCCTGAAACAATGTCTGAGGAATGGGAAGTCGGTATAACTGACATATATTTAAATAATTCTTTTCGAAAAAATCATAAAAAAAGGAGAGAAACAAAAGAAAATGAATCAGAAGAATCAAGCTCTAATTCAACAGAATTTATAAGTTTAGTAAGTTCTGAAACATTTTGATACAAAGCGGCCCCAATGAAAGCGGAATGCAGAATGAGATGGAATGCGGTGCAATATTTGTTTACACGGACATTATAAAGCCTCGTTGTGTAGGAAGCAAAAGACCACGTTGCTTAAGAGTTTTATATACAAATGGAAAAGAAAAATTCATGCAGTTTAGAAATGTTGAATTTTATCCTATTGAAAATTTTTCACCAAACGAAATTGCAATATTAATTACTGATTTAAGTGGATATAAAATCCCCTTTGAAACTTCATCAGTTCCAATTTTTCTAACTCTGCATTTCATACAAAGAATAAAAAAATCTATAAATAATAATGTTAAGGGAAACTAACATTTAGAATTGATTTACCAATCATGGCGAAATGTTACCGTCAATATTATTTAAATCAGTGCGGTGGATGCTTAAGTAACATAGGTAGTCTCTATGTTTCCCCAAGAATTGTTCAGCATGGTCGTGGTATTGGAAATTTCTTTAGTGGACTTTTTAATTATATTAAGCCGCTTTTTCTATCAGGGATAAATGCACTTAAAAATCAAGCTGCTGAAACCGGAAAGGCTGTTATAAATGATTTGCGTCGAAAACCTCTACGAAATATCATTCAAGAACAAAGTAAAATCGCATTACATAATCTATCTGACAAAGCAATTCATAAAATTACTAAATTACAAAGTGGTAAAGGAAAAAGGCATAAAAAGAGGAGACCAAGAAAAAATCGCAATCATTTAATAACTAAACAACGTCGTAAACATACGCGTTCATAAAAGTCAAGAAAAAAATCATCTAAAAAATTTAAAATTAGTGACATGTTTTCCAAATCAAAATGAGTAATCACATTGAATGCATGAAAAGCGAATTGGATCTTTTTGAGCCTCATCCAACGCAAAGCTGTATTTTGAAAACCGAAGAAGTTTCATACAACCCTATTGCTTCTTTGGATAGTGTTTCATCAATTGAATTCGTTTGTAGGAAATGGAGAAACCTACAGAGATCTTTCAAGTGTTTACTTAAAACTTGTGGTTCAACTTAAAAAAATTGATAATAGTAGTATTGAAGGAAATGCTGTTGGTGTAGCAAATAATATATTGCATTCTATATTTAGAAGCTCATCTGTATATTTAAATAATACTTTGGTTCCCCAAAGTGACAATAATTATCATTATAGATCATATTTGCAAACAGTTTTAAACTATGGTTGTGATGCAAGTGAAAGTCATTTAGCAACACAAGGATATTTCCCAAATTATGGTACCCAAACACCATTTAAAAGTGATGGCAGTTAAATTCTTAAAAATATGTTTCAAAATAGTAATAAAGTAGAATTATTTGGAAAAGTTCATGGAGATATTTTCAACCAACCAAAACTGCTTGTAAATAATGTTGATTTGCGCATTACTTTTAATATTGAAAAAACAGCATTTTATTTTTTGGAAACCGAAACTGAATCGAATCTAAAGATCTTGGAAGCCCAGCTGTTCATGAATCATGTAGTAGTCAACCCCAGCATTTTATTAGCTCATCATCACGTTTCACAATCAAAAAATGCAATATACCCGTACAATAAAGTTGAAGTAAAATCATTTACAATATACCCAGGCAATAATACATTATCCATCGATATGCAGTTATTGGTCAAATTCCAAATTTTTTGGCCTTTTGTATGGTAAAAAACCGAGCATATTCAGGAAATCGAGGATTAGATCCTTTTAATTTTGAAAACTTTAAAATACAACGATTCAATCTGCTAGTTAATGGAGTACAGGTACCTTCTCAGGCACTTGAATTTGTTTTCTCGAATCCTACTAATACCCAAAGTTCAAGAGCATATAATTTACTATTTAAAGCATGTTATTTTATTTACAATTAAGCATTATGATCGTGGTCTCCAAATTTCCAAGGTTATGTTTGACAAAAATAATTTTATATTAGCGTTTGATTTAACTGCTGATCACTCCAATTCTAGTGTTTGCGCGTACCTGATTTGCGCTAACCTCAAGGAACGATCAGAATAGAAGGAAGATTCTCTGAGCCTCTGGCTGAGGCTGTTACTTGCATTGTTTATTGTGAATACGACTCTATGATTGATATTGATAAGCATCGAAATATTCGAGTACTTTTGTAAAAATTAATACAATGCAAATCATGGACTTGCTCTCCAAGCATCCTCAAAAAAAAAATTCGTGAATATCCAGCATTGATTGTAGCTAACACTGATTATTCATACCAACCAGGAATGCATTGGGTTGCATTTTACTTCTATAACAAAAAGTCAGCAGAATTTTTCGATTCTTATGGACAATATCCTTAGAAAAGAGAATTTATTGCATTTTTAAAAATAAATGCATCAAAATATACTTATAACAAACAACAAATGCAAGGATACTTTTCAAATACCTGTGGACATTACTGCATTCTTTTTGGTCTTTACAAAAGCAATCGAAAAACTTTAAAGAGTTTCACACAGAATTTTAAATAAAAGATTTCACCTATAATGATAAGTTAATTTCAAAAATGTTTAGTAAATGTTTTAAATGATTTAAAAAAATTTTTTTTTTTTTTTTAACCCTATATGAAAAATAAACCATATTATTTATAATACCTATACAACAACTTTTTTATTTTCATGGATTTGGATACATTCTTATACATTCTATACATTTTATACTATCTTATCATAATGCCCGTAGCTTCCTTTATAGAAGAAGTTTGTTGCAATTACAAGTGTCTGGTCCTTCAGTTGCTTCATCATCACTCCAGGGACATATTTTGTAGTGGAATCCATATTTGGAGTACAGCATTTCCTTTTCTCCTAAATCGAAAAGCATGTCTTCAAATTGAAGTAAAAATAATTTTATTTGATGCGCGTACATTGTGAGGTTAACTGAATTGTATCTGACTTAATGGAAAATGTGAAACTGATGATCCATTGTAAGGATCCAACTCTTTTATACTTTTACTCCTTTGAGATAAATTGTAAACAAGCTGAGCTATATCTAGTCATCTCTTTTCCTTTATATACAAGATGTGTTATTCCATTTTCCACCAATTTCTTAAATGGTGTTTTAGTTGAAAATTTATTAACATAACTCTTTGGTAAAAATAGTCAGAGTGGTTCGTCGTCCTTGTCAGTCAAATAAAGGGCTATTTTCGCCCCATATGTGGTTTTCTTTATCTTTCAACAAATGATCTTGTATTCGAAATTAATACATAAGTTTTCAGTCTTTGTGTAGCCAATAACAGGCTTTTGATCAATTAGAGTATCTAAGAAAGACTTCGATGTACATAAATATAAGTAAGGCTATTTTTTTCTTATTGGTTGTGAGAATTTGTATACATACCATCATATATAACTCTTGTATTCCTGGTTTCGTTCTAAAAAGGTTACTGTTAGGTACTAATCAATATACATATACATATACATAAATAAATAAATAAATAATAAATACTTTTTATATAAATGAAAGGGATGACATCATGACCCTTTTATAAATGTATTTGGGTATATAAGGACTTTATAGCTATGAATATGCTAATTTTATTAGGAATGAAAGAGATGGCTGTATGGTTAATTCATTTTAATCTCTCTGTATCTCTGTAAAGAAAGTCCTTCCTTTAAATATCGCTATGGATTAAAACGACAAATTCTAAAACAACACAACTTCAGCAAAACAAAAGACCGATCCTCATACTATAATTGCTACTTCTGTCCTGAAGTGAAAAAGTACTGGCTCCGAAGTGAATTATACACCCATTTCTTAATGGATCATCCAACGATATTAATGGAAATAATTAACTTAACACGAACTTCAATAAAATTAATATAGTCTTTTATTTATTCATTATTTCTAAGCCAATCAATTAAAATTTTATCAAATTCCTCATCCATTAAACTTATATAATTATCATTTCCGTCATTTCTTTCAAAAAATATGTGGTCATCGTCCGGGAAAGAAAATTCTGTTGATGATTTTTCCTCTCCCTCGGGGGTCTCCGGAATGAAGCACGGAGAAACTGGTATGTCGTCGTCGTCGAATTCCTCGAATATATTTTTTTGAGAGTCCGGGGCATACGTTTTATCCTCGATGGTAGTTCCTGAATAATCCCAGGTTGGTGTCAATAAATCGTATATGGATGACAGAGAATCATCCTCTAGATTCTTAAAAAGCTCTTCTTGGGTTTTCTCCCCAATACCAATTAATGATAGTGCACCGTTCGATACACAAATGGCACTAGGAGCTGGTTGGGTGTCCTCGAATATAATTTCTAACTCGCTCATATTTTTGTTTTTTATTTTTTGTAAAAAAGAAAAAGCGTAAAAATTGCTTTAACCGGCAAGGCAAGATTTATACTAAAAATTTGATTCTTAGCATAAACCTCAAAACCTATTGATCCTCGAAAACGGAAAACAGGTACTTGTGTTTGAATGTATTGGTATCATCAATACATGTACATGAGTTAACCCATGAAAACCACCCCGATTTTCCACACATTTTTCCGGATAATGAATCGGGAAAACCAATCAGAAGACTCGATAGAAAAGATAACACTTAGAGCCTAGAGCCTACAGTAGGAAGTAAATAGGCAATCGGCTGATTTCTTGCGTCATATCCGTGTATGCATGTATGTGTTGGTGGGAACGTAAATCCAGAATCCAATATACACTCACATATATATATATACTCCTAAATAAAAAATACATATTGACCTTTCATCCGACCCTGACATAAATATGTCTCCTGCAAGAAAGTGATAAAAAGGGATCGCAGCAGGTCAATTGGTTCCTTTTTTTTTCTTGACCCTTTCAGGGTGGAATTTCACTTTTCTACGAAAAGGTTTTCTTGTGATACTCCTTACTCCTTGTAAAATTCTGTATTATATTTTATATTATAAAATTGAATTTCTTTATATAAGTCCGAGTTAATTTAAAATTAATTTAAAAATAATTGGAGTAAAAAATCCTTTTAAATGATATGCAACACCATAATAAAATTTTGGATATTTTTTTTTAAATAACTATTTGTTTTTCATCATTAATTTTAAATTAATTACAAAAGAATTTTAGTAAAATATACTTTTAAATGAACTTATTTTTTCACAATCCTTAATCTTAGGCAGGTATCTTAAGTGGGCAGTTGAATTTGTAGGGAATTAGGCTAACATTTTTTCACGATCCTGAATATTATCCAGGTAGCGATCCTGAATTTTCTACAGGTGTGTCAAGTGGTGAACTTTCCACAGGTGTCGCATGTGAGGAGTTGAATTTGTAGAGAATTAGGCAAACGGCGTATAAGCGGCAGAAAAATTTTAGTAGTATGTAATTAGGCAAACGACGATCCTGGCAAGTTTCATTTTTACATGATCTCTTCTTTACATGCATATTTCCCTTAATGGGAACCAATGCAAGATATCAGAAAATATAGAAAACATAGACTGCGATGATCCTGCGATGACAAGTTTCATTTTTGGCATGATCGTTTGCTTTTCTGCCAATAGAGGGCGTAACGTATAAAATATTACGGTAGATGGCGCTGCCCAATTTTACACAAACTTGACCCATAGATGGCGCCACTAAATTTACGTCGTACGGCGTTTGCCTAATTACATACTACTAAAATTTTTGTGCCGCTTATACGCCGTTTACAGTCGAGTTTTTGCACTTGTATCGTACGGTCGTGTTAAGCTCCTAATTAGCAACCACAGAGTGATCCTCAACTTCTTCTGTTGTGCTTATCTGCGCGTAATCTATTTTTAGACTCCGTACCGCCGGGGTCTTTACCGAGTCCGACCTATTTACCACTCGAGCATAGTGCAAGCGCTGTGTACGAATTTGCCCATTGGGCTCGGTCTTGTCTCTCGCTTGCGCTTCCACTGCCCAGCGAGAGATAAGAAGCAAAGACTTTTGAAGATTTTCAATTTGATTTCTATAATTTTCGTAATCGAAAACTATAGTAAATTAATAAATGGATGACAACACACCTTCTTATCCGCCTCTTCAGAAAGAACTGCCCGGATTTGAGAAGATGAAGAAATTCGCTGGCCAATCTCCAGCGGAACTTAGAGCCAAACTTGCAAGAGACTTGGCTCAACGGCAATTGGACTCCCTTGGTCAACGAATCTCAGACGCAGTTAAAACTAGCTCTGCAACACCTGTAACCAACACCGTTACAGCTACGAGTGCCAGTTCTGGTACCACCACGCACACCGTTGCAGCTTCTTCATATAGCAGCCCAGTTTCTTCAGCAGTTTCTTCAGGAGGGCCTCTGCCTATAGAAACCAACAAGCAACAAGTACCTCTCGCAGCAGGAAACGAAACCCTCCAAGCTGCGGTAAAGAAAGAGATGACGTAAAGAAGCCTAAGGGAAATAATGCCAAAATGGGCCATTTAAATCTTCCTTCGACGTCCAATGGACTGCGCAACAACCGATTCGCATCTCTGGCTGAAGAAACGAACCCAATTGAGGAGATGGAGACAAATGAGGAGACGAATGATCCTATTGGCCAAGCGCAAATTTCAAGCCAAAAACCTCCACCCATATGTGTTCCAAAGGTCACTGACATCCTCACTCTGGAACGAACTCTTAATGAAATCATTGCAGCAAGTAGTTATGAGATTCGTACATCGAAATTCGGAATTACTCGCATATACACTGACGGTGCAGAGTCATTCCGCAAGGTGGTTCGTAACCTGACAGCTTTAAATTGCGAGTTTTGGCATCATCAACTCCGTGAGGACAAGCCATTGGTGCTAAGGAACATACATTCCACGGTTCCAAAGGAGGAAATCGAGCGTTGCTTCACGGACAAAGGTTTCGAGGTTGTAAATATCTACTGTCCAAGAAAGCCTGGCAGTCGCGGCCCTACGGCCGACGTTAATGTCGATGATAGACAAAATCTATTTTTTGTCAATGTCAAGAAAACTACGAATGTCGCCGAGTCGCTTAAAATTAAGCAAATGGGGAGGCATAGAGTAACAGTGGAAAAGGCTACCCGAAACAAGGACCTCGTCCAATGTTTTAAATGCCAAAATTTTGGGCACACTCAAAATTGCTGCATCATAAAGCCTGTGTGTGGGAATTGTGCCGGAGATCATCCTACTAACTCCAAATCTTGTGAGGCAATCATGAACAACCAATGTTTGTGTGCAAACTGCGGTGAAAATCACCCTGCAGGTTTTAAAGGCTGCAAAGTTAGGATGGAACTAAGCAGGAAACTTAAATCTGGAGTAAGGCCAAGCAACCCAACAAACACCAGGACCAACGAAACCCGACACGGACAACTATTCTCCATGTCAGCTACTAGAGACGGCGTTTCTTATGCAGACATGGCAAGGAATAACTTCCCGAGCAGTACCAGCGCCGCAGCTCCGCAGTCTGCCGCACATATACCAGGAGGCGACCGCAACCCCAACAGGAGCTTGTCTACTCTGGAAAAGGCAATCGTCGACAGGAGGCTGGATCAACTCTTCAAATTGGTCATGGAAACGATAGAGTCGAACAAGGCTTTTCGCGACCTAGATCAGGTTTTAATTTCTAGGAAATGACATTGTCAAAAATAAAAATTATGGATTATGGAATGCAAGAGGTATAGTACAGAAAATTGAAGAACTTCGTCTTTTCCTTATTGATACCTCAATAGATATAATGCTCATTACCGAGACGCACATGCGTCCCGGTCTTAACTTTTACATTCCTGGTTATGACCAATACTTTGCGAATCACCCTAGCAACACTGCTAAAGGCGGCTCTGCTATCCTTATCAAGACCGGCATTATCCATACGCAGAGTGAGCCCACGACGAGAACAGACTTACAGCTAGCTTGCATTGAAATTCAAACAAATGGAGGTCTACTTAAAATAGCTTTCTTGTATCTTCCGCCCAGCGAGCCTTGGACAAAACAAGATTTTGACCAGCTACTAGCCTCTCTAGGTCCAAAATTTTTAGCTGGAGGTGACTTTAATGCCAAGCATCAATGGTGGGGAAATTTAAGGTCCTGTTGCCGGGGAAAGCGTCTCCAAGAGGCCATAGTTTCAAGCTCAAGCCAAGTTCTAGCTACTGGGGAACCTACTTTCTATTCTTCAAATACCAGGCTCACACCAACCGCCCTGGACTTCTTCATCGTAAATGGGGTACCACTCCACAAACTTGCAATCGAAACTAAATACGAGCTGTTCTTGGATCATTTAACCATCGTCGCAACGCTAAGCCAAAGACCGCAATGCAAGCCAAAAAAGAAATCAATACTCCCGCCCGGCTCCTCTGTTGAAAAGTTTAAGGAGTCCCTGGACAGAAGCATTAACCTCAACACGGTCATCAACCATCCAGACGATCTTGAAGCTGCGGTGGCAGCTTTCATGGAAAATATACACACTGCTGCGACAGCTGCTACCCCGAACCAAAGTCACCATTCGAATCACAATAGCAACAATCTGCTCCCACAAAATGCTGTACTTCTCATACGGCTTAGAAGAAAAATCCGTCGACAATACACAAGAACAGGAGATATTCGCTTTGACAGGGTTTATAAAAAACTGTCAAACCGGCTAAGCAAAGTCCTGACCAAGAACAAGCAAGACCATATAGACCAGATGTTGGAAAATGCGAGTCCAGATGCATCTACCAATTACTCCTTATGGAAACTCACAAGTCGATTTAAGAGACAGGTCATCACAAAGGCTCCACTCAGAAATCCCGCTGGTGGTTGGTGTAGGTCAAGTCAGCAGAAGGCGGATATCTTTGCTGATAATCTGGAAAATATATTTAAGCCGCTAGATCTAGCTCCATTGGAAAACCGAATGTTTGTAGAAACACAACTGGACAGACCATTTCAAATGGCTCTTCCCTGTAAGCCTGTAACCCTGGAAGAAGTCAAGGCACAGATCGGAAACCTCAAAAACAAAAAAGCACCAGGAGAGGACCTTCTGGACAACAAAACGCTGAAGATTCTTCCCATCAAGGCACTACTATTTATAGTCCAATTGTTTAACAGCGTCCTAAGGCTGAGTCATTACCCGAGAGCATGGAAGAATGCTATCATCACGATGATACCCATGCCTGGAAAGCAACCCACTGAGGTAGATGCATACAGGCCAATTAGTCTCTTACCTGCATTGGGTAAAATGATGGAAAGAGTCATTCTGAATCGCATCCTTGCACTAGAAAGGGTAAGCAGTGGCAATTTGGCTTTCGAAAGAGTCATGGCACACCTGAACAGCTACATCGCGTGGTCAATTTCGCTCTTGAAGCCATGGAAAATAAAATGTATGCAGTTGCTGTGTTCATGGACATTCAACAAGCCTCTGACAGGGTATGGCACGATGGTCTTCTAAGCAAGCTGAAAAACCTCCTAACGCCTCAGCTCTTTCTCCTAGTTCAGAGCTTCTTATCGGAGAGGAAATTCAGTGTGGTTTTCGATGGAGAAAAGTCGTCAAAACGCCCAATCTCAGCCGGTGTACCACAAGGTAGTGTACTAGGTCCGACGCTTTACTCTCTGTACACATCAGATATGCCAGACTCCTGGGCCTGTACCCAAGTCGACGATGGTAACATGCTGATCGCAACGTACGCTGACGACACTGCTGTTATGGTCAGAAGTCCAAGCATAGAAATCGCAACCTTGGGTCTGCAAGAGTACGTGACACGTTTTGAAAAGTGGACTACAGATTGGAGCATAGGCATCAACTGTAGCAAATGTGCTTGCGTCACATTCTCCACAAGGCCAAAAAACTGCCCAGGCATCTCCATGCTTGGCTCTGTGCTTCGTCACGAGGCCTACTACAAGTACCTTGGTGTGATTTTGGATAGAGGAACTTCCAGAGGCACACAACGATGATAAAGCAGGCTGTGCTTTCAAAGGCAGCAAGTATGTCCTGGTTATTATCACCAAGAAATAAGCTTTCACTTTCCAACAAAGTTAGGATCTACAAATCTATTCTCAGCCCAATCTGGAAATATGCATTACAAGTCTACGGCATAGCGTCTAAGTCAAACCTGAAAAAAATACGAGTAGCGCAAAGTAAGATTGTTAGATCGATTTGTAATGCCCCCTGGTTCATGAGAACTAGGGATATAGAAAGAGATCTTAAAATCCCAAAGATAGGCGACGTAATACATATACATTCAGAAAAATATCATGAACGCCTTGGCTTTCATCCTAACTCCCTAGCGAAGAGGCTAACATGGAGACCTAGAAAAAGAAGATTAAAAAGATACCATCCACATGACCTTCCTTTAAGATTCATATAGCCGTTGTAGTTAAAAAATGTAAAATTAAAATAATTTAGAATTATATATAGAAAATAGAATTAATTAGATATAGAATTAATGTATAATCATTGATACGTACTTATTGTACGTACGCAGCTGTCATAAGCTGCTTACGTACACAGCTGTCATAAGCTGCCACAAAGGTAGCAGTATACCCGTTAATGTTAAATAAATATACACATTTAAAAAAAAAAAAAAAAAAAAAAAAAATTATACGCCGTTTGCCTAATTCTCTACAAATTCAACTCCTCACATGCGACACCTGTGGAAAGTTCACCACTTGCTACACCTGTAGAAAATTCAGGATCGCTATATGGATAATATTCAGGATCGTGAAAAAATGTTAGCCTAATTCCCTACAAATTTAACTGCCCTCTTAAGATACCTGCCTAAGATTCAGGATTGTGAAAAAATAAGTTCATTTAAAAGTATATTTTACTAAAATTCTTTTGTAATTAATTTAAAATTAATGATGAAAAACAAATAGTTATTTAAAAAAAAAATATCCAAAATTTTATTATGGTGTTGCATATCATTTAAAAGGATTTTTTACTCCAATTCTTTTTAAATTAATTTTAAATTAACTCGGACTTATATAAAGAAATTTAATTTTACAATTCAAAATATAATACAGAATTTTACAAGGAGTAAGTATATTAAAGAAAACCTTTTCGTAGAAAAGTGAAAATCCACCCTGATGGGTCAAGATAAAAAAAACGAAACAATTGACCTGCTGCGATCCCTTTTTATCACTTTCTTGCAGGAGACATATTTATGTCAGGGTCGGATGAAAGGTCAATATGTATTTTTTATTTAGGAGTATATATGTATATATATATGTGAGTGTATATTGGATTGTGGATTTACGTTCCCACCAGCCGATTGCCTATTTACTCCCTACTCACCTCTATTAGAGGGTCTTTGACCACTGAAGTCTAAAACAGTATTAGATTGTCCTGTTGCATCTGTGCCACTATTGACAAACTTAGTCGTTGCTTGGTCTAGAGTGCTGAATGTTCCAGCCTCCATTATGTATTTAACTTTTTCTATAGACCAATTTTTAATAATTGCACTGACAGCATGCTCTGTGCTGTATTTAGTGGCTGTTTCGGAGGATAGTCCATCGTCGATGTAGGCTCCTTCTAGGGCCTTTGCCAACTTCTCTACCTCTTGTACATATTGATTGGCCGTTTTTTGCTTTTGCTGAAGGTTCATAAGTTTTGCAGTTATCCCTGATACTGAATCACCTTTTATTTTACTTTGCAATTTACCAATTATGTCAACAATAGTTGATTCTTTGGTAATGTGCTTTCTTGTATGGCCTTTTAATTTTGACTTGATTAAGTTAATGGATGTTGTTTCATGTGGGCCTTTTAGTGAATCAATTAGATTCAATGCGTCTATGAAACTTGTCAGATTTTCTGCCTTTCCATCAAACTCTGGCAGCAGAGATGAGGCAATCTTTAGGTATTCTACCTGTGACATAGCCATGTTTACGACTTTTTCAGATATTGATTCTGACTCAGATTCGGATACCTCGGGAAAATGTATTACCGCTGGTATCGTAAGATCCTGTAGATCTTCTTCTTTAATCTGATATTCTGAATCGCTTGCCATTTCTGAAATGCTTACAGCTTCTGTATCTGTATTTGTCTGTAGCTTCTGCATCTTCGATTACCGCTAGTGTGTTCAGTATCGAAGGTATTGTAATTTCTAGTAAGTATTTTGTCTTTTTATTCTGAAGGTTATTTTTCAACCTTTGTAAGAATCTAGATACATACGACCAATGGTGGAGTTTAACTTTTTTCTATTGTCGTGTATCAATGAACGTGCTTGGTTGAAACAAACAACTAGCGTTGTTTCGTGTTTATTCACTGTTACGCTTGATAGACTTCTATTTTGCGTTTTTTGCACGACTTATCGAACTGTGTTTTAATATCCACTAATTTGGCGTTCAAATTATTCCATTCTATTGCAATTCATAATGGAAAATAATGAAATAGTTCTTTGCCGTGTCTTTAGTTATATATTTTTTAAATGTCTCTCTTTTATCCATCTATGCAGTTTTACCATTTAAATTGTACATTCGCCCAGTATTGGATTAGTTTCTTGTACTTTTTTGATATATACATACAGAAATGTATTCAAAATTATTGCTTTAATTGTATTATCGAAGTACAGAAAAGTGCTGTACATACGGTTATATGTTTCCATATATTCACATTCAAATTCATATAAGTACATATAATCCTTGTGTTTGTGCAGAATGCTAAATGCACGAATTCGGAAATCTGGGTCGTGTACTAAAACATCGTTTAAATATGAACCATTTTGAATTTCGGGCATTGCTTTAAATTCAAAATTCAATTATTCAATCAAGTTTTAATTCAATGATACCACATAGATACATAAAACAAATTAGCGAGTGGAATTAGTTTATTCATAAAATTTTCATTTTATTAGCTTACTTATGAGATTACAATGATTTTTTTTTATTTTTGTTTTAATTTTTATACCCTTGCAGAGGCTATTATAATTTTGGTCAAAAGTGTGCAACGCAGTGAATGACCCAACTTTCGTGTTTTGGAGTTTCTACGCAAACTAGTCTCTCAGTTTTAAAGCTATCGACTTGAAACTTTGCACACACCCTCTCTTCTTTGCACGCAGTATATAAGTCGGAACGGCCGGGATCGGCCGACTATATCTTATAGCTGCCATATAACTGATTGATCGGAAATGGCATAACTTTGGTGTTTTTTTTATACCCTTGCAGAGGGTATTATAATTTTGATCAAAAGTGTGCAACGCAGGGAAGGAGACATCTCCGACCCTATAAAGTATATATATTCTTCATCAGGATCACCTCCTGAGTTGATATGAGCATGTCCGTCTGTCCGTCTGTCTGTCTGTTTCTACGCAAACTAGTCTGTCAGTTTTAAAGCTATCGACTTGAAACTTTGCACACACCCTTCCTTCCTTTGCACGCAGTATATAAGTCGGATCGGCCCGGATCGGCCGACTATATCCTATAGCTGCCATATAACTGATTGATCGGAAATGGTACAACTTCGGTGTTTCTAGAGTTAAAGAGTTTTAATTTTACACGAGCGCTATTTTTGGCAAAATAATACGACATGCCAAATTTCGTAAGGATCGGCCGACTATATACTATAGCTGTCATATAACTGAACGATCGGAAATGACCCAACTTTCGTGTTTTTAAAGATAGAAAGCTGGAACTTGGTACAGATTATATTCTTGGTCAGTTAATCCGACCTACCAAATTTCATAACGATCGGCCGAATATATATCGACTATATCGGCAGCTATATATCTTATAGCTGCCATATAACTGAACGATCGGAAATGGTTTTTGGTAGAAATACCAACTTTGGTATTTTTGAAGATAGAAGCTTGAGACTTTTTTTAGGTTTTGTATTGTAATAAATTGGATTATATATTCATATTCCCATAAGGATCGGCCAACTATATCCGATGTTTGCCATATATATCCGGTTTAAACTGCAAGGGTATATAAACTTCGGCTCCGCCCGAAGTTAGCTTTCCTTTCTTGTTTTTCTTTAATTTTATCCAAGTCATTTGCTTGGCTCTGGTATCTTTTCTTGATACATTTATTGTGGTATTCGTATACTTTATACAATAGATTTACCACATTTATTATGAATATTATAACAATTAATATGGTTATAAATTTAAGGGCAGAGTTATCAACTTCTACTTTGTTGATAAAATTGGCTGTAGAGTCTACAGTATTGACGTCTACAATGCCCATGTTGGCAAAATTTTCTGATAATTCTGATTCTATATCTTTGCTTAACTTGTTTGTCTCTATAGACATTTAGTTTTTATACATATTTTCCTGCCTATTGTTTCGAATGGCTTTTCGGGCCAAACGGCTTACCGGTCGACTCAATTGTCGTCGGGTATTACAATGATTTTTATATTTATATATTAGTATTATTATTAGTGTAGCTATCTAGGCTTTGGGCGCATTTAGTTGCGCTGTCGGGTTGTCCTGCACTCTATGTAGTGCCTAGGGATGTAGTGTCTAGGCGGTGGGCGCACTTAGTTGCGCTGTCGGGTTATCCTGCACTCTATGTAGTGCCGCCGGCATCTGCACCCTTTGTGGTGCTGTCGACTTCTTTAGGCGCAGCTTGATTTGCTGGCGGTGCCGGTGCTGGGTTCACTGGCTTTTGTTGCTGTTCCTGGTAAATGGCATGTCTCCATGCAGTACGGGCTGTATAATGGGCCTTCACAGTCAGCTGGATATCTGGCTTTGTAAGGCTGTATACTTTTCCGATCGTTGGAAGGCATCTCTGCAACGCTGCTTCTTCTGCTTCTTCTTATTCTCGGTCTTGTTCTTCAGTTGCTGACTGCTGCTGTTGCAAGTCCTAAGTCCTCCAGGACTTGTGTCACGGTCGCCATGTAAAGGGTCGCCAAGGAAATCACCCAGATCGCCCAGAAAAATGGGGCAATTATATTTGCACGTCTGTGCTCTTTGATTACTGTTTTATTTCTGACTTAAATTCGAAAGATAAAGAATTTTCCAAGTCCAAATACATAAGTTTGGCGCGCGCTGCGCTGCCAGTTCAGCCGGCAGCGGAGCGGCTAAATTACATATTTCTTATATACATATAATTAGGTGGTATGTTGTTGGGCGAGCATTTCACATGGGCATGCACGCTTAGGTTATGTAAATTTATAGAGAGTGAGTCTTATGCACACATGTCTTTGGCATATGCGGTCAGCGTGGGAACGCTGACTTAGCCTAACTCATAATTGGGCGGTCATATTTCGCGCACTTGAATTGGTTTATTTGTGTGTTATATGCATGCAGGGTACAGTGTAACCTCGTTACATGTTTCTACATATGTGCATATTACAGCTGGTTCGATTATTATCCTTGGAGTAATGTTTTCCCTTTCCATCTTTCCTTTCTTTATTTCGGACCGTTGGGAGTTTTATTTGCTGCTGCTCAGAAACTGAGACCATTACATTATTCAATCTCATTTTCTTGTTAGCTGGTTGGCCAAAAGTTGGTTCCATTTTATTTTCGACTTGCTGAGTGCTATTTGCGAAATGATCCCTCATGCTACTGCTTCCTAATTCCTAAACTACAACCATTGCATTTGAGAGATCAGGTGGGTTCATTGAGAAAATAGTGTCACAAACATGGCTGTTAACGCCGGTAATAAAAACTTTTAGCAGCTCTACGAGCTTCCTATGCTTTTCATTCAGCTACGCTGCTTTTGGCTTTTTCTACAATAGTTCTTAATACTTTTATTGTTAAGTAGAGCTCATTTTCTTTTAGCCATACTATAATAACCCTTTATGGATAATTTTCTCTGACTCAATACGCTCAATTATTGTTCGATGAATTGGACGTTTGTCACTTAAGACAATGTCTAGCCTAGCTATTATGCCATCGAAAATTAATACAGTGCCATTATCGGTTAAGGCATCGTTTAAACATTTCCGTTATTTTGTGTCTTAATATTGATGAGGCAGAATAATACCTTTTACTGCGGCTGGCATACTGATCCTTGCACATTTATCTTTTTCACCTTTATATTCGATTTGACGATCTCATAAAACGTGTCGCATTTAATATTTGGGTCTATAATCTCTTTCTGAAATTCTCAAACTTTTTATTTTTGGAAGATAACTGCAGTCTTAACTGCAGTCCGTGTGTCCGTCTCTCTGTCTGTCTGTTTCTACGCGAAGTCTCTCAGTTTTAAAGATATCGATTTGAAACTTTGCACACACCCTTCTTCCTTTGTACCCAGTATAAGTTAAACACTTGGGTTTATTCTTTAAAAAAAATGTATAATTTTGTTGGACACTTGGTCCGTATTTATTAGTACAAAAATTGGAACTGAATTATGTTTACAAAAATTGGCATATTTATACCCAATAGCTTTGTCGCTGCCTCTGCCAACGTCGAAGCTTTGCCGTTGTCTTCGCTGCAGCGGGAAGTGGATCAGACGCTGCAGCCAGCACCTTTTGGGAGCTATTGACCGAAGCCGGGAAATTGCCCTTACACTTTTGCTTGCTGCTGCAATGCCGGATGCGCGTGGCCAAATTTGATTGCGAATTCGTTTTGTGTTAACTCCTCCACCTTTAAAATCGAGTGACGAATCGAATTTTGGTCAAAAGTGTGCAGCGCAGTGAATGACCCAACTTTCGTGTTTTTGAGTTTCTACGCAAACTAGTCTCTCAGTTTTAAAGCTATCGACTTGAAACTTTGCACACACCCTCTCTTCTTTGCACGCAGTATATAAGTCGGAACGGCCGGGATCGGCCGACTATATCTTATAGCTGCCATATAACTGATTGATCGGAAATGGCATAACTTTGGTGTTTTTTTTATACCCTTGCAGAGGGTATTATAATTTTGATCAAAAGTGTGCAACGCAGGGAAGGAGACATCTCCGACCCTATAAAGTATATATATTCTTCATCAGGATCACCTCCTGAGTTGATATGAGCATGTCCGTCTGTCCGTCTGTCTGTCTGTTTCTACGCAAACTAGTCTGTCAGTTTTAAAGCTATCGACTTGAAACTTTGCACACACCCTTCCTTCCTTTGCACGCAGTATATAAGTCGGATCGGCCCGGATCGGCCGACTATATCCTATAGCTGCCATATAACTGATTGATCGGAAATGGTACAACTTCGGTGTTTCTAGAGTTAAAGAGTTTTAATTTTACACGAGCGCTATTTTTGGCAAAATAATACGACATGCCAAATTTCGTAAGGATCGGCCGACTATATACTATAGCTGTCATATAACTGAACGATCGGAAATGACCCAACTTTCGTGTTTTTAAAGATAGAAAGCTGGAACTTGGTACAGATTATATTCTTGGTCAGTTAATCCGACCTACCAAATTTCATAACGACCGGCAGACTATATATCGACTATATCGGCAGCTATATATCTTAAAGCTGCCATATAACTGAACGATCGGAAATGGTTTTTGGTAGAAATACCAACTTTGGTATTTTTGAAGATAGAAGCTTGAGACTTTTTTTAGGTTTTGTATTGTAATAAATTGGATTATATATTCATATTCCCATAAGGATCGGCCAACTATATCCGATGTTTGCCATATATATCCGGTTTAAACTGCAAGGGTATATAAACTTCGGCTCCGCCCGAAGTTAGCTTTCCTTTCTTGTTTTTCTTTAATTTTATCCAAGTCATTTGCTTGGCTCTGGTATCTTTTCTTGATACATTTATTGTGGTATTCATATACTTTATACAATAGATTTGCCACATTTATTATGAATATTATAACAATTCATATGGTTATAAATTTAAGGGCAGTGTTATCAACTTCTACTTTATTGATAACATTGGCTGTAGAGTCTACAGTATTGACGTCTACAATGCCCATGTTGGCAAAATTTTCTGATAATTCTGATTCTATATCTTTGCTTAACTTGTTTGTCTCTATAGACATTTAGTTTTTATACATATTTTCCTGCCTATTGTTTCGAATGGCTTTTCGGGCCAAACGGCTTACCGGTCAACTCAATTGTCGTCGCGTATTACAATGATTTTTATATTTATATATTAGTATTATTATTAGTGTAGCTATCTAGGCGTTGGGCGCATTTAGTTGCGCTGTCGGGTTGTCCTGCACTCTATGTAGTGCCTAGGGATGTAGTGTCTAGGCGGTGGGCGCACTTAGTTGCGCTGTCGGGTTATCCTGCACTCTATGTAGTGCCGCCGGCATCTGCACCCTTTGTGGTGCTGTCGACTTCTTTAGGCGCAGCTTGATTTGCTGGCGGTGCCGGTGCTGGGTTCACTGGCTTTTGTTGCTGTTCCTGGTAAATGGCATGTCTCCATGCAGTACGGGCTGTATAATGGGCCTTCACAGTCAGCTGGATATCTGGCTTTGTAAGGCTGTATACTTTTCCGATCGTTGGAAGGCATCTCTGCAACGCTGCTTCTTCTGCTTCTTCTTATTCTCGGTCTTGTTCTTCAGTTGCTGACTGCTGCTGTTGCAAGTCCTAAGTCCTCCAGGACTTGTGTCACGGTCGCCATGTAAAGGGTCGCCAAGGAAATCACCCAGATCGCCCAGAAAAATGGGGCAATTATATTTGCACGTCTGTGCTCTTTGATTACTGTTTTATTTCTGACTTAAATTCGAAAGATAAAGAATTTTCCAAGTCCAAATACATAAGTTTGGCGCGCGCTGCGCTGCCAGTTCAGCCGGCAGCGGAGCGGCTAAATTACATATTTCTTATATACATATAATTAGGTGGTATGTTGTTGGGCGAGCATTTCACATGGGCATGCACGCTTAGGTTATGTAAATTTATAGAGAGTGGTCAGCGTGGGAACGCTGACTTAGCCTAACTCATAATTGGGCGGTCATATTTCGCGCACTTGAATTGGTTTATTTGTGTGTTATATGCATGCAGGGTACAGTGTAACCTCGTTACATGTTTCTACATATGTGCATATTACAGCTGGTTCGATTATTATCCTTGGAGTAATGTTTTCCCTTTCCATCTTTCCGTTCTTTATTTCGGACCGTTGGGAGTTTTATTTGCTGCTGCTCAGAAACTGAGACCAATACATTATTCAATCTTATTTTCTTGTTAGCTGGTTGGCCAAAAGTTGGTTCCATTTTATTTTCGACTTGCTGAGTGCTATTTGCGAAATGATCCCTCATGCTACTGCTTCCTAATTCCTAAACCATAACCATTGCATTTGAGAGATCAGGTGGGTTCATTGAGAAAATAGTGTCACAAACATGGCTGTTAACGCCGGTAAAAAAAACTTTTAGCAGCTCTACGAGCTTCCTATGCTTTTCATTCAGCTACGCTGCTTTTGGCTTTTTCTACAATAGTTCTTAATACTTTTATTGTTAAGTAGAGCTCATTTTCTTTTAGCCATACTATAATAACCCTTTATGGATAATTTTCTCTGACTCAATATGCTCAATTATTGTTCGATGAATTGGACGTTTGTCACTAGCCTAGCTATTATGCCATCGAAAATTAATACAGTGCCATTATCGGTTAAGGCATCGTTTAAAGATTTCCGTTATTTTGTGTCTTAATATTGATGAGGCAGAATAATACCTTTTACTGCGGCTGGCATACTGATCCTTGCACATTTATCTTTTTCACCTTTATATTCGATTTTACGATCTCATAAAACGTGTCGCATTTAATATTTGGGTCTATAATCTCTTTCTGAAATTCTCAAACTTTTTATTTTTGGAAGATAACTGCAGTCTTAACTGCAGTCCGTGTGTCCGTCTCTCTGTCTGTCTGTTTCTGAGTTAAACACTTGGGTTTATTCTTTAAAAAAAAATGTATAATTTTGTTGGACACTTGGTTCGTATTTATTAATACAAAAATTGGAACTGAATTATGTTTACAAAAATTGGCATATTTATACCCAATACCTTTGTCGCTGCCTCTGCCAACGTCGTAGCTTTGCCGTTGTCTTCGCTGCAGCGGGAAGTGGATCAGACGCTGCAACCAGCACCTTTTGGGAGCTATTGACCGAAGCCGGGAAATTGCCCTTACACTTTTGCTTGCTGCTGCAATGCTGGATGCGCGTGGCCAAATGTGGTTGCGAATTCGTTTTGTGTTAACTCCTCCACCTTTAAAATCGAGTGTCCACACTCGTTGCGGTCATTGATCTCGTTATCGGAAGCTACTTTGTTGATATGCAGTTCTTTGACCCTTTTAATCAAGAAGCGAATTGCTATTGCTGCAAGTTCTGTGATTATTATGGAACCTATTAAAAAATCGGCTGTATGCGATGTGGTTTTCAAGAGTTCCAAGGTTTTCGTATTGTTGATTTTTAGCTCTTTAATCAATTGTAGTGATAGCTTCTCTTCTATCTTTCGAATTCTCAGAACGAATACTCGTTTGGAGAATAGCTGGATAGTGCACCGTGTCTTTGTTGGTGAAGGTCTGTCCATCAATATCAATTGTAGAATTCCTTTCCTGGTATAATGAACTTCGGAAATGGTATAACTTCGGTGTTTTTAGAGTTAGAGAGTTATTTTTGAGAGCTATTTTTGGCAAAACATTACGTCATGCCAAATTTCATAAGGATCGGCCTACTATATCCTATAGCTGCCATATAACTGAACGATCGGAAATGACCCAACTTTCGTGTTTTTTAAGATAGAAAGCTGGAACCTGGTATAGATTATATTTTTGGTTAGTTTATCCGACCTACCGAATTTCATAACGATTGGCCGACTATATCTTATAGCTGCCATATAACTGAACGATCGGAAATGGTTTTTGGTAGAAATACCAACTTTGGTATGTTTGAAGATAGAAGTTTGGGACTTTTTTTAGATTTTGTATTGTAATAAATTGGATTATATATTCCTATTCCCATAAGGATCGGCCGATGTTTGATATCCGATGTTTGCGATATATATCTGGTTTAAACTGCAAGGGTATATACACTTCGGCTCCGCTCGAAGTTAGCTTTCCTTTCTTGTTTTACTTCTAATCTTGAGGTTATTAATTAATTTTTTTGTAATTCTTATCTCTTCGGTTATAAATGGCAATATTGGGTCGTACGTCTTTAGTTGGTAGTTAGTAGTGTAATTAATTTGTTCAAGAGTTTTTTCGTATTCTTCTATATCAATAATATGAATTAATCTAAAGGTTCACGTTTGAACCTTAGCCAGTCCGGTAACTAAAGTCCAATATTGGATTTCGTGTAGTCAGTTATTTGAACGTAAGCAGCGCAAACAGCGAAAAGGGTTCTGTAAATATGATTTAATATCGAATAAATTGTCTAAAAATAATTCTTCCACTCTCTGTTAGTACTGTGGTATTTCTGTCTTCTTTTACGATTTCTTTTTTATATCTGGCGGAAAGTTTTGTACTTAATCTTTTATTATTTTGAACAAATATCTCATATCCTGGGGAATATTTTTTTATTTGATCTCTTTTTTTGTTATGGTAAGTAAGTTCTTTTTTCTGGGTGTTCGTAATTTTTTCGGTGATTTGTTGTCTCTCTGTCTGTTATAGTCTAGGGTTGAGTGTTACCTTTATTCCAAAAAATAATTTAACTGGTTTTCTGTCAGTAGTTGTGTGTATTGAATAATTATATTTGACAACTGTCTATAAGATCTCTTAACGATGCTTGTACTTTGTCTGCCTTTTGGCAACGAATAATTTCGGACAGTGTTGAATTGAAGCATTCGATTTGACCATTTGCTGAGCTAGGGGGGTGCTTTGTAAACTTCAATATTAAATTGATCTTGTAGCATCCGCATTACGGGTGCCGAACCAAGTGCTTTCTCATTATCTACGACTACCATTTCTGGGATACCAAAATTGATTAATAATTCTTTTAAATGTGCTTTTTGTGTTCTGAGTTGCTCGAGATTTGACTATTTGTTGCTTGTGCAAATTTTGAAAATTTATCTATTGCAGTCAAAACAACTTGTTTGCAAGTAAGGTAAAAATCGACGTGAATAATTTGACCTGGGTATTGTAGTATTGGTAATTTTTGTAACTCTGGTTTGTTGGGGTGTCTTTCGTATTTCTGTTCTTTACAAATTTGGCATTCTTTTACAATTTTTATTATTTTAGCCCTCATCTGAGGAAAGTAAACTTTGTTTAGTAGTTGTTGTTTGTTTTCATTTCTATGTGCTCTTCTATGCTCTGTTATAATTGCATTTTCCTGATCAGTTTCGTCTTTTAAATCCCTAACTAGTCTGCTTGGGAATCTGGTTTTATAATTTTTAAAAAGTGGGTAGATTTCTTGAAGTTGACCTAAAGTTTTTTCGTCGGTATGAATACCGTTAATGACAGACGGGTTGAGTCTATCCTTTGAAATTTTTGATAGGATTTCTGCATTAAAGATTGGTTCTGTACCATAATAATGTGTCTATGGTATGTGGGAAAAACAAGTTCGAATTAATAGGAGGGTGTCTTTCCTAAATATAATAGAATTTTATTTTTAAAAACATTTACTGGTTCTTCTGCCATTAGTATTAGCAAAGATTATAACGTACATAGATGGGACATCAGGGCCCAAAACGGTCAACTTTTTTCGTCGAGCTTGTTGGTGAGGGGGGAACGCACATGCATACGATTCTATTTTTATACCCTTGCAGAGGGTATTATAATTTTGGTCAAAAGTGTGCAACGCAGTGAAGGAGACATCTCCGACCCTATAAAGTATATATATTCTTGATCAGGATCACCTCCTGATTTGATATGAGCATGTCCGTCTGTCCGTCTGTCTGTCTGTTTCTACGCGAACTAGTCTCTCAGTTTTAAAGCTATCGTCTTGAAACTTTGCACACACCCTTCTTTCCTTTGCACGCAGTATATAAGTCGGAACGGCCCGGATCGGCCGACTATATCCTATAGCTGCCATATAACTGATTGATCGGAAATGGTATAACTTTGGTGTTTTTAGAGTTAGAGAGTTATTTTTGAGAGCTATTTTTGGCAAAACATTACGTCATGCCAAATTTCATAAGGATCGGCCGACTATATCCTATAGCTGCCATATAACTGAACGATCGGAAATGACCCAACTTTCGTGTCTATTTTGAAGATAGAAAGCTGGAATTTAATAAAGATTCTATTTTTGGTCAGTTGATCTAACCTACAAAATTTCATTAGGATCGGCCGACTATATCCTATAGCTGCCATATAACTGAACGATCGGAAATGGTATTTGGTAGAAATATCAACTTTCGTATTTTTGAAGATAGAAGTTTGGGACTTTTTTTAGATTTTGTATTGTAATAAATTGGATTATATATTCCTATTCCCATAAGGATCGGCCGATGTTTGATATCCGATGTTTGCGATATATATCCGGTTTTAACTGCAAGGGTATATAAACTTCGGCTCCGCCCGAAGCTTTCCTATCTTGTTACAACTCAATTTTCCTGTTATATCAATATGTACCGTGTGCCACGGTATATCTATCTTGGGAAAAGAATGTAACTCTGCCTGCACTTTACCTACGGGTGGCTTCGACAATTTACAAGTAATACAGTTTTCTACGAACAGACGCGTCGTAACACTGGGGCAGAATCCTGAAAAGATGCCTTTAAATCAACGCTTACTTCGATTGAGATGAAATTCGGTATCCTTACGTTTTATGGGTCGCTGATCACGAATCTGAAGTCAAAAGCCATAAATTCAAAATGGCCGACACAATATGGCGGACTTATCTCTTTAGAATTGCACGAATTAGGTTGTTAAAGGTTGTTATTTTGTAAAAATTAATTTGTAAAATAAAATTTATTTTTTGGTGGTAATTTCACTTCCAAAATGAATGTAATGTACTAATAAAGATACCCATTACTAGAAAAAAACAATTTTTTTGAAGAATAATATTTTTATTATAAAATAAGGCACATCGCGTTTATCCATTTTGTAAAAAATACTTATTTTCTTAATAACTTAATTACTTAATTTTACCTAATTATTATTGAAAATCTGATCATTATCATCATCATTATCTTCGTCATCATCATTTTCTTCATCATCTGACTTGTGCAGGGCTGAAGCTTTCACCATAAACAGTACTTCTTTCGGAATATTCTTTTCTTTTATTTTTGCTGGTTTTTGCTTGCTGCTGATCATAGGATCAGAACTTAGAAGAAAAAAATTAAAAATATCACTATTAGATTTTTCTCTGCTGCATTTTCGCGAATTGTGCTCCCTGTAGCGCTTGAAGTCCTTGTTCCTTGTCTCCTGTGATTCTTCTGTCAATTGTCCGATAGGAAGAAGAGCAAAGGAAATTATTTCTGGTCCATGCATCAAATACTTATGTACTGTAGGTGGCATGTAGTACCATGGGTATAAGGAAACGAAATATCTGGCAGTATCAAGTGCAAATATCCTGTACTTTTCAGGATCTATGTCAATCCCACTCGCCACAGCTATCAATATAACGTGGAGTTTTTTAATTAAATCCATATCTACATTTGTAATTTTTGCGGATAACTCTGGATTTTGGAAGAAACGCCTAGCCGTGTTTCCATCGTTAGTATTACCGAAACCCGGCTTCGGTTTATCCACAATTAGCCCACATTTTTCCTTAAACTCTTTTTGTATACGAGCTTTATTTTCAGCAACGAGTTGTTTTTCATTTTCCCCACGAGCTTGCCATTTTTTTATAGGTAGCTTATATGCCAAATGCAGTAGACATTCGAAGCATCGAATCCAACCATGTAGAACAGACAGACCAAATTTCAAATTATCTGTCTTCACTTTCCTACATACAATGTTATCTATTTCAGTGGTGGGCACGAAATCTAACGGTCGGAGCCACAGCTCGGCCAAACAACAAATTAAAACAACAACCACCACCCTCGCGATGGTTGTCGTCGCGTTGTGCGCAAACGTACCCTTAATAATTGTTGTTGCAAACTCGGGACCGCGGGGTCGGGTCCGCTACCTGCCTCGGAATTTGTGTAGCATTGTTTTTTTAAATCTTCACGGCTCACTGACCGCGCGACTCGATCGTCTGGCCCGATTTGCTGGCGCCAAAAATTACGAATAACGGGGGGAGCCTTGAGAGCCCGAGGAGCCATGGGCTTGCCCACCCCTGATCTATATCATTAAAATCTTTTGAAGTTCCACCACACAAGAAGCATTTCATAGTTGACGTTGTTTCTGTAGGGGCATTGCACACCTTCCCATCCACCATTGATAAAATTAGGGTATGACTAATTTTTTAGTGTTTTTGAACTGCTACTTATGACGCTTTCTTGAAGACTCGATATTTGGATTTCTATCTCACGATTTGTCTGAATGGACACATCAACGGATTCCTTCTGAAATTCAAATCTACAGGATTCCATCAAATCCCCACTTAGATATTAGACACATTTCCTGAAGTTGGTCATCACTCAGGGTATTTATGACAGAAGTCAATGTTTGACATAATCTCATAATAGTATGGTCTAACAGAGATTGCAGTTTTACTGAAGCGCCAGTTTCAGTTACAATAATATCTGTTGGATAGCAAAATTTTTTAGCTCCTTGAACTGATTTATATGAAGGGAATTTTTCAGGATCACTTCTTATCACATCATACTGCTCGCGCGATAGTTTAGCTTCTATCAGGACAGACAATGCATCTTCAGGAGACAGTTGTTGTGGTTTTAGAGATTTCTCATAAGCTTTTTCATAACACTTAGCTCGTTCTGGATGGTCAGAAATATCTGTCGCGTAAACCAACTCTGTGGTAGAACATGATTCACGTAATTGTTTCTTCAAACGTTTAGTTTTTTCTGAAGAGTCCTTAAAAGATAAAACTGGTCGACCTGTAGCACTTTCCATAGCAGAAAGCGACACCTATGCGCCGCATTAGGCATGAAGGTGCGCCATCTGTGAGAGATAATGGGTTATATAGAATGAGGAGGCGCCTGGAATAATTAAATCCAGGAGTTCACCATTTGTGGACTCCAGGAGGCTGCCCGCCTTAAATCTCGCGTCGGTCTGGCTAGAGAGATTTGGGGAGAGCATTCCCTAACTAGCCTTACATAAGAGCAGACGGTTATATCAACTAGTGAAAGATAAAAAAAAAAAGCAAACCCAATCTTTGCAAGTCTTTTGTTTGTTGGATTCGAGATTCGAGTCCTAGTGTCAGCTTCGTAAAACCTGAGTGAGTGTGGAAATGAAAAAAAGCAAATAATTAGAGGGCAGTTTTTTATGGTATGGATGGTTGGTGGAAAATTCTATTAACCATGGTGCGTCAGAAGTCATAAGTATATGACCACCAAGTTCTTCCCCAGTCCAATAGAGTGAGGTATAGGCTTAGCCCCACCAGCAAAAAGAAAAGATAAATGTTCCCTAAATTTTTTGGTCCCCGACACCACAGCAAAAATTGGTACACTAGCAAAGGATAAATTTATTTAAAACAAGAAGAAAAAAATTAATAATGATAATAATACTTTTAAGTTCTGTGGAAAAAAAAAGAGAGAACAAATTTTGGTTGATGCTAAACTTTTGCTAGATAATTTTTAAACATTAAGTAAACATTGAAAACATGCCTTATTAAATTTTATGTAAAATAAGTAGGTTTAAAAGAAAATTATTTTTTTTGTGAAGTGTCCCCCACTTCCCCTTTCATCGCCGACGAAAGCGCTTTCGACGAGGGATGCTAAAGAGTCAAATCGTGAGTAAACCTATTTTATGTATTATTTTATTTTATGGCATGATCTCCCGAATATAAAATCGTATATATATTTATTCAATCAGAAGACCAAAATTTTGTTTCCCCCTTCTTTTTCTAAAATTTTTCTTTTGTTGTTTTAATTCTTTAATGTTAATTCGCCCTAAATGTCTTTTTAATTTTAATTTAATTTTCTGAATTAGTCTGATAAATAGGTGTAAGTTCCGAATTTATATTAGCCGTGGTCATTTGAGTTATGCGTTCGAGGGTAATTTGTAAAATGTTCATTATTAGTCTAGTCCAATAAATAATTATAATGTTCTAAATTCGGTATTTTAGCCGCAGCGGCAGTTTAAGGATGTAGAAGAAACCAAAAGACAAAAGGGGTCACTCGCATGGAGCGGGGCTGAGTGACCTAAGGTAGGGGTGGGCAAATATGAGTCGCCCCTAAAACACCTGGGTGACTCCGGGTTAGCCGAGGAAGGATAGCAGCTCCCTAGCCATAGGGGGAGTTCGGGACTCATTACCGGAGCATGTCTTGTCGCGAGCACGCAACTTAAAATCAAGATCTATACATGGATGGGCACCGCTGGGAACTGGCAAATAACACCCCCCTTGCCGACGAGCCGAAGCCGGATATCATAGCGTGCGCTGGCTCCCAGCCGCAACACCAGCCCTTCCCCATAATTGGTTACTACTGTAGCAATCGTTACAGACCTTGACCTGTTTTAACTGTTGAATTTATAGTACTCGGAAAAGTAATTGAATTCTCAAGCCACTCTTTATTATATTTTTCAAATTTTTCTTTTATTCTACTCGCTTTGCACCATCTTGACTTATACTGGAACTTGAAACTACTCAATTTTTTTTTATATCCTTGACTTGACCACTTGTTCGTTTTTGTATCTCTCTTACCAAAGACATGTATTGTTTCTCGAAACTCTTCTCGCCAGAACTGGACATTATAATTAAAAGTTCTTTTCTTGTAATACATAATGTATAAGAAGACATTTCTGAAAGAAAAATTATCTCGAATCCTGGTCGGATTTATACACGAAAAAAATTTCGATCTTATAAGAACTTATAACAAGAAATCAAAATTCGTTAGTTTCTATACAGGATTTTTGCGATGTATTGATTTTTTGCAAAATGGTGAGTGATTGAAAAAAGTTAAAGTTTTCACGAAAAAAAACGTCACAAAATTGTTGATAAAAAAAAGTAAGCAAAATAAAAAAAACCCACGTGTGTCGATAGACAAAGGAATTTTGAATATACTGTCAAAATTTTAGATCGACCGGTTAAGAGTTTTTGAGTTATGTGTCCGGCAGTCTGAAAAAAAGTGGTTTCGAGAAAAACGCCCCAGAATGTAAAATTTCGACACTTAGATACTTTTGCCGGACTCTATCTTTTGATATGTTATTTTTAAGACCTTAAACATTTTTTTAAGCAAAAAAAAAATTTTCGATTTTTTCAAAACTCTACTCAGATGTCCGCGAATAAAGCAGTGGTGGGCAAACTCTCATTTTACATAGCACACGAGTATAGGGTAGGAAATTCTGCCGCAGCGCTTTTTATAAGCTCTCTCATTTGCTCTTATTTTGATTCATTTGACAGCCCAAACTAAAAATCAAAATTTTTCCACTTCGAAAAATTTTCTCAGAAATTGGGTTGGAAAAAGTTTTCTTCATGGAGAATATACTTGTAGATAGGGAAGCGTAGTTTTTCATTTTTATATCCTTGCAGAGGGTATTATAATTTTGTCCAAAAGTGTGCAACGCAGTGAAGGAGACATCTCCGACCCTATAAAGTATATATATTCTTGATCAGGATCACCTCCTGAGTTGATATGAGCATGTCCGTCTGTCCGTCTGTCTGTCTGTCCGTCTATCTGTTTCTACGCGAACTAGTCTCTCAGTTTTAAAGCTATCGTCTTGAAACTTTGCACACACCCTTCTTTCCTTTGCACGCAGTATTTTCGTGTTTTTGAAGATAGAAAGCTGGAATTTAATACAGATTCTTTTTTTGGTCAGTTGATCTAACCTAACTAAATTTCATAAGGATCGGCCGACTATATCCTATAGCTGCCATATAACTGAACGATCGGAAATGACCCAACTTTGACCCAACTCGTGTTTTTGAAGATAGAAAGCTGGAACTTGCTACAGATTATATATTTGGTTAGTTGATCCGACCTACCAAATTTCATTAGGATCGGCCGACTATATCCTATAGCTGCCATATAACTGAACGATCGTTTGTGACTTTTTTTAGATTTTGTATTGTAAAAAATTGGATTATATATTCCTATTCCCATTAGGATCGGCCAACTATATCCGATTTTTGCGATATATATCCGGTTTTAACTGCAAGGGTATATAAACTTCGGCTCCGCCCGAAGTTAGCTTTCCTTTCTTGTTAGAACTTGTGAGGAGATTTAGTCTCCCCACACGCGAAGACAGATAGCCGGGGGGCAAGGGGGGGCCGAGGAGGCGGAAAAAGGGGGTCAACCACCGGTCAACAACCCGGGCAGCCCAAGGGAACATCGCCAGGATCATTACGGGGGTTGGGGGAAAGGTGAAAGCCAGTTACCGTGGGTTCTGGCGAAGGGCTACCCGTGGGAGGACGGAATCTACGTGGAACGTAACGGTGGCAGGTGAAAGGGTAAACGGCGCCACCCGGGGGAATAAAGGAATCGACGTGGAACGTAACGGGTCCCGGGGCAACGTTGGGAAAGTAGTCCGGTGGGGGGGTCAGCACGATGCGCAGGCGTGCATTAGAAAGTGTGGCGGGGTGAGCGGCAAGGAGCAGAGGGGGGGGTTGCGACGAAGAGTGCAACGGGCCCTGGAAGCCCACCGGTGCACCACGCACCAGCAGCAGAGATCCGTGGCCGGGGAGACGAGGGGCCACGGATAGCGACCCGCCAACGGGAAAGTGGCGTGATGCTGGAAGCAGGATTAACGGCAGGAGCAGAGTCCAGGAGGATTAACGGGCGCTCCAGCCAGTATAAAAGGAGGCCCACTGGAGCGGCTCGGGACGAGTCTTTTTAGGAAGCTTGTAGCGTTGAGTTGGAGGACCGCCTGTGGAGAGTCCGCCATTCAAGTGTTAGAGCGTTTCTAAAAGGATTCGGGTTTTGTTTGAGTTGAAGGACCGCCTTTGGAGAGTCCGACAGCCAAGCGCAAGGAGAGCGATTAAGAAAATAAGGAAAGGATCCATTGCTGGACTTTCCTCCGGAAACCCAGGGTCGTGTAGACGAGTTGGTTCATTCCCGAACACGGCAGGTAGCCTTGCAAGGAAGTGAGGAAAGGATAAAGTCTGGCGTATGCCTTACCGACTCCTGAAATCATAACCAACAGGCGTGGTCCTGCGAGACAAGGATAGACCAATTCGAGATCGCACGCCCGGTGTACACGAGACGTAAAGGACGAGACACAAGACAGAACCAGGGTGGGGAGACCGAGTTGAGCCACTCCCGAACACGGCAGGTAGCCTTGCAAGGAAGTGAGGAAAGGATAAAGTCTGGCGTATGCCTTACCGACTCCTGGAATCGCAACCAACAGGCGTGGTCCTGCGAAACAAGGAGGCATACTTGGGATCACACGCCCGGTAACCACGAGACGTACAGAACTAGGGAGACAAGGATCCGTTGCTGGACGGTTTCCTCTACAAGCCCGAGGCGTCAGAGTCGAGTTGAGCCATTCCCGAACACGGCAGGTAGCCTTGCGAGGAAGTGAAGAAGGGATAAAGTCTGGCGTACGCCTTACCGACTCCTGGAATCGCAACCAACAGGCGTGGTCCTGCGAAACACGGATCGGCCGACTCAAGGACTCGCGTCCAAGTCACAGACCAAGTGAGAACACCCTGGTCACCAGCCCCGCCACTACAAAATCGGGTCCGCCGGAGCGTATGCACGGTGTCCCGGGGTAGCGGGTGCGCGACGATAAGATCAGGCACACGGCGACTTCCAAACCTGGCACCGGAGCGTATGCACGGTGTCCCGGTGTAGCGGAGACGTCACACGGCAACTTCCAAACCTGGCGCCGGAGCGTATGCACGGTGTCCCGGTGTAGCGAAGGCGGCAGTCAGCAAACGAACTCCCAAACCTGGCACCGGAGCGTATGCACGGTGTCCCGGTGTAGCGGAGGCGAGCGACCGCAGCCAACCGTCAGATCAGTCGTAGTCGACCCAAGGGGGTGTCTTCTCAAGGTCAAAGGGCAGAAGGTAGCGAAATCGCTGGCAGCGCGGCGACAGGAGTACCATCGGCGACGGAGTAACGGCGGCGACGGAACAGCGGCAGCGTATCCCGGCCAACCCGCATAGGACGCCGACGACGGAGCCAGCAGGAACGAAAGGAGCACCGAATCAAGGAGAAAGAAAGCCTTTTGTAGTGTAAAGAGCTCTCAAAATAAAGAGTGTGGAAACTTCAAGCTATTTGTATTACTTTCTGGGCTTGGGCAATCACGTCGAATCTATAAATTCGGTGGAACGGATCCGCGAAACTCTGTGAGCTAGTCGCGGCAAATTGTAGCGATCAGCAGCAGGAAAGACAGTTCGTTACAAACTCTTTATGTGTATCCGTCAACTACAATGTGAGCCTTTGTATGTATGTGTGTCTGCTCGCACGACGGCGTAAAAAGGTTTTGGCTTCCAAATTTCAATTTCAATTTCTCGTTTCTGTTTTCAATGCGCCGATGTGGTAGTTACAACAAATAGTAGAACAAATAGTATTTTTAATCGCCGCAGATCGAGACAGGACGGTAGCGTAATGCATAGAGTGTAATTTCACTCTATGTGTAATTTTTCTGTGTTCAAATCCTCGTAAGGACTTTGAACTTTTTCTTTCTTTTATAATAATTTTTTTTTATTTTTTCTTCAATTGTAATATTTTTCTTTAATTTTACAATTGTAAAATTGTTTTATTCTTCCTTGTGTCCCTCTAATAAAATGCTAATCAAATTTTAAGGGAGTCCTTTAATAATAACGTAAAAAGTAAAAGTAAAAAAAATAAAAATAAAAGTAAATAAAAAATTGCACTTATAGACATTTTTACAGCGGGTTCCACTACGAACTGAGACGATGTTAAGGTTATTTTACAATTTTGTATTTTTTTTATTGGATTATAAATTTAGAAAAATACATTAAAATAATAAAAATATAATATAAATAGATTTAAAAATAAAAAAAAATATATGTCCCGAGCCTGGTCTGAACTCGTTTTACTCTGCACATCAGCCAAGCACTCTACCACTCGGCTATTCCTCACTCGTTGTCTCGTGAAAAATTTCTCAAACTTAACTTGTCGCGCAATGGAACCCGCTCGTTCCGCCATAGAAAATTTTTCTTTGTATGAGGTGTCCCATCTATGTACTTCATAATCTTTGGTATTAGTCTTTCAGAAGAACTAGAGCTGCTGTGAATAGTGCCTGTTAATGTGTTTACTTCCGTTCGCGTTTGAATGGGAGGTCTGCTCAGAGCATCGGCAACAAAGTTTGCCTTCCCGGGTTTGTGGATTAGTTGCATGGACAGCGCGACATCAACTCTGCCATAGACTCGCAGAACTCCATGTTCATCCACGTAGGTACCAGACCTCGAATCTCGCTCGAGCTGGCGACGTCCTTTCCACGTTCCGCCGACCTCATCTCGTCGGGAAACGATTCCAATTGGGCCTGCCTGTCTAACAGGTTCTCCGTGGCCTCACACTCCGTCATAATGAGTCCATATTCCTCGTGCTTGCTTCTCTGATAACTGCAGTCTTATGTCAAAAATCTCCTCCTTTAATGGATTTAATTCAAAATTTACAATTTGTTTTATAAAATCTTTTGCATTTTACGTTGTATTGATTGATAACGCCTCAATATGGGGCCAACGACCACTTTAATAACCAGTAAATCAAAAAATCAGTAAATCAAGTTTTTACCGAGTTTTTTATACCCTAGCAGAGGGTATTATAATTTTGGTCAAAAGTATGCAACGCAGTGAAAGAGACATCTCCGACCCTATAAAGTATATTCTTGATCAGGATCACCTCCTGAGTTGATATAAGCATGTCCGTCTGTCCGTCTCTCTGTCTGTCTGTTTCTACGCGAAGTCTCTCAGTTTTAAAGATATCGATTTGAAACTTTGCACACACCCTTCTTCCTTTGTACCCAGTATAAGTTAAACACTTGGGTTTATTCTTTAAAAAAAAAATATATAATTTTGTTGGACACTTGGTCCGTATTTATTAATACAAAAATTGGAACTGAATTATGTTTACAAAAATTGGCATATTTATACCCAATACCTTTGTCGCTGCCTCTGCCAACGTCGTAGCTTTGCCGTTGTCTTCGCTGCAGCGGGCACCTTTTGGGAGCTATTGACCGAAGCCGGGAAATTGCCCTTACACTTTGGCTTGCTGCTGCAATGCTGGATGCGCGTGGCCAAATGTGGTTGCGAATTCGTTTTGTGTTAACTCCTCCACCTTTAAAATCGAGTGTCCACACTCGTTGCGGTCATTGATCTCGTTATCGGAAGCTACTTTGTTGATATGCAGTACTTTGACCCTTTTAATCAAGAAGCGAATTGCTATTGCTGCAAGTCCCGTGATTATTATGGAACCTATTAAAAAATCGGTTGTATGCGATGTGGTTTTCAAGAGTTCCAAGGTTTTCGTATTTTTGATGTTTAGCTCTTTGATCAATTGTAGTGATAGCTTCTCTTCTATCTTTCGAATTCACAGAACGAATACTCGTTTGGAGAATATCTGGATAGTGCACCGTGTCTTTGTTGGTGAAGGTCTGTCCATCAATATTAATTGTAGAATTCCTGAAATTGATAACGAAGGTTCCGTTGAGACTTGTGGATGTCCCATTTATTTTTACGTTGCCAGAGAATTTGTTGAGTATAATTACACCAGGTGCGAGTTCATCAATAATTGGAATGTGTTTGTTGTTCATTTAAGTGCAGGTGGCAGGCCGACTTTTTAATAAATTTGGTAGGCAAGAAGAATTACTTATGTCTATCATATTTCTATGTTTACAAATGGTTAATTCATTATAATTATTACATTTTGAAATTTTCGCAAAAAGTTTTCCTTTACATCTGATTACATTTTCGTTTTGGATTTTGTTAACAAGGTCTTCACAAAGGTTGTTGTCGGTTATGGGAATTTCAATAATGTAAACAAGTGTTGGCCCATTGCTTGCTACGCTTTCTTCTGCTATTTTCATGGCTTCTTCAAAACTAGTGTATGGTAACTGATCTTGATCTAGAGTTTTTATAACTTTATTTACCTCTTCATCTCCTAATATCTGTGTGTTACTAATATCTGATTTCGCCCATTGTATTGCGTGGTTAAGGTTTACGATTTCTTCTTTAAGCATTTTAATTTGAAACATTAATGTTGTGCTAGTGTTCCTTCGTATTTTAAGCTATTTATTAAATTTGTATTGGCTTGGGTGATATTGTTTATTTTTTCTACGATGAGTCTCTTTATTGTTTAACTTTATTGTTGTAGTTGGTTAATGCAAAATTTATATTTTCTGCAGAGGGTATTATAATTTTGTCCAAAAGTGTGCAACGCAGTGAAGGAGACATCTCCGACCCTATAAAGTATATATATTCTTGATCAGGATCACCTCCTGAGTTGATATGAGCATGTCCGTCTGTCCGTCTGTCCGTCTGTCTGTCTGTCCGTCTGTCTGTTTCTACGGGAACTAGTCTCTCAGTTTTAAAGCTATCGTCTTGAAACTTTGCACACACCCTTCCTTCCTTCGCAGTATATAAGTCGGAACGGCCCGGATCGGCCGACTATATCCTATAGCTGCCATATAACTGATTGATCGGAAATGGTATAACTTCGGTGTTTTTAGAGTTAGAGAGTTCAAATTTCACATTTCACATATTTTTGGCAAAATAATACGACATGCCAAATTTCGTAAGGATCGGCTTACTATATCCTATAGCTGCCATATAACTGAACGATCGGAAATGACCCAACTTTCGTGTTTTTTGAGATAGAAAGCTGGAACTTGGTACAGATTATATTTTTGGTTAGTTTATCCGACCTACCGAATTTCATAACGATTGGCCGACTATATCTTATAGCTGCCATATAACTGAAAGATCGGAAATGGTTTTTGGTAGAAATACCAACTTTGGTATGTTTGAAGATAGAAGTTTGGGACTTTTTTTAGATTTTGTATTGTAATAAATTGGATTATATATTCATATTCCCATAAGGAGTGGCCAACTATATCCGATGTTTGCGATATATATCTGGTTTAAACTGCAAGGGTATATACACTTCGGCTAGCTTCGAAGTTAGCTTTCCTTTCTTTTTTTACTTCTAATCTTGAGGTTATTAATTAATCTTTTTGTAATTCTTATCTCTTCGGTTATAAATGGCAATATTGGGTCGTACGTCTTTAGTTGGTAGTTAGTAGTGTAATTAATTTGTTCAAGAGTTTTTTCGTATTCTTCTATATCAATAATATGAATTAATCTAAAGGTTCACGTTTGAACCTTAGCCAGTCCGGTAACTAAAGTCACAATATTGGATTTCGTGTAGTCAGTTATTTGAACGTAAGCAGCGCAAACAGCGAAAAGGGTTCTGTAAATATGATTTAATATCGAATAAATTGTCTAAAAATAATTCTTCCACTCTCTGTTAGTACTGTGGTATTTCTGTCTTCTTTTACGATTTCTTTTTTATATCTGGCGGAAAGTTTTGTACTTAATCTTTTATTATTTTGAACAAATATCTCATATCCTGGGGAATATTTTTTTATTTGATCTCTTTTTTTGTTATGGTAAGTAAGTTCTTTTTTCTGGGTGTTCGTAATTTTTTCGGTGATTTGTTGTCTCTCTGTCTGTTATAGTCTAGGGTTGAGTGTTACCTTTATTCCAAAAAATAATTTAACTGGTTTTCTGTCAGTAGTTGTGTGTATTGAATAATTATATTTGACAACTGTCTATAAGATCTCTTAACGATGCTTGTACTTTGTCTGCCTTTTGGCAACGAATAATTTCGGACAGTGTTGAATTGAAGCATTCGATTTGGCCATTTGCTGAGCTAGGGGGGTGCTTTGTAAACTTCAATATTAAATTGATCTTGTAGCATCCGCATTACGGGTGCCGAACCAAGTGCTTTCTCATTATCTACGACTACCATTTCTGGGATACCAAAATTGATTAATAATACTTTTAAATGTTCCTTTATGTCCTGAGTTGCTCGAGATTTGACTATTTGTTGCTTGTGCAAATTTTGAAAATTTATCTATTGCAGTCAAAACAACTTGTTTGCAAGTAAGGTAAAAATCGACGTGAATAATTTGACCTGGGTATTGTAGTATTGGTAATTTTTGTAACTCTGGTTTGTTGGGGTGTCTTTCGTATTTCTGTTCTTTACAAATTTGGCATTCTTTTACAATTTTTATTATTTTAGCCCTCATCTGAGGAAAGTAAACTTTGTTTAGTAGTTGTTGTTTGTTTTCATTTCTATGTGCTCTTCTATGCTCTGTTATAATTGCATTTTCCTGATCAGTTTCGTCTTTTAAATCCCTAACTAGTCTGCTTGGGAATCTGGTTTTATAATTTTTAAAAAGTGGGTAGATTTCTTGAAGTTGACCTAAAGTTTTTTCGTCGGTATGAATACCGTTAATGACAGACGGGTTGAGTCTATCCTTTGAAATTTTTGATAGGATTTCTGCATTAAAGATTGGTTCTGTACCATAATAATGTGTCTATGGTATGTGGGAAAAACAAGTTCGAATTTATAGGACGGTGTCTTTCCTAAATATAATAGAATTTTATTTTTAAAAACATTTACTGGTTCTTCTGCCATTAGTATTAGCAAAGATTATAAAGTACATAGATTGGACATCAGGGCCCAAAACGGTCAACTTTTTTCGTCGAGCTTGTTGGTGAGGGGGGAACGCACATGCATACGATTCTATTTTTATACCCTTGCAGAGGGTATTATAATTTTGGTCAAAAGTGTGCAACGCAGTGCAGGAGACATCTCCGACCCTATAAAGTATATATATTCTTGATCAGGATCACCTCCTGATTTGATATGAGCATGTCCGTCTGTCCGTCTGTCTGTCTGTTTCTACGCGAACTAGTCTCTCAGTTTTAAAGCTATCGTCTTGAAACTTTGCACACACCCTTCTTTCCTTTGCACGCAGTATATAAGTCGGAACGGCCCGGATCGGCCGACTATATCCTATAGCTGCCATATAACTGATTGATCGGAAATGGTATAACTTTGGTGTTTTTAGAGTTAGAGAGTTATTTTTGAGAGCTATTTTTGGCAAAACATTACGTCATGCCAAATTTCATAAGGATCGGCCGACTATATCCTATAGCTGCCATATAACTGAACGATCGGAAATGACCCAACTTTCGTTTCTATTTTGAAGATAGAAAGCTGGAATTTAATAAAGATTCTATTTTTGGTCAGTTGATCTAACCTACAAAATTTCATTAGGATCGGCCGACTATATCCTATAGCTGCCATATAACTGAACGATCGGAAATGGTATTTGGTAGAAATATCAACTTTCGTATTTTTGAAGATAGAAGTTTGGGACTTTTTTTAGATTTTTTATTGTAATAAATTGGATTATATATTCCTATTCCCATAAGGATCGGCCGATGTTTGATATCCGATGTTTGCGATATATATCCGGGTTTAACTGCAAGGGTATATAAACTTCGGCTCCGCCCGAAGTTAGCTTTCCTATCTTGTTACAACTCAATTTTACTGTTATATCAATATGTACCGTGTGCCACGGTATATCTATCTTGGGAAAAGAATGTAACTCTGCCTGCACTTTACCTACGGGTGGCTTCGACAATTTACAAGTAATACAGTTTTCTACGAACAGACGCGTCGTAACACTGGGGCAGAATCCTGAAAAGATGCCTTTAAATCAACGCTTACTTCGATTGAGATGAAATTCGGTATCCTTACGTTTTATGGGTCGCTGATCGCGAATCTGAAGTCAAAAGCCATAAATTCAAAATGGCCGACACAATATGGCGGACTTATCTCTTTAGAATTGCACGAATTAGGTTGTTAAAGGTTGTTATTTTGTAAAAATTAATTTGTAAAATAAAATTTATTTTTTGGTGGTAATTTCACTTCCAAAATGAATGTAATGTACTAATAAAGATACCCATTACTAGAAAAAAAAATTTTTTAAAGAATAATATTTTTATTATAAAATAAGGCACATCGCGTTTATCCATTTTGTAAAAAATACTTATTTTCTTAATAACTTAATTACTTAATTTTACCTAATTTTTATTGAAAATCTGATCATTATCATCATCATTATCTTCGTCATCATCATTTTCTTCATCATCTGACTTGTGCAGGGCTGAAGCTTTCACCATAAACAGTACTTCTTTCGGAATATTCTTTTCTTTTATTTTTGCTGGTTTTTGCTTGCTGCTCATAGGATCTGATCATAGGATCAGAACTTAGAAGAAAAAAATTAAAAATATCACAATTAGATTTTTCTCTGCTGCATTTTCGCGAATTGTGCTCCCTGTAGCGCTTGAAGTCCTTGTTCCTTGTCTCCTGTGATTCTTCTGTCAATTGTCCGATAGGAAGAAGAGCAAAGGAAATTATTTCTGGTCCATGCATCAAATACTTATGTACTGTAGGTGGCATGTAGTACCATGGGTATAAGGAAACGAAATATCTGGCAGTATCAAGTGCAAATATCCTGTACTTTTCGGGATCTATGTCAATCCCACTCGCCACAGCTATCAATATAACGTGGAGTTTTTTAATTAAATCCATATCTACATTTGTAATTTTTGCGGATAACTCTGGATTTTGGAAGAAACGCCTAGCCGTGTTTCCATCGTTAGTATTACCGAAACCCGGCTTCGGTTTATCCACAATTAGCCCACATTTTTCCTTAAACTCTTTTTGTATACGAGCTTTATTTTCAGCAACGAGTTGTTTTTCATTTTCCCCACGAGCTTGCCATTTTTTTATAGGTAGCTTATATGCCAAATGCAGTAGACATTCGAAGCATCGAATCCAACCATGTAGAACAGACAGACCAAATTTCAAATTATCTGTCTTCACTTTCCTACATACAATGTTATCTATTTCAGTGGTGGGCACGAAATCTAACGGTCAACAAATTACAACAACAACCACCACCCTCGCGATGGTTGTCGTCGCGTTGTGCGCAAACGTACCCTTAATAATTGTTGTTGCAAACTCGGGACCGCGGGGTCGGGTCCGCTACCTGCCTCGGAATTTGTGTAGCATTGTTTTTTTAAATCTTCACGGCTCACTGACCGCGCGACTCGATCGTCTGGCCCGATTTGCTGGCGCCAAAAATTACGAATAACGGGGGGAGCCTGATCCCCTGATCTATATCATTAAAATCTTTTGAAGTTCCACCACACAAGAAGCATTTCATAGTTGACGTTGTTTCTGTAAGGGCATTGCACACCTTCCCATCCACCATTGATAAAATTAGGGTATGACTAATTTTTTAGTGTTTTTGAACTGCTACTTATGACGCTTTCTTGAAGACTCGATATTTGGATTTCCATCTCACGATTTGTCTGAATGGACACATCAACGGATTCCTTCTGAAATTCAAATCTTATTGGTCTACAATATCTTGTTGACGCAGGGCTTGGGTTATGCCATTTGATAACATCCTTAGTCCTCAAACGAAGCGGTACGAGACAAACGATAAATACAGCTGAACCGTTAGCTTTAGAGTCTTGAAACGCTTGTTTATAAGAGCTGTGTCCCGAGGATCCATCAAATCCCCACTTAGATATTAGACACATTTCCTGAAGTTGGTCATCACTCAGGGTATTTATGACAGAAGTCAATGTTTGACATAATCTCATAATAGTATGGTCTAACAGAGATTGCAGTTTTACTGAAGCGCCAGTTTCAGTTACAATAATATCTGTTGGATAGCAAAATTTTTTAGCTCCTTGAACTGATTTATATGAAGGGAATTTTTCAGGATCACTTCTTATCACATCATACTGCTCGCGCGATAGTTTAGCTTCTATCAGGACAGACAATGCATCTTCAGGAGACAGTTGTTGTGGTTTTAGAGATTTCTCATAAGCTTTTTCATAACACTTAGCTCGTTCTGGATGGTCAGAAATATCTGTCGCGTAAACCAACTCTGTGGTAGAACTAGATTCACGTAATTGTTTCTTCAAACGTTTAGTTTTTTCTGAAGAGTCCTTAGAAGATAAAACTGGTCGACCTGTAGCACTTTCCATAGCAGAAAGCGACACCTATGCGCCGCATTAGGCATGAAGGTGCGCCATCTGTGAGAGATAATGGGTTATATAGAATGAGGAGGCGCCTGGAATAATTAAATCCAGGAGTTCACCATTTGTGGACTCCAGGAGGCTGCCCGCCTTAAATCTCGCGTCGGTCTGGCTAGAGAGATTTGGGGAGAGCATTCCCTAACTAGCCTTACATAAGAGCAGACGGTTATATCAACTAGTGAAAGATAAAAAAAAAAAGCAAACCCAATCTTTGCAAGTCTTTTGTTTGTTGGATTCGAGATTCGAGTCCTAGTGTCAGCTTCGTAAAACCTGAGTGAGTGTGGAAATGAAAAAAAAGCAAATAATTAGAGGGCAGTTTTTTATGGTATGGATGGTTGGTGGAAAATTCTATTAACCATGGTGCGTCAGAAGTCATAAGTATATGACCACCAAGTTCTTCCCCAGTCCAATAGAGTGAGGTATAGGCTTAGCCCCACCAGCAAAAAGAAAAGATAAATGTTCCCTAAATTTTTTGGTCCCCGACACCACAGCAAAAATTGGTACACTAGCAAAGGATAAATTTATTTAAAACAAGAAGAAAAAAATTAATAATGATAATAATACTTTTAAGTTCTGTGGAAAAAAAAAAGAGAGAACAAATTTTGGTTGATGCTAAACTTTTGCTAGATAATTTTTAAACATTAAGTACACATTTAAAACATGCCTTATTAAATTTTATGTAAAATAAGTAGGTTTATAAAGAAAATTATTTTTTTTGTGAAGTGTCCCCCACTTCCCCTTTCATCGCCGACGAAAGCGCTTTCGACGAGGGATGCTAAAGAGTCAAATCGTGAGTAAACCTATTTTATGTATTATTTTATTTTATGGCATGATCTCCCGAATATGAAATCGTATATATATTTATTCAATCAGAAGACCAAAATTTAGTTTCCCCTTTCTTTTTCTAAAATTTTTCTTTTGTTGTTTTAATTCTTTAATGTTAATTCGCCCTAAATGTCTTTTTAATTTTAATTTAATTTTCTGAATTAGTCTGATAAATAGGTGTAAGTTCCGAATTTATATTAGCCGTGGTCATTTGAGTTATGCGTTCGAGGGTAATTTGTAAAATGTTCATTATTAGTCTAGTCCAATAAATAATTATAATGTTCTAAATTCGGTATTTTAGCCGCAGCGGCAGTTTAAGGATGTAGAAGAAACCAAAAGACAAAAGGGGTCACTCGCATGGAGCGGGGCTGAGTGACTTAAGGTAGGGTGGGCAAATATGAGTCGCCCCTAAAACACCTGGGTGACTCCGGGTTAGCCGAGGAAGGATAGCAGCTCCCTAGCCATAGGGGGAGTTCGGGACTCATTACCGGAGCATGTCTTGTCGCGAGCACGCAACTTAAAATCAAGATCTATACATGGATGGGCACCGCTGGGAACTGGCAAATAACACCCCCCTTGCCGACGAGCCGAAGCCGGATATCATAGCGTGCGCTGGCTCCCAGCCGCAACACCAGCCCTTCCCCATAATTGGTTACTACTGTAGCAATCGTTACAGACCTTGACCTGTTTTAACTGTTGAATTTATAGTACTCGGAAAAGTAATTGAATTCTCAAGCCACTCTTTATTATATTTTTCAAATTTTTCTTTTATTCTACTCGCTTTGCACCATCTTGACTTATACTGGAACTTGAAACTACTCAATTTTTTTTTTATATCCTTGACTTGACCACTTGTTCGTTTTTGTATCTCTCTTACCAAAGACTTGTATTGTTTCTCGAAACTCTTCTCGCCAGAACTGGACATTATATTTAAAAGTTCTTTTCTTGTAATACATAATGTATAAGAAGACATTTCTGAAAGAAAAATTATCTCGGATCCTGGTCGGATTTATACACGAAAAAAATTTCGATCTTATAAGAACTTATAACAAGAAATCAAAATTCGTTAGTTTCTATACAGGATTTTTGCGATGTATTGATTTTTTGCAAAATGGTGAGTGATTGAAAAAAAGTTAAAGTTTTCACGAAAAAAAAACGTCACAAAATTGTTGATAAAAAAAGTAAGCAAAATAAAAAAAACCCACGTGTGTCGATAGACAAAGGAATTTTGAATATACTGTCAAAATTTTAGATCGACCGGTTAAGAGTTTTTGAGTTATGTGTCCGGCAGTCTGAAAAAAAGTGGTTTCGAGAAAAACGCCCCAGAATGTAAAATTTCGACACTTAGATACTTTTGCCGGACTCTATCTTTTGATATGTTATTTTTAAGACCTTAAACATTTTTTTAAGCAAAAAAAAAATTTTCGATTTTTTCAAAACTCTACTCAGATGTCCGCGAATAAAGCAGTGGTGGGCAAACTCTCATTTTACATAGCACACGAGTATAGGGTAGGAAATTCTGCCGCAGCGCTTTTTATAAGCTCTCTCATTTGCTCTTATTTTGATTCATTTGACAGCCCAAACTAAAAATCAAAATTTTTCCACTTCGAAAAATTTTCTCAGAAATTGGGTTGGAAAAAGTTTTCTTCATGGAGAATATACTTGTAGATAGGGAAGCGTAGTTTTTCATTTTTATATCCTTGCAGAGGGTATTATAATTTTGTCCAAAAGTGTGCAACGCAGTGAAGGAGACATCTCCGACCCTATAAAGTATATATATTCTTGATCAGGATCACCTCCTGAGTTGATATGAGCATGTCCGTCTGTCCGTCTGTCTGTCTGTCCGTCTATCTGTTTCTACGCGAACTAGTCTCTCAGTTTTAAAGCTATCGTCTTGAAACTTTGCACACACCCTTCTTTCCTTTGCACGCAGTATTTTCGTGTTTTTGAAGATAGAAAGCTGGAATTTAATACAGATTCTTTTTTTGGTCAGTTGATCTAACCTACCTAAATTTCATAAGGATCGGCCGACTATATCCTATAGCTGCCATATAACTGAACGATCGGAAATGACCCAACTTTGACCCAACTCGTGTTTTTGAAGATAGAAAGCTGGAACTTGCTACAGATTATATATTTGGTTAGTTGATCCGACCTACCAAATTTCATTAGGATCGGCCGACTATATCCTATAGCTGCCATATAACTGAACGATCGTTTGTGACTTTTTTTAGATTTTGTATTGTAAAAAATTGGATTATATATTCCTATTCCCATTAGGATCGGCCAACTATATCCGATTTTTGCGATATATATCCGGTTTTAACTGCAAGGGTATATAAACTTCGGCTCCGCCCGAAGTTAGCTTTCCTTTCTTGTTAGAACTCTTTATGTGTATCCGTCAACTACAATGTGAGCCTTTGTATGTATGTGTGTCTGCTCGCACGACGGCGTAAAAAGGTTTTGGCTTCCAAATTTCAATTTCAATTTCTCGTTTCTGTTTTCAATGCGCCGATGTGGTAGTTACAACAAATAGTAGAACAAATAGTATTTTTAATCGCCGCAGATCGAGACAGGACGGTAGCGTAATGCATAGAGTGTAATTTCACTCTATGTGTAATTTTTCTGTGTTCAAATCCTCGTAAGGACTTTGAACTTTTTCTTTCTTTTATAATAATTTTTTTTTTATTTTTCTTCAATTGTAATATTTTTCTTTAATTTTACAATTGTAAAATTGTTTTATTCTTCCTTGTGTCCCTCTAATAAAATGCTAATCAAATTTTAAGGGAGTCCTTTAATAATAACGTAAAAAGTAAAAGTAAAAAAAATAAAAATAAAAGTAAATAAAAAATTGCACTTATAGACATTTTTACAGCGGGTTCCACTACGAACTGAGACGATGTTAAGGTTATTTTACAATTTTGTATTTTTTTTATTGGATTATAAATTTAGAAAAATACATTAAAATAATAAAAATATAATATAAATAGATTTAAAATTAAAAAAAAATATATGTCCCGAGCCTGGTCTGAACTCGTTTTACTCTGCACATCAGCCAAGCACTCTACCACTCGGCTATTCCTCACTCGTTGTTTCGCGAAAAATTTCTCAAACTTAACTTGTCGCGCAATGGAACCCGCTCGTTCCGCCATAGAAAATTTTTCTTTGTATGAGGTGTCCCATCTATGTACTTCATAATCTTTGGTATTAGTCTTTCAGAAGAACTAGAGCTGCTGTGAATAGTGCCTGTTAATGTGTTTACTTCCGTTCGCGTTTGAATGGGAGGTCTGCTCAGAGCATCGGCAACAAAGTTTGCCTTCCCGGGTTTGTGGATTAGTTCATGGTTGTACTCTAAAATAGCTTTCCATCTCTTCATCTGGTCGTTACGGCTTTTCGGGTTAATTGGGTGTGTGAGAGATTCATGGTCTGTGAATATTTTCACTTTGGTCGGACCATACAGAAAAATTCTAAGAGCCTGAATTGACCAGATTATAGCTAGCATCTCCTTTTTGTTAGGAGCATACCTTTCTTCTGCTTTACTTAAAGTTCTAGAAATAAACATTATAGGTTTGTCTTCTTGGGCCAATACGGCACCAATAGCATAGTCTGAAGCATAGGTAGTTAATTTAAATTCTTTATTTTAGTCTGGATATGATAACATTACCTCTTCGAAGGCGAAAGTTTGTTTTAATTTTCTAAATGCTTCCCTTGCGTCTTTGTCAAGTTCGATTAGTGTTTTTCTTGAGGCATTTTTTGAAATACAGCCTCGGCCCTCTTCCCCTCTTAAAAGGGCTGTTAGAGGCTTCGCAAGCTTTGCGTATTCTTTAATGAAGCGACGGTAGAACCCTGACAGTTCTAAAAAGGAACGAAGACCTTTAAGTGTCTTTGGTTCGGGGAATTCGACGATTGCTCTCACTTTTTACGGGTTTTTCTTAATTCCGGTATCTGCTACTAAAAATCCTAAAAATTCGATCTCTTACGCTCTCATACACGGGGGCATGTGTGCGTGTGATTTCGTTTCAAAGCCAGCGCACAAAATTTTGATTTTTCTAACTTTTCAGGCTGTCCACTCTATCAAAGTGCGGGTATTCGTTATTTGGTGAAATGACGAAAGAAATATTATTTGTTATATTATGTGTGTTAATATTTCAGCATACATTTTAAATTAGGAATGAGATTAGGTAGTAAAAAGTTTTTTATATATGTACATATTTTTACGAATCATTAAAAACAATATACTGAGAACAGAGAAGGGTATATTTCAGTCGATATCACTTAAAACGACGATTGCTTGGTAGTGCGTGGTAGTGTCTTACCACCATCTCCGTAAGTCTGTGCCTGTGTGCCAGTATCACTGGCCTCCTCGCACTGTACAGCATGGACAGCGCGACATCAACTCTGCCATAGACTCGCAGAACTCCATGTTCATCCACGTAGGTACCAGACCTCGAATCTCGCTCGAGCTGGCGACGTCCTTTCCACGTTCCGCCGACCTCATCTCGTCGGGAAACGATTCCAATTGGGCCTGCCTGTCTAACAGGTTCTCCGTGGCCTCACACTCCGTCATAATGAGTCCATATTCCTCGTGCTTGCTTCTCTGATAACTGCAGTCTTATGTTAAAAATCTCCTCCTTTAATGGATTTAATTCAAAATTTACAATTTGTTTTATTAAATCTTTTGCATTTTACGTTGTATTGATTGATAACGCCTCAATATGGGGCCAACGACCCCTTTAATAACCAGTAAATCAAAAAATCAGTAAATCAAGTTTTTACCGAGTTTTTTATACCCTAGCAGAGGGTATTATAATTTTGGTCAAAAGTATGCAACGCAGTGAAAGAGACATCTCCGACCCTATAAAGTATATTCTTGATCAGGATCACCTCCTGAGTTGATATAAGCATGTCCGTCTGTCCGTCTCTCTGTCTGTCTGTTTCTACGCGAAGTCTCTCAGTTTTAAAGATATCGATTTGAAATTTTGCACACACCCTTCTTTCTTTGTACCCAGTATAACTAATCGGCTTTATTCTTTAAAAAAAATATATAATTTTGTTGGACACTTGGTCCGTATTTATTATTACAAAAATTGGAACTGAATTATGTTTACAAAAATTGGCATATTTATACCCAATACCTTTGTCGCTGCCTCTGCCAACGTCGTAGCTTTGCCGTTGTCTTCGCTGCAGCGGGAAGTGGATCAGACGCTGCAGCCAGCACCTTTTGGGAGCTATTGACCGAAGCCGGGAAATTGCCCTTACACTTTGGCTTGCTGCTGCAATGCCGGATGCGCGTGGCCAAGTTCGGTTGCGAATTCGTTTTGTGTTAACTCTTCCACCTTTAAAATTGAGTGTCCACGCTCGTTGCGGTCATTAATCTCGTTATCGGAAGCTACTTTGTTGATATGCAGTACTTTGACCCTTTTAATCAAGAAGCGAATTGCTATTGCTGCAAGTCCTGTGATTATTATGGAACCTATTAAAAAATCGGTTGTATGCGATGTGGTTTTCAAGAGTTCCAAGGTTTTCGTATTTTTGATGTTTAGCTCTTTGATCAATTGTAGTGATAGCTTCTCTTCTATCTTTCGAATGGTCATACTCGTTTGGATAATAGCTGGCATCGGGTGATTGTGCACCGTGTCTTTGTTGGTGAAGGTCTGTCCATCAATATTAATTGTAGAATTCCTGAAATTGATAACGAAGGTTCCGTTGAGACTTGTGGATGTCCCATTTATTTCTACGTTGCCAGAGAATTTGTTGAGTAGAATTACACCAGGTGCGAGTTCATCAATAAATGGAATGTGTTTCTTGTTCATTTAAGTGCAGGTGGCAGGGCGACTTTTTAATAAATTTGGTAGGCAAGAAGAATTACTTATGTCTATCATATTTCTATGTTTACAAATGGTTAATTCATTATAATTATTACATTTTGAAATTTTCGCAAAAAGTTTTCCTTTACATCTGATTACATTTTCGTTTTGGATTTTGTTAACATATTGACCAATTTTTATTGGTTTGATTAAAAGGTCTTCACAAAGGTTGTTGTCGGTTATGGGAATTTCAATAATGTAAACAAGTGTTGGCCCATTGCTTGCTACCCTTTCTTCTGCTATTTTCATGGCTTCTTCAAAACTAGTGTATGGTAACTGATCTTGATCTAGAGTTTTTATAACTTTATTTACCTCTTCATCTCCTAATATCTGTGTGTTACTAATATCTGATTTCGCCCATTGTATTGCGTGGTTAAGGTTTACGATTTCTTCTTTAATTATTTTAATTTGAAACATTAATGTTATGCTAGTGTCTCTTTGAGGGTTTCCACCGTATTTTAAGCTTTTGGTTAAATTTATATTGGCTTGGGTGATATTGTTTATTTTTTCTACGATGAGTCTGTTTAGAATAACTTGATTGTTGTTGTTGGTTAATGCAGAATTTATCTTTTCTTGAACTATTTCGAAATCTTTACTGTCGGGGGATCCAGCTAACCACTTCCGCTGCCTAACAAATCGATATGTCTTTTCTGCTTACTTCTAATCTTTTATTATTTTGAACCAATATCTCATCTCCTGGAAAATATTTTTTTATTTGTTTTTTTTTATTTATTTATTGTACTCTGCACTCAAAAGTTGCAAACTTTAGGTACAGATGGGGATCGGCCATAGCTGCGGTGGCTTTCGGCCGGAAGGTATTACATACATATTTGCTTATAAATTAAACTTATAAAAAATAATGATTATTAACACGTGTGGTAACAAGTTATTTAAACTTAAATTATTTATAAATTTAATAACATATAAAGTTATATGAGATGCAAAAGGTTGGCTGATTTAAGAAAGTTTAGAATAGCTGGAGGTTTGCAGGATTAGGGTCAATTAATAGTTCCGAGAGTTTAAAACTTGGAGAATTTGTTCTATGTGTTTGTAGGGCGGGGCAGTGGTCAAGGATATGGGAGATTGATATGGAGTCCGTGGTGCAGAACTGGCATTGATAGTTTGGTATCTCTAAGAAGCGATGTTCGTGGGTGAGTCTGGTGTGGCCAAGTCGAAGCCGGATTATTTTGGTAATCTCTCTTCTTGGGAGGTTGGAGGTCTGTGCAGTTTTACTGTAGTCGGCTATGCTTATTGCTTCAGGATTAATTTGTTGGTACCACTGCGATGATTTTTGCAAGATTATAGTTTTTTTTTTGAGGGACTCAGATTTTAATTGTTTGTTGATGTCTCCACGGTTAACATTTGTTGTGGAAAATAGTGGAGCGATGGTCGCTCCTTTCGCTGCTACATCGGCATTTTCGTTGCCCTTTATTCCGACGTGGCTGGGGACCCATAGGAGTTTGATTTTATTTTTATGTTTAAGCAGAAGGTCGCGGATTAACGATACATAAAAGCTGGAATTGTTTATGTTGGCTATTGCTTCCAATGTGGATAGGGAATCTGAGCTGATGCAGAATTTCCCTCTAATTTTGACTGCTATTTTGATGGCTTCAAGAATAGCAATCGCCTCTGCCGTGTAGACTGTTGAGTAGCTTGGGAGGACAGCTTGTTTAAGGGTATCGTCTTCTGTCGTTATTGCAAAGCCAATTATTTCCTTGTTCAAGGATCCGTCTGTGAACAGGAGCGTAAAGTTCTTCCTCATGAGCTGGTGTTTCATTTCTAGAAATTGTTGGACAAATATTTCCTTGTTTGTATCAGCTTTTTTTAGACGGCTTAGTCGGGTATCTATTAGATTGGTATCTAAAAACCAGGGCGGTAATATTGGTTTAGGCTTATGAGGAAGAGAGGTTGGAAGTTCTAGCTTAAGACTTCGAGAAATGCACCGGTCGACCGTTGAGGTTCGATATTTTTTTGTGTTGTTTTTGGTTATCTGATGGATAATTTTTCTTAGAGGTGTGTCGTTTGCGTGCATGATAGTGTTAATTGTTTTTGTTTGTAAGTGTTCGATTCTGGTTTCTAATGGTTCGATGTTAGATTCCAGGTATAGATTGAAAGTGGGTGTAGAGCAGAAGGCTCCCAGAGATGTTCGCAAAATTGAGTTAATTAACATTTTAATTGGTTTTATAAGTGACTTAGAGGAGTTACCGTATATCGGTAAAGCGTAATCAATTTTGGAAATACATAGGCTTTTGACGATTTGAACAAGGGTGTTGGGGTGGCTGTTGTATTTTCCGCTGGAAAGGCATTTTATTATATTTGATGATTTCTGTAGTGATTTGTGTAATTTATTGAAGTGGGGTTTGAATTTGTATTTTGTGTTGAAGACAGACCTAGAATAGTTAGTTCGTTAACTGTGTTTATAATTGCGGATTGTGTAGAGACCTGGCATGAACATTGTTTTTTCCGGCAAATGTGGATGTGTTTGCATTTTGAAATTGAAAGCATTGCGCCGGATTTTTGGCACCATTCATTGATTTCAGTAAACAGCATGTCGAGGTTGATTGAAATGTTTTTATCTTTTTTCAATGGCATTAAGATGTTAAAATCGTCCGCATAAGCTGTGTGTTGAAGTTCCTTGTGCTTGTCGATTATATCTGAGAGACTGTTGAACGCAGTGAGAAAAAGTACTACCGAGAGGGGAGATCCCTGCGGAATGCCATTTGGAGTGGGTGTCTCCTTGAGGTGTTATCATTGGCACGAACTCTTATTTTCCTATTTGACATGAAGTTCATCACATATTTGATAATTAATGGGCCGCAGCCCCATACTGATAGTTGATTTGTGATGGTATGCAAACCTATTTTTTTGAATGCTTTTGCGAAGTCAAGAGATATAATGGATATGTGTCTTTTTTCAGCGAGGGCTCTGCTAATTAGAGCGTCTGCGTAAAGCAGACAATCCATTGCAGATTTCCCTTTTTTAACTCCGAGTTTACGGCTGTTCAGTAGCTTGTTGGTTGTAGCAAACCACCATAGCCGCTTTGAGATTATTTTGTCAAGGGTTTTAGATAAACATGGGTTGAGGGAGATAGGTCTATATGATTCCGTCATGGTTTTGTCTGCACCTTGTTTGTGGATAGGTATAATTGTGCTGATTTTGTACGATTGAGGAATATAAGATTTTAAAATGTTGTTGAAACAACGGATAATTCTCATTTTCAGTGATTCAGCGACGTGTCGTATCATGTCATAGTTAATCTTATCTTGACCTGGGGTGTGACCCTTTAAGCTATTTAGTGCCGAAGAGAACTCTAGGAAGTTTATATCCTGTTCCATGAACGCTGCAGTTTTGTGTGGGGGAGATAAAAAGTTTAGCGTATTTAGATTGTTTTTTTCTTAAATGAAAAGGTTGGAGAATTGGGAGTCTTCTGAACGGAGTGACCAATAGCTTGCAAAGGCTTCAGAAATATTTTCGGAGCTGGTGAGCAGATCGCTACTGCTGTTATCCTTGATAGCGTGTATTTGTGTAGCTTTGTGAAGACCACAGAGCTTTTTTATATTACTCCAAATTGCTTCCGGTTTGGACTGAGGAGAGATTGTCGAAGTCAATTTAAATAGGCTATCGGCTTTACTCAATTTTAATTTCCTTCTGAATTTTGCGTTCATTTTTTTATATTGGATGAGGTTATCGTTGGACATATCTCTATTGAATGTTCTCCAGGCTTTAAATTTTTCCTTATTCAGACCTTCTAGTTTTTTATTCCACCAAGGAACATTGTGGTGGGTCTTAGGTGGTCCCGTGTGTGGAATGCTCTCGTATTTATTTATTTGATTTTTTTTTTTTATGGTATGTTAGGTCTTCTTCTGGGTGTTCGTAATTTTCTCTATGATTTTGTAATTTAGCTGCTCTGTTAGGTTAGGCTGTTACGGTAGCGGTCTCTGTTAGGTCAGCTAACAGTCGCTTCCAGGCACTTAACAGCGAAAGAAAATTAGAAAGTGCCAAGGAGCGACTAAAAAGGGAAAGGCGAAAGGTCTAGACTAATGGCTGCCAGTCGAACGGGCAAAGATTCTTTCCCATCTGAAGCCTGGAGCGGTGAAGACGTATTCAAATTTGGAAATTGGTGGTTTAGTTTTTGGAAAAAACCGTACTATATTTGTGGGAAAAACCTAGGACGACACTAGGAGGTATTGGCTGAGTTTACCCTCGGTGTTAAAAAACGGAAGAAAAATCAGGGTATTTATCTCGAAGTCGCGCTAATCCATTGCCTGGTGCGCTTATATGGATGTGTTCATTTTTTTGGATAGCATCGGCTGCGACTGTGGGTCGACAGGCACTTTACAGTGCAGTGGAGGACCGAGGAGAACCCCAATTCAGTAGAAAACGCGGTATTCAACTCGGCGGTCGGCGGACGGCGGTAAACCGACCGTTCAACACGCGTGATTATTTTCTCCGGATGATCCTTCCCCGGCAAGCTAACAACAAATAAAAGTGTGGTAAAATGCGGTGCCGAAAAACTAAGGGAGGACGAGCCCGCAGCAATCCAGGTCATAGCGAATGGCCTTTAACTTCAAATGGGTTTGGGTTTATTAAGGTATATTAGCTATATTAAGTTTTAGCAGTTTTTTTTCTTAGAAAGGGCATTGACCCTTAACAGGCCTTATGATCGCGCAAGGTGCATAGTTCTTAAGCAAAGTGTAATCTCCCTACAAGGGACAGAAACTCTTGAAAAATCGTGAATTCTAATTTTCAGCCGCAGCCCAGGAAAGCGCTTTCGTGGATCCCTGGCGGGAAATGGAAAACAATTTGTAAGTGGAATTTTCCTTTGTATTACCCTCATTGATTTCGTATCCATTATTGAGAGCTCCCTGTAGTGTGAGTGGAGCTAAACTTATAAAATAGAGGAAAAAAAAGTGCACCTGACGGTCATAAAAGTCCCGTACAGTTTTGAATAGTAAATATAAAAGCAATTTAAATGAATTTATTTGGCATGTACATATGCTGCCAACCAGAGGCAAGAATAGTTTACTTTGGATTTTTGAATTATTTTTTTGTTAATTTGGCGCTTAATAATTTTATATTACGTCCTAAAATTAAAAGTAAACTTTTGTAATATGATAGTTAGTACATTTTTTTATTGTTTTAAATTAAAATAAAATCCTTATAATGTTTTAAAAAAAGCCCCATTTTGATCTCCGCTAAGGAACCCCTTCCCTAACACCTTGTAGGGGCCATCATGTCATGATGGGAGGAAACCATGGGCAAAGTTGGGTGGTCACAAAAGGAGCCGCAACACCAGCAGCGGATCCACCCGATTGACCCCGAGATAGTGTTGTCCTAAAAAAATAGTCATAGCTCGTGAATTGTTCTGTTCGGTCTGTTCCTTGTTGTTCTTGGTTCGTCTTGCACGTTTTTTATTATAATAAGCCCGTAGGCCTCGGGATATGGCACTTTAATATCACCCCCCTTTTCTGACGAACCAGTAGCCGGAAATCATACGTGCGGCCATATCCGAGCACCCCAACATCTCGCCTACAAACGGTTACCCATTACAGGATAATCATGAGTAACTTATTATTTTTGGCGCCCATCGTGTCGGCTTAGTTATTTTGTGGGATTGTATATTGCACTAAGTAACTACACACACACAATTTACGTATGACAATTTTCTAGCCTTTCTTCGATTTTCATTTTAGTTTCAAAGACTTACAGCTCCTTGGAGCGAGTAAGTTTCCATCCTGCAGCCGGAATTTACCTGCAAGTTATCCAACCCCTAAATACAGGCCACTTATGGCTTTTATAAACAATATTTTCAATCTCTGCAATTGCCTTTGGCTTGATCTTTGGCTCAATTATCCAACCCATAAATCCAGGCCACTTATGGCTTTCCACTTATGAATTTTATAAACAATATTTTCAAACTCTGCATTTGCCTTCGGCTTTGTCTTTGGCTCTGAGGTCCGATCTCGGTTCCCCATAAACAAATCAAAATCAAAAGTAAACATCAGCTTCCCTCCGAAGCCCAATCAATTACGCCTTTTGCGTTTCAAGTACCCACGATGCGACAGTTTCATCTTAAGCCTCTAATCTAAACACAACTATTGGCCGAGGTTCTTTGGATCAGATTTAGAATTAAGAATTCAGTCCCTTTTGGACCGAGACCGCGAACGGTTGACAGAAAATATTTAAGAGAAATCAAAAGTGTCTTGTAATTGTTACGTTTAATAAATAAAGAGTTAACACCAAGTTGTGTAATTAAAAAATAAAATTTACATTTTTTTAATTCACCGAACTACAAACAATTTAACTGGCGCCCAACTCAAGGGGCCGCGTCACATAAAGCTCCAAAAAAACTGTTTAATGAAAAATAAGTTAAACATAAACTGAACTCGCGCGGTCAACAACTTAACATTTTTGGTGGTAAAATTAAAACATCCATCAAACGACACTACCAAGTGTCAGTGATCGTTAACAATAAAGTAAATGAAAATTAATTAATGAAATAATCCATAAAGAGTGAATTAAAACAAAGGTGGACCGAAATTTTAAACCAAACAATTACAAGAACACAAAAACTAAAAAAATCAACGCACAAAAAAAAAAAAAAAACAACAACAAAAACAAATAAAACGACAACTCCAACAAGATAGGCCAAGGAAGGAAGGCAGGACATTCTCAAATAAAAACGACAACTCGATCCAACAAGAAAAACCAAGGAAGGAAGACAGGACATTATCTATCCATTTATCAACTGTATTCAGGAAGGACGATCAACCACCAACCACAGAAGGAAGACCCCAACGAGACAATATCGTGAGGAATTAATTTAAAATAATAAAAAAATTAAAGACTATAATTTAAGATCTGTGAATTTGAGAAAAATAATATAAGATTTATATATTGCAAAAAGAAAGATTCGCGATTTAACTAATAATATAAAGAATAATTCTGGAAGATTTGATAAATAGCTTTTGTGAATTAAATCTTACAATGGCAACCGGAGGTTCAGCACCAAATTTTTGCCCATGATGCTCTTACCAATCATGGCACAGTTTTAAACTTTAAAGCAATCTTATCCCGATTGGACTTTATATATAATGACAAACGACATATACATGTTCTCGAGTCAGAACTAAGTATCCTCAGGCAAGGACGAATGACAATTACTGAGTACTATAACGAAGTCAATAAAAAAATGACCTTACTAATAAACAAAACCATAATGACATACGGAAAGGACAGTATAATTACCAAAGAAACAAACAATTCAATAAGGGGAAATGCTCTACGAGTATTTATATCCGGACTCAATGGATCTATTTTAGAAACTCTTTTCTCATTAAATCCACCAGATTTGCACAATGCTTTGGCAAAGGTCCAAGAATTAGAATCAAACAACTTCCGTGCTCAATTCGCAAATAGGTTTAATGGATTTAAAAATGAAAGTAAATATCGGGGAAACAACTTACGATTTGATCAAATACGGCAAAATAATAATACCACTAAAATGGGAAATAATTTTAATCATAACCAAAATTTCAATTGGCCACAAAAGGGAAATTTTTGGCAAAATAATAATCATAAGCAACAAGCTATCAAGCCAATGGATGTTGATCCACCGATTCAACTCCAGAATAAATCTAATAACAATCGGCAGCCGAGCCAAAATTGGCAGTCAAATAGTAACCAAGGAAGATATTATAATTAGCAGGCAAACGATAATCAAGGTAGATATAATAATAATTCAAATTTCTATAACACAAATCAAAATAGAGAGCAAACCACGCTCAAAAAAGAGAATCAGATGGAACAGAAAGTCAGCCAGCTAATAAAGTAACCAGATTAAATAATATTAATGAAGACCATTTTTTAGACCAGACCCCTACAGAGGAATGCCTTATTTAAATAGGATAGATCGAAAAACCAAGAAGCAGCTAAAAGTTTTAATAGATACAGGAGCCACTGCTTGTTACATAAAAAGGGTGTTTGTAGGGGGGCGTGGTTTCCGCAAAAGATTCCAGAATGGGGTTGAAAATTAGAAGTCGGGGGCGTCTTTAGTGTAATTACAAAAAACGCGTTCAGCTTTATTGGCTGCGTGCATCGAATACTTAACTTAGAAAAGCAAACAAGGCAAAAGTAATAGAAAAAATACGATCGACGACGGCCGACGAAGGAGCGAGAGCGCAAAGGGGGGCGAGCGCGGATGCGCTCTTCAGCGCGGGTGCGCTCTTCAGTGCTGGTGCGCTCTTCAGCGCGGGTGCGCTCTTAAAGTTGCGGCACAACGGCCCCTCACGTAAACATCCTCCCCCCCTTGCAATCGCTCAGGTTGCAATAGATCCCTCGTCGCTAGCTATGCGTCACTGCAGCTAGAGGGCGTACACGGGTCGATGAAGGCCCCTGTGTCGAAGATCCGGGTCCCGGTGTTGTCGCTGTTCCGGGGCAGCAGCGACGATAGGGTGGGCGCAGCGACCGCGTCCTGCGGGGGCCCTCGAGGAGAGGCGGAAAGTTTCCTAGGCGCGGATGACGCGGGCGGAAGAGCGGTGGACGGCACCCGATGAGTGGCGGACGAAAGCAGTGGAGCGCGTGACGACTGCCAGCCAGTGGCGGAAGAATGCCGAGGAGTTATCGAAGAGTGCCGGGAGGTCGGCGGCCGTGGATCGGTTTGGGAATGCCGGAAAATGGCGGACGCAGGGCGAGAAACACCCGAACTGCGCCGGGAGTTGGCGGATGACGGCCGCCGAGAGAGCGAGACACCCCGTGTACTGTCTCCCGCGGGCAGTGACCGGTGCTCCTTGTTCACGGGGTGCAGCAGCGTGTGGTGATCCTGACCACACGTCTTACAGCCGTCCCCACGCCGACAGGATCCGTCGGAGTGCTCGTGGGCCAGGCAGCTCGAGCAATAGCGGTTCACGAGAACCACTCGAAGCCGCTCCTCGGCACTAAGGCGTAGGAAGCGCCGACACTTCTTCAACGGATGACTCCCATTGCAGACTCGGCATCGGTAGGATAGTGTACCTCGAGTACATCTGCTTTCCAGTGACGGGGCGTTGCGTGGGCGTGGCGACATCGTGCTGAATATGACCTTGGAATCTAGAATTAGACCCGGATCAGTCGGATCATCAGCTGATTGCCACCGTGCAGCGTGATGCGATGTGTAAATCGAAGAAGGAGTCGTTACAGAATTATGCTCGCATCCGGAATCGAAACCCTGAACCAGTGAGTCACCGAGGCTGCGGGGAACTCGTGCGGAAAAAACAGACACGCTGCGGGGGTTGGCTGGAGATAATGGGCCTGTCAGCACCCATCCGAAAATGGTCTCCTGACCGAGAAGCGACCCGCAGATATTAGCCTTGGAATTACCGAGGAGAATGGACGGAAGAATGTCAGCTCCTAATAACACATCGACTTGGGAGCTCTCAAAGAAGTTGGGGTCCGCCAGGGTAATATTGGGCAGCCCCTTGAGACGATCTCGCGAAATCGGATATGATGGCAGATTTCCTGCCAACTGCGGAAGAACGTAAGCCGCAGTCTCTAATTGTAGCCCGGGTCTTGACGGCGACCGAATAGAGAAATGGCACAATTTAGTAGACTGCGCGGAAATGGTTTGATTAAGGCCGGAAACTTGGGCTTGCATCGTCTTGAAGGGAGGCTTGACGAGGTTGAACAGTCGTTCCGTTATGAACGTCGCTTCGGAGCCTGAGTCTATCAGTGCTCGTGCTTGGACGGTGCACCCCAAATGGCACACGTTGATAAGGGCCGTGCCCAGTAGGACGGCTCCTGACCCGGAAGCGAAACACACCTGCACATTCGACTGATCCTCGGGGCCGTTTGTTGACGTAGGCGGACTTGGAGCGGTAAGCTGCGTAGGCGGACTTGGAGCGGTTGCGAATGGATTGCCGCGGTGCAAGAGGGTGTGGTGTCTGCTGTGGCATGTGGAGCAGGTGTGGGCGCTCGTGCAGTCTCGCTGCTGGTGCCCTCGGGCAAAAAAGTTTAAACATAACTGCTTCCTCCTTATGTAGTCAGAGCGCCCATTTACATCCATTTCTAGGAAACGCGGACATAAGCGAATGGGGTGGTCCTCCCTCGAACAGAGATCGCAGCCCTTTTGGCCCGGAACCACTCGAGTCTCGTATGAAGTGAGCCTCCGAGCAGGGGCATTAGGAAGTCCCGACCTTGGCGGAAATTGCACGGAGCCACTAGGCCTGACGTCGTCGATGGCCTCCAGAGTGCGATGGCGCTCTGTCAGGAAGTTATCTAATTCCTTCCATGTTGGAATCTCGGCCTTATTATGTACGGATTGCTCCCACATAGAAAGTGTGACCTTGGGGAGCTTTGACGAAATCATAAATACAAGGAGACAGTCCCAAGCCTCAACATTAATGGAGGACATTTCTAGGGCTGTCAAACAACTCTGAATGGTAGCTTGCAGCTCCTTTAGCGCGACCCCGGACTCTTGAGAAATAGCCTGGATGTTGAAAAGGATCTTCAACTGGCTGTTGACCAATAGCCGCCGGTTCTCAAAGCGGTCTGTGAGGCTTTGCCATGCGGCGACAAACCCCTCATGGGTAAGCGGAGCCTTAGAAACAATGGCGTGGGCGTCACCACTTGTTTTGGACAACTTCTCTACCGGGGTGAGCCGCGAGTTTTGGATGTAAATGGCCGTAAACAAGTCTCTGAAGGTGGGCCACCGAAGATAATCACCCGCGAAGACCTCGGTATCCACCGGAGGTAACCGGCGGCCTGTAGGCGCGGGCGTGTGGACATTGACGGGAGCCTGAGTGGATTGGGACGCAATTTTCTCCTAAAGCTGGGCAATACATCTCGAATAGACGGAGTAACAGTAGCTGTACTTCGCTTCCAGCACTGTCGAGGCGGCCGCATTGTCGTCGGACACGGCTAGCAAATCGGAGCAGCTCTCATAGCTCTTCTCCACCTTCTCCCATAGTGCCTGAATTTGGTCCCGATGAACTTCGCACATGTATTGGGAGCCTATTTCCGTTTCTGGGGCGCCCGGAGTACTTATGTTAGCCTCAAAGTGGATAATTCGATCTGTTGTGGCGATGAACTTTTTCAACGCCACTTCGACCGCACTTGGAGCCATTTTTGCAACGGAGTGAGTCTGCCTCTGTGAAGGGCAGGGGGTTGTTTCGACGGATTCGTCACTCCTTGCCCTTGGACTGGCACTGGTAGCCTTAGGCTTCAAAAGAGGCGTCCGCGGAGATGCGGATTGAGATCTGTCCAAACGGATGGCTGGGATCGAACGCGGCTTTTTGTCGTCTCCCGTGGGCATTCTCAGAGTCCAATTCGCTGGTCAGCGCTTGTCGATTGACTCGCACAACAGGTGCCTTGTACGAAGTGGTGGCCGGTCGCACTAATGTGATGAGAACGGTGAGTTCGCGGATGAAAGGCAATTACAAGGAGCAAGTGCGAACTAGTGGCGCCGATGTGGAAAGGAAAGTCGTGTGCGGCACAATTCGAATGTGGAAAGAAAAACTTCAGGCACCAGAGAAAACCCAAAAGGAGACGAGGTTTGTTCGGATTGTAGGCGGATGTTGCCGGATGCGGAGTAGAAGCAGAGTTAGAGGCACGAAAAAAATGGAAAAAGTACCGGAAAATTTGTGCTTGTTCGGAAAAAAATGATGACGGTTTATATATGTATGTATATTTCGACTTGTGTGGTTCGTACTGAATTTAATATATACTGAGATATTAAATTCTTCACTATTTTCGAATTTGCGGAGCCGGAAGGTGGACTTAACTTTGGCTTGAATTAAACACACAAAAATATAAATAATTAATTTTTGGCTAACTTTCGGATTTAAATATGATGGAGCCAGAAGGGTGGAGTTGAAAATCTTAATTTTTAATCAATTGAGGTTAATTATCACGAAGCTGGAACGGTGGAATTGAAACCTAAATATTTAATTAATTGAATTTAATTAACACGAAGCCGGGAAGATGGAATTAAAAAACCGCGGCTCTATTCGGACAGAAGGTGGATAATTAAATTAATTAATTATAATTTTCCGATAATTAAATCTTCGACTTTAATTATTGAGTGGCCGGAAAGGTGAATTAAAAAAAACCTGGCCCTTTGCTCAAACGGAAAATAAGAATTAAATAAATTTGCGTAGTTATAATTATAAATACATAAATTTATAATTAATTGATTTTTTAATCTATTTTGTTATGCAGCCGGTTATGCCGTCGGCACCCTGTACGTACCTCAAAGAAAAATAAACAGAACCGAAAAACACAACACGGCTAGGTCGAGAATTTAAGCGACACAATCACGGATTTGTAGTGAAATGGCGGTTTATAATTGTTGGTTTTAGAAAATATAAATTATTTTTTTAATTTTATCGGCTATATATTTCCTGGAATTGTAGGCAGAAAATATTTGGAAATTATGTGGACATGCATGCAAGTAGGGCAAGGGCATGTAGGGCATATGATGGTACAGTAGAGCTTCGATAAGTGGACTGTATATGTTAAATTTTATCGGTTATATATTTCCTGGAATTGAAGGCAGAAAATATATGGACATGCATGCAGGTACGGATATATGTAAGGGCATGTGGGCATATGTTGGCGCAGTGGAGCTTTGATAAGTGGACTGTATAATTGGAGGAACAGAAAAGTTATGTGGTGTAAAAAATGACACTGATTCAGGAAGATAAAAACAAATATTACGACAGCGGCGGACTGTTCGGTGAATTTGGAAATTCCGGAACTAATTCACACCGGTGGCCAATATTAATTATGCCTTCTTTTTGTCACCACACAATTTCACTGTTCACTTGCGATTTTTTCGCGGATTAATTGCACCAAAAAAAAATGTATGTGCGTATGTATGTATGCGGATGCACATATGCCTCGACCGTTGACAAGCGAATGAATAACGGAGAGGCCGAACACGGCGAGGAATATGGGCAGCACACAAAACGGAGACGGATAGAAAAATTTGCCGAATTTTAAGATTATTATAGATTATTAGAAAATCTCAACCTGCCGTTGTGTCGGAAAACTCGGACTTGGAGTTGACACGGAGGGAAAAACAATCTTGCAGCAGTGTGAACGAAATTTAATGTTCGGATGACTGCTGAAGACCGGCAGAGAGATGGGAACGGAAAAATGTACTTATCTTTTGGCGGAACAATGCCGAGAACTGCTGGCAGAAGAAAATCCAGGAATTATCCGGCTCGAAGGACCAATGTTTGTAGGGGGCGTGGTTTCCGCAAAAGATTCCAGAATGGGGTTGAAAATTAGAAGTCGGGGGCGTCTTTAGTGTAATTACAAAAAACGCGTTCAGCTTTATTGGCTGCATGCATCGAATACTTAACTTAGAAAAGCAAACAAGGCAAAAGTAATAGAAAAAATACGATCGACGACGGCCGACGAAGGAGCGAGAGCGCAAAGGGGGCGAGCGCGGATGCGCTCTTCAGCGCGGGTGCGCTCTTAAAGTTGCGGCACAACGGCCCCTCACGTAAACAAAGGGGAATTTTTGAAAATAAAAACGAGCTACCAATATACAAAAAGGTAACAACAGTTCATGGCTACTCAATTATTAGATATTACCATATTATAAATATATTTGAAACAAAACAATTATTTTATGAAATCGAAGGTTTAGAATCTGATATTCTAATTGGATTATTAAGAAAAATTGGAGCTATAATAAATATAGATAAGGGAATCTTGGAATATAATGGGAAACAGGAGAAGTTAAAATATTATGATAATGAGGAGAAAAACGAAATACGTTTAATTGAAGAAAATAATATTCTTCCGTTAAAAGAATTTATTATAAAAAGTATTTTGATAATAATGATAGCGAAAACACAGATTCATTATTTGTTGAAAATAGTGAGAAAAGCTTGGGAATTAAAAATCCCGAGAACGCCGACGTAGAAATATGCGTCAACAAAAATACAAATATCTTGGGAACAAAAAATCCTGAGAGCGCCGACGTAGAAATATCTGTCAATAAAAATAAAAACATCTTGGGAATTAAAAATCCTTAGAGTGCCGACGAAGTAAATACAAAATTACATAATTACAATTTGCCACAAAAGGGAAATTTTTGGCAAAATAATAATCATAAGCAACAAGCTATCAAGCCAATGGATGTTGATCCACCGATTCAACTCTAGAATAAATCTAATAACAATCGGCAGCCGAGCCAAAATTGGCAGTCAAATAGTAACCAAGGAAGATATTATAATTAGCAGGCAAACGATAATCAAGGTAGATATAATAATAATTCAAATTTCTATAACACAAATCAAAATAGAGAGCAAACCACGCTCAAAAAAGAGAATCAGTAACCAAGAATAAAGTAAAACCAGAATAAAGTAACCAGATTAAATAATATTAATGAAGACCATTTTTTAGACCAGACCCCTACAGAGGAATGCCTTATTTAAATAGGATAGATCGAAAAACCAAGAAGCAGCTAAAAGTTTTAATAGATACAGGAGCCACTGCTTGTTACATAAAAAGGGTGTTTGTAGGGGGGCGTGGTTTCCGCAAAAGATTCCAGAATGGGGTTGAAAATTAGAAGTCGGGGGCGTCTTTAGTGTAATTACAAAAAACGCGTTCAGCTTTATTGGCTGCGTGCATCGAATACTTAACTTAGAAAAGCAAACAAGGCAAAAGTAATAGAAAAAATACGATCGACGACGGCCGACGAAGGAGCGAGAGCGCAAAGGGGGGCGAGCGCGGATGCGCTCTTCAGCGCGGGTGCGCTCTTCAGTGCTGGTGCGCTCTTCAGCGCGGGTGCGCTCTTAAAGTTGCGGCACAACGGCCCCTCACGTAAACATCCTCCCCCCCTTGCAATCGCTCAGGTTGCAATAGATCCCTCGTCGCTAGCTATGCGTCACTGCAGCTAGAGGGCGTACACGGGTCGATGAAGGCCCCTGTGTCGAAGATCCGGGTCCCGGTGTTGTCGCTGTTCCGGGGCAGCAGCGACGATAGGGTGGGCGCAGCGACCGCGTCCTGCGGGGGCCCTCGAGGAGAGGCGGAAAGTTTCCTAGGCGCGGATGACGCGGGCGGAAGAGCGGTGGACGGCACCCGATGAGTGGCGGACCAAAGCAGTGGAGCGCGTGACGACTGCCAGCCAGTGGCGGAAGAATGCCGAGGAGTTATCGAAGAGTGCCGGGAGGTCGGCGGCCGTGGATCGGTTTGGGAATGCCGGAAAATGGCGGACGCAGGGCGAGAAACACCCGAACTGCGCCGGGAGTTGGCGGATGACGGCCGACGAGAGAGCGAGACACCCCGTGTACTGTCTCCCGCGGGCAGTGACCGGTGCTCCTTGTTCACGGGGTGCAGCAGCGTGTGGTGATCCTGACCACACGTCTTACAGCCGTCCCCACGCCGACAGGATCCGTCGGAGTGCTCGTGGGCCAGGCAGCTCGAGCAATAGCGGTTCACGAGAACCACTCGAAGCCGCTCCTCGGCACTAAGGCGTAGGAAGCGCCGACACTTCTTCAACGGATGACTCCCATTGCAGACTCGGCATCGGTAGGATAGTGTACCTCGAGTACATCTGCTTTCCAGTGACGGGGCGTTGCGTGGGCGTGGCGACATCGTGCTGAATATGACCTTGGAATCTAGAATTAGACCCGGATCAGTCGGATCATCAGCTGATTGCCACCGTGCAGCGTGATGCGATGTGTAAATCGAAGAAGGAGTCGTAACAGAATTATGCTCGCATCCGGAATCGAAACCCTGAACCAGTGAGTCACCGAGGCTGCGGGGAACTCGTGCGGAAAAAACAGACACGCTGCGGGGGTTGGCTGGAGATAATGGGCCTGTCAGCACCCATCCGAAAATGGTCTCCTGACCGAGAAGCGACCCGCAGATATTAGCCTTGGAATTACCGAGGAGAATGGACGGAAGAATGTCAGCTCCTAATAACACATCGACTTGGGAGCTCTCAAAGAAGTTGGGGTCCGCCAGGGTAATATTGGGCAGCCCCTTGAGACGATCTCGCGAAATCGGATATGATGGCAGATTTCCTGCCAACTGCGGAAGAACGTAAGCCGCAGTCTCTAATTGTAGCCCGGGTCTTGACGGCGACCGAATAGAGAAATGGCACAATTTAGTAGACTGCGCGGAAATGGTTTGATTAAGGCCGGAAACTTGGGCTTGCATCGTCTTGAAGGGAGGCTTGACGAGGTTGAACAGTCGTTCCGTTATGAACGTCGCTTCGGAGCCTGAGTCTATCAGTGCTCGTGCTTGGACGGTGCACCCCAAATGGCACACGTTGATAAGGGCCGTGCCCAGTAGGACGGCTCCTGACCCGGAAGCGAAACACACCTGCACATTCGACTGATCCTCGGGGCCGTTTGTTGACGTAGGCGGACTTGGAGCGGTAAGCTGCGTAGGCGGACTTGGAGCGGTTGCGAATGGATTGCCGCGGTGCAAGAGGGTGTGGTGTCTGCTGTGGCATGTGGAGCAGGTGTGGGCGCTCGTGCAGTCTCGCTGCTGGTGCCCTCGGGCAAAAAAGTTTAAACATAACTGCTTCCTCCTTATGTAGTCAGAGCGCCCATTTACATCCATTTCTAGGAAACGCGGACATAAGCGAATGGGGTGGTCCTCCCTCGAACAGAGATCGCAGCCCTTTTGGCCCGGAACCACTCGAGTCTCGTATGAAGTGAGCCTCCGAGCAGGGGCATTAGGAAGTCCCGACCTTGGCGGAAATTGCACGGAGCCACTAGGCCTGACGTCGTCGATGGCCTCCAGAGTGCGATGGCGCTCTGTCAGGAAGTTATCTAATTCCTTCCATGTTGGAATCTCGGCCTTATTATGTACGGATTGCTCCCACATAGAAAGTGTGACCTTGGGGAGCTTTGACGAAATCATAAATACAAGGAGACAGTCCCAAGCCTCAACATTAATGGAGGACATTTCTAGGGCTGTCAAACAACTCTGAATGGTAGCTTGCAGGTCCTTCAGCGCGACCCCGGACTCTTGCGAAATAGCCTGGATGTTGAAAAGGATCTTCAACTGGCTGTTGACCAATAGCCGCCGGTTCTTAAAGCGGTCTGTGAGGCTTTGCCATGCGGCGACAAACCCCTCATGGGTAAGCGGAGCCTTAGAAACAATGGCGTGGGCGTCACCACTTGTTTTGGACAATAAGTGGAACAACTTCTCTACCGGGGTGAGCCTCGAGTTTTGGATGTAAATGGCCGTAAACAAGTCTCTGAAGGTGGGCCACCGAAGATAATCACCCGCGAAGACCTCGGTATCCACCGGAGGTAACCGGCAGCCTGTAGGCGCGGGCGTGTGGACATTGACGGGAGCCTGAGTGGATTGGGACGCAATTTTCTCCTAAAGCTGGGCAATACATCTCGAATAGACGGAGTAACAGTAGCTGTACTTCGCTTCCAGCACTGTCGAGGCGGCCGCATTGTCGTCGGACACGGCTAGCAAATCGGAGCAGCTCTCATAGCTCTTCTCCACCTTCTCCCATAGTGCCTGAATTTGGTCCCGATGAACTTCGCACATGTATTGGGAGCCTATTTCCGTTTCTGGGGCGCCCGGAGTACTTATGTTAGCCTCAAAGTGGATAATTCGATCTGTTGTGGCGATGAACTTTTTCAACGCCACTTCGACCGCACTTGGAGCCATTTTTGCAACGGAGTGAGTCTGCCTCTGTGAAGGGCAGGGGGTTGTTTCGACGGATTCGTCACTCCTTGCCCTTGGACTGGCACTGGTAGCCTTAGGCTTCAAAAGAGGCGTCCGCGGAGATGCGGATTGAGATCTGTCCAAACGGATGGCTGGGATCGAACGCGGCTTTTGTCGTCTCCCGTGGGCATTCTCAGAGTCCAATTCGCTGGTCAGCGCTTGTCGATTGACTCGCACAACAGGTGCCTTGTACGAAGTGGTGGCCGGTCGCACTAATGTGATGAGAACGGTGAGTTCGCGGATGAAAGGCAATTACAAGGAGCAAGTGCGAACTAGTGGCGCCGATGTGGAAAGGAAAGTCGTGTGCGGCACAATTCGAATGTGGAAAGAAAAACTTCAGGCACCAGAGAAAACCCAAAAGGAGACGAGGTTTGTTCGGATTGTAGGCGGATGTTGCCGGATGCGGAGTAGAAGCAGAGTTAGAGGCACGAAAAAATGGAAAAAGTACCGGAAAATTTGTGCTTGTTCGGAAAAAATGATGACGGTTTATATATGTATGTATATTTCGACTTGTGTGGTTCGTACTGAATTTAATATATACTGAGATATTAAATTCTTCACTATTTTCGAATTTGCGGAGCCGGAAGGTGGACTTAACTTTGGCTTGAATTAAACACACAAAAATATAAATAATTAATTTTTGGCTAACTTTCGGATTTAAATATGATGGAGCCAGAAGGGTGGAGTTGAAAATCTTAATTTTTAATCAATTGAGGTTAATTATCACGAAGCTGGAACGGTGGAATTGAAACCTAAATATTTAATTAATTGAATTTAATTAACACGAAGCCGGGAAGATGGAATTAAAAAACCGCGGCTCTATTCGGACAGAAGGTGGATAATTAAATTAATTAATTATAATTTTCCGATAATTAAATCTTCGACTTTAATTATTGAGTGGCCGGAAAGGTGAATTAAAAAAAAACCTGGCCCTTTGCTCAAACGGAAAATAAGAATTAAATAAATTTGCGTAGTTATAATTATAAATACATAAATTTATAATTAATTGATTTTTTAATCTATTTTGTTATGCAGCCGGTTATGCCGTCGGCACCCTGTACGTACCTCAAAGAAAAATAAACAGAACCGAAAACACAACACGGCTAGGTCGAGAATTTAAGCGACACAATCACGGATTTGTAGTGAAATGGCGGTTTATAATTGTTGGTTTTAGAAAATATAAATTATTTTTTTTAATTTTATCGGCTATATATTTCCTGGAATTGGAGGCAGAAAATATTTGGAAATTATGTGGACATGCATGCAAGTAGGGCAAGGGCATGTGGGGCATATGATGGTACAGTAGAGCTTCGATAAGTGGACTGTATATGTTAAATTTTATCGGTTATATATTTCCTGGAATTGAAGGCAGAAAATATATGGACATGCATGCAGGTACGGATATATGTAAGGGCATGTGGGCATATGTTGGCGCAGTGGAGCTTTGATAAGTGGACTGTATAATTGGAGGAACAGAAAAGTTATGTGGTGTAAAAAATGACACTGATTCAGGAAGATAAAAACAAATATTACGACAGCGGCGGACTGTTCGGTGAATTTGGAAATTCCGGAACTAATTCACACCGGTGGCCAATATTAATTATGCCTTCTTTTTGTCACCACACAATTTCACTGTTCACTTGCGATTTTTTCGCGGATTAATTGCACCAAAAAAAAATATGTATGTGCGTATGTATGTATGCGGATGCACATATGCCTCGACCGTTGGCAAGCGAATGAATAACGGAGAGGCCGAACACGGCGAGGAATATGGGCAGCACACAAAACGGAGACGGATAGAAAAATTTGCCGAATTTTAAGATTATTATAGATTATTAGAAAATCTCAACCTGCCGTTGTGTCGGAAAACTCGGACTTGGAGTTGACACGGAGGGAAAAACAATCTTGCAGCAGTGTGAACGAAATTTAATGTTCGGATGACTGCTGAAGACCGGCAGAGAGATGGGAACGGAAAAATGTACTTATCTTTTGGCGGAACAATGCCGAGAACTGCTGGCAGAAGAAAATCCAGGAATTATCCGGCTCGAAGGACCAATGTTTGTAGGGGGGCGTGGTTTCCGCAAAAGATTCCAGAATGGGGTTGAAAATTAGAAGTCGGGGGCGTCTTTAGTGTAATTACAAAAAACGCGTTCAGCTTTATTGGCTGCATGCATCGAATACTTAACTTAGAAAAGCAAACAAGGCAAAAGTAATAGAAAAAATACGATCGACGACGGCCGACGAAGGAGCGAGAGCGCAAAGGGGGGCGAGCGCGGATGCGCTCTTCAGCGCGGGTGCGCTCTTCAGTGCTGGTGCGCTCTTCAGCGCGGGTGCGCTCTTAAAGTTGCGGCACAACGGCCCCTCACGTAAACAAAGGGGAATTTTTGAAAATAAAAACGAGCTACCAATATACAAAAAGGTAACAACAGTTCATGGCTACTCAATTATTAGGTATTACCATATTATAAATATATTTGAAACAAAACAATTATTTTATGAAATCGAAGGTTTAGAATCTGATATTCTAATTGGATTATTAAGAAAAATTGGAGCTATAATAAATATAGATAAGGGAATCTTGGAATATAATGGGAAACAGGAGAAGTTAAAATATTATGATAATGAGGAGAAAAACGAAATACGTTTAATTGAAGAAAATAATATTCTTCCGTTAAAAGAATTTATTATAAAAAAGTATTTTGATAATAATGATAGCGAAAACACAGATTCATTATTTGTTGAAAATAGTGAGAAAAGCTTGGGAATTAAAAAATCCCGAGAACGCCGACGTAGAAATATGCGTCAACAAAAATACAAATATCTTGGGAACAAAAAATCCTGAGAGCGCCGACGTAGAAATATCTGTCAATAAAAATAAAAACATCTTGGGAATTAAAAATCCTTAGAGTGCCGACGAAGTAAATACAAAATTACATAATTACAATTGGCCACAAAAGGGAAATTTTTGGCAAAATAATAATCATAAGCAACAAGCTATCAAGCCAATGGATGTTGATCCACCGATTCAACTCCAGAATAAATCTAATAACAATCGGCAGCCGAGCCAAAATTGGCAGTCAAATAGTAACCAAGGAAGATATTATAATTAGCAGGCAAACGATAATCAAGGTAGATATAATAATAATTATCATCAAAATAAAAATCATTCAAATTTCTATAACACAAATCAAAATAGAGAGCAAACCACGCTCAAAAAAGAGAATCAGATGGAACAGAAAGTCAGCCAGCTAATAAAGTAACCAGATTAAATAATATTAATGAAGACCATTTTTTAGACCAGACCCCTACAGAGGAATGCCTTATTTAAATAGTATAGATCGAAAAACCAAGAAGCAGCTAAAAGTTTTAATAGATACAGGAGCCACTGCTTGTTACATAAAAAGGGGAATTTTCGAAAATAAAAACGAGCTACCAATATACAAAAAGGTAACAACAGTTCATGGCTACTCAATTATTAGGTATTACCATATTATAAATATATTTGAAACAAAACAATTATTTTATGAAATCGAAGGTTTAGAATCTGATATTCTAATTGGATTCAATTTATTAAGAAAAATTGGAGCTTTAATAAATATAGATAAGGGAATCTTGGAATATAATGGGAAACAGGAGAAGTTAAAATATTATGATAATGAGGAGAAACCCGAAATACGTTTAATTGAAGAAAATAATATTCTTCCGTTAAAAGAATTTATTATAAAAAAGTATTTTAATGATAATGATAGCGAAAACACAGATTCATTATTTGTTGAAAATAGTGAGAAAAGCTTGGGAATTAAAAATCCTGAGAACGCCGACGTAGAAATATGCGTCAACAAAAATACAAATATCTTGGGAACGAAAAATCCCGAGAACGCCGACGTAGAAATATCCGTCAACAAAAATAAAAACATCTTGGGAATTAAAAATCCTTAGAGTGCCGACGAAGTAAATACCGTCAAAAATCAAATAAATAATATAGGTACGGACCAATTAGACGGATTGAGGGAAAAGATAGTTCACTATATTGAAAATGAGCATTCAAAGATAAATATGCATATTCCGTTTAGAACAGACATAAAACGGGAAACAAATCTTATCCACGATAGGCCAATATACGGGAAGCAGTATCCGTATGCTCTATCTGTCAACGACTTCGTGAATAGCGAAATCAAAAGAATGTTATCAGAAAAAAATAATAAGGCCTAGCAGAAGCCCTTACAATTCACCACTTCTGGTAGTCCCAAAGAAAGGAGAGAATCAAGACGAAAGCCGTATATTAAGACTCGTCATTGATTACAAAAAATTGAATGAAAGTACTATACCTGACAGGTACCCAATGCAAGACCCATCAGTAATTCTATCAAATTTGGGAAAAGCAAGATATTTTTCAACAATAGATTTAGAGTCAGGATTTCATCAGTATCTAATGAAAGAATCTGATGTCGAAAAAACAGCCTTTTCAATAAATAATGGAAAATACGAATTTTTAAGAATGCCATTCGGATTAACAAATGCACCAAGAATCTTTCAAAGAGCAATGGACGATATTCTAAGAGAACACATAGGGAAAACGTGTCATGTCTATATGGACGACATTATAATATTCTCAAACTCAATTGAACAACACTATACAGATCTAAACAAAATTATAAATATATTATTGAGGGCAAACATGAAAATCTCTTTAGAAAAATCTAAGTTTTTCAAACGCGAAACCCGTTTTCTAGGATACATGGTATCCTATAACGTCATCAAGACAGACCCAGAGAAAATTGAAACCATTAGAAAATATCCGCTTCCAGAAAATATTCGGGAACTAAGAAGTTTCCTAGGTTTTACGGGCTATTATAGAAAATTTGTTTCAAACTACATATCCACCTCTAAAAAAATAGCCTCTACATAGCCAAACCTCTAACAAAATATCTTGGAGGTCATAATGGCAAAATCTCAAAAAGAATGTCAACAAAAATATTGATTCAGCTGGATGAACCAGCAATTAAAGCTTTTAACGAGCTGAAAGAAAATAGTTCAACCGGACTATAATAAAAAATTTACCTTGACCACCGACGCTTCAGACGTCACAATTGGTGCAGTTTTATCTCAAGAAGGAAAACCAATTACTTACATTTCAAAACCTTGTCTAAAACAGAACAAGCTTATGCGACTAATAAGAAGGAACTTTTAGCGATAGTATGGGCTCTTAAAAATCTAAGAAATTACTTATACGGAGTAATTGGAAATGAAATTCAAACCGACCATCAAACTTTATCTTACACAATTTCGGATAAAAATCCCAATGTAGATATGAAAGGATGGTATTCTTTCATACAAAGTTTTACACCAAAAATAACATTTTAGCCCGGTGCAACAAATGTAGTTGCAGATGCATTATCTCGAATTCAGATAAATAATATTACAGACAGCGATATAGAACAAACAGACCAGTCAGACTCAGATCAGAACACACAGCATTCAGCTGAAAGTAGTTTTGAAAATGTAATACAAGAGACCCGTAAACCGTTAAATCAATTTAAACAACAACTGTTATTAACAACGGGGAGGTATACAATACATGAGTCACTGAAAATTTTTGACAGGACACGACATTTAATTGAAAATGACACACCAAAAAATTTAATAACTATATTAAGAGAGTATCTTCCACCTAACATTACGGTAGGAATTCATTGTACCTTAGAGGACTTATTTCAAATTCAATTACCTTTAAAAAATAATTTTACAAACACATTCCTTTTTACAAGAATCTTTCTACAAGACGTGGAAAACGAGGAAGATAAAGCTATAATAATAGAAGAAACGCACAGCCGTGCTCATAGGGGGCTAGAAGAGAATTACAAACAGATCAGTTAATTATATTATTGGCCAAACTGTTTTAAAAAATTATATATAGTAGTATATTAAAAATTGCGTGATTTGTAACGAAAATAAATATAACAGGTACCCAATAAAAATTCCAATTTGGGAAGCCCCAATTCCAAGTAAAGAAGGAGAAAATTCACACATTGACATATTACGCGCAAGGTCTTACTTTCATAACTTGTATTGACGCTTACTCAAAATTTCTAGTAGTAAAAGAATCCAAAATAAATTAAATATCGAAAATAAAGTAATGGAACTTCTTTAACATTTTCGACAAGCAAAAGTAATAATGACGGATAATGAACCGAGCTTTACCTCGGCCCAATTTAAATCTTTCGCACAAAGGTGCAATTTAACTTTACATTACGCAGACCCGAGGCACAGCACGTCAAACGGACAGGTTGAACGGGCACATTCTACATTAACAGAATTAGCTCGATGCATTAACGAAGAATTTAATTTAACTGACTTTTCCGAAATAATAATAAGAGCCGCTCAAGAATATAATCAGAGCATTCATTCTACAACGAACCAAAAACCTTTTGACGTATTAAATAATAAAATAGAGCACGATAACATTCCTGAACTTTTGAAAAATACTCAAGTGAAAATGTTGGAAACACATAATGAAAACAGAAAAGAAAAAGAATATCATGTAGGACAGGTAGTCTATGAAAAGAAACACGGGGAAAGAAATAAACTTAAAACCAGATATAAAAAACAAATAGTTAAGGAAAATTTACCCAAAAAAATAAAAATCAACAATAGAAATATAATTATTCACAAAGATAATATAAAATTCTAAGTATTTATATATTATCCTTCTTTTTCTTTCCTTTCCCAGAAAATGTTTTATCAGGTGCTCATACTACACCTTATTTTATTAACAAAATCAGAAATAATTGACTATACAAGTTACGAATATCTTCTATTTAAGGACAATAAAGACGTTTTGACGTACGATTCATACGCAGATTTATTCCATGTAACTAACTTAAGCTTTTATAAAGAAATAATAAATTTGAAATCAGATAATATTAAAAGGGATACTAATAAAAGGTCACAATGGGAAATTAAATATGACATAAAAGTAATCGAACTAATTTTATCGCAATTAATATCAATATCAGTTAGGCACCGTGTGGAAATGGTTAGCTGGAACTCCGGACCATGATGATTTTATTACAGTTCAGAATAAAATTAATAAATTAATTGAAAACAATAATAAGCAGTCTATTATCAATTCCCGATTATTCAAAGAAATACAATCTCTTTCCGATGATTTCGAAAAAGTATTTATTGATCAAGATCTACCACTTCGAAAACATCGCTTGCGATTATTAACATTTGATCTACAAAATTTAATTGACACAATCACTCTAGCAAAAATAGACGTTTTTAATACCAAAATTTTAAACAATGATGACATCTTGGAAATATTAAAACATGAACAAAAACCAGTAATTATAGCTGATTTAATGGACATCTCTTCTTTTAAAATCGCATTGCATAAATAACTTTTAATAATTTATATAAAATACCCAATAATAAAAAACAGATTTGAAATATATCACGCTAGAGCGATTTCCCAAATCGATGGAAAACTAGTATTAAGCAATCAAGTCCCAAAATGCGAAAATATTTTTTACGAAATGTCTAATTTTAAGAACTAACTTTTTAATAATTATTGCACTCTAAGTAACAAAAAAACTTGTTTTACCCGATTATTAAATGGTGAGAAATAAACCTATAAAAAAAATAAGAAAAAAATAAAAAAATAGACATCATACAAGATGGTGCCATTCTTATAAATGGGAACAATATTGTAAACAACTCCCATTTAAACGGTTCGTTTTTAATAACATTAAATGGTAGAACTAAAATTAATAATATCTCATATACCAACTTTGAAAATAAAATTCTTGAATACGTAACTACGAACCACTTCAAAAATTATGAAATATCCGATTACATATTATCAAATAACTCTGATCTTTCTTTAGATAATATAAACATTTTAAACCCTTTCGTTAAAATTAAGAATACTAAAATGTCACTTACCTTTATATTATTAATTTTAATCACTTATTCTTAATCACTTATTATTATTATATTTTTATCACTAATCACTTAATCACTTATTATAAAATACAAAAATGCTATATTATTTGTAACCAAAAAACATCGGCCTGAACCAGAAAAATCTATTAACCAAGAAATTTTTTTAACAGAATTAAGAGATCATTTAAACGAATTTCATATTGAATCGGGACGATCCATTTTAGAAGGGGGAGAGTTATCCAAACCCTAAATACAGGCCACTTATGGCTTTTATAAACAATATTTTCAATCTCTGCATTTGCCTTTGGCTTGATCTTTGGCTCAATTATCCAACCCATAAATCCAGGCCACTTATGGCTTTCCACTTATGAATTTTATAAACAATATTTTCAAACTCTGCATTTGCCTTCGGCTTTGTCTTTGGCTCTGAGGTCCGATCTCGGTTCCCCATAAACAAATCAAAATCAAAAGTAAACATCAGCTTCCCTCCGAAGCCCAATCAATTACGCCTTTTGCGTTTCAAGTACCCACCAAATTGCATCGATCAGCGTAATCGAATTTCACAATAAGATGCGACAGTTTCATCTTAAGCCTCTAATCTAAACACAACTGATGGCCGAGGTTCTTTGGATCAGATTTATAATTAAAAAGTCAGTCCCATTTTGACCGAGACCGAGACGCTTAGGATGTTATCGATAGTGGTAAAAGCGGCAGGAGTTGGCAGCCCTGCAAACGGGTAGGATCGAAGGAGAAAGGAAAGAGGGGAAAAGATAGAGAGGGTGTGATATTTTTCATTTTGAGCCGGCATAGAAGGAGCAAGTGGAAAAGCGAAGCGTTTTCCAAAGAGGAAGAAAAGGAGGTATTCGACCCCTCCGAAACAAATAATGATCCCTGCGCGCGAGTTTTTGAAAGTGTTGAGGTGAGTGTTGAGTCTGAGAGATCAAGCGGAGGTTTTAATGGTATTTTGGATAGGGACAGAGAGAAACGGAGCCCAGCAAACACGGTGGTGTGCGTCACGAGCAGTGAAACTTTGAGTAGCTGTCTCCATGAGCCCCCAGAGAGGGCGAGAAGAGGAAGAGCGCTGAACGATCCGAGCTCAGGGGTCCGCGAGGAATGCGCAGCGGCGGCCAACAGGAACGAGAAGGCGCGAAACAGAAGAAGTAGCGCCGCGAGTTACCCCCTTTATCCAACTTTACTCCCCCCAACCGTTAACGATCAGGGCATTGACCCGGGCGAAGGCGGGCACTAGGAACTCTGCGGGGAGAGGCGAGTTTTCAGGAAACCCACCCACTAGCCGACGAGATCTAGGCCCGCGGCAGTCATGTTCGTTACAAGCTATACAGCGGCTAGTTTGGCAAAAAAAATAATGAAGGTTCGATTTCGTTTTTAAATTTAAGGGAAAAGGGATAGCTTGATTAAATGCATAGGAATGCAGTGGAATTGGCTATAGGTAGCTGACCACTGAACACGTCTAATATGCTTTTCATTTTTCTAATGGTTTTAGTATTCCATCTTTTAAATGGCTATAAAAAGCGAGCTGGAAATAGAATGAGCAGTTAACAATAGCGTCTTCTAGACACTTGACTTTGCAGACATTTAATTTTGTTTAGTTTTTCTTAAAGTCAAATCTGTTAAAAGAACCAGTTTTGCTAGTTGGAAATAGGTTGAGTTAGTCAGATGACTGCCTCCTATCCACTAGTAAGGGTTCTAGAACCTTTTATTTTCTCTCTATTCTTATTTTTCTACATGCTAACTCGGTATCAATCGGATATACAAGGTTAATGGGATAGGTGGTAGTAGCTTAGTCGGAAGATCAATTTTATTTATGAATCGTTTGATAATCTTTAGAAAACTAAATTTTATTAAACTAATAATACTTAAACTAAATCATTTAATAGATATTTATTGTTTGGTCATTGAGCGTTTTCAATGCCGTAAATAAAAGACGATTTTGTATTTAAATTGAACGTTATAAATGTTTATTTCTGCATGCAGATCAAGCCGGATGATCCGCAGATAGACCAGCTATGGTGCATGGAGGGACTCAAGTAAATACAGAGAGGGCGGCCCGACTGGTCACTGCGAAGCTAAAGCTCTCGAATAATGGACAGGGCGGCCCGACCTAGACGCTGCGAGTTAAACTCTCTATAGAAAGCTTGTTGAATCGAGCGGCCGAGAAAGAGTCGGCTTGCGATCAACAAAGCCTTTGAACAAACTTAAGCCTAATAAATAAACATTACACTAATAAATACACTAAAGATTACATAAACATTATTTTAACATTATTTATACATAAACATTAAACGCCGCTCCTGCTTGACCCGACATTACCCCCCACAGGTTTTTTCAAAATCCTGCAGCTCAGAGAAATTTGTTGTAGATCAGCAGCAGTCGGTTAGCGAGCAACCTATTTTTAAAAATGAGGATTCTACAGTATACTGGCATAGAAAACTGGAGGTTCTTAAAAATTATGATTTACCCTATGGTTTTTAAAGCGGAGAAGTCGCGAAAATTATCACGCAGTAGTAAGCGAATGAGAGACTTTTGGAAATCCACTAAGATGATAGGAGCAATTAGAAAAAATAGTCAGGATAATCTACCATATGAGTTGCATAGGCAAAAACCTAGCTAAGGAATATATTTGTAGCAATAAGCCACTCAAAAGAGTGTTTTCTAACGCCTGTACGGCAGATGGAAACAACCAAACTATTTTAGGTAGGATTAATAATATGATAGCATATAAAGGGGAAGAGAATTGAATTGTATGTTGTGCCATGGCTGAAGCAAGATCCTTACTTGGGAATCGATTTCTGGAAGTAATTCGATCTTCTACCAAGTCCATTAGTAATAGGAGAGATATCACCTAACTTCGAGCATAATAGTATCACTGAGTTTCAAAGGGCGCAGCTAAACAGTGTGATTGGGAAATTTCCTTCGTTCGCGCCCAAAGGTTTAGGGAAAACCTCACTTCTGTCGCACACGATAGATACGGGAATGGCAAAGCCAATTAAGCAAAGACATTTCCCGGTATCTCCGGCCATTGAGAAATTGTTTTATGCTGAGGTAGATAGAATGCTGAAACTTGGTATTATTGAAGAGTCCGACAGTCCATGGTCCTCGCCAGTTGTCATGGTCCAAAAGCCAGGCAAGGTAAGAGTGTGTCTTGATATCAGAAAGGTCAATGCGGTAACAGAGAAGGATGCATACCCGCTTCCTCAGATCCTTGTCTACCGCAGGCAAATTTCATAAGTAGCCTTGACCTGAAAGACGCGTTTTGTCAAATACCGTTGGATCCTCTGTCAAGAACGAAAACGGCATTCACGATACCAGGGCGTCCTCTATACCATTATAAGGTTATGCCTTTTGGCCTCTGTAATGCTCCACAGACCATGACGAGGTTAATGGATAAGGTAATACCTGCATCGCTGAGAAACGAAGTGTTTGTGTATCTGGACGATTTATTGGTGATTTCGGATACATTCGAGAAACATTTGGAAGTGTTAGAGACGGTGGCCAAACGGATCCAAGAATCAAATTTAACCTTGAATGTGGAGAAGTTTTGGAGACGCACTGAAAAGTACTTGGGGCATATAATAGGAGATGGAGGTTGTTTGTAGGGGGGCGTGGTTTCGCAAAAAGGTTCCAGAAAAAATTAGAATTGTTGAATTGAAAATCGGGGGCGTCTTTTGGTAGGTATAACGCGGTCAGCTTTATTGGGCTGCTTACATGAGATTAAAAACTTAACTTAGAAAGAAAACAAGGCAAAAGTAATAGAAAAAATACGATCGACGACGGCCGACTAAGGAGCGAAAGCGCAAAGAGGGGCGAGCGCGGATGCGCTCTTCAGTGCTGGTGCGCTCTTCAGCGCGGGTGCGCTCTTAAAGTTGCGGCACACCGGCCCCTCACGTAAACATCCTCCCCCCCTTGCAATCGCTCGGGTTGCAACATATCCCTCGTCGCTAGCTATGCGTCACTGCAGCTAGAGGGCGTACACGGTCGATGAAGGCCCCCGTGTCGAAAATCCGGGTCCCGATGTTGACGCTGTTCCGTCTCAGCAGCGACGATAGGGTGGGCGCAGCGAGCGCGTCCTGCGGGGGCCCTTGAGGAGAGGCGGAAAGTTTCCTAGGCGCGGATGACGCGGGCGGAAGAGCGGTGGACGGCAACTGGCGGACGAAAGCGGGAGCG